>CM045456.1:14622097-15341255 GCA_024666655.1 Dascyllus trimaculatus | reverse complement strand
AAAGCCATAAGCTGAAACTGACAAATTTTCAGTCTGAAGAGATCAGGGTGAGCCGCAGTTCTACAAAAAAAAAAACACACGCTACATAATGCTCTCTCGACCTCGCTCTTCCCACTTTACCTTTTCTCGCAGAAATGTTTTGTAGCCGCATTCGCACGGAGCACAAGGGTGTGTGACGCATTCAGGGCTCGTGCATCAAGTGGGTATCGCTGCCCTGCTGCTGGGATCACGCTGAAGTTCAGAAGACAGGAAATAAATATGAGCAGAGCAGTTTGTAGGATGCTGAAAAAGGAGGCGATGTGAGGGGAAGATTCACAGTTGTATCTCAGCCTGGACAATAATGCAACAGTAACATAAACTAGTAGTGTATGATCTTATTTTACTGTAATAATGAGTCACATCAAGCTACCATTAAAAACATGTTTACAGATCAAAAAATAAAGTTATTCAGACAAGACATATTACTTACCTGATCTGCAATCAGTTTACTGACTGTAAAATAAAATGTAAAAAACAAGCAGTAATATTCTGGGAACTGGTGTGCCAAAATATACTGTAGAATAACAGAGAATAACCATCTCATAAATATACAGTAATTTTCCATAATTAAAATACATGTTCTGGTCTTAATTTTACATTAGATTTTTAAAAAATGCTTTTTTTAATGTTTATTGGAGGATATTTATGTGTAAAAAAAAAATAAGAAAATGACGCTAATCGTATCTAATTTTTGAAAGACGCTTTATCGTCTTTCAAATTCAAGTATTAAAGTTGAATTTAACATGTTCATATGTTTGATAAAATATCTGTAAAATTACAGTAAATTTGTGACTACATGTTAACAGGCTTTTTATTTCAGTTTTTAAAAATTGAAATTGCTAATTCAGAGCCGATTTCTTAATATGGTAAAGATCTTAAAAATAAAAAGGATAAATGGTTTGTTATATTATTTTTTGTTTGTTTTTATGGTGTACATTTTTCACTTGTGGACTCAGTAGCAGCTGTTTAAGAAGTCTGATATTCTCACTGGCTGACAAACATAGTGAAATATTTAGCTGCTAGTGAAACTAAAACAAAGCCATAAGAGAAAATGTTGCTGCATGTTTACTTCCGTCTGAATAAATCACCGTGTTTTCCATAAGAGCTTAACATTACAGAGACACTGTTAATTCAGATGTTGCTGTGTAACTGATATTGCAGAACTCACTCGCTCACTTTAGTCCCTCATTCACTTCTACATTCATTCATGGTGTTGTCAGTTTATCAAGATTGCATGTTTATTGGTACATAAGACAGACACTAGACCCCAACATTCACTAACTACATGTACACCGAAACTAGCAGATGAGAAAAGATCAGGGAAACAACCCAAAGATAAATCCTCATCCTCCACACTATACAACAGCAATGAAATATTAATGGCAATATGGACTTCACCCTTTGGGAATCATTTGGATCCCACAGTTGTAAAATCTTTTAATGTAATAATTCAGCATAGCCCCCTCCAGTAAAATTAATGACAGGACTGCAGATAGAGAAAACCCAGTTCATGTCTCCTCAGAGAACATGTGTGAGCCTTTTTATTGTGTTATTACGTCAATTTCAAGTTCACCCCTGACTGCAGAAGCAGCAGAAACAGCTGCTGTTCTGGAGCTTTCGATCACATCGCATGATCTTTTTCAGCAGATGGAGTTCCTCAGTTATGATCACTGAGAAAATAGCATCTCCGCACTTTCATTTACTGAAGGAGAAGTGAAGATGTTGGCTATGAAGTACTGGTAACAGTAACAGATTTCTTTTTTATTATCACTTATTCTGTAAAATGAATGAATGTATTAACTGTAAATTATTTTTAAAAAAGAGGATCCCAAAACCCAGAATAACTTCTTTAAATGTTTTTTTTTGTCCACAACCCCAAAATGTTCAGTTCACACTGGAAAATATTCAAATTTAAGAATTTGAAATCAGACATTTGTTGTTTTTTTTAAGTAAAAAATACTCAAAACATTGAATTGCTGATCAAAATAGTTGTTTTCATAGTTGATCAGTGATTGATTAATCACTAATTTTAACATCAGTACTTCTATGACATCTGTGTTGCTGATAAGGTTGTTTTTTTATCAGTTTTCTTATTTCATATATGATTTGTGTAGATTGTAGATCTGCTTTGTTGCTGCATAAATTTCCACACTGACATTGTGATCATGATTTCAATCTGTCAGATCTGTCCTAAATAACCATATTTGCAGCTTTTTCCCATCATTTCTTGTGTTTAAAGAGGATGCTCATGCTTTTCTCACTTGCCGCTTTGTGACTTATCCTTGATGTGGGCGTACACTCAATCACATATTGAGTTATTTCCCACTTATTGCTCAACTAAGCAAATGACATCCACAAAATGTTCCGGTTAGACCAATAATGCGCATAGAATTCCAGTTAGCAGCGTATTACAGCTGCTAACTGGAATAGCAGTTAGTAGCTATTGAAATCGCCATCACCGATTTCATTTAGTTAAATTACATTTTCTGCAAAGCAACAAACACCTTGAGAGAACAGATGTTGCTTGCTTTAATCACAGCAGCACTGATGAACAGAACAATGTGGCCGGAGGGGAAAATAAACATTATAAAGAATAGATGACAATGGTGAGATACTCTTGGCTGTAGTATTTCACATTCTGTGCAGACTGGTTTCCTCTGAAGATGTAAATCATTAAAATCATCACAAACACAAAGACTAATATAAGGATCTGTGCTTTCATTAGACGCTATGCAAACACGAGTAAACAACACATTTGTTGGTGACTATTTCGTCCTGCTGATTTGTTGGAGTTATGAGTCTGTGCAGCAGCAGGATGCTTTGTGTGCAGCCGACACAAGATAAACTACAGCGAACATCTCCATCTTAATGAAGAAACTCATCACACAGTGCAGCGGCCTGGCTCACTGATTTGTTTCTTTTTTTCACTCAACAATGGAGCTCTGTGACAGAGAAATGAGCTTCAATATATCTGACTTCGGCTACACTTGTTGGGAGGATCAGTTCATTGTTGGTTTTGGTCTTCGGAGGGGATTTAGTGACAGTAAGGAAAATATAAAATAGATTTATCCTCCAAAGCCCCACAGAGCTGCAGTTTTGGACAGGGCTGCTATTTGCAGAGTGAGTCCATCCAAAGCCAAACATCAGCTGCTGTGTGTGAAGTACAACCTGGACCGCTTTGCAATGCCAGAAGGTTAAATACAATAAGATTTGTCATGTTGCACTGTTTCCTTCATGAATCAGCACTGATCAGGCATAACATTAAGACCACCTTCCTAATATTATGTTGGTCCCCCTTATGTGCTCAAAAATGCTCTGAACCATTGGACATGGACAAGAGGACCTCTCAGGGTGTCCTATGGGGTCTGGAACCAGGATGTTGGCACTGGATCCTTTGGGTACTCTGGCTTGTGCAGTGGGGCCTCTGTCAATCAAACTTGTTCCACTGCATCCTGTTGATGCTTGATAACAATGGGGTGTAGGAAGTTTGGAGGTCAAATCAACATGTTGGGCCATTGTCATGTTCCTCTACATGTTTCTGATTGTTTAATGTGTTTTTCCATGTGGTGGGGTGTATTTTCCTGCAGGGGTAGACCAGTTACATTTGGGATTTCCATTTGCATGAGGGAGTGTGTTTGTTGTGGGACAATGTTTATTTGGGTGTCTAAGTCTCATCAACATGGATGTCAAAATCCAGCAGGTTTTCCAGCAGAACAGCACATAGTACCAATAAGATCAATGTTATTCACTTCACCTGTCAGTGCTCATAATGTTGTGGCTGATTGGGGGATCTACAATTGAAGATATTCTTTCTGGAAGAGTCATTTATTATCTGACAGCTCATAGTTTAAAATGGAAGGAGTGAAGTTGCTTGTGTGGCCTTGTTTTCTGACTCTCTTTCCTGCTGCTGAATGCCAGTTAATAACTATATTTTATGTTTATCCCATTTCTCTTCTGTCAACCAGCTGCTCCCAGCTCGCCTGCTGTCTTTAATTGGCAGATTGATTTTGCCGTCTGTAAGCTCGACCACCTGCAGAAAACAGCAGACTGACGGCTGCTAAAAAGCCACAGAGTTACAAAACAGCGGGAGCAGAAGCTTTGTGTGGCTTTGTAGGACAGACATCGCTGATGGAGCACAGACTCAGCAACATCCCTGACATGCTTGAACGGCATGAATTGTGAATGGTGGGAAAGATGAAAACCTGCACTGTGCTGGGAAAGCGATGAGTCACCACGCTTCTCCTCCGAGCAGTGTTATTAGTGCAGAGCTGCAGTTAGTGTTTCCTCCACGCAGAAGCCAAAAGTTTTACTGCCTCCTCACTCCTGTTTACTTAGGGCAGAGTGAGCGGTGGCGGGAATGTGTGCTGTGTGTACTCAGGGAGGCTGCAGCAAGGACGCCACGCCTGCAGCAACACACACAGATACAGTGTTGTGGTGTAAAATGATAGAAGCTCAGATAAATATTAGCTTTGCTTTATTGCTGTTGTTGACTGAGTGCTGGACATGTGGGCCAAGTACGTCACGAGAATCATGCGGCGCAGGATGACAGAATTGTGTTTGTTGTTCTAATCTGTACTTTTTACTTCCTGCTTTGTATTTTAATTGGCCGACACAGTCTAATACAACAGCCCTGAAGTAAATCCTGCCTTCACAAATTTGGAATCTTTTGTGCATCACATTTCCATTATGAGGCGTACTAAATATTAGAAACACCTCTAAGTAATGAACATTATAACCTTCCTAGAAGTAGGATTTATCACAGGGCTGTTGTATTAGATTTAAGCTACATGCTCCTAATAACCTGCTTACAGTCTGTCTGGATCTGCAAATCCAGTTGTTCTCACATCTGTTCATGCAGGGGTGGAAATGTTTCCCACTTGTAATTGTCTTGTCTGAATTAGCTCACACATTGCAAATATCTCAAAGTTGCCATCAAAGTTGGTACAAGCATTCATAGTCTCCAGAGGATGTCCCCGGCAGATTGTGGTGGTTCCCTAAAGACACGCATTCTGTAAAGTATCTCAACATCTCTGTGTAGATTCTCAGTCATCCAGGTCGTTGCAGTCTTAAGAGCTTCAGTGAAAAGCGGCTGTAGTTCTCTTTAAGGTTCCTGAAGATGTTTCACCTCTCATCTGAGATGCTTCTTCAGTTCTTTAGCCTTTTTTAAGGGGCGACTGCCACAGAGGATTGTGGGTCAGAACGGCCAGAAAAGCCTGCTGGCCTCCAAACTGCAAAATCCAGTAACAGAACACTGCATGTTCTATTACCAGATGTAATAGAACATGTTGGTATTTTGGACATCCTGCATTTGACATACGATGTATTCGGACATACTAAATCTTTTTTTCTGGCACACTGTATAGTAGAGAAGTAGGGATGCTGGAATGCACACCACATTGCATCTCCACAAAAAATTCACAGATTTTGGTGATCCACAGACTTTTCCTCCACTTCTTCCACGAGGTTTGATTTTAGTAAAATCTCTCAACAATTATTGTATTAACTGCCGCCACCTCCAACTGTTTGACTTTCCCCTTTAGCACCAACATGACGTCAGTATTTGTCCACTGCTTGGTTTTATGACCAAATATGTGCAATTCATGATTAATGGAACACCCATCATCCTCAGCTGCACTTTGTTTTTAGTGCTGAAGTGGTAATTGTTTCTGCCCTTAAGTACATTTTTTAAGATACTCGTACTTTTATGCTACTTTATACTTCTACTTCATTACATTTTACAGGAAAATTTTGTACTTTTTCAGTCCACTACATGTATTTGACAGCTCCAGTTGCTTGTTAAGATGAAATTGTTACACAATGGATAATATTACAAGCTTTTAAACGCGGCACATTGTTAAAGATTGTTTAGCCACTGATTTGTAGTCTTTTATGGCTTCTTACACAAAGGAATGTGTGGTGGGGCTCGCATTTCAGATCTTAATAAATGTTGTTAACAGCTTCACCAAATAGTTATTTTACTGTCCAAACCTCTCCCGTGGTTTAATTTCGGCAAAATGTTCAAATTATCCAATATCTTAACAAAAATCTAAGATTAGAGATATGTCCAAAAACTAAAAACAGATTTGTGTTTAAGAATATCCTTCTTATCTCGGTAATCATTTGACAATCATTCAGATATATCGGCTGTCCCTGCAAATAAAACTGGATATAAAGCTAGCTCCACTGCTACTATTGATAATCTAATTATGTCGTACACAATAACATGTAAGTCAAAGGAACCATAACAGTACTTTTACTTTAACTGCATTTAGCTGCTGATATGTATAAAATAGACTATTTTTTGCTGCTGTATTGTTGCTTTTCCTTAAGTGACGTATCTGAATACTTCTTTTTAACCACTGAGTGTTTGTTTTTGCTTAATCACTGCTGTATCTGAGTGCAGCCTCACAGAGTGACTAATCTAGCATTAGTCTTCTTCCAAAAGAAGTGAAGGTAACTGAATAACTCAGAAAGGCACGTCTGTATTCATCATTAAACACAAAGGCATCTTTATGATTTCTTCTATTCAGTCCCCACCTCACGTCTAACAGGTGAAGAAAGATCTTTTCACTGGCTACAATGCAGCTTTAGTTTAGCCTCAAATGCTATAATCACTGATGTCATGGTGTGCTTTTGGCTGCAAATGGAGCTACGATGATGTCTGCCGGTTCATTAGTGCTAATTCATGTAAAGTGAAGGGAAGAGGCGAGAGAAGAAAGGATGAGGATGAAAGAGACTGTAATGAATAAGGACTGAAGGAGGCTGGTGTGAGCTTATGCAGATCCCTCCACTCCATTCAATTTTCATTTCCCAACTTCATTTTACACGAGCACTGGCAGAGTTTTGTCCCTCAGCTCGGCGCCTCATATCAGCCAGCAGTCTCTGATCTTCGTGGCTGGGTTTATTGACAGTGTGGTGGGAAACTGATTTCTGTGCAGATCATTCGCAGCAGTTTATTTGATCAGGCTCTACACCTCGATGGAGAATATTGCCTATGTGTGTGTTCATTTACAACACTGAAAGCACGTCTTCTCTGTGACACATCAGACCCACTTAGCTTTTCCACAGCATAGGGAGGAGTGACATTTGCACTGCTTTACATTATTCTCTGTGGACCATTTTTCATAATCAGAACTGCCGTAGCTCAGATAGTACGGCCATCAATTGAAGGGTTAGTGCTCCGACCCCCAGCTCCTCCTCCTCCTCCTCCTGTACACATGTCATAGTATTGGAGCAAGAGGCTGAACTCCAAACTGTAAAACTACAGCCACGCTTGAAGCTCTTTGAGGCTGCACACTTAACACACAGCAGTGCTTTGAGGTGAATGTTAATATCAGCATGTTTACATGCTTGCAAAGGGAAGAATGTTTCGCGGAAAATGTTTACTATGTTAACCACCATCGTCTTTGCTAATTAGACTTCAGAAAGATGAAAAAGGATACAGAAACCTTGGTTGCAGCAGTAACCAGAAGGTAAAGAATGAGCCATAGCATCACTAATTAGCTGCAGTGCTGTGACCGTGCACTACTTTCACCATCTAGCTTCGAGAAACAGACAGAATAGAATAGAAGATTTTTATTGTCAATTTCTTTATAAATCCATTTATATATCCAGGACATACAGAGGAACCGAAAAGATGTTTCCCTCTCACCTTCGTTTTAGTGCCAAACATTGAAAAAAGAATTAAAATATAGTACAAATCCAATAAGGTAAAATAAAATATATAAAAAGGGAAGTGCAAGCGCTTCAAACTTGGCATGGTGCTAATCAATGGAAATTTGAGTTTCTGCAGCAGCTCAGACACTGTGAAAGATGGTGCATAATGTCAACTTCTGCCAACAGTGTCCAATAAAAACCCCTTGTGTTCTTCAGAGAAGAATCTTTCAAGATGAAATTTAGTTAAAAGACATGACAAGAAGCCTGATGAAAATTAGGAGCACGTTCTTTGCTCAGAGACTAAGATAAATTTGTTTGGCTCATTTGTGGTCCAGCCTGTGTGATGTGAACCTGGTCGGGGCTGCCACAGTGAAGGTACAGTCCTGACAGTGAAGCATGGAGGTCAGAGTGTGACGATATATGAGGCTGCATGAGAAGATGAGACTTACAGAAGATCTAAACTGTTAGATTTTGATTTGACAAAAGAGCAGATACCCGACTGTTCTACTTAAAAGCAATGCAGTTACTGTAGGGTGATACAATTTTGAATAATTTGACATTTAAGTAATATTGCACAGAGGTGTACTCACTTTTGGCGTAAAATCTAACCTATTAACTCCACGCATATGTAGTAGAAATACCTGCATAGAACAAATAATACAAAATATGAATGAATCAACTCAACTTTAAATTTCCAATGACTTTAACTAAAGCTAGCGGTCTCAATTTCTGAAAAATGTCATGTATTCTTCTTTTTCTGTCATTCACAAATGTTCATTTCAGTGTTTGGTCCTGATATCGCCATCCTTGCATAAATTGAGTTTTGCTAAAAGTCGTTTTGCTTATGCAAAAGCAGCTGCTACCTGAGTGACATGTAGCCATGAGCCTTGCTATTGGAAGCTGAGGCATGTGGGTGCTGTGCTCTGAATGTCAGTCTCGGAGCCTAATTGGGAGGTTGTTAAGCCACTGTGGAGCTGTCAAATTCCTCCAATTACTTGTGCTTAATGCTGAAAATCATTGTCTAATATTACTTAAAGCTCTTTAGGCTCACCATAAGGCAGGTCACATTAATAGGGATTAACCATGACTTCTACCTGCAACCCATTAATATTGTTTTATTAATGTCAGATATGTGGCATTGATTTTTTTGTGTGTGTGTCTGTTTGTCCTCATCTAGGATTCCTGAGAGCTTCTTGTTGGCTTCCACAAGAAACAGAAGATTAGAGGAGGAAACACTGGAGGGACACTGGGAGCATTGCAAAGTTCCAACTATGCCAACACTAAAGGAACAACAACAACCCAAGCATTAGGAGAGCATCACAGAAA
Source organism: Dascyllus trimaculatus (assembly GCA_024666655.1). Classification (NCBI taxonomy): domain Eukaryota; kingdom Metazoa; phylum Chordata; class Actinopteri; family Pomacentridae; genus Dascyllus; species Dascyllus trimaculatus. The sequence goes on along the minus strand of CM045456.1, from coordinate 15,332,234 downwards.
CATGAGTACTTCCCAGTGTAATGTAATCCTTGTTGGCTCCTTCCATGCAACATATTTGCTTGGCTGATTTCCCTGCCTGTAAGTAGACTGCGGGCCCAATGGAGCAGGTCGGGGAGGATCTAAACCTCTCCTTTCTGCTGGAGCATGAGAGAGAAATGATCCTGAAGGTGCTGCAGAAAGACGAGAAGCTGAGGAAGCGAGAGGAGAAGAGGATACGGTGAGGACGTCAGCGTCACCATTTAATCTGATGTTTGTCTCATTTTCTTTTCTTAATATCCTGTTTTCCTCTACTGTGTCTGTCCTGCAGGAAGTTGAAGAATGACCTGCTGGACATCAAGCGAAAAGGCTCTCGTCGGCGGCAGGATCTGGGGGAGCGTCAGTGTGCTCGCTGCCTCAAGACGCTGGGGCTGATCTTTGACCGCGGGGATCTGTGCGAGGACTGCCAGCTGCGAGTCTGCAATGACTGCCGAGTCACGGCTCCCAAATCACGGCAGTGGAGGTGCAACGTTTGTGCCAAGATCTTGTAAGTGTGTCGCCTGCGGGGACCAGAGCAGTGTTTGGAGGAGGAATGGACTCCACATGGGTTTTTTTTTTCGTGTTTAAGTGGCGCCACATCTGTCTCTATTTGTCTGTGAGGGCTTCAGGGGATTTTTTTCCCCCACCATGCTCTACATGTAGAAGTAATTAGCTAGACTAAATACATTTGAGGATTATCTAGGACCCAAAAAAACTCAAGCATGACATCGCTTGAAGAACTCTGATGTCTCTCAAACTCACTCAACACTGTTGTCACATTTCACAGTTTTTCTGCCTTTTCTTCTCCATGAAAAGATGCAAGCCACATCATTTTCACCGTATCGTCTCATTTTTCTCCTTCCGTCTGTGTCAGGCTGTGGTGTGATTTATCAGCGTTTCCCTGAGCTCTGCTTACAATGATAAATCTTTGCATCGCCGCTCTGACACTCGCTATTCATTGTGCATGTGGACAGTGTGATAAGTCAGGATGACAGTGAACAACCGTGAGGCTGAGCTGCCGTGTAATGGCATTGTTGAATGTGGCTTTGTAATACGGTTCATTTTGATACGTTTGAAACATAATATTGAAGGGAAGTTAATGTAACCCGTGTTTGTGTGATGAAAGGCGTCGTCACGCTCAATTTGGGGACCTCTTAGTTGATAGTTCATGAGATACACCTTGTTAAAAGTAATGCAATCCAATATACACTGATCAGGAGTTTACATTATGACCCCCTGCCTAATGTTGGTCCCCCTTATGTGCTGAAAAATGCTCTGAACCATTGGGAATCATGGACAAGAGGACCTCTGAGGCTGTCCTATGTGGTCTGACACCAGGACATTGGCACTGGATCCTTTGGGTACTCTGGCTTGTGCAGTGGGGCCTCTGTCCATCAAACTTGTTCCACTGCATCCTGTTGATGTTTGATCACAATGGGGTGCAGGAAGTTTGGAGGTCAAATCAACGTGTTGGGCCACTGACATGTTCCTCAACATGTTCCTGATTGTCTGATGTTTTTGCCATGTGCTGGGGTGCATTTTTCTGTGGGGGTAGGCCAGTTACATTTTGGATTTCCATTTGCATGAGGGAGTGTGCTTCTTGTGAAATAACATTGATCATTAATATGATCAATGTTATTCACTTCTGTCAGTGGTCATAATGTTGTGGCTGATCAGTGCATACTCACAGATTTACAGTTATTTTGTCTGAATCCTTTAATTCAGGATGGTCAGCTAAAAAAACAGAAGAATTCATTGCTCCTGTTGTTATAGACTGCATTAGATTGAGTCTTTAGTATTCCAATCCAAGAATCAGTCGGACTTATTAGGAACAAACAGAACGAGTCTCCCTGCTCACAAAACCACAAGGTACTGAATCGCGAATTTCATTTGTAAGTCTCTCCACTTTGCAATTTATAGATTTGATATTGTTTTTTAGCTACTGTTCCCCAGGGTCATCTTCAAATCCCCACTCATTGAATCTTGTCGAGACCAAGGACATGCAGTGTTTTATTAAGTGGGAATTGTACAAGCTTGCTTTCTTTTATAATGTTATTGTCTGTAGTAGCTCAGAAAGACCAGCATGGAAGACAGTTTTCAGTCTCTGGTCCACTTCAGGTTTAACTTGCGGGTGATGCAAACCCAAAACTTTCCTCCGTGTTTTGATCATCAGGGTTTCGCTGTCAATTCAACGCTGACATACTTTAAAAAATCGATATAAATAAGGAAAGCTGCCAAGTTCCTCACCGGTTAGTCTGAATAATTACACCAAGGCCAAAGGGTGAAGTCTATGAGGAGTGAAACTTTTCTCAGCTGCCGCCCACATGTGCAACTCACTGCAAAAGCTTACAGGCAGAAAAATCAGAGAAAGAAGCAGAAGTGATTACTTTTACTTTTTCCCCTTGACTGATGGTGTAAAAATCAGTGTGAGCCGAGGTGTTGAATTCTCACTAATGCATTTGTCCAACAGGGAGCTGAAGGTGGTGACTGGAGAGTGGTTCCTGGAAGAACGGTCCAAGCGTTTTGAACAAGGAGTGCTGAGCAGCGACGTGATCAAACAGACAATAATGAGCAGTCCAACAAGTGAGTCTGACCCAGTGCTTTAAACTGAAAGGCTGTAACCCGAACCTTAACGAATACTGTGGAAATAGCATGTGAGGTGGTGGAGGAGAATAGGAAATGTGTTGATTTTATTAATCAATTACTGGTGCTTTTAAGCCACAGACAAAAAGTCTACAGAGAACCTGTCGGCGCCTCCTGAGCCTGAGAAATCCAGCTCTCCGAGATCCAACAGAAGTGCAGTACTCAACCTGGTGGACGGCGCCAAGAGGAAAGGGTAAGAGAGGAACATGGAGAACAAGCAGCTGTCTGCTTAATGAAATTTCACAACATGAAAGCACGAAACAGGCAGGACACGCGATATGCGGACGGGATAAAATCATCTCACGCTAAATGTGCAGTGTGTTGAGTGTGCACTTCAGTACGGCAAAGCATTAGAAAAGATCAAGTGGGCGCTCATTTGATTTTTTCAGAGACTCCGAATGCATTCTAAACTACATTTGGAAGAGTTGCAAGGCCGTAATTGGATTGTGCCGTCTAACATCGCTCTTCATCTTCACTGCACTCTAATGTTTCCTGAAGGCATCGCAGAAAGCCAGACGGACAAAAAGCACGCCGGCTCTGTTTGACCATACATGTTAGGAATGCTCTGGTAGCACAGAATTCACTCTGCTGCTTCAACATCACAGCAGTCAACCTTTACTGTATAATTCATCACTTGCAGTCAACATCATAAGTGTTTAGACAGAATTTTGTTGTCTATAAAATATCGATAAAATTTACCCTCTGAGTGGCTGTACCGCATTTCACGGCAGTCCCTTCAATAGTTGTTGAAGCATTTTGCTAAAAATCAAACATCATGGTGATGCTGGACCGTCACCAACGCTGGTAGAGTTCATCCTCTGAGGACCATGAAAGCAATTAATTTTGTGCAAAGCTGGCATGGCTGAAAGTTCTGGATCTGCACCATCATTTAATCCCATCAATCTGTTGGTTTTCTTGTCATTTTCTGCAACTCAGTGAGCATTTTTCTGCAGAAAAGATATTTAAATAACATTACATTCACTGGTGAAACGGTGTTCAGCGCAAGTTCAGTGAGAATTTTCATCCTGCTAGGTCTGAGCAGGTTTGATAGCCACAGCCTAGATATCCTGAACCAGTAAAATAACTAGCTGTTGCAGAAAGGAATATATGACACAGACTGCTTACACTGAAAGTAGTTGAAGTTTAAACTGCAACTCCGAAGTAGTTGTGCAATTTGGCTCCTATTTTACACTAATGTATACAATGATGTCCTAGAAGCTTCTTGGCAGAGTGGCTTGGCATGGCAGCATTCAACCTATAGAGTTCCATGTTTGTGATATTTTATATGAAACACGAATGCAATAAGAATTCCATCTTTGTGCAGACCTCCATGACTCCATGGCCGTACAAACTATCAAACTGATTGAACACATTGATCATGTTACTGCATTTTAGGTGGTTGAAAAAAGAGTGAAGAGAGGTCTTAGACATTCAGACCGAATATTAACCATTTTTCAGCTCATGTTGAAATCCAGGAGTTGTGCCAAAAAGCGATCATCTGCAAAAACCTGATTGGGAGTTTCATGATTTAGCTGTATTGCTCAGTTTAAATACGTTTCCATCTGCTATTTTCAGGCTCAAATTGTCGTAAAATGCCATTACACATACTTTCTTTTAACTTAATTGTGATTTAAAATGTCAACATGCTTCGAAATGTTCACGTTCTATAGCATAATCACGCGTGACATTTAGCATTATTACAGGCAATGCTATAATATTGTTTCCGATGTCTAGGCTACATGTGTTTGCTTTCCTTCTTTAAACTGTAATTAACATGATTCACAGATGGGCTTTTCTATATACCGTACGTTGCAGTTGTCCTTTGGGCTTTAACCTGAAATGAAGTCATTTTAATGCACTGGCAAGATTTCAATTGCAAAGTAGGGGCTGAAACACAATTTGGCAAGTGAGAAAACTTCATTATATGAGTTAAATTGATTCTTTAAAGCCATTTCAACAAGTCAGAACAACTTGTAATTGAGGGCACAGAGCAGGTAAAATAAGGCAGAGACATTAGGATAATTGCTCCCACAGACAGCAATCAGTTTTTGGCAAATGATCGCTTTTTGGCATCACACCAGGTTGTGCTCACTGGGAATCAATGTGGTGGAAATAATCAAAATAATTGATATGTGATAATGTACCAGGGTTGATGATCCCTAATTATGGTAAATTTCTTCTGCAGGATGCAAAACGAGTGAGTGAGATGATGCTGATAAAGTCAAGAGAGATGCTGTGTGATAACCCTGCAACAATGGCTGTGACTGAACGTCTCGGTTGTACACAGTCGATAACAGACTCCCTGTGTGTATTCGTGTGTGTAGAAGGATGAAGATGGATAAAAAAGGCGGCCGGCCCACCCAGAAGCCAGAGAACGGAGTCGACGGCGCCAGTGTCAAGTCTGGTTCAGATGGAGATGCTCAGAGCGTCCGAAGCGTTCGCTCTGTTGCACATTCAAACAGGTATAGTATGCGATCACTCATTTCAAATTTTATTATCAAAATGCAATAAAACAAGGCTCTACATCACATCAAAGTTGAAGGAGAGCTCACGTAAACAAGGCTTTAAAACTTTTCTCAGCACTACTGCAGCTTTGTGTCAGTATCCGCAGGGAAACACCAACATGTGACGGAAGACATTCAGGCGTCTAAATAGATTATCAGCTTAAACAACAAGCCTTGGAAGAAAAATCAGATGGCTGAGGCACTTTATGGAACTGCCTCAGGTGTTTAACACATAATGAAACTCTGCTGGTTTCTGTGTGGTTTCAGGAGCAGTGCGGTGGCGTTGGAGTCCTCAGGGATGCCGACGGTGCCCAACAACCTGCGTTCCCAAACTCCGGACAAATCATCCGCTCCCAGCGACAACCGGAGGGTCAGGGTCAGCAACCAGAACACACACACAGCAGCACTTTGGGTGGAGAACAAAGCAGATTTGGTATGTTGTTGTAACAGCTTTGGTTTGTGTTTTAACGCAGCCTGACGGAGCAGAGAGCGTTGCCAGTTTGCACTCCAGCGACGGCGCGTCTGAGAAGAAATCCGCTGGCCACCACAGGACGAACTCCGGCACTCCGACCATTTCCGTGTCCAGGGCTTCGGTCTCGTCAGGTAGCTTCAATACAAGCTCCTCGTTTCTCCTTTTTCTTTTTTTACCCCCTCCACATTGCCATGACTCCTGCTATCACTTCTCGGCTCGCACGCAAACATTTCAATAACTGAGTCACAGCTTCAAGACGTGTTGGAGGCAGCAGATTGCATCAGAGGTGAAATTAGACAGTGTAACATCACCTCTGTGGGTTGATGCAAAAACACTCAGCTGCTCTCCGGCTGCAAAGGATAAAATGACTCCTTCTGTCGGGAGCAGATGTCACGTCTGCACAAATTACACTATTAACTTACACTCACTCATCACCATCTGATGCTCTTCTTTATGTGTTGAACTCCCTTCTTATTCAAGTATAATCTCCTTCAATTTGTCTCACATGGTGTCAGACACTTTATCTCTGCTGTCACTGAGGAGTGTGTCAAGACTTTAAAAATCACTGTGATTAGTGTCATTACTTGTGAAAGAGCTTCTAGAGAATCTCAGACCATATATCCAGCAGTGTGTGTGCATTTTATCTCCAGTTTATGGACAGAGTTTTTTAAGATCCACGTACTTCTCTATCATTATTTTTTCTCAGTTTGTGCCTGACTGTAAGGTCGATGAGGACAGTTTTTCCCCGGAGGAGTCCTCAGTTGTTCGCTCTGTTTCAAAATCTCAGACAAGAACTTTTGCTTTAGCTGCCTCCAGCGACTTTGGACCAAGTTTTGCAGTTTTGTCTGCTAGAAGTTTGTTTACAGTTATTTAAGTTCAAAATCTAGCTCGACTTTCCTTGGTCTGTTTTTACACATTTAAAGGAATACTTAGTTGAGATGATATTAGTCTTATGTTGTAAGAAGAGAAGAGAACAGTTGGAAAAATATGCCTTCCAGCTCAGAAACTTAGCGGATAACATCTCATTAGTTTAATGTATACCTTTTTAAAAATAAAACGCAAGCTCAGAAGTGTTTATCTCCTCAGACAGTTAAGAAGTTTCCCACCCCCTCAGCAAATCAATATCCAAATAAAAATGGGAAAAAATAGACAGTAATTGTGGAATGCTTCTTGGGAAGTCATTAAATTGTTCAGTCTTAATTAACTTGTTAGTTCTTGTGAGAAAAGGTCAACAGTTGTCAGCTGACGACACCTCCAGAGCTCATTAATCCTGTGGTAACACTCAATAACTGGCTGTCGATCAGAAAATGAAGCTAACTGATGCCAAGAAAGCAGGAGCAAGATATATAAAAAGATATTCTTCTGTCTTGCAGCTTCCACCGTCCAAAATGTCATTAAGAAAGTTTAGGGAAACTGTGGAAGTCAAGATCAGGGAATAAACTGTCAATAGAGCTGCTGGTCTGCATGTCAGAAAGCCAAAGAAAAAAAAACACCATATGGAGGAGGTGCAGGAAGCTGAGAGGTGGTCAAGCACTGATGCACAAACATGGAAGAGTCAGAAGAAAACCTGCAACCTGCGATTTATTCAAAATGATTCTGACACGCTTTCTAAAAAAGAGAATGAGCAGAGTCACTTGAAGGATTATAACTATGCAGAGAGTAGAAACAAACCAAGCTGGTCTCCAGAGCAACAAACTAATGTCACAAAGGCATTAACTTAAATAAGATTCTTCAGTCTGCACAACGTACGTCATGGACCCACCAATCTATTATCATCACCTGATTCTGCCTTCATGTTCAGAAGCTGTACAGCCTCTTACACAACATTATGACCACTGGCAGGTGAAGTGAATAACATTGATCATATTGCTACTATGTGCTGTTCTGCTGGAAAACCTTGGATTTTGACATCCATGTAGATGAGACTTAGACACCCAAATAAACATTGTCCCACAACAAACACACTCCCTCATGCAAATGGAAATCCCAAATGTCACTGGTCTACCCCTGCAGAAAAATGCACCCCACCACATGGAAAAAACATCAAACATTTGTTATGACACTCGATTTGAATTTTCCTTATCACCAAAGTCAACATGTAAAGTTTACACAGCAACATCTGGATAAGCCTTTTGGAAGTTTTGTACAAATGAAGTTCAAATTAAAACACACGAAAAATAAGCAGCATTTGCAGCTTACCAACTATTAAACATGGGGGTGGAAATACTCTGCCTAAAGCTTGGATGGCAGCAAGTGGAGCAGAACACAGTCAAACTCTGGATGCAGTCAGTCAAGAAAGTTAAACTGAAAGATGCCAGCTTCAATGATAGGGCAAAGATCCAAAACAGAAAAAATCTGCAGGTAGATCTTGAACACACTGTGCAAAAAAGACACCCTAAAATTTCTCAGAACTTGAAGTGATCAGCAACAAAGACTGAAAGAATCAAGAGCAGAAAGACTTTTAAAAAAACATTTGAAAGCTGTGAAGTCTGCTGGATTATTGATGTACTTGGATGCCCAAATTTTCTCACTGTCTACCTTGAGTATCTGAGTGTTTACTTACCAAATTGCATCTTTGAAAGTGTAGATTTTGATCTGTTCCCTCCCTTCCCTCCTTACACCAGATCACAGCCGCTCAGAAATGGACCTGTCAGCTCCCGGCTCTGATCCCAGCGACGATGCTCTCAGCCTCAGAAGCCGCTCGGTCCCCGGACTCAACGACACAGTAAGCAGCACCAACCCAAACCCCCTCCTTCTGCTCCTCCTCCTCCTTTCTCCATCACTGCACACTGATCACGCATTTGATTTCTTCGACTAATTCACAGCAAAAAGCTCTGAGCGTGAAATTAACACAGCCTGATTCTTCAATCCCCCCCATCCCCCGCTTTTTTAAAAATCCACTCTATACTGTAGAGTGTACACACATCCAGCTCGGGATCTGTGGGCCGATGAACTCAACGCGATGCGTCAGATGTGGGCCTGAATGTTAATTTCACTTCAGAGCTCACTTCAAAGAGCCTGACAAGCATCTAAACAGATGTAGGCTGCAAACAGGTGGAGGATGTGACGGTCAGTATGGAGCTCCTTTGTGTGAACATTTGCATTCAAAGCAGTTCACCAAAACACTCAAGAGACACAGATGATTTTTTTCTTGCTCATCCATTCATGCGCACAAGTTTATGGTAAAACCCAGTGACTCTGTGATTTTTTTTTTCACGTGAAAATCAAATTACCACACTCTGTTCGGACTTGTCTGATTGAATTTCTGGAAGCTGCCGCCCACACAGCTGCTGCGTGGAGATGCTCTGGACGGCCACCCAGATTTCATCTTCCCCCTTTTTTCGATTAAATCTGAACGCTGTCATCCGCAGGAGTTTTCCGATGAGGACACGGAGGAAGACATTGACGCTCTGATGTCGGCCCACAGCAAGACTGTCAGCCGACGCCTCAGCAACGCAGTGTCAACGGTAACGCCCGTGCTCAAAAAAAACTGATTCTAGAAAGTTCAGTGTGCTCACATGCAGTACAAACATGTTCATGCTGTGTAAACTCACATAAACTCGCCACCACCTGACGTGCGAGTCAGGTGTGCATGTTCCAGTGTTGACCGTGTAAACACAGAGTGAGCTGTGGGGCTGCTGCTTGTGTCACGACCATCTTCCACGCTCAGGAAGCCGCGCTGCATCTACACAAACCAACTCCACTCAGTGCTATGATGATGATGATGTGAGGGGCTGCTGCTTTGTGTGTGAGAACAACATGCATGGCTGAAGCATGTCTGTGTGCAGATTTATGAGGTGTACCTGTGTCCTTTGTAGGAAATGGAGATGAAAATCAATAGCAGTGGTTGATTCAGATGGTGATGTTTAACTGAATGCATAGTTTTCGGCTTTATTTGCCCCGTTTTTGAGATATCTGCCTCTGTCTCTTCCACTCAGTTGAGGTCAACGTGTGTTCATTTGAATGCAAAGTTACACCTGAAGCTTCCCTTGTTAATATTTTAGATTTGCAACAGATCAACTGACTGTGCAACCTGAAGAATAGTTGTCATGATGCAGCTCTACAAAGTGTCCAAGCATCTTTAAAGTCATTGTTTTGCTTTTTCAGCCTGAAACTCTCAGATCACACAATATTGGCACAAAAACAGCTCAGCAGTGAATTTCAGGCATTTCAAACTGATTGTGCAGTGTGCCATATTAGACGTCAACATCTCACAACTGAAAGACTAAAAGCAATTTTTCCACCTTTTCTCTCGTCATTTCTCTGTCAATGGGAGCTCAAATTGCTCGTCCACAAGAAGCATGGGGAAGATTGAGATAATGCAGCAAAAGGTAGACGCTTACCTGGAATACAAAGTAAAGTTAGAGTGGTAAGAGATTGTGAAAGGGAACCATGGAAAAGTAGGTAATGATGAGTGGATTTAGAGCTGGATACAACAACTTGAGCACTTTCAGAGGCTACAGAGGCTATAATGAGTGGAGGCCAGGATTAAAGATGTGCTCAAGTGTAGCGACACGCTGCAGGGTGTTTTTGAGGACAATCAGACTAATTGCAAGAGGGTTATTCTATCTCAGAACATCAGGGTCATTCCGCTCGTCCATCTCTGATTTGCTTGAAACTTCTTTATACCAAAATATGGATAAGTACTTTCTGAGATTATCTTTTTTTTTTAAAAATTGCACATCTACCCTCTTTCAACACTTTTTATTGCAGATTGAAATTTGAGACTATGTTTGAACAACAGTATCTCACGGGATAATAAATATAAACACCTGAAATTCTCACTGTTAATTCTCATTTTGTCATTAATTCAGAATCTGCAATGTTGGGTAAGCAGATTAAACAGTATCGATTACAGGTGAGGTGAAAGGTGAAAAAAAACAGCTGAAGCTGCCATGAAAAGTTCCATCTTTGAGCTCACATTAACAAATCTGGACCATATGTAGCTGCCTGTCTCAATAACACAAAACCAAACATATAAAATACATTTGAATATGAAATACTTGGTACTTAAGAGCATCATCTTTTATAACATGGGCATATTTTTTCATTTTTGGGATCCATTTTGTAGGCATAAACCTTAGTTTGGAGGACATGTTGCAGATTCTGAGAAATAACAGAGAAGATTTCAGGCTTTTATCTCAACAGTTCCTGAGATATTGTCATTTAAACTTAACTTCAGATTTCAATGTGTAAACAAAACATGCAGAAAGTGAGTCAACAGGCCATTTTTACGAGTAATATTCTTTTTTCTGGTAGTCGGTTGTGAAAGACAGCAAGCAATGATTGATCAGTGATCGATGCCTTGTCTTGGCTAGAATTTCTGACTTTGTAATCTGCATAGTTATTATCTTTTAGTCAGAAATGCTGCTTAGACTAATGCGCACTGCCTGCCTGGCATCAGACAGGAGAAAGACATAACCAGCAACCAGCTCGTGGACATAGTGAAGCGTTTAGATGCTTTAGAGGCACAGATTTTCCTTGGTAGATAGTTAAGATCAAAAACGGAGCTAAAAAGAGGATCAATGAACGCTACTGTCACTCTGACACTGTTTGAGTCGGTGACTTCCTGTTGTGTTTACAGCCACGGATCCAGCTTTCAGTGTGTTTCTGTGTCAGCTTTGGGTGTTTTACTTCTGACAATAAGATAATGAGAAACGGAGGATGTCATTCATCAGTCCCAACAACACCTTGACAAGAACAGCAACAACCAGCGGCTGCTTTAAATGTTTTAACACCAACATCTCTTTTTAGAAACCGCATCCCTGTTGCTCTGAATAATCCACACGACACGCTGTCGGCAGTTTTTTATTGAGACTGCAGGAGTAACAGCAGTTCGGGAAAGGGATGCTTCAGCTGCTGTTGAGATGTTTAATTTCCTAACGCCCTCATCGCCACACTCTGAATTGAAATCCGTCGTGTTGAGCTGGAGGCAGAGAGGACGGAGATCTGCGAGCATGATGGGCACATAAAACCAAAGCCATCTTCATAGTTTAATTTGATGTTATCACACATATTAGATTGGAACCCTCGTTTTTATTAGACTTGATTTCCCGTGTTTGCTCTTGACTTGGTCACGAGTTTTCATTTCTTCCCTCGCAGCCAAGCTATAAAGCACTTTGGCAGATAATCTAGTTATTCAGATTACCTAAATGACACTTCGTGACTTCGCCCAGGTCCACTGTTCTGCTCGCCTGTCTGTGTGGATGAGGGTGTAATTTGAGAGCCGCAGAGGTAAACAGACGCTGCCTGTGCGACATCTAACTTTCTATTATGACAGCCGCCACTGAGCTGCTGTCCAGTGTATGAATGGAAGTGAAAGGAGGTGATGCGGGGCATTATGGAGATTGCTGAATGTGTCACTGAGTCGGGCTCTAAGGCACTTTTCCCACCGATATATGATTCACTCAATGGAGTGGCTTTGTGATAATGACAGCACAAATGAGGTAGTATTAGTGGCATTTACATATACAACATTAACTGTCTTATTAAGTTGTTGGACGACCAGGTGCTGCCAGAACAGATTCAATGTGGCTTTTCATTGATTCTCCTAGTTGTTGGAGCTCAGCTGGAGGTATAAACACCCTTCCTTCAAAAGATTTTCTTGCATTTTTTGTTATGATGATGGTGGTTTAGAGCATCGTCTACCACATCAGTACTAAATCTCTCATAGGTGTTCACCTGGTTTGAGATCTGGAGACTCTGAAGGCCAAAGTATACACCGATCAGGCATAACATTATGACCACCTGCCTAATATTGTGTTGGTCCTCCTTGTCTGCTCAAAAATACTCTGAACCATTTAGCATAGACAAGAGGACCTCTCAGAGTGTCCTATGGGGTCTGGAACCGGGATGTTGGCACTGGATCCTTTGGGTACTCTGGCTTGTGCAGTGGGGCCTCTGTCAATCAAACTTGTTCCACTGCATCCTGTTGATGTTTGATCAGAATGGGGTGTAGGAAGTTTGGAGGCCAAATCAACATGTTGGGCCATTGTCATGTTCCTCAACATGTTCCTGATTGTTTGATGTTTTTTCCATGTGGTGGGGTGCATTTTCCTGTAGGGGTAGGCCAGTGATATTTGGGATTTCCATTTGCATGAGGGAGTGTGCTTGTTCTGGGACAGTGTTTATTTGGGTGTCTAAGGCTCATTAACATGGATGTTAAAATCCAAGGTTTTCCATCAGAACAGCACATAGTAGCAATATGATCAATGTTATTCACTTCACCTGTCAGTGGTCATGATGATGTTGTGGCTGATCGGTGTATGACTCAAATCATTTTGATCAGACTGTTTAGAGACCCCTTGTTTCCTATGAATGGAAGCTCATCATCCTGGAAAATAACGCTCATAAGAATGGAAATGTCTCATCATCGTACACACTGTAAGAAGATGAAACATCCCACTTGTGGATGTGTAACTGCACAAGCCATAAACTCCATTAACAAGCCCATAATAAATGACCTCAAATAAAAGACGGTAAAAAAATAAATACATATAACTGTCCAGATTCACATTTTTCAAAATTTGATGCAGATGTAGATGGAGGAGTTAGGAGGACTCTGGTGTTCTGACTTTTCCTCAGTCCTTTCAAAAGTTATCAGCCTCTAAACTTTGTATTGATTTAAAGTGACCCTTCCCTCTAAAGGGACAAGTGGATCCAAACCAAACCAGCAAAATGCCCCAAATAGCATAACTGAGCCACTGGATCTCTCATTGTAGGAGTCAAGGGTTCAGGTTTATCCATTTAATGCAAAGTCTCCTAACATATTTGTTTCTAATTTTTACCATTTTTATTTCAGTTTTACTTACTACTTAAAATAAGCCACATATACAGACATTTCAGTGACTTTCTGGGAAGTATTTAGGGTTAATTTCAACAAGACCAAAGAGTCTACCGCCAAGTTAAATTCTGCATTCGTATTTGGAACAGAATTGATGTATTGTGAATGAAATTATGCCTCATTAAAAAGCCTCACAGTTTAAATAGTGTTAACAGTTTAGGACGTCAATACCACAGCAGCAGTAGTGCTTCATTTTAAAAAAGGGCTCGAAAAAGGCTTCAGATCGAAATCGCAATTAGAAACAGCGCAATTAGTGAATCCCAAAGGCTGTGATTTAGGATATACGAGGTGTGACTATTGAATAGTGATGCTGTGATTCAGTTTTATTTAATTACAACAGATTGAAACTTCTTCAGGCCTGCCCATTGATCAGTGTTTACTGCATGGTTCAGGCTGCAAACTCACATAAGCCCGGCTATTTCATAGCTACACTTTGTACATTTTGCAATATATCTCACTAGAGATGCAGCAATTAATCAATTATTCCATTAGTTGTCAGCTATTGATTTAATCTGCAATTATTTTTGATAATCAGTTTAAGTAGAAATCATTCTAGAATTTTACATTTGGTTTAGAAAGCTGGAATTTCTGGTTTCTTCATTCCTCCATGACTGCAAACAGAATATATTTGGGTTGTGGGTGAAACAAGGTGTTTGAGGGCCTCATTATTTCAGGAAATAACTGACAAATTATTCAACAGTGAAAATCATCGTTAGTTGCAGCTTTGCATCTGAGCCAGGACTTAAGCTGTGCCGACGGACTTACAGAATCGTGCCATCTTCCATGTGTTTCTGACACACTTTTAATGCTACCTCATGTGTTCATGCTCAATCAGATCAGTGGGTTTTTGAGCTGAAGCATGACTTTAAAAGAATTCTGTCACAGATCAAATTGCAATATCTGTCAGAAGAATCACATTTACAAGTGTTGTCACTGAATAGTTCAACCCTGCTTTGTAATATAAGAGTTTGCGCTCAGCAAAATGTTAGTTTCCTACATGCTCTGTTGTTTCTAAGGACAGGCAGCTGCTGGATCTCTGTGTAACTGCTTTCACTGCATGCAAACAAATCGCTTTCAAGATTTTTAGTCTGTTTTAGTAAAAAGAAGGTGGGTGTAAAAGGCTTTATCAGCTATGTAAGACTATACTTTGGCTCAGTGGGGCTTTTGAGCTAAATGGTAACTTGGCATGGCAATGTTTAGCAAGTGTGGACACCATGTAGGATTAAAAGCACAGCTGATCAAAGTTGTTCCAGTTTATCCTGAGGGGACCAGGAGTCTCACACCCAGCAAACTATCCAGTATTTTTACTCAATTTATGAATGTGCTCCTCAAACTGGTGCTATTGTAGTGGAAAGTCTGTGAATGTGTGCGCATGAAGCATTTCCTGGTAAAACTGTTTACCAGAGGAACATTTCATCTACAATTCTCTCTCACTGTTTGTGCCCTGTTCATCTGTACTGATTTCACAGCTGATTCCAGCTGAGTTGTGATGTCTGTGGTTTCATCTGATAATCGCCATGGTAACGGTGTGTAATGGGGTTTCCTGGTTGTGCCGCTGGAGTCGGGGTCTGTGCTGAGGGTCTGCCTCTATCACTAACACATCAAACAGCTCTCTGCTTTCTTTTCCTTCTTCCTTCCTTCCCCCCTGTTTCTCTCTCACCGTCTTCTAAATAAATCCAGTCTTCCACTCCCTGCTCCGAGAGACGGTGGGGTTACCTCAATGTCCCCGACTCGGATGCCGAGACTGTAAGTCTCCCCTTTGACGTTAAGTGCATGCATTCATACCCACCTCTACATAATAGAAGAGTAAAGGTGCAGCAGCAAAGCACCACAGCATGAATATTACATGCAACATTCAATAATATATACAGATTTTGCCGCCATATTCTGAATATATCTGCATGTTCAGTGTGTTTACGCTCATCCTTGTCTTTTTTATTAATGTGATGGTGGCTTAATTCTCTGCTCCTGGCATTAAACTCGACAATTATCACACCAGCTTCCTGCAGGAAATAAATGAGGGAGATTTTCCGGGAGAAAAACCACAGTGTGGCTCATTTCTGGCTTTCTTGACTTTTGTGCTCCTCGGGCAGCAACATCATTATTATCAGTGGATTATGGTAGTTTTTTCCCTGCCCACAGCTACAGCCGTTATGTTTGCCTGCTGCCCAAGAAATGTTCCAAACATAATTACCTGCTGCGGTTCTAATGGTTCGGAGTCTTTTCTTTGTGAAATGGGTTTTGCAGGTACACAATGTGAGGATGGAGAATGTGGCTCGTGGCAAAAAGAATTTCACGTCTTGTAATATTTGACGGACAGTCTGTGAAACTCAGGAGCTGCAGCCTCACTGGTCAAAGTTAACTTTCTGGATAATAGGAATAAACACACACGTTTAACCGCTTTCACTTCTACTGTATTTTACCGGGCTGTCCTCTGCACTCATATAAATTTGTCCTATTTATTCTTCTGATTTATTTATGTTAATTATATTTATTCTTCTGATTATATACACATATGCAAATAGATCTACTCCATTGTTATTTCACAGTGCGGGCTTTGTTTTTCATGGCTTGCAATTAGAGCCACAACAATTAGTGGATTAACTGAGCCATTTTCAGACAAAATTAGGTCGCTCTACATTCTCAGTTGGGATGTTTTCAGCTTCTATGCATCATATGTGATTCTTGATTCTATATTTTTTGGATTTTGGACTCTTAGTGAGAAAAAAATAAGGAATTTGAAGAGTTTAGATAGTTCTGATAGGCTTTTTTTTTTTTTACAACATTCTGACATTTTACAGATGATTATTAGATGAATCGAGTAAGTAATAGCCATGTTGATTGATAGATGTGTGTATTTTTTGTATTTTTTTAATATTTGAAGTATAAGCAACATGTCAGCTTTATAAACGAGATGATGAGTCTACCTTTTCTACTTTAAAATTGAGTTTTAAAAAAAACTACTATAAAAGTGTAAATCGGTGTCACTAATCACGTCATCCTTTCACTCATCTGCACTTATTTGTAATAGAAATAATGTTTATATGCATCACTTAGGGGATGGGTAAGACTCTGCTATACATCCTTTAATATGTGATTAAACTTCCAAAGTCACCATCCTTATTCTAGTTCCAGAAGCACAGAGCCACAGAACCTTGTTTTCTGGATGCAAACACACTACATGCAACTCTGTATAAACTTCCTGTAGTAGTGATGTGTAACTGTTTACGACATGAGCCTCGCTCTGCCTCAGGTTGTACTCCATTCATGTTCACAAAGGGCAGCAGCGCTTTTATTTCTACTGTATTTCATCAGCTGTCTTTCACACTTTAGATGTTGTTGTTTTCCCCGTTTCTTGCATCACACGCTGCTGCTCTGTTTCTCCTTCTTTCCTCTCCTGTAACCTTCCTTGACTCGCTCCTCTCGCATCTCTGGCCTCACAGAGCAGCATAAACAGCATGATGAGCATGTACAGTGAGACCGGTGACTATGGCAACGCCAGGGTGAGCGGCGAGATCCTGCTGAACATCAGCTACAGCTACAAAACTGGTGCGCTCAACGTCCTGGTGAAGGAGTGTCACAACCTGGCAACCGGAGACGAGAGGAGGCAACGCACAGACGCGTAAGACGAAGCAGGATGCAGATAATAAGCGTGTGGAGCTGATTAATTATGTTGGAGCAGGCTGATGGTAACAGCTGACATTTGCATGGATGATACTTATCATTATAGATACTGTATGTGTGGAGAAAAATGCAAAAACAGTGCAGAAATTACACTGACAGACATTTAATATGATACATTTTTATGTGCATTTGACTTTTGACTAAGGGAATATATTTTGGAAAAGGTTCGTGTACCACACCTGGAATTTTGTCAAAAAAGTCCGCCAACTGTATATGGTTTGTATCAAGCTTAGATTGTCATCGACCTCCAGAGTACTGTATGTTTTTACCCTTTATTATCTTTTCTAAGGAATGAAAGGACTCTGAAATACCATGTTGCTGGTATACACACACACACAAACAAACAAACAAAGTTTAAACCAGTGTATCCTTCTACTCCTGTAGAGCATGACTGACTCACTGTGTCTTTGTCACGGCAGCTATGTGAAGACTTACCTGCTGCCAGATATGTCACGACAGAGCAAGAGAAAGACGAGCATCAAGGCCAACACCATTAACCCGGTTTTCAATGAGAATCTGAGGGTTTGTGGCAGAAAAACTCAATAGGCTCAGATGAATCTCTGTTTTCATAACTGTCATCACAAGGCAAGGTTGAGCTGATGTATTTTATTTTGTTGTTGTTTGTTAGTATGTAATCAGCCACTCGCAGCTGGAGACCAGAACCCTGCAGGTGTCCGTTTGGCACCACGACCGCTTCGGACACAACAGCTTCCTGGGAGAGGTGGAGTTGACCTTTG
The DNA here is from genome assembly GCA_024666655.1 of Dascyllus trimaculatus. Classification (NCBI taxonomy): domain Eukaryota; kingdom Metazoa; phylum Chordata; class Actinopteri; family Pomacentridae; genus Dascyllus; species Dascyllus trimaculatus. Next base: position 15,314,336 of record CM045456.1, on the reverse strand, counting down.
ACTCCTGGGAGTTTGATTCACAAATAGAGGAGTGGTACTCTCTGCAGCCCAAGGTAAGAACCAGGATCGGCACATATTGTCTTATTGGTTCACTATTGTCTAAGAGTCTGAGAGGTTTGCTTTTCTTGTGCAGGTGGAGAGCAGCATGGACTGTACAATGCAGTACAAAGGAGAGCTGACTGTTGTGTTGAAGTACATACCAGCAGAGAAGAATCTCATGCTGCCTCTGGACCAAGTACAAGGTATTACTGTGATGTGATGATATTATATAAACCGATCAGCCACAACATTATGACCACTGACAGGCGAAGTAAACATTGATCAACGTGCTACTATGTGCTGTTCTGCTGGAAAACCTTGGATTTTGACATCTGTGTTGATTAGACTTAGACACCCAAATAAACATTGTCCCACAACAAACACACTCCCTCATGCAAATGGAAATCCCAAATGTCACTGGCAGGAAAATGCACCCCACCACATGGAAAAAAACATCAAACAATCAGGAACATGTTGAGGAACATGACAATGGCCCAAGATGTTGATTTGACCTCCAAACTTCCTACACCCCATTCTGATCAAACATCAACAGGATGCAGTGGAACAAGTTTGATTGACAGAGGCCCCACTGCACAAGCCAGAGTACCCAAAGGATCCAGTGCCAACGTCCTGGTTCCAGACCCCATAGGACACCCTGAGAGGTCCTCTTGTCTGTGTCCTATGGTTCAGAGCATTTTTGAGCAGACAAGGAGGACCAACACAATATTAGGCAGGTGGTCATAATGTTATGCCTGATCGGTGTATATAATGATCACTTTAAAATTATAAACCTTAATGAGATCATGTTATTCCACTCAGTCTCAGTGTTAAATCCAGTTTATTCTTACATCTGGCTCTTCAAGAGAAGGTTTCAAATTCATGACTTGGCATGTTTGGAAACTTTGTGATCATCTCTCAATCTTAAAATGAAGTTCTTCGCATAATGTTTGGCTGCACAGCAGGAGTTTGTGATAATGAGTGACCCGCCAGTGATTGTTAACGAGGATAAATATATCTGTTCCCAACCCAGTTATGTCTAAAATTAAACACTTCCTACCGCCCATCTGACCTGGAAAAAGTTGTTGATATGCTAATAACGCTCAGATTTTCACTGATTTTATCCCCTGTTATCGGGCCGCTGCTACACCCACTGTCCAAATGGAAAACAAAAAAGCTGTTTTGGTCTTTTGGAAGGGAAAGGGAAGGTTTCTTTGCGCGCTGACCTCCTGCTTGTTATCAAATCCAAAATATTGCTCCTTGTGCATAAAGCGCCACATGGTTTTTCACAGGCTAATAGTTGTGCCTGTTCTCCAAGGTTAGCCGAGCCGAGAGATAAATCAGAGAGGCCATGAGATGATGAACAGGACAGAAAAGAAAAGATACTCCTCTGATTTTTGTTTGATTTTCTGTGCGACTTTCATATTTTTCACCCACTGCAGGGAGCTTATAAGTTGTAACTAATGAAAACTGAAGACATAATGACTGCAATCCTTCATTAATTCAGATGATGTATAAATATAGACGTGATGACTCATTTGGAAGTGAGAAACCCATGAGTGTTTATTAAGCCCAACCAGATTCTAGGTGTTTTTCATTCCTGTCCCATTTTTACTCACTGTGGGCTCAGTTTTTACGGCAATCTATCAGAGGTTGAACGGTTTTATCAGTGCATGTTTGTACTAATGACTGCCAAAAGGGTTTCTTCACCTGCAGTTCAAGGTTTTGTCATATTATTACCAGCTACTTATTAGCTTAGTATTGGTTGCAGCTTGTAAAGCGCCTTCTCAGAAAACGTTCAAGGCCTCCATAAATGATTCAGCAGACTGTTTTGAAATTTAAAACATCTTCAGCCCGGAAAGGAAAAATTCAGATCGGACTCTTAGATCGAAACAGAGGCTGTTATGCGTCCGACCGCGCTGTCAACACTGGTTCATGGTTGTATCCTGTGTGCTGCTGCTGCCATGACCATTAAAACCACTGGACGCCGTCTGCCACAGTTCAGTTTGATTTATTCATGCAGGCAGCTCTCAAGCTCAGCACTGAGTTATATAAGAAGCTCATCGCAGGCTTATAGAGGGAATATCTGCGTTTTCATTTAGATTTTTTTGAGATATTTAACATTTTGAGTTGAGTTCAGAGCTACAAACCACAACACCACATCACAGGAGAGATACTGTGCACCTTTAAAGCTTCACCGGCTTATATTTCTAACAATATCTGTGGCTGTATTTATTAGTGTGGTCATGTGAGACGTCTCAGTGAATTATTTTCATTGTCATCTTGCATAAACATATTTTATCCTCAAGTCTCTCTTGCTAAAGTGGCCTTTTAATGGATCCACCTTCTGGTCTAAAACACATCTTACAGTGTCGTGCAAAAGTATCCCCCCCCCCCCCACAGAAGTCTTCTATCTTTGCCTGTTTCTTGCACTTAAATGTTCCAGATCATCAAACTGAGCCGTCCTTTTAAGGTCTTCCCACAGCATGTTGTATATATTGTAAATTTCTAAATTTCCATATTGCTAAATATTACTTCAGATTGCTTATTTTTATTTTATTTACTTTTTTGTAATGTGTAGTAGATAGTACCTATTCTATTTTATTATTATTATTATTATTATTATTATTATTATTATATTATACTATTATTATTGTTGTTTTTATTATTATTATTATTATTATTATTATTATTATTTTTATCTTTATTATTATTATTATCTGTATTATTATTTTTATCTTTATACTGATTACTTTATTACTTTATTTTATATCTTACTTGTGCTGTCCTTTTCCTCTTTTATCACTGTCCTGAGCTGTGACAACAAAATTTCCCTTGTGGATGAATAAAGTCTGTCTAAGTCTAAGTCTAAGTCTAAGCATCTCAGTTGGATTCATTGTCCGGACTTTGACTCAGACAAAACCTTAATTTAGTTTTTTTGAGCCACTCAGACGTGAACTTGCTTGTGTGCTTTGGGTTGTTGTCATGCTGCGGAGCCCATTTGTGTTGGGCTTTAGGTCATGAACTGATAGGTGGATATTCTCCTGGAGGATTTTCTTATAGAGAGCAGTGGTCAGTAGTGGTTTGTACCTGGCAGCTCTCCCATGGATGCCATTTTTGCCCAGTGTCTTCCTTATTATTGTGGAATCATGTAGGCAGACCTCAGCTGAGGCCAGTGAGGATGCAGATCTTTTGGTGTTCGTCTGGGTTCTTATGCGACCTCCTGGGTTAGATATTGACGCGCTCTTGGAGAAATGTTTGTCGGGCCGCCATTCTTGGGAAGGATCACCACTTTTCCATGTTTCCATGTTTCTCCATATGTGGATAATGTCTTTCACTGTGGTTCTCTGGAATCCCAGAGCCTTAGCAGTGGCTTTGTAACCCTTTCCAGACTGATAAATGTCAGTGACTTTGTTTCTCATCTGTTCTTGAATCTCTTCAGAACGTTGCATCATGTGCCGCTTGTTGAGACTCTTTAGCTACTTCACAATACCAGACAGGTTCTAGTTAGTGATGTTTAAGTTCAACAACCCCGGCAGTAATCATATGATCATATAATCATAGTCGTTTGGCTGGTGACGTTGGACTCAGCTGCTAAATTAATTTGGTCATCTGGTAGATTGGCAGCTAAGGGGGCAATTAGCTTTTCACATCATTTAAAAACTTCCTTTTGTGTTTTCTTGGGTTATTTTTGTCTCACATTAAAATTTGTGTGATGACCTGAAAAATTTATGTGTGACAAATACGCAAAAATAGAAGTTATCTGAAGGGGTCAAATACTTTTCCACTGCACTGTATATCTGTCTAAATCTGCTGATATTTAAAATTTTGATTTTTTTTTTAGTTTTTCTGCCTATTTTTTATCATCTTACGCACACTTGTGAGTAATTTTATTTTAGATATGTGTGATTTTTATTTATTTATGCCTTTATGCTCTATTCTGTTATATTTTGTTCACTGACACCTGAAAGTAGCTCAACATTCTTTGTTTAACAAAATGTACATGCTTATTATCATAAGTAAGTACATTAGTGTATGCTAATGTCTGTGTGCATACCAGGCATCTGTGTGTGTACATTTTCCTCGTGTGTGAAGCACGTTTACTACATATTTGTTTAGTTAAGTGTCACGCAGCTAAAGTTGAACTTGCACACTAATAAGTGTTTACTCTGCCTCTCTGTCTGCTTCTTCCTCCTCCCCCCCAACAGTGAAGAAAAGCTTCCTGAAAGGCAAGAAGACGAGCAGCTTCACTCTGCCTAAAGGAGGCATGGTTGAGCTGCTGGTCAAAGGAGCCAAAAATCTCACTGCTGTCAAGTCTGGAGGCACCTCGGATCCTTTTGTAAAAGGGTGAGTCGCTGCCTTCAGGGGATAGAAAAGTTTGTAAAGTCAGAGTGGGCAGAAGTTTAATGAAGGATGACACATTTTTAAAAACTCACTTTAAAGTCCAGATTCTTTGCTATAATAAACTATATATTAATAGATATTTTGAACAATTAAAATACTGAATGTTGAATATTCTTTTCAGTGTAAAGTTATATTATTAAATAGCTGCTGATTGTGATTCCAAATCACCTGCATCCATGCATTTATTATGAGACAACAGGCTCCTGGACACAGACATGTAAAAACCTCCCAACCAGACAACTACATACAGAGACCTGCATCATTAGAAGCTGTTAGTTAGGTAGTTTAACGTCACTTTATGTTCATTTTAAATCACTTTAGAGACATTTTGCTTCACTTCTTAATCATATTACTTCCCTATTTAGTAGTTTTGTGTGTGTTTATTGTCATTTTTGTGCCTCTCTGTAGTCGTTTGACACCCAGTGTAGCCATTTTGCATCTCTGTGATTGTTTTGTGTCTCTCTGTAGTTGCTTTGTGTCTTTTTGTCGCTGTTTCCAGTTCTTTGCAGCAGTTTTGTGGCTTTTTGTACTCATTTTGCATCTATTTGCAATGATTTTGTATCTATTTGTCGTCGTTAGCACCTCTTTGTAGTATTTTTGGGTCACTTTGTGATTGTTTTGTGTCTCTTTTTCATTGTTTTACTTTTCTCTGTCGTTGTTTGTATGTGTTTGTAGTTGTTTTGTGTCTCTTTGTAGTTGTTTTGTGTCTTTTTGTAGTTGTTTGCAACTGTTTAAAGCTTCTTTGTGGCTTTTAACATTCATTTTGCATCTCTATAGTCATTTTGTAATGTGTCTGTGTTTTATGGCTCTTTGGTTCACTTTATTTTAATTTCCTTTACAGTTGTTGCTCTTCTTTTTGTGGTAATGTTGTGTATGTTTTGTATTCTTTTTTCTTTTTTTTTGCCTCTCTGTAGTCATTTGGAGTCGACTCTTTGTAGCCATCCTGCAGCTGTTTGTGGTTGTTTTTTCTCTTTGTAGTTTTTTTTCATCTCCATTGTGGTCCTTTGCCACTTTTTGTAGTTAATTTTTGGCTTTTTGCCAAAGTAGTTTGCTTTATAGTCATTTTATGTGTATTTTATGATCTGCAATTCCTTCACTTCATAGTACTTCACTTTATGTTCATTATAATTCTTAATGCAGAGATTTTATTCCTCTTATAGTTCTTTCTGTAGTTGTTTTGTGTCTCTATGTTGTCATTTTTGTGCCTCTCTGTAGTCTTGTCAGTCTTTGCAGCCTTTTTGCATCTTCTTGTGTTCATTTTGTTTGTGTGTTTTGAGCCTCCTTGTTGTCACTTCACACAGATGCTCTGGTACAGAGATCTGTGCAGCTGCTCAGTAATCCATCCATGATACTAAGCCAAGATTTTGTGAAAAACACAGCTTGGACAGTGTGTAGTGAAGTCGTTTCTTTCCTCCCCAGATACCTCCTCCCTGACAGCAACAAGTCAACCAAGCACAAGACGGCGGTGGAGCGACGCACCGTGAACCCACTCTGGAACCACACCTTCACCTACTGCGGCCTGCAGCCTGGAGACCTGAACAACGTCTGTCTGGAGCTCACGGTCTGGGACAAAGAGGCTTTGGCCAGTAACGTATTCCTAGGAGGAGTCAGGCTGGGAGCTGGCACAGGTAGGACTGTCTGCTAGGAAAAGAAAATAACCTGGTTAGACTTTGTTAGTGTGCGAGAGCAAACATTTCCACATATTTCTTCTCTTACAAGTCAAAGACATGCACAGAATTTCAAACAAGGTGGTAGAACCTCCGAAATGGTGCTTGATGGAATCAAAAGCTGTACTCAGTCTTAGAGGAGCCTGGTATTCTGTATATCTTATCTCTAAGTTTGAGGACATACATTTTGAAAATAACACTTTTTAGCCCTATCTATACCTATACAGTGTTCATATTAAAGAAAAATGCTGAAGAAAATGTTACATCTCACTTATGTGGAAGCCAAATATCTGCAGTTGTACAGTTGAAAGCTGGTATTTGTCCTCCGGCTATTAAGACTGAAAAATATTCAAAGGAAAAAAACACTGTGAGTGGTGCGATTTGGGATTAGTGCAAAGACGGGCCTGTTTTCCGGTCTTTTATATGTCTGAAGATCATTTAAGAGTCAATTTAAGGTCATTTCTCCATGAAATGAGCCACAGTAACCTTAAACATTTAGGTGTACACATGATCAAAAATGGAGCGGTTGTTTTGTTAGATTTCAAACTGAAATTGTAATTTGATACAATGCTATTAGTGAATAGCAATGGCTGCAATTTAGGATATACTTTATGCAGCATGTCTGATCCAGGGTTTATTTTTTATTATTAGAATTTTATTGCTAGAATGACCTGTTTGTTTCAGTGTCAGACTGATTTTTTATTTAACAATTTGACAAACACAGCTTTTGTGATAATTGCTCTGTCTCCTTTGCTAAATAAAAATGTAATCAATACATGTTTGCAATTGCAATTTATATCTTTAAGTTCTCATCCTCGCATTATAGAGACTATAGAGCAGTTAATATTTTAATTTATGTTTTAAACTTATTACACAATAAATAATAAGGTGAAAAATTATATTCCAAAATGCAGTACTTTTTCTGCTGTACACTGCATATAACGCTTTATCTTCAATGTGTACAAATTCATCATTTCAGTTCATGGAGGGTGAACGTCCTCAGGTCTCTGGTCATTCTAACAAACTAATACAAACGGTTTTAAGCTTTGTCTCTTCTTCCCTCAAGGCAAAAGCTACGGGAATGAGGTTGACTGGATGGACTCATACGGGGAGGAGCAGCGGGCATGGCAGCGCATGATCGAAAACCCAGAAGTCCCTCAGGAGTGCACTCTGATGCTGCGGTCCAGCATGCGCAAGTGCAACACATGAGGCCAGCCGACGCTCCGACCAAGGGGATAAAAGAGAATCACAGTGGGGGAAGAGAAAGAAGTAGCCTGGAGGCGTGAGGAGAGAGCTGGAGAAGTGGAGCAGTCAAGCAAAACAAAAAAAAAGAAAAAACAAAAAGAAAAACAGTATGAAGGAGCAGAGACCCTTGCTGTCCCTGCTCCTTCTCCTGTTCAGACCCCTTCTCCGTCCACTACAGCCAGTCATGCCTTACACTCATCCACATGTGCCCCCCTCCGCCCTCCAGAAGCATCTCGTCCCGACCAAGCACTGCTGTTTACTGCTGTTTGTGTTGTATGTAACTTACTGTACCTTCTGAATAAGCACACGGTGACTCCTGAAACGTCCGTCCTCGTCTGCGTGAGTCATTTGTGCATGTAGTTACAGCCGACGGAGACCATTTGTGAGGCGTCAGACGAGGCGCCGATCAATGACGTAGAAACATTCCCTTTAACATGCAACCAAGCTACACCCTGGTCCAAAGCACACGGTGATGCTGAGATTCATAGACAGCTGAGTACAGAGGTAAAAAGTGACTTGTTCTTGTACTGCTGTACTACTCAAGAAGTGCTTTTATTTGACTTTATTAGTAAAAGTACAAGTTGAGAGTAGTAAAATGCCGTATGGTCAATGAGGAACCAATCTGGCATCTCAAATTCAGTTGTATCTGTGATGCTTTGCAAAGTAGTGGCCATCTTTTCTTGATTAAAAAACATTATTTGAGGCACCATGGAGTATCACCCTAAAAGCTACTCAGCAGTTCTTGCCTTTAAGATGAGAACAGCACAAAAATTCTGCTGGAGGCGAAAGTAGAAATGCAGATTTTTACAATACACTCAAAACTTAGGACTGCAGCTAACTTCAGATGTGTTTTTTGGTAATCACTTTTTTGACAAGGGAAGCATTCTTTGAATCAAATATCAGATTTGACAAGTGGGAGAAGAAAAAGAACAAATCTGTGTAGGTAGGAAGGGGAACATGAGTGTAAAGTCCCTGTAAAGGCCTCAGACGAAACATCTGTGAATGTCTCACCATTAGCTCCTATTGGTTAATGCTATGGACACACTGTGGAAGCTGTTATAACATTTAATACTTGAGTTTAACTGTCCAGAAATACAGTTACAGATTTCAACAACATTTTGACCAAAGTTACACTGTACCCAGTCAGAATTTCATTTTTAAGAGTCAAAACTACAGTTAAAGTAATCTTTGATTCAGTTTTGACTTGTCAAAATAATAGTTGCAGATATCTCAAATGTCACTATGGCTATTCTGAACCGTTATACATGCAACATTAGTCCAGCAAAGCATTTGAACAGTGTAAACAGAAATAATGGTGGTCGTTGTGGTGGATAAAATATTTAGAAACTGCGGTGAAATCGGAAGAGGTCATCAGCGAAGAGTTTCATTAGAAACTTGTGGTCCAAACTTGCTAGAGCTGCGGCCTCGGGCTGCTCTGATATAGCAGCAAAGTGGTTTGTTATAAGCAGTCGCAGTACCATAGTATGTTTGTAGAGCAAGCCGTCTCCACCTCTGACTTGCCGTAGCTTCTTACCTAATTACAGATACCTGTGGCATCAGTTCGCCTGGTCAAAATTCTAATTCAAGATATCTGTAGTTACATTTTGACGAGTCTTAATTCCAGTTTGAGATATCTACATTATTCAGACTAGTTAAAACCTAGATTAGGATGTCTACAAAGGACAATGAAGATATGTTTATATTTTGAACTAGAATTATGATTTAAACTGTAGATATCTGGAACTAAATTACGACTACTCATTATTTAGATATCTGACCTGTACATACCTCACACACATGAATGGTAAAAGCAGCGTCATTTGTCCTAGAAAACATTATTGAATGTAATTGGAACTGGAAATCTAAAACATTCTCTTAGGCTAGGACAAATTTAATTACTAGTGTAGCTATTAAATGCTCATTTTTGATCCCAATGCCCTACTTTTTTCTGCTTGCACAGATATTGTAAAGTCTGATTCCAACATTAGTCTTATGCCTTTAGTGTTGTGCCAAATTTGTTGCTGATTTATTTATTTTTAATTAACTCAGCGACTAATTCAAAAAGCACAAAATCCACGAGGACGTGAAGGCAGTACTTGTAGTCGGTTACTTTTCACCTCTGTTTGTCAAGAAAAAGAATAAAAAACAGATTTGTGGCACAAAGTCTAGACAGATCACACAACTTAGAGTAGCTTCGATGTAAATTTGCATAACACTGTATCAGTGTGATAATAGAAACTGCATGGTAGTAGAGAAAACAGAGGTAGAAGAACAAAAGGTTCCATAAAGCACTGATACTGACATCACTTTACACAGACAGGGAGGAGAAAGTGTGATCTGAAGTGACTTCCCAGGAAGCCTGAGATGTGTCAGAGAGTGAGTCAGCACGGAGGTGAGCCGCCTTCATCTCTGGTGGGGGCTAATAATCAGCCACTGACAGTCGGGCGTTGACCTTGTCCCTGTCGCCGGGGGGCTCTGTGATCTGCCGCCCTGTGATGAATCACGCCGTTCACAAAAAAAAGAACTATTCTGAAGTTAAACCCCGTAGAACCATTTCTCATGTGGAATGCCAATTTTGTTCGCTTGTCCTTGGCAAAAAGCTGCTCTGAGCTCCCAGAGCCGACAGTTTCATAGCCACAGTTGAGGTGATAATACGCGTGTTCATCGTCCAACGTACTTGAGAAGCTCGTGCAATACCTGATTACTGAAGAAGCTCTTGATGTACAGCATGAACTATCTCCGTTGTGTCTGGTTTCCGAGCCTATTTTGTCCCAAATGTGTTACAAGAATATTTTGAAATAAACGCATCTTTACATAGACCTTATGTTGGGTGTTTATGTTGTTGTTTTCAGAAATTTTCTCTAGTATTAAACTATACTAAACCAATATACTTGCTTGTAGGGAATCTTTGGATTTGTTGGGGTTCCATGTGTAATTTGTGGGATATCCACCTTAGTTTTTAAATTAAACAGGTAATTTGTATGATATTGTCTGGTCTTCATCTGAATATTGAAACTAGGCTGTTAAATTTGTATTATATATAATGTAGGGTCTTAACCATCATATTAGCCTGGTAAATGTGGGTCTTGTGTCTAATATTAAATTAGTCTGTATTATATGCAACACTGTAGGGTCTTGACCTTAATATTTAGTCATGTAAATATGCATTATACGTAATGTTGTATGGTCTTAACTTTAATATTTATATTAGTCAGGTGAATTTGCATTAGAAACATAATATTGGAGGGTCTTAAACCTGTTAAATCTGCATTATATGTAATATTTTAAGTTTCTAACCTTAACATTTAGTCATGTAAATTTTCATTATGTATAATATATCTTGGTCTTAACCCTGACATGTAAATCAGAATAATTTGCAGTTTTTGTAATATGGTGAGGTCTTAACTTTAATATTTAAATTACATTGAAGTACATCTTGTATTGTACATAATATTTTAGGGTCTTCATCTTAATTTTTAATCAGGTAAATTTGTATTGTGTGTAATATTGTAGGGTCTTGACATTAGTATTTAAATCAGAATCATTTGTATAACGTACAATATTGTGGGGTCTTCATCTCAATATTTAAGTCAGTCATATGAATTTGTATTATAAATAGTACTGCTGAGTTTTAACCTTAATATTTAATCAGGTAAATTTGTATTATGTGTAATATTGTGGGGTCTTCATCTCAATTGGAAAGCATTTGGGCTTTGAAACGTGCTAATGACTTGAGTTCACCGTCTCTATTATTGATTAGTGCTTTCACTGTGTGTGCAGTGTGATTTCTACCTATAGATTTATGTGACACATTTATGTTTCCCCCCAAAACTCCTGAAAATATAAATCTTTTTATACATGACAAAAAAATGATTTCAAAAGACTCAGTAGACACAAACATACATTTAAAAACAGTTTTCTTTCTGATCAAAAATTCAAAATGACAAAAATTGGTGAAACATTTAGTGCAACAACTGGTTCTGGTTTTGATCACTAGTTTACTCTGTCAGTGTCTTGGTGTGGGAGCTTTTGTGGAAACACTTTCCGAATGATGCTCATTATCTCTCCCACCTGTTGTTCCAATCATCCAATCAGCCAGCACCTGGGAATGACGGCATAAAAAGCTCCAGATCAGGTCTCATCCTGCTGAACACCTGCCAGGCTCGTGAAACAGCCATGTTACCAGTATTTGGTCAAACTGATTGCTGGCAGTTTGTTCTTCTGCATGTTTGAAGATCTGCAGTGTTTTTCTTTTCAAGCCATAGTTGTAGCGACCATCACAATTCACAATTAGCTCTTGAGAGTACATATAGATGGAGGTCTAGCAAAAAAAGCAGGACTCTTGAATTCTGTGTCCTGGTTGTTGATTGTGAAGGGAAAAATGTCATCAATACAGAGAAACAGACAACCTGTACTCACACCTTCAGACAATTTAAAGTCACTAATTTACTTACAATGCATGTGTCTGTATGTAGGTGGAAGCCTGAATTCCTGCAGAAAACCTGTGCAAGGACAAAATGCAAACGCAGAAAAAGCCACATTGTTGAGATTTCTCAGTCTGGACCGTTGATAAAAGGGAGATTTTTCTGCGACATCTTTGCCCCTTCCTTAGTTTCTCTCTTTACTTGCCCACACTGACACATAGAAGAGCACATCCTCCGCACTAGACGCCTTTAATCAGTGTTTTCATAGATGTACAAACGCACACGCATAGAGTACATCATTAATAGAGAAATGAGGCATAAATACTAGACAGGTGAAAAGTTTTCCAGTTCATACAGTAAAAATACTTTTTTTGTACAAAATCGTAAAACATATTTCTGCTTTGGAAATAATAATAATAATAATAAAAAAACAAACAAGACACAGGAAGCAATATGACTGTAATGTAGTGTGTGATCCATGTAATCGACATCAGCATCAGATCAGCACCATGACTGACATCCAAACCCTTGATGACGCACTCACACATCCACACACACTCACGCTCTCACACATACACACAAGTACAGGCTACAGGACAGAATGAGTTCAGGTAGGAGTGTGTGACATGTGGCTGGAAACAGAAGATCTGAGTCGGTCTTGTCTGCTGTGACAAAGAAGGAAAAGGATCAAAGATGGCTGACAGTCCATGAAGTGCACTGGGTGCTGCGGGTGTTTTATGATTGACAGCCCTGGCCCGCTTCCTGCTGTAGCACCATCTCATCCTTGCGGAGGGGGAAGGTGTCGATGGTGGTGAATAATTCAGCCGCTGTGATGGGGAACGGGTAGCGCTGCTTGTCCATGCCCTGCTTGTCAACCAGCACCATTTGGAAAGACCTTTGGGGAATCCGGAGCAGTATCCTAGCAGAGAGGCAAACTCACACGAGTTACTGGAGTTACACAAAACGTGTGTATTACGGTGTGTGTCTTTGTGTGTTTGTACCTGAGCTGCAGGGCCAGTGCTGGAGTAAGCAGCCTGTGACGAATTCGGCCAACTTGTGCAGGATAAGTCCCGACCAGCTCGATGACCGTGACGTGTCTCAAGTCCAGTCCACACTGAGCGTGCTGTTCCCACAAGACAGAAACAGACAGACTGAGCCATACGTTTTACAGCTTTGCTATTGATTCCTGTGGAGGCAAGAGAAACTAAGCTCATACACATCTCTACTGAACCACCAGGGCTGCAGCTAATTATGCTCATGATTAATATCAGTTCACCTCCATTCAAAAATATGTTTGCTTTTTCTTTGCTAATGTCAGGTTCCTGCAATATGTGATTACTAAGAAAAATCTCAACTGATTATTTCTACTTCCTCCAAGCATCAAACTCGTCGCATTCAAGCTTGTTTTGTCTCCACTGTGTTATTGGGAATACACTGATTAGCTTAACATTAAAACTACCTGCTAAATATTGAGTAGGTCCCTATCGTGCCGCCAAACAGCTCTGACTGTATAAACAATTTAACAAACAATCCTTTTGTAAATTTGTATTTCTGCTACAGACTATTTCCACTATCAAAAATATTGTATGGGGCCTCGGGGTTGGCTTTTATTGCATGATATATCATCTGCGTCTGTCACATCTCTGCTGTCAGAGAGATGAGATGGTATAACCATAACCATAAAGGCATAAATGCCACAAGAAAATCAATATATATGATGTACAGTGGTTTGATGTACCCCTGCAGTTCCATCACATGAGCTAAAGTGCCCTTTTATTAACACATCTCATGTCCAACATGATACTATTGATTGAATGATCATAAGCTGAATGTTTTTTAACAATAATAATTATATACAAGTGTGCATTGTTACAGCATCTTTTCTTACAAGACAAACTGTATATGTCTTGAATTACTCCTGTACTCACTGTGGGCTCATTTTTTTTTACTGCAACATAAAGTTCTGCACCTCTATGGAAACAGCACAACCATGGCTGGAGGTAGAGAGAAGTCTTTTGTGCAGCATAACAAACTTATAATGCCATAAATCATACATGGAAAAAATTAAGTTGAATTTCCTTGATCATTTATTTTTGTGAAATTGGAAAAACAAAACAGAATCCAAATGCACTACATTTTCCCAAGTGTCTACAGGTGTTACCAATACTGAGAAAAACAACAGTGTCTCTACATACTTTAGGTATTTAACTATTAACCTGTTGTAATTTGTTTCCATGCTTGTCTCACATCCTGTCTGTGTAAGCACTGCCTGCAGTTCAGCCTAGTTCAGGTAAAAAGTTCCTAAATTTCTGTGTGACTGTTGGTTGCAGCTGATTCAATAATGGTTTCATATTTGCACCGAGTAGTGCAGATTGTTTTTGTTTTTTAAAGAACCTGATTTGAAGAAACAAGTAGACTATGTAAAAAAATGATTTTGATGTAATACCACAATTTTAAGCTTAGATTTGATTCAGTTTCCTGATGAAGTGGTACATCACGGATCAGAAGCTTAAGTAAAGCTGAAAATCCAGTGATCCTTTCTGTTTTACAGTTTCTTGCTATGATAAATGGAGTAATTTTGGTGCTTTTTCTTTTTCATTACACAACATGCTTTCAAGTCCATCGGCAGGTTTTGGGATTCAGAGAGTTTATGCACTAAATTCAAACTCACACTGAAGTCTCAGCCTCCTTCTGTGTTCATTTTCTTTCTAAATGCAAATATGTGGATATTTATTCATAAGAAAACATGCCTTGTATTTTTTCAAATTAGTGAGGCTGATCCACAGCACTTCCACTGGTGCCCACCGGGGTGCAGATACCCCCGGCTGAGAATCATGAATTCACAGCTACAGCAACAGTCTGTATTTTTTTGACCAGTGATTTTTGGCACACAGGATAGAAAGAATTAGACCGACAGACTTTATTGAGTCCAAAGGGAAAATATCAGTGTCCACTGTGTGCTTAGAATAAAAAATATCCTCACTTCAACTTAGTTTTGTTGGAAGCCGTGTCCAAAATTTCTAAGATTTTCTTCCACTGCCAATACAGGAATAACATTTTAAACTACTTCTAGTAAATAATGGCTGTATTGACACTTCAGTAGTGTTTTTTTGTCAAGTTTCATATGGTATACGATGGTTATAATTTCTCAGGTTAAGATGGAAACTACCTGTCTTCTCTGACCAACAGCTCAGGGTACTTGATCACACTGCAAGTCCTCATTTGAAGGTGGTTTGAAAAATGTGATATAGTTTTATAAATAACTTCTAATACCCAAACACGTGGACAGACTGCAGGACTGATCACTCAGCTTGTTCACAAACTGACACTGGTTTGATAACGCAGTCACTTTGAAAGGTCAGGCGTTTAAAGACAGCTCTGACTAAATGGTTTCTGACAAGCTGGGAAAACATCCGCCCCAGAATAGCCTAATCAGAGCCAGTGTCACCATCATTTATTCACCGTCATGACATTTTCTGTTTGTCACCACGACACCCTTTCTCCTTTTTATCTGGCTTTGTCCCACTTGGGCAGCAAAGCGAGAAAGACAACCAAACACACCACGTTTCTCTTTGTGAGCACCACCAGAAAGGACACGAATCGGTGTTGACTTCCATCGCTTCCTCCTGCGTCTCAGTCGATCCGCATTCAGCTCATGTTCTCTGTTCTCTCTGCGAGTCATGCCTCACCTGTAAGTTAGTCATCTGGAAGCGGTAATTGTGATTGGCGGCCGTCGGCGCTGAGATAATGAGGAGCCGTCGCTTCTCGTAGAACTGGTCCAGCAGTGCGGCAGCTGAGCGCACTCCCACATTAATGTTCATGGCTGTGAAGACATTGAATGTACAATTATGGTGAGATATGACGCACTGGACAACACGTTATTACTGTAAGATGTTGCATAATTAGATTGTGGCTCAGCAGATGAATACAAATGAGCAGAACATGTGAGCTGCAGCTGACTTTTTCCTGTCTGACAGATACAGACGTTTAATAGAGAGGCGGCTAGTATCGATTTTTCTAATCGATGGGAAGCAGAGGCGGCCATTTTCTCCTCCACTGATCTTCGCACATGAAACCAGAAACAAGGCTGCCACTATTGACTGACAGCAACATGTACTTACAAATTACTAAATTATCCAACTTATCACAACCCTGCCTCATCATACAAATAAAATCTGAGATGGATGGAAAAAAATATGTAGAAACATGAAAAAAGATTAAAGAAAAACTGGAACAGACAGAAACCTACTGGAGGATGTGTGGTCAAGAAGCTGCAAGCTATTTGTATGTTCTTTTTGTCTTGTCCCAATCCAATTAATGTTTTTTAATTATATTTCTGCAAATGATTCACTCAAAGCTCCAATACTGGCATACGTTCACACTTAATAGCAAGAATGCATGTTCCAGAGGAGAGTGGAAAAACAGGAGTCTTAGGCATATAAACAAACAAAGTGAGGGTGGAATAAATGAGTGTGTCCTAATGCTAGTAAGTCTGACATTATAAATAGATCAACTCTTATTGTCTACTCATGTTTAATCTCTCTATTCATTAAAGATGTTCCATTTGTTGTTTGTTGTTGTATTTCTACAGTTTTAATAATTAAGCTCACTCTCACAAAGGAAGAGCAATTAACCCCCCAACTCTCTGAATATAGGCTGGCTGACAATTCTGCTACTGCACTTTAGCATCAGCCGTTTCTAAATCCTTGTTTGAAAGCACGAAGCCTTGTAATACACCCATTTTAAAGAACCGACACCACTGTGAAAGTTGCACCAGCAGTAAGAGTTCTAGTAAAGAGGATGCGCACAGTGTTTTCTGACCCTTATAGAGGCACATACTTGTGAAGTCATTACAGAAGGAGAACAATGGAAAAAATGCTTTCAAGCTTTAAGCCTTTTAACAACAAAAGAGAGTGGGAGATAAATGTGAAAGAGCTATAAAGAAAGAAATACTAAGCGTAAAATGAAAAGTTTTTTGTGCTGTGTACAGTACAGTATCTGTGTGTACATACGTGCACAGGTCGTGTCCAAACCGGACCAGGTGAGTCCGTATTGACACACTCTGGCAGCGCTGCCTTGAAGCTCGTAGCCGCCCGTGCAGGTGAATTCACAGGAGGCACCGTAGTTGTCCTTGTCGCTGTCACACTTCATGTAACCGTTGTCTGGAGGAAACAGTGGGCTGCAACGGCGAACTGCACACAGAGACACAAAACACACAAAAACACAAATTAACTGAGTTTTCAGCAGATCTCATGTAAGAAATGAAACATTTTAACCTGCAAAACTGACTTTTTTCCTCTCAGCTTCTTGCTTTGAGTGCTGACATTCTACAGTAGATTAGTTTTCAGTCAAAGCTTATAGTTAAAAAAAGACACGTCCTTACAATCAGGATTCAGAAACGTTTAAATCAAAATGGGATGACAGTTTTGGGGATGTTTGATTATGTTTCCAGCACTGCCAGTTAAATATAATCAAACTGACCTCATACAGCTTGAACGAGGCAGTTTACCTGAGATTTTGAGAGTTAAACTCTTACCAGCAAGTTGTTTTCATCAAACTTAAACTTTATATTTTGCACGTTTAGTAGTGAATTTGTAATTGTATGGTTAAATATTTAATATATAAGCTAAGCTTTGGGGGTTTCCAGAAGATTTCTGGTCATGAGACTGTTGATCTAGTAGTAATAAGCAGTGACCAGTCTCTGTAAACTCTGACTACATGCAAAAAATAGCTGTTATAAAATAAAAGCTTCCTAACCTAAGCGATAGAACTTGTCAAATTAGAACAATGCGCTACTAATAAAATTAATAATGACTCAGCCAGCATGCAAGACACCTGAAACTGAAGCAGATAAATGGAAATCAGCAATTATTTATTTTATTATTCATACTTGCAATTTTCCTACTCTGACATTTCACGATGCCATTTGTGAAAAACTGTGTGCATCAGGGTTGTACGACAGTAGAATATGTGATACCTTGTTGATATTTGTCCCTTTTGTTTTGCTCTGAAAACATCTTTAATTTGCTTCAATAAGCAATAAAAAAGAAAGGAGACCGTCCTTCAGCTGAAAGACTCAAACTATTACTGCTTGGGCTGACAAGGCCTGCCTCATTTCAAAGGCTACAAAAGCAATCAACCTGTTATGTCAGAAGATTTCACATGAACATGCTGTGCAGTATTTACTGGATATCGGGTTGAGAGGCCACTGATTCCCGTTAATTGTGAAGTGAAGAAAAACATCCCTGGAGCATGATGGAAACCAGGTGGTGTTACATTAGATATGTTTTCCAATAATCTGCCTCACTCTTGGACAATTGTCCATTTGGCAAATGTCAGAAACTGCACTCAAAACTCTGAACTCTGACCATCTCATTTGTGGAGGAGGAACAACTTTCATCAGCTTCACATATTAAACTCTAACCTCCTGAAATGACCCATTTAAATCCCCAAGTAAATGTCAATTCACCACTGAAAATGTTTTTAAAAATGTAAGTTAAATTGTACTCTGCCTGTAGACAACTGCAACAATTGTCATATCATCTTATAGAATTTACTGAGGCCATGCTCTGTCATAAACCTTAAGTTTAGGCTGAAGAGCTGAACAAATAAACTCAGACAACTGGATTTACATACAAGCATCTGCTATTTTTTGTCTTTACTGTTAACCTGCTGCTGTGCACTTAATAAGAGATGCACAGGTTACACAAGCTTTCTGTTTCATCATTCTTATTTACTTAACTATATTTTATCTTATTAACTCTCTCAGTCGATTTTACCATCCTATGTTTTGTCAGCCACTTGCACAGCACTTTGAACTGCATTTGATTTGTTTGAAAAGTGATATATAAATTAATTGGGACTGATTTAATTATTTTTATATATTTGTGTAAGTGTAACAATTGAACACTGCCCTTATTTTTTTAAATAATTTATAAGACATCTTGGGAATAATATAAAGTGTTGCCAAAAATCCTGCTCCACATGAATGATCAAAATCTCTTTGTGTGCTTTTAGAGACCCACCTCTCACTCTGACAGTGAAGCGACAGGAGCCTTTGTTCCCGGCCCGGTCAAAAACCGTATAAGACATCTTATGGAGTCCCTCTGGGAAGTCTGACTTTGAAGGTTTTCCTTTCAGGACAACACTGCAAAAGACATCCACACTTTTAATCTTTCAGTGTTATCTCTCCTTTTAGAGTGAAATAAAGAACAAGACTAAAACACACTGAGGGCACTGGTGAAGTGAAAGGGAGTAAAGCTTAAAAGGGGGGCTGAGATCAGACTGACTCTGTAAGGATGCCGTCGGCTGTGTCGACACCCTCTGGTGTGTCCCAGGTCACCCTCGCTGTCAGCTTTCTTGGTTCTGCCCATTTATCCTTCAGAGTAGGACACTTGATTTTTGGAGGATCCATGTCTACAGAGAGAAAACAAAACATTTAATAACCTTAACAAGGAGTGAACAAATAAGAAGACGAATCTCAAACTCACAACTAAGCTGCAACCTCTGAGGCTGAACACTGCAGCCGATGTGAAAGTGCCAAAAACTGCCGTTCCTCTAATGGCCACTTGAGGCTGGCTCCAAAAGAGAGTCAGTCCCTCTAGACTCTAATATTAAAATGTCCAACTTTACAACGGGAATAAACATGTCAACAATTTGGTAAAAAAGACAATTTTGGTCTCTGTAGCCAATTTCCCCATTCATGTCAACTGTAAAGAGGGTGGATTTTTATATAACGAACCTGTTAAAATTGTAGTAAGGCCTAAAGTTAGAAATAATAAGGCATTTGTATGGTTGTAACAGATCTTTGTTTAATTTCAGATTAGCAGGGAGTTAGGCGGAGTCAAGCACTGCCAAGATGGCAGCACCACAACACTGAGCTTCAAGAAGCCTATTGGTGACGTCATGATTATCAACAATATCATTCATTTTGTACTAACATATTAACATTCTCTTGAACAAATATTTAACCAATTTGGACCTGATGCAATGAGTGTTCCTGTGTTTACAGGGTGCCTTAAGTCATCTTAGGTCTTGATGGGGTAATGGACAAAAAAGTGACGACGCTGTCTTTACTGTAGCACCTCTGACCACCGAAAGTTACACACTGTGAACCTGTGGCACAACGTACCATCAAAAACACCTGGATGTCTACTCAAAAAGGCAGAAACCACAACATTGAAAGACACGGTGAAAGAATCAGATGACAAGCAATCTTGTAATGTGACACAAAAAGCACAATGAATCATGACTCTGAGGAAACAAGACTGAATCTTCAGTGTGTCGTCTTACAAAGAGATGGAGCAGACTCCAGACATTTGACAAACAGCGCCGGAAAGCATGTGCTGGCAGTAACAACTGAATGAGTCTGTAACTACACAAATAACCTGTGATTGTCTGCTGGATAAGATTTTTCTACTATTTATGCAATCACCTAAGTGCAGGTTGTACATCTCAGCTTTTCATGAAAAACAGAGTTATTTTCAGCACAGGCTGAGAAGTGGAAAATATTATCATTTTCAACAAATCATAGAGTACTGGTGTATGTGTGTGTAATATTTCTTGAGGCCTGTTTTTACCAAACATCAATCATAAAACCTTGTATTATGAGGAATATGCTTTGTTATAGACTAGCAGGAGCTGACATTGTGCCTTTAGCTAGTAATTACTTGTTAGTAGCTTGCAGGCTCCAGTCCTCTGTGGGAGACCAGACCGTGCACAAAAGAACAGCACACACAGTCTTACCAACACAGGTGGGGACTCCGGCGCTCCACACTTTGGTGTGCTGGCAGGTTGCAGTCTTCTGCCCCTTCAGACTGAATCCAGGGGAGCAGAAGAACTCACAGCGGGAGTTGAAGTAGGAGCCGTCCGAACACTTGTAGCCGCCGTTAACAGGCATGTCCAGCTTGGGACAACGGATCTCTGTCAGCAAACAACGATGAGTGTTAATGCAGTGTGTGCTTTGGGTTAAAAATGTTCAGATGCACGTCATAAATTTAGGATGCTGCATTTAATAACTGATTCATGGTCTTCTTTCATATATTGAAAAAGACGCACTGTTTTTAATAACAGCTGCCTTAAGCCAAATGGTCCGCCAGTATCCTGAGCTACAATGGAGGTACTTTAAAACAAATGCTTCTCTGATGGTTGACTAGCCTCAGAATCTCTGTCCCCCTACAATTTCCAACTTTGGAATTGCTGCTGCAATTTTTGTCACCTTTCTGAAATCGATTGTCAGCCGGTCATGTCTACGTCTTTCGTCACACAACTACTTCCATCATTTTTTCCACATACAATTGGTGAAAATGCTTTCAAGGACAGATTGCTGTAAAATGTGCCCTGTTAACTCCATATTCAGACAATTATCTTGTCTCAGCCATTTATGTAATGACTGGCTTTTCACCACACCTTTGAGTGTGACCATTCACTCAGCAGAAATCACATTGTACAAACCACCACCGCGGTGGTAGCAGTAAAATCCATTAATATCCTGAGTTACTGTGGAATAATGTAGTATCCTATGGTCTGTTTCCAAAGAAGCTTTAACACTCTGCCAAGTCCAGACTTCTAGGGAAAGTAATGGATCCATGTAATTGTTTGCAAATCTGTTGTATAGAGGAAGTACCTCAAACTTAAAAGTCATGAACATCAGCTACAGGCAGCTTTATCTAATGAAAATGTTGGATTTGTGATGAAGACAGTGAGAAGAGATTCAAAGCTGAGGAAAAAGAGGATTAAGAATGAAATATAATTGGGTAGTTACTAACTCAGCTTTACACTTAAGCCAGTGCAGAGGTACCTTAAAGCACAAAGCCATTGGAGGCCATTGACTCCCATTCTTAAAACATCAACTTTCACCTCCTATTAAGTGTTTTGGTGTCTCATTTTGTTAATTATTGTGCCTTAATGAGACAGCTTATGAAAAGTGCTGATATCTGCTGTGTAGCTGTTCATTGACTGCCCAAGGCATGTTTCCACAGCGTGATGGCCAATCAATCACACTGCTAATAAGGAGGGTGCTGGCTCCGAACAGAAAGGACCACTAACTATGCTATGTCCATCTTTATATACAGTCTAACGCACTTTCCAGATATGGGATATGTAATATTGCTGGTTTCAATCTGTTAAAGTGATGGTATTCTGTTGCTCGAACGGAGGTGACTTGAAGTTCCTTATGGCTGCATTTAGACAAACCATTAAGATGATGGTTTGTATGTGATGTGCAATATTTGTTACACATGTGGGATTGGACAGTTTGTGTATTGTAATCATGCTTATCCATTAATCAACTGCATGCAATTCAGACTCTACTGTTTTGAAAATGATTCGTAAATACTGCGCCTGAGCGAGAAAAAATTGCCACTGTAGCCAGGTTTCTCATTCAGACCTGAAGCCAACATGAAAGGATTGCTTGTCAGGGAGCTTCTGACTTTGATGTGTATGTTAATATACATATAATATGCATATAAATAGTGAGACTTGATGTCTGTTCAGGTAGACGTTGGTTCTCACCTCGGCAGGCGTAGTTAGAGGACCAGTGCTTGCTAGCCATACACACCACCTCTGAGCTCTGGGATTCGTATCCCTGCTTACAGCGGATTTTACAGCGAGTCCCCATCACGTTCCTGTAGTGCTCCCCTCTGGGCGTGCGGCAGCTCACATCACCATGTTTCAGCTTAATGGGCGCGCACCAAGGGGTTCCTGAAAACCAAGGAAAGAGAACAGCACTGACCTTTTAATTCATAGCATCGGTGCGAGTTCATATATTTTATGGTGTGGCCTTGGAGTGGGAGAGGCTGAATAATAACCACTTACCTGAAGACTACAAAAGGCTAGAAAGACTTTATTAGTGGGAAAATGTAAGAAGCCACCCATCACCTTGAGGACAGGTAGATACGGTGGATTTCTCATTACCTTATCTGCTTTTTTCCATAATCCAACAGTGTCTCAGGAGGAAAAGAAGATAGCTTCACTTGAGGAGAAGACAGATAATGATGTGTAGGGAGTGCTTAGGTTTCAGTGTGTGTGCTACAGAGCGTGAAAGTCACCACACAGATAAAAGTCTGTGTTAAGAGTATAGCTCTTTACTGATAGTTATCACACTAAATGATTTAGGTATCCTCTCTGTTTATTGTCCCCTGGATCCATTTCGATTTCTTTTCTCAGCTCGACAGACATACCAGATTTAGTCTTAAATAATGGTGCCCTAATAAAAGGAATAGCTTAATATTTTGGAAAATGCACTTTTTTGCATTCTTGTCAAGAGTTATATGAGAACACTGGCAATGTACGTTTAAGTACAGTCAGCTAGATTAACTCAGCCTGAACACAGGAAACAGGGACAAACAGCTAGCTGTCATAAGGTAATCTCTGCAGATACATTGCTGGCGGTAGCTTCACATTTATCATAAAAAGACAAAAATGATATCACACTTTCAGGCTCTCTGCAAGAAAGTGAAAAGCTTAATTCCAAAGAAATGTCAAACTAGTCCTTTAAGACCTTTCAACTTGTGTCCTTTAAACCTGGATTGCTGCCCATCTCTACAACATTTGTCTAAAAATTCCTCGCCTGATGCCAAGTTTCAGGGGCCCCAAGGTTCTTATTCCAATTCAGGGAAATCAAAATCTGCAGTTTATTTCCTGCTGGCGCAGGACGAACGCTCAGGCCTGTGGACACACATATGCACACACTTGGAGAGGAAGATACACACAAGCTCAGGCTAATTTCCAGTTGGAATAAAAATGAGTATTCATTACACAGCGAGGCTCCCTTGCTCCCTCTCTCTCTGTATGTGTGTGTGTTGGCAAAGTTTCCACAGCCACCGAGTAAAAGAAAATAACACTACATTTGAGCTTTTACACGAGGGCAGAGTTTGGTTTGGCCTGGATAATAATGTTCCGTGTCTAACTGACCCCAAATTTAATGCTGGAAGCTACTTTGACGTAACTGTGTCAGTTTGCAAAAAGTGGCTGAACTAACTGGTATTGAATTATGACTTTTTAAAGACACAGTAAAGTACAGAAATACATTTTATTTGGTTCTGATCCAATGTCCCTGAAGTAATTATTCAGTTAACTTGTGTTAGACTCCAAACAAAAGTCAATATCTATAGTTTATTATCATTTTAAAACATGTTGCCTGTCTGTAAAATATTAAAATATGTAGATGACCCACCTTAAACTAGGGAGTATGCATGAAGGGATGTAATTTGTGGCAGCCAGTTAGACACTTCACTGTTAGCTAGCGGGCAGCAGCAGATCTACACGTCATTAAAACTACCTGCCGAATGTTGTGTTTGTCACCCTTCTGCACTGAAAGCACGTCTGAGGTTGTCCTGTGGTGTCTAGCACCAGAACATTAGCAATGAATCTTGTGGATCCTGTGGGTTGCGGGATGGGCCCTCAATTGATCATGTTCATGCTATTGCATGCCGTGTATGCTCAATCGGATTGGGTTGTAGGGAGCTTGGAGGCTTTAAGCTCTTGGTTGTCTTCCTCTAGCCATTCTTAGTGTGACAGGTTGCATTGTCCTACTGAAGGAGGCTACTTGGTCTATAGCAACGTTAAGGGTGGGTGATACTTGTCTAAATAACATCCACATGAATGCAAAGCCCTCAAAGTTTCCCAGCAGAATATTGCTTTGTAATGAGATGGTGGGCGTTATTCAAGCCATCTGAGATCCTGATATCTCTCATGAGAGACAAGACAGTAGAGTGCGAGATGGACTGGTGCAGTGTCAGCAGTTATCTGGTCATTGTAGTGGACTGTCATGGTAAAAAGTGATCTGAACCGGAGGCCAAAATTCTTGATTAATCAGTCGTCCTACATTCCAACTCTTACCTATTGTCATAAACTCTATGAGGTAGTGGCAGAAAGAATGACATTACCGGATACAAGCGGCCAAAATGAGGAGGGTGAGGACCTCAGACATCTGGAGGGAGTCCAGAGTAGAGTCACTGCTCCCTCTTGTCCAAAGGAGCCAGATGAGGTGATTCGGGCATTTGATCAGGATGCCTCTTGGCCACCTTCCTTTGGAGGTTGACTGGTCATGTCCAACTGGCGGGACACCCCGGTGTAAACCCAGAACTAGCTGCAGGGATCACATACCTCATCTGGCCTGCGAACGCCTTTGGAACCCATACAAGGAACTGAAAAGTGTTGCTGGGGAGAGGTACATCTGGAATGACCTGCTTATTTTGCTGCCACCACAACCCAAAACCAAACAAGTGGAAGAAAGCGGAAGGATGGTTTTAATGTAGTGGCTGTTCGGTCTAGATCTTTATGGGGTAACGTCAACCCAGTTCCAGTAATATGAAAACATGTTTAGTTGAATGCAATATAAACACCTACTAACCTGTAGTGTGCGTCAAATTTAACAATGTGCTGTATGTATGTATGTGTGTTTTGGCATTAACAAACCAAGGCAGTCACCTTTATATCTACGAGAATACCAGTCCTCATCGTCTCCGTAGGCGTACTGTCCTGACCCTGGGGGTGAAAGAAAACAAGAAAAAGCAACTAATACAATGAGGAGCTATGTTCCAAGTTGTTAGGCAATGTTTGAAAGCATTGTCCTTGGCTGACCTGTGGGTCCTTTTTTCTGGAAAGAACAGGCTTAAAAACATTGCCTAACTTTTCATCTGAACCAGACTTCAGGGGGGTGATCTGGATCTTGTGGAATAAATCTCCAAAGATCCCCTTTTTTTCCAGATGCTTTGGAAAGAATGAATCCGTTTCACACACATTCACTCTGTGCCCCCCTGTAGCTTTTGGTTAAAATGGAAGGAGTACAACGATTTTGAAACTTCTTGTTCCAAAACAGCTCCCAGAGATATACCTACCACAGATAGCCATCCATTGTGTGCCAACCTTAGCAGTGGGTACATCACTCAAACAGAGCAAAAGATATTCAGACCATAAGAGCTGAAATATTTCTGAGAAGTGGCTGCAGAGCTGGTGGAGGACACAGCTGACTGACACTGGTAAGAGACAAATGTGAGGAGAATAGTGATGAGCAAGGAGGATTATTTTTAGGAAAGAAGAAGGGGACGGGGGAGAGACAGAGCAGGGCTGGAGGTAATAAACCTAGAAGGAAATGAGTAAAGAAGGGGTTAAAGAAAAGGGGGGAAGGGTGTTCAACCTTGGCCCCTGGATGGTATGGACCCTGATGTGAATGTGTCCTCTGTTCAGGATCCACAAGGGAGGAGTGTTTGGCTCTCCTCCAGCTTCACGTATCAGTCGAATGTTGGTCAACAAACCTGGTACTGTGAGCAAGTCTCCTGTCCTCATTCCTCATCAAGGCCTTTTCTGTCAGTTTAATAAAAGCTATCTGGACCAAACCACTGTGAGTAATCTAACACACACACACACACACACACACACACACACACACACACACACACACACACACACACACACACACACACACACACACACACACACATACACATACACACACACACAAACACACACACACACACACACAAACACACACACACACAGCAAGCTTTGAGGTTTCAGCAGTCAGATCACACAGCATGGACTGTACAGAGCAAACCCACGTACTGAATGAGTCAGATTTAGCTGTCTAATGGGAAAACTTTAGTTTCTGCTTCCTAATGGGGCGAGAGAGGGAGGCAGAGAAACGTATGGAAAACTAATTACAGGTGTAGTGTTCGTGTGTTTGAGTGTGCGTCCCAAGAATGAAAAGTAACATTAGTTAGAGCCACATGCGGCAGAGAAAATTATCAGCTCTGTAAGAATTTGCCACCACTCCAGGCAAACAGCATATAAGAATTTACACCGCATAAAGTAGTTTTCACCGTTGTTAGCAGAGCATGGCATTCCTGCTCAGGATTTAAGCATTCGAACACACAAGAAGCTCACAAGAAGGGAATGATGCACTTAATCCATTGATAATAGCTTCGCTGTTTAGTTTTCACTCACTTTGCACAATATCAGAGTTTTAATGCAAAAACAAATTTTCCTCTGCTGCTGCTTCACATTGAAAGTATTTAACTGGCAAAAAACATGATGGCTTTCATTATGAAACAGTCCAGAAACTGCATTATATTTATCTCTGCTTTTACCACTAACTGGTAAGTGTCTACAAAGTAAAAAAAAAAGCTAACCAATCAGTGGATGCTTTTTAAATTTGTTTGGAAGTAGTGTAACGAAAAGGAAAAGCCACAGTGAGACATTAAGTCTGCTCTGCTGTGTGGAAAACAACTTGCACTATGCACAACATAAAATCTGCTAATGGCTTGATGGGAAATGGCCAATAATTCACCAACTTCTTTATTAAAAGAATATTATTTTGTATTTCTCTGTTGTAAACAAGTACAATAATTGGCCATCTGTAATCTTCTGTAGAAAAGTAGCTGCTCAGGGAGTTTATGTTTATGGATGTAGGGTTGGGTATTGACTGCATGAGTAATAAAAAACTAATGATATGGCACACTGCATTATAGAATCACAGTCATAGTAGACTTTCTTTTGCACTGAGCCCTTTTACTTTTAATACCATAGTACTTTATCCTGATTATACTTAGATACTTTTACTTTAAGCAACATTTTCGATGCAGAACTTGTACATTGTGGTATTAGTATTTTTACTTAAGTATAGGATTTTAGTACTTTCTCCAGGTAAACACTCAATAATTGTGTAAAATAAAACAGTTAATGTGTTGTTTAACCAGTGAGGTTACACATCCACTGTCTGACTGCACATTCCCTTTAAAGAAAATGGTGATGCACACTAGTGGGTTTGTTGCTGGGATGTGAAGTCGAACACAGAGCTAGATAAAGTAACTTTAACCATCTCTTTTCTAGTTTATATTTCTGTGTTTACTTTGGATTGCTTCACTGTGGCATTGTCTGAGCCCAATCCTTTCCTTGCAAAATGTTTTTTGTAACAGCATTTGACTAAAAATTATGCTAGAATTAGGATCTATTACTCAAACTGTGTTGGGAGACCGGAGGACACACAGGCATTCAGTTCCCATGATGGACGGCAGATAACAGTAGATAAGCAGTAGGTGTTTATGCTGTTTATACACTAGTGTGAGAGAAATTTGTTTAGGAACCGATAATCCGAATTAAGGTAAAACCTTCCTAATGATGTCTAAGGTTGGGCACCCAGTGCTACATGGATGTATTAAGGAGAACTGAACCCAAAGATGGTGTCTTTATGTAAATGTAAACAGCTTGCGTATGTATAAAGGAGAACTGGATATGGGATTACAAGATTCAGTGGAATGAAAGTTGCTCATTGGGGCATACGGCAAAAGTTTTCCAGGCTTCCTCCATGATGTATGTGTATTTTTTTCAAACTTACAATGACTGTGTGCAGGGAAAATGCTTTTGGGCCATTGTGCATCATGTAATGGATGTGGACATTGTAACACATTTTGGCCACTATGTCAGAATCACTGCTTAGTGCTGTTCCTGTGGACTTTCTTAGAAAATAATCCAAGAATTTTCTAGCTTCCAGGTTTTCTTCTGTGCCGTGCGGCCCAATTCAAATATACATTACTGCTGTTCCCTGGTGGCCCTGCCTGTGGCTTCCTGCTCAGACCATCGATTTTAGTTTGTGAAGACCCAAATAACTATGTCTTAGGAGCTGAGGAGGTCACAAATATAAAACATATGGAAATAAAAGGTTTAAAATTCCAAATACGGTACAAACAGCATTTTTTGTAGTTAGAGGTGTTTTGGCAGTTTTACACGTCTCTTTTGCAGTGGTCTATGGGAAAATGCAGAAACACAGAAGCAGTGACATCAGCAACTAAACCTGCAAATGCAGACGCCTCCTACGGGCAAATAAAATAAAAGTCACTGTAGCATTGATCAACTGCACCACCTGCAGGCAATCACTATTACAGCAGCAGTTTAGCAGAGAAAGAAACTGCTTTATGTAGTGGTAGGGGGATAGAAACACTGTTCAGACAAAGCTGGTGCTCTAATCCATTAGATAAATTATTAATTGACTCAGATGCTGTATTCAAATGTAGGTGATAGGGAAAAAATGCAAAGCATTAGATGAGATATAAAAATCCATGATGACTGATAATCTTCCACAGGCAGAGGTTCCACATGTATAAATCAAACTCCTGACAGTTAATCAATGTCTCCCAATAGGAGAGGGCCATAAACTCTATTATAAACCTCTTTAAACAATTAATTAAAATGAATCATCACTGTTTCACACTGGTCTGCAGTGGATATAAAATACAGAACACAGTTAACTTTTGACAATTATGTAAAGAAATACAGTTTTCTTTTCAAAAGGTGTAATTTTTTTAGGCACTTTGCAGCAACAGCTATTCGCATTTGACGAACTAATAAACAAAAAGCAAATCATAAAACAATAACTACAGCTTCAAATTCAGCTGCAGAGAACAAAGACCTTTTTTCTTTTATCGATTTTTTTTGGCATTCGCTTTGTAGATTCTAGGTTTTTTCCCCTTCAGACAAACAAACATCCCTGCAGGACAGAGGACATGTAAGGACACTCAGAGCAGCCTGGACTCCTCATTACAGCCACGATGCCTCCATCTGCAGCTCTGAAGCTGCTGCCTCTGCAGCTCTGCAGTTAGATTAAACTGACTCGGTCTGGTTTGTGCTTGTTGATAAAAGCATTCCAGATTCAAAGAAACTCAAGACAAGAATATGCAATTGGAGACTCTTTCTCATTTGTATCTAATAAATCTGTCAACAGTGATGTGCAGGGGAACAGCAGCCAGCATCATCCTCCTGTCCGTCTCTCCTACTTCAAAGGAGCTCTTAGTGAGAACCCTGTCAAAGTGTTAATAGTGCAGGAACTGCAGAAGCGTCCCTGCCTGACAAACCTCTAGCAGCGAATTCGCTTTAAGTTACTCAGCCTGATCTTCCAATTAGCTGTTCTCTGCAGGCCTCTGATACAAACTGTCATTATGTGAAAGAAGCTCGTTGTTTGTGGACGTTGAAGCGTTGCTACAGGCTAACAAAGCAGGAGAGAGCAGAAATTAAAAAGGGATGTCATTTCTTTATCGCTCAATTCAGCACGCCATGCTTGCTGACTTAAATAATTCCTGTTGCGCACTAATGATTTCTGTCTCATTTATACTGTACACTGATACGTTCGCTGCTGCTTTCATAATCACATCAACAGCTCCTGGCCCTGAGGAACAAACTGCTCCTGTCTTTTTTTTCTCCATTAGCACCTTAAAAAAAGGTACTGCAGCTTTTTCACTGATGGACCTAAAGCTCACTGGTGAAAACTAAAGTTGCATGAGTGTTCTTTTCTAAACATAAAGTTACATATTGAAGTAATATGTGGCTTAATGTTAACTATGCATATTTGTAGATTTGTTCTTAATGAAATAATCAGTTTTTTTTACAGTAAATAATTGTTGTAGTAAAGTCTCTATAGCTGCTTATCAGTTGAGTCAGATGATGCACTACATTACCTGTGAGACACAAATGTGTAGGCGTTAGCAGCAGAGTTAATTGGGAATACTTCATTTAGAGAGCTTTCAGCATGCACAATTGATCACTTCACACTGCTTCTTTACTTAGTATCTATTTGTACTTAAAGGTGAGCTTATTAATAAGTCTGTGTTAGTTTTTCTCAACTGCTAAAGCACGCCTAATGAGACTGGGATCCACTTGATCTCCATCATAACCTTCTTAGCAGAGCAGACGTCTTCTCTTGCAAATGGGTTAACATTTTTTCATCGGTTTCACACATTTTTCACACCCTCCCTCAAAACAGAGAGGCCCAAAACTCTGCTGGACTAACAGTGTTAATCAAAAGGACAGCATCGATTCACGGCTGATAGAAATTACTTGCATAATTATGAATCTCTGAAGTGTTAAACTCCTTTGCACACCTCTTAAACCAAGTCTTATATACTTATAAAAGATGGCACCTTTGTGTGGCTGTTTGCAAACATGGATCCAACATAAGGAGAGCAAGATGTTATTGCAAAGGAGTTAACAAGCATGTATTTACAGTACTTAGCATTTCTGAGCTGGAAAAGCACGGAAACAAGACGAGGAGCAGCCAAACAGAATGACATGGGAAAATCTGACGCAGTATGATAAAGATTTTTGTTTCAGAGGATTTTAGATGAAACTGTTTATTGGGTTCTTTGGTAAGGAAAGAATGCAGTATATAAAGTGTATAATAATGAAGGTCCAAGTTTGTCTAGACTAGGTGTGTATAATTTCTCTTTTTTAGTGTCAATAAAGTGACAAAAAAAATGGAAGCGTTTAGCAGGGTTTGTTATCTCTACCTCTAAAAAACACAATTCGTGATGTGATATGCTTTCTTGCCTTTATGGCGCATACTTTAACTGTAAAGTATCAGCAAATGGCACAAGCAGATAGCCAATACTGGTTTATATTAAAAACTCTATTTTGCATTTTGTACTTAGTCCATGCTGTAATGATTGATTGAAAGAATAGAATCATTTGACAACAAGTTGCTTCGCAGTGCTTTTTCGCATGTTTGTTTGTCTAGTGACTCTGAGTTTAGGTCTGTGTGTGTGAACCGTTTCAAAAATATGATTTCTGATTGGACAGGTAGGGTGGTTCCCTTGTTCCCTTACAGCAAAAAGGTTCTGGGTTCGAAACTCGTGGTCAATTGAAGTTAGTGCTTGTTTCTTGTGACTGCTATTGTCCAAAGATATGCACAGCAGGGTAATTGGTAATTCTTAATGTAGCGTGGTTGTCTGTCTGTCTCTCTCTGTTAGCCCTGTGATGGACTGGTGACCCATCTAAGGCGTACTCTGCCTCTCGCTCAGTGTCGGCTGAGATAGACTCTAGTTACCTGCAAACCCTCCATGACAGCTGTTGTCAGTAAAGCAGCTGTATTGTGCACTATGTTCTCAGCAGCAAACAGCAGATTGACAAATTAGCAGCTAAAGAATTAAATATTTCCCTCAAACACTGGTGATGACCAAAACAGAGCTAAAAGTGCAGTAAGTATTGGACTACACCAGTCCAACAAAATGTAGCTCTAAAAGGCTATTGTTATGTATATGTGTGTTTGCCAGAGGGGTGAATATGTTACTGTGCCCAAAACCTCCAATGAATGCAGCCTTAAGGAAAAGATGCTGTTGCACAATGCTGTATAGTTCTTGACATTCTAAGGAGCAATAATTTCAGACAAACCTGGGGTAAAAAAATTCTTCCATTTTAAAACTAAGACGCATGCCTATCTTTGTCATTTCTTCAAATTGCTCAGCTCCATCTGACAACTTTTGCCTTCTGGAAGAATACAACAGAACTAGCAGAGGGGTGTAACAATATTAAATAAATAAATAAACTGACCTATTAAAAAAACTCTACCAGTAAATATTGTTTATGGCTACGGCGAACAGTCTATTTTTATGAAACTGTCTACCTTGCATTAGACTAGATAAAAACTCATGTTTTTTCCTCTAGAGTCATTGGAAGACAACAATTGTGGACATAGTTTCCTTAATTGAAACATTTTTTTAAAATGAATTGGTTACATTTTTTAAAAGACTTTCTCTGTAATTTGCAGTTCTTATATCAAACTTTATTTTATGCCAGTACTATATACTGGGGGTGTAGAACAATGTTTAAGTGGGTGTAAGTGTCAAAGTAACATCCACATGAATATCTGGACACAAGGCTCATTGTAACTGTCAGTGGTTTAGAAGACCATGTCTTTTTTTTTACCTTGTCAACATGTCCATATGGTGTTTTTTAATAAGTTGGAAGATATTAAGATTTGCACCTTAAAGCTGTAGTGTACCTGATATTCTTAAAAACACAAATTCAGACATGTAGGCTTTATATAAGGCAAACATAAGGAACAAACACTGTGAGCATGCAACAGGGGCCTTTTTGTATCATTATTCTACAGAGTTGTTTTTGGATTCCAGCATTTATGCCTGAAATACTCCAGTAATACAACTTGCCATTGTTAGTGCAGAGTAGTTTTACAGTTTGAGCAGGTTTGTAGGTGAGCTGGTGTGCTCGAGCTGTTGCCAGTGTAAAGGAGTGAGTGGAGAGAGTAGCAGAGACGACATAGATCCACACTTTCTAGAACAAGCAACAACGAGTTACATCTAAGACTTTTATAAGGCAGGAGGGGCTTAATTTCATGGAACAAACTACTAAACGCATGACTAATGACTAATATAACAGAGAGATGAGTTTTGAGGAACTTCAAAGTTGTGGCTGATCAGTGCATAAGTCAGCTGAAGTTAGTTTTGTTAGCCATAGCACATTATATCTTTCAAATGTGATTTTTTTAACTTCATGGCTTCTTAAGTGTCAGTCAGTCCCCCTGTTTGGCTCAGACTGACATGTTTCAACAACTATCGGATGGATTATCATGAAACCCTCTGAGTTTTCCTTCTTCTAAAATCTGAGGTTTGCGTCTTGTTTATTTCTCTGCACCTCTGTACCGACACTTTGTGAGGTAAAACCTAGGGAGCAGTTACATCGTAGCTATTCATTAATTAACATTTGGCTCTTGATTTGACCCTCAGGCACTGTTTTGTAATTATTCAGGATTAACCTGAGCGTAAAGTGCTTCCTTCCTTTTTCTGGAGTTCTTTATACAGCTGGCATTTCTCCAGGTTGCTCCCTGCGTGAGGAGAATCTTCCTCCCACTTGAATCCTCATGGAAAATGTGATCCGGCTTTTACAAATGCTTCTTCTAAATGGGTTTAACTGTAAGGAGAGATGCAGAACAGAGAGGCCAAACTCAAAAACTACATCCGCCTACTTAAAAAAAAGCAGAAAAGGCAGCTCCATATCTCAAGTTTTTCACTCTGGTGCACCGCCAGCCAGCCACAACGTAAGGCACTCATGCTCCAGTAATAAAGGGGCTAACTGACCACCAGAACAAACACAAACAGACCCCTGTAAAATAAACTCCTCACAAAGGCACACACACACAAAAGTACAGACCACAGTCCGGACTGTCAGCTCGACAAGCAGTTTTTAGTCTGTCAGCATAAATCTGCTCTGCAGCTTGTGTTCATGTTTCAGCCTGTATGATCATACAGCGGCGGTGAGCCACTCTCCAACCATCTACAGGCACATAGCCACTGTGACTACACACTGACACACACACTTAATACTCCTCCATCCAGACTGGAGCTTTGAAGTCGTTTCAGCTCCTCACTGCAGGCTACAGACTGTGTGTCTCTCTGGACAGCCAGTATGTTTTCTTACGTTGGATACTGCAATTCAGCAACCAATATTTTCAGTATTGAGCGATCGTTTGTCTATAAAAAGTGAGAAAATGTCTTGTTTTGTGCAATGAAAAGTCTAAAATCCAATAATAACCAATGTGCACGAAACAAAAACTGATAGTTGATTTAAATAATCAACCAGTTGTTGCAGCTGTACTCAAGCGCAACACCAGCACAGAAATTAATTGATACAGTAGTGGAAAATGTCTTGTTTTATCCAATCAAAAGTTCAGAGCCCAATGAAAATCAATGTCAACAAAGCAACAACTTACAGTAGAAAAGCTGCAGTAAGAGAAAGTTAGTTTTGCAAGAAGTAATGACTTCTTGGCAATTAATTTTCAATAATCAACTAGATTAATCGACTAATTGTTGCAGCTGTATTCAAGTATGTGTGAGCTAAGACTACAACAGAAAAACGTAAATAAAATAGCGGAAAATGTCTTGTTTTATCCAATTAAAAGGTGCAAAATCCAATGCTAATCAATATTGACAAAGAAAACTTACTCTAAAGCAGCTGAGATAAGTAGTTTTGCAAAAAGAAAAAGACTAGTTGGCAATTAAATTTCTGGCAATCAACTTGATTTATCGAACAATGCTGCAACTGTCAAAGGTCCAAAAATCTAATGATTATCAATATTCTTAGAGAAAAACTCTCTTTAAAGAAGCTGCAACATAAGAAAGTTGTGTTTTGCAAGAAGAAATGACTAGTTGGTGATTAATTTTCTAACAATCTACTTGATAAATCGACTAGTTGTTGTAGCTGTACTCATGTGTGCATTAGTCAGCATTAAGGCATAAAGTTAATAGTGAAAAATGTCTTGTTTTACTCAAAACAAGGTCCAAAATCCAATGACAAGCACTGTTCACGAAGCAAACTCACTTTAAAGAAGCTACAACATGAGAAAGTTGTGCACTGCAATAAGAAATGAGTAGTTTGCAATTAATTTTCTGGCAATCAATTTGATTAATAGAGTAGTTGTTGTAGCTGTACTCAAGCCTGTGTGTGAGAGAGTCAGCATCAGGACAGAGATTCATTAATAAAGTACAGTTAATACTTCCAGACAGACCCACAGCCACAGAATATGAAAGTCCTTTGCTGCAGTTTAATTCAAAGAGCTGATGAATGGGTCGTTTCCAGCCTCTTAGCGGCGGAATAAAGCGTGAAGAAAAGAAGCGGAGGCAAGAAAAAAAAAACTGCAGATGAAACTTGCAGTGAGCAGCAGCTGCAGGGCTTTCATTAGAGCCACAGACTGAGCTCTGTGCACAGAAAACGTCCCCCAGATGCACACTGCACTCCCCCCGCCTGTCCTCCCCCTCCACGTAAACACAACCGCGGTTCACCGAGCAGCAAGAAAACCTCAAACACAGTTCAAAGAGTCTCATCTACACCCAAAAACCTACTGATAACCCGCCCTGTCCACCCACCGTCTGCAGATGAGCGGCCTCCACTGTGCGATTCCTCCCTCCCAGCATGATTAATGATAATAATAATAACACTATCAATCAGTTCTTACCTTCATACCCGGAGCAGACGCAGAGCTGGACGATCAGGAGCACCAGCGGCCACATGTCCATATCGGACGCTCTTCAACATGTGAAGGGGAGCTCGCAGGAAAACTTCCAGTGCATTCCTGCTTCCCAAAGGCCCGCCTCTTGCTCCAGAAACAAGGGAGGATTCTCCAAATACAGGCAGGCCCAGCCACCGGCATGAGGGAGCCAGGCTGGGGAGCCTGAGCCAGCTCCTGACATGATCACCACAAGGGACAGAAACCAACCTAGTTATTAAGAAGACCGTTCTCCCTCATGGGCTCTGGACATTACATAAGCATCATCAATAACACAGTAGTCAACATGGAAAACCCTCACTGACCTCAAGAAGCATGCACGTTTCTTTTTTTAAACGTCTATATTCTGAGTTTTCTCTACGTCTTATGATATACTGGATCATTTCACCTCTTCTGACCTTTAAAAATCCAGCAAATAAAACACAGAAATCACTTATTTTGGTTGGGTTGAGCTGCTTGTGTCCACTCTGAGGATATAACCTGTGCATTAGACCTGTTAAAGAGCTGGAAAGTGACTCATCAAGATATGTCAGACAGGTTTGTCACATTTCTACTACTCCACTATATATTTCAGAATAATTTTATACCAATTTCTCGACTAGATTTAATTTGTGGACACGAGTCGTATTGATAGGCAGGCTGTCATCAATACGAAAATAAGGCTACTGCCAAAATGTTAGTCCTTATTGTCTTATTTTGCTTTTTTAAAAAAGCTGAAGCTATCAGCCAGTGCTATAAGAATATCGTGTTTTTAATCCCAGTGCCTTTAAATATTTTGGCTGAGAATCTGTATCTTCAGGCATGTTTCCTGCATTAGGTTCCTTGTTTTAGCCATTTTCGTCTCTGAAGAACTTTCAAATGTGCTGGCTTTATACTGACACGAAGCACGGCAACAAAAATTGTGTCTTTTAATAAAAAGCATGACCTTCATTAGTGGATCACTGGTACCAAAATGACCCAGTACTCAAAAATTCTTATGTATTTTTATGGAACCAATCAATTTTAAGTTTTTAATGGTATTTTAAAGGATCTGTTTAGTACTTTGGTTGTGTCTGTACTAAAATAAATTGCACTTGACAACCTAAGAGTGATTCTTAATGCAATATTTTACAAATGCATGGGGTGTCCGAAAACTTTTTTCCACGACTGTATTTTAATTTTTGATATTATGTGTACATATTATAATACTTTGGTACCTTTGTGAGTGCAGAACTTTTGACTCTCATATTTTATTTAGCTTATGATCATGTCTCTGTGTGTTGTATATTTCATCTGACCATAAAATATTTACCTTTGGACATAAAGCTGTGTATGTTCTGCAAATACAAAGGCACGGATGAAACAGTCTCTTGTATCCTGACCAAAGCCCAACTTGAGAGCTACTCATTAAAACAGACTTCAACCAGCCAGACTGTCAAAAATGATCATAAACACTTCAACCTTGTATTTTTGTCCGTACTGCATTGCAAAAGAAAAAATAAACTATAACAATTACTCCAGTAAGAAGACAAAGGAACGAAGACATCACAGAGCTCTTGTTTCTTTCTCATATCCAGATTTCTCACAGCTGAAAATAAACAGGTGAAACTAATATCGCATGAACAGTGAGCTCCATTTCAGCAATTACAGCAAAGCAACAGAACTCATAATGTTAGTAATTACTTGCATCTGTGTTTGTGATGTTCAGCTGCACTGCTTTGCACACACACACACACACACACACATCACCATTGAAAAGCCGCAGCAACAGTGGTGGCTCACTGTGAAAACGCTGCACAAGTTTCCTAATGATGTGAACATTTTACATGAAGTCAAGTTAGATCCAAGTTGTTTCCTAGCAACACTATTCTGATGAGACGTTCTATAGCACCCATATTGTAATCACTAGCTTTTTGTCTTCTATAGTAGAGGCAGAGATGTTATAGGAGTGTTTTTGCAGTATATTTTTTTGATAGCAGAGTATCAATCAATCAATCAATGCTGGTCTGACATTTACAAGACAGTCGTCTATATATGTATTGTTTTATAACACACAAACACACACAGCAGAAAAGGTGGGTGAAAGTACAGAGCTGCTGAAAGACTAATTGATGTTTAATTTTCTGTCTCCACAAGCATGAGGTTTGGTTACAGATCCTGTGTGATGTGCGAGGGGGCGAGTCCACACATGAAGGTGCTAAAGTGCTTCTTGTCTTGACAGGGAACAGGAAGGGGAGGCGGGCGGTGAAGCGACTGTGAGAGGATCTCCACAGCTGTAATTACATGTGGGTCCAGCCAAGCGTTACGCCTGCTTGGGCTGAAACACACCTCTCTGGTCAGGTGAGGAAACGGTTAATTGAGTCCGTCTTTGTTCGCTTGGCTCAGGGGGGATTGGTGTGACACTTTGATGGTGGTTACAGCCAATGAAATTGTGGTATCTGGATTTAGTTGTGCTATCTTTAACTGTTGTTTACACTTAGCTGGTGTTTTCTTTGAATATATCCTTGAGAATTTCTTCGCATTTAAAAGCACCGTTGCTCATCCAGCTCAAGAAAACTCCCCCAACCCAAACACAAAGTATGTCATTACTGCAGGATCACTGTCACCATGAAGACGGCAAATCACACATAAACACATTAGTGAGGTTTGATCCTAATGCAGAATGTACAGTCTGAAGATTTCACTGCTGAACTTCACTTTGAAGTCTCTAAAGGTGTAAAATCACCTTCATCATGGGTCATAGTTTATCATTATCCAGGCAAAAACAAGGAATACAAATAAATAGATTATGAAACATTTTGGCATTGAAACAAATAAAGTGATTCACTAATAAGACTGAAAAGTCTACAGATGAAGAGAAAATACATCATACAATAGACAGTGAGGGAACAATTCACTGGGTGAACAAATTGTTTTGACAGTCACACTTTCAATCACATTTACATTTTAAAGCGTCTGTCTGGTGATATTCAGTATTTTTCTGTCAACAAGTCCAATGAAAAGACAATGAATGTACCTTACTAACAAGTACTGCCTGGCCATCAGTGTAGATCAAAGAATAATAAATATTTAACTGTATTGTCAGCAGCATGTAATTTACAAGAAGAATGTGTATAATAAAAAAGAACACATTCTGTTCGATCGATTTTCTCTTTTTTTCATTTTTTAATGTCATTTTAATTAGACAATGTTAAACTGTATGAAAAAAAACCTGCTGCTGTGAAATATGTTGCGGAAATGGCAGACTTATACCCAGAGTCTAAAGTCAGTACAACATGCACGACTCTACTGTTGTACTCAGTAGAACTCCAAAAAGTATTCAGCCAGATGGTTTTTGTGTTTCCAAGCCCATTTGTTGACATTTGTTAATATATGGATTAACACCAGACTGATGCTTTAAACGTGACTCACAGTGAGTACTTTTCCTGCATGACACTGTGTGCAGTGACGTCACTGCAGGTCCAGGTACTGAGGCAGGACATTGTTCCAGAACTGCTGAGAATCTTCTTGTTTCTTCTCCCCTGCAGCCCTCTGCTTGGTCCTCGGTGCTGGTTTGGGTGCTTCTCTCTGTTGTTTGTTTTTTCTTTCTGGAGGAGCAGCTTTAAGAGGCAACTTCTGCTTATCAGCCTTTTTTATTTTGGTTGATTTGGCTTCTTCCTCCTCCTCTTCTTCTTCTTCTTCCTCTTCATCTCCTACTTCTCCCCCCTCTTCTTCCTCATCATCTGCTTCTTCTTCTCCCCCCTCTTCTTCCTGACTCTGCTTTCCTTTTTCCTTACTTTCCTCTTCTTCTTCTTCTTCTTCCTCACTCACCTCACCTTCCCCTTCATTAGCCTCCTCCTCCTCCTCACTTTCCTCATCTTCATTAGCTTTCTTCTTTTTGTTTTCTCCCCTTTTCCTTTCTCCTCTCAGATTTTTAAGTCTTGTCTCTGTTTTCGGTTTAATCTTTGTGTCTTCATCTTCCTCCTCTTCCTCATCCCCTTCTTCTTCTTCCTCTTCCTTCTCCTCATCACTCTCTGTTATCACCTTTTTAGTAGCTGCCTTACCCTTCCCTTTTATTTTTGATTCTTCCTCCTCCTCACCTTCATTTTCCTCTTCATCTTCTTCTTCTTCCTCCTCGGCAACATCTTCCTCAGCCTC
The DNA here is from genome assembly GCA_024666655.1 of Dascyllus trimaculatus. NCBI lineage: Eukaryota > Metazoa > Chordata > Actinopteri > Pomacentridae > Dascyllus > Dascyllus trimaculatus. The sequence continues at coordinate 15,274,659 of CM045456.1, read as the reverse complement.
TTCTTCCTCTTCCCCTGCACCCCCGTCCTCTTCCTCCTCTTCTGCAGTCTCTCCCTTCGCGTCTCCCTCCTCCCCTTCTTCAGAAGTCTCTCCCTTCACTTCTCCCTCCTCCTCTTCCTCTTCTTCTGAGGTCTCTCCTTTTGCTTCTCCCTCCTCTTCTAAGGTCTCTCCTTTCTCTTCTCCCTCCTCTTCTTCCTCCTCTTCTGCAGTCTCTACCTTCGCTTTTCCCTCCTCTTCATCCTCTTCCCCTGAAGTCTCTCCCTCTGCTTCTCCGTCCTCCTCTTCCTCTTCCCCTGAAGTCTCTCCCTCTGCTTTTCCCTCCTCTTCATCCTCTTCCCCTGAAGTCTCTCCCTCTGCTTCTCCGTCCTCCTCTTCCTCTTCCCCTGAAGTCTCTCCCTCTGCTTCTCCGTCCTCCTCTTCCTCTTCCCCTGATGTCTCTCCCTCTGCTTCTCCATCCTCCTCTTCCCCTGAAGTCTCTCCCTCTGCTTCTCCATCTTCCTCTTCCCCTGAAGTCTCTCCCTCTGCTTCTCCATCCTCCTCTTCCTCTTCCCCTGAAGTCTTTCCCTTCGCTTCTCCCTCCTCCTCCTCCTCTTCCTCTGCTGTAGTGTCTCCCTTTGCCTCTCCCTCATCTTCTTCCTCCTCCTCCTCCTCCTCTTCCTTGTCTTCTTCCTCCTGGTCCTCATCCTCTTTGTCTTCTTCCACACCCTCCTCTTCATTTTCTTCATCACTTTTTTCACCTTGCTCTTCATCCTCTTCATGGGCCTCTTTGTCTTGCTCTTCACCACCATCTTCCTCTCCTTCACTCTCTTCATCTTCCTCTGAGTCTTCCTCCTTATCTTCACTTTCGGTGGAGTCTTGATCATCTTTTTGTTCCTCAGTTTCAGCCTTTCCTTCTTCGTCAGTCTCATTTTCTTCTTCACTTTCTGCAGACTCTGAAGCGTCACTTCCTTCATTGCCCTCCTCCTCGTCTGACTCTTCACTTTTGCTGTCAGCACTCTCTGATTCATCACCACTTTTCTCCTCACTTTCCACCCCTTCTTCTTCATCCTCTTCTTCACTTTCACCCTCCTCCTCCTCCCCTGCTGTTTCATCAACCTCAGAGCCACTCCTTCCTTCACTTGCGGCTTTACTACTTTCTTTTTCCTCACCTTCGGATTCTGCAGCATCACTTGCATTGCTTTCATCATCTTCTTCTCCACTACTGGAGCCTTTTTCCTCCTCATCCTCAGATTCATTATCTTTCTCGTCCTCACCCTCTCCTGAAACACTCTCTTCTTCAGCCTCTTTGTTACTGCTAATTTCACTTCCCTCCTCCTCGTCTTTGCCTTCCGCTTCACTTCCACTCTCTCCCTCTTCATCTTCCTTCTGGTCCTCATCCTCAGTGTCTGCTTTGTCTGACCTCTTATCTACAGTCTCTTCAGAAACCTTACAGGTTTTCTCATCTTCATCCTCTTCTCCATGTTCCTGTTGTGAAGTTTCCATGTCTTCACCCCTGATCTGATCAGACGTGACACTTTTCGCTGTCTCCTGGTCTGACGAGTCATGAGCGGTATCACTATTTTCTTCTTCTTGTGCTGCATTTGACTCAGATAGTACATTTACTTGAGCATCGTCCACTGTGTTGTCTTCTTTTTCATTTGATGCTTCTTGAGACAATGTGGAGGAGAAGGAAGACTGCGTAACTGCACTCTGCTTTGTGAATTGTCTCACTTTATCGAGTGTTTTACGTGGTGTAGAGGTAACTTCGTCACTGTCAGACTGGAATCCCCTGACACTTGTTACTGCTTCACTAAGAACTGCAACAGCTGCACCTGCCATCCCAACAGCAGGAAGATAAGATGCGGCATTACTGAGAATTTCCCCCCACCTGGGCTTTTCCTCAGTCAGGCCCTGCTCATCCTCTCTGCCGGTTTCAGAAACAAGCAAATCCATACCAACAGGTGCAGAGTCTTGCAGGGATTTGGCACCACTGACGGAACCCACCTCTGTTCTCTTCGGGCTTTGTGATGAATTGGGGTTACTTATCACTTTAGTAGATACATCCTGCTGTGTTGGAAGCAGCCTGGAAGCTTCAGTCTTCTTATTCCTTAGCTTGGCCTCCGTATTATCTTGGATTATAGAGTCAACATCAGCTTTGTGTTTGATTTCCTCTCCTTCTTCTCCCTGTGGTTTTGCTTTGGCCTTCAGGTCAGTTTTGGATTCCTGAGCCTTCTTTTTGTCTTTAACTTTAAGTAACTTTTGCTTATCTGGAGTTCTACCTTTCACTCTTCGAGGTGTGTTTAACCCAGTTTCCCCACCTTTTTCTGTGCCTTTACTTTTAATGTGGGGATTTTCTCCAGGCTTGCTTTGATCTTTGACTGGTGTGGATTTGAGCTCTTGCGATTTCCCTTTAAGTCTCACAGGACTAGATTTCACACCTCCGGATTTCTTAGATTTGATATGAAAAGGTGTGGTGACAGGTGCGGTTTCTTTCTTTGCTGGTGATGATTTAACATCCACTGCTGCACTCTGACCTTTTCTCGGTGTCGATTTAGCCTTGTGTAGATCTTTTGTTGGGGTTGATTTGATAGGCTGCGTCTCCTGTTGCACCTCCATTTCAAAAGGTTTGACGTCAGGGCTTTCACTCTGGATTAATGCATGTTCCTCCACAGCATTTTCTATGGACACTGAACTGGTTGTTTCATTTCCTGTAGTCACGGTATTAACAGGAGATGTCTTGTCTAAAGCTAATGATGTCACTTTGTCTCTTTTTGGGGTCCCAATTACATCATTCTTTGAAAAGCTGTCTTTCGCATCTTTTTGGTTTATATTACTTGCTTTCAAATTTCTATTTTTTCTGGTAGGTTCCTTCACTTCAGTCAGTTTTTGCTGTGTGTCAGTCAGCGTCTTCTGGACCGAATGTTGTGTTTTTGGGCTGTATTGTGAAAGTTTGCTTTTATCGTGTTTTGGTGACTTAAAATTGGAGATCTTTCGTCTGTCTTCTGGAGTTTTGATTTTAACAGACTCCTTGGTAATATTCTCTTTTCCTTTAGCTGTGACTTTCTGGTTCTTCTTTGTGCTCTTCTGAGGAGACGCTTCTTTCTCTGTGGGTAAGGCCTGAGGAGAGCTTTGGTCCGTCTTCCCATTGGAGTGGAACGCCTCTGCCTCTTTTGCAGTTCGTCTATGAGCTCTGACCTTTTCCTTCTCCTATAATAAATCACAAAACAACATAGTAAGACGTAAAAAGAAAAAAACACTGGCAGAAAGGGGTCAATGTCTGATGATACTGTGTTAGAAAAAGAAAAGCCATACAACCAAAGCAGACCTGCAATCAATGTAACTGCATATGTAATTAGGGCGTGTTTTGTTTGCTATAATGCTTTAACCCTCATCTTACCTACCAATCTAATTTGTCACGATGTATGCTATAAAATGTTTTAAAAGATATTTGGAATATAATTACAAACACACATCTGTACGTTATCGTGCATGCTTGTGTACATTTTACCAGCACATTTTTTCACAGCATCATTTAAAACATAAATATAAATTCATCTTTAAACATATGGGAAATGACTGAGTGTGTGTAGATTTTAACTGTAATACAAAGAATATCATAAGACATATGGCAAGGTGTAAGAAATTAGTCAGTTTGATGTACAGATGTAGGTGGAAGGTAAATAAAACCACTGTGATGACAGAGAAATGATGAAGAATGCTTATTTTCCTTTTTTTCTGGAGATAAACATATGGCGTTAATTGGGGGTCACTGAGGTGTTATTTATGCACACAGCAGTTATTCTGGCATCAGGTTTTGCTATTTATACTACTGTAGGGTCTTAACTATAACATTTTATTAGTTAGCTTTTTCTCCATAATTAATTACACTGCAGGGTCTCACCTATATTATGTATTAAAGTCATATAGTAGAATTTAATGTAACTTTTCTAAGGTTTAATCCTAGTATGTAAATTACTCGAGTAAAATCACAACATAAATGACACTTGTTAGGTTACTTTAATAACACCAATCATAATGCTCTTTGCTGGAGGGCACTTTGACGTCCTGTTAATTTTTTTTTTTTTACCAGCAAAGAGGTGTTCTATCTCTAGAGTTATTCAGTGTATTATTTTCAGGACACACATGTGCACACACGATTGCACATGCAGATTCAGATGTAGCACCACAGCGAGGACAGGAACAACCTACTGAGCACCACATGCTGCTGTAACCCGTTGCACACAGCAACGTAGGAGACTCCATTACTGCTTGCTTCATCACTGGCTGTGGAAACACTGATGAGATGTGGTAAGATTCCTGCCAACTTTTCCAGTGCATTGTGTGTATCTGTGTGTGTTTGTGCATCTGAGGGCTAGCGCCCAAACACATTTGTGTAACAGCAGAAGATATCCAAATATCTACGTGGGGGAGGAGATTCATTAGCAGATGTTCTTGGAAAAGGGGAAATTAATGCTAAAAAAATGAGAGACCAAAACACAACATTCAATTTCACGATTCACCTCAGTGTTATACCAAGTGGAAAATTTCTCCACACAAACACACACACACACACACACACACACACACACACACACACACACACACACACACGTGCTTGAATGAACACACACACATACTGTATGTATGCTGAGGTATGCACATTTCCTGGAAAAGTCGGTGAGTGTTCAACATTGCTGCTTCCTGCCCTGGAGTGCATATAATCTAGACCAGTAAAAAGAAGTCTAAAGAGGAAAATAACATTCGGCTGACTGCGCTTATGACTCTGTGGATGATATATTGTGTTTATGTGCTCTATCAAAATGAAGCCGTTGTATAATGAACCATTAAATATCACTTCTCTTACCATATTTGCCAAAAACTCAGAATCGACTTCTTTTTCTTTCACATCGTCAGTCACTGTTTCTCTCTTAACAGTTTGTTGCTCTGAAAGAATAGACAAGGCTTGGTTTAACTGCTGTACAATGCAGTATCTTTCTACATCTTCACAGAATATCAGCCACAACAGACATTCCAGTCACTTGTTAAAATCATGGGTTCGAAATACCTGTTTGTGGTGAGGCAGGATGCTCTTCCTTTCTGAGATTTTTCTTGGAAGCATGAGTAGGGAGTCTAGTTGGGCTGCAGGGCTCTTCAGGTGGTAAAGGAGATGACAATGTGTTACTTAATGCCTTTTTTGGGGTTCCTTCATGGTCTACTCTGTTTTTTGCAATCTTTTTAGTAGACACAGGAATGTTGGGCTTTAATTTAGTTATAGACTTAGGTGACAGTAAAGGAGAAGGCAACTCTTTGGATTTAGACTTAGGGGAAGAAGTGGCGGAGGCTTTATTTTGAAAAATAAATGATGATTGTGAATGTGGGCTTGATGGCTTAGAGGAGAACACTGGGTTCTGAGGCGATATAGGAGACCTGGGGGAGAGAAGTGGGCTTGCTGTTGCTTCAGATTGGGATTTGGGGGATGATGAAGGAGTAAAGATGTCCTTTGAAAGCTTTTTTGGGGCTGAGATATTTCTGGATGTGTGCCAAGAAGTGTTGAGGAAGCCAGAATTCAGACGTGGGAGGTTCTGAAACATCTCCCCAAACAGCTCCACAGAATTCCCCTGAAAGATAAGAAGAAAAAACAGCATAAGCATCAAATAAAATCATGAGCGAAATATTTGAAAAGCATTGATAGAGCTCCCTCAACCTGTTACTTAGTGGCACTACAACAGCGCTACAGTTTGGTGTAACAGTGCTCCCTGTTGGAATTAAGCAGTAATTACAATTATCTAAAGCAAAGCCAAGAAACTTTAACCAGAAATCTGCAAGTTATATTTCAGACTTTTTCCAATCAAAAGTGGTTGTTATTACATTTAATTTAATAACTGTTTCACAGTCAATTTTTTTTAAATGTAGGAAACCAACAAGGACTAAATCACCCAGAATGGTTTATTTCTATATCACTTTTTCCACTATATCTGAGCATTCTTTAAAAAAAAAAAAAAGTCTAATGATACAATTAATGAAATTACTGCAACTTGGACCTGGAAAATTTACAGGAATTAGATGGATGGTTTAACCCATTAAATTAACATAATGAATCATTTTCATAGTAAGATTTTGGTAAAATTATTATTGATGCCTACAGTCTGATACAAAATATAAAAAGGTGTAGGTTCTCACTTTTTCTCTGTGCCGGGCTCGAGCAGAGAGAGATAAGGATGGCACCAGTGGAGTTAGATCAATGATCAAACCGTCTTGCAAAAGAATTTCTTTATGACTTGACTCCAAAAAGTTGTCTGTGATTATGGCATCCTTTTCTGGCTCCACTTCTATGTTCTGTGGTTGTCCAGGTGCAGCCAGGACCAGCATGTGATGACCACCGCAGGACACCTAAACACAGAAGGACACAACAAAACATCTTTTAGTGTGCACTGATTTACTCATGTGCTCTTTCATCACTCACTGAGTGTTTGGTAGGCGGACTGCATTGATACTGTTATTGATGTTTGTCTAGGAATTAAACATAACAAAACCAGTAGGAAATATCTATCCTAAAATTATTTATTCAAAAAATACATGTATGGATACATATGTATATCATATTTTGGCCATTACTTCCCACTTTCATCTAACAATAATTTCTGATCAATGTAATTGGATTAATATGATTAAATACAAATACTTAATGATAAATTACGAACCTGGGCACAGAGAAGTGGCTGTAAATTGATAACTGGACTAACAAACTACAAAAAATGGTTATTATAAATGAAAAGAAATCTTTCCTAAAATTGTAACTTGTCCATTGTGAGTCAGTGATTTCTGCTTGTGACTGTGATACAGACTACAGATCTGACCAAACACTGAAATTCCTAGAAAAAAATACAATTCACTGTCACACCAGTCTCACTTGTTGTTGATAAGAGTATAAAATATAACTTCTCCCAACAGCTCATAACCACACACAAAAAAACATTATATATATTTAATAAAAATATCAAAAAGTTTAAGACTTCAAAACTATTTTCAGGCCTTTTTAAGGGAATTGATTAAAGACTTTCAAGGATCAGTTGATATCAGAGAGATAAAAACACCAAAACTGTGACTGACGGATGGCCTGAGTCCTCTGAGCCACTGCTGCCCCAACATCAGCTTCACTTACTGAATGAACACTGTGTTGGAGAAAACGTGTGCAGAGCGTCGGGCTGAACTGGTTGATAAAGTTCTCCTCCCCTAACCCCAGTTTTCCATGACGGCCATCACCAAATGTGTAGAGCAGTCCGTTGTCTGAAGAGGAGGAGGAGGAGGAGGAGGAGGAGGAGGAGGAGGAGGAGGAGGAGGAGGGAGACAAATGCATTGAGAGTGCAAGACATTCAATCACGGCTGAAACTATGACAAACATTTTCCCTTTTCATAAATTGAGAAAAACAACCCACCAACTCTAGGCTAATGCATATTTTATCATTTTAAGGTTACATATACCTATGCTTTTCTATTTCACTGCTCACACTGCATTTTATTGCACATATTGTCTGAGCAACGACATAAAAAAACTTTAAATATTGAAGCAGAAATGAGGTTTTGCTATGCTGTTGTGCTGAAAAGATTAGTATATAATTAATACGTTAAATGACTAAAAAGTCATTGCTCAAAATGTTTTATTTCTGATCTTACAAGTAAGTTATAGAGGAAAAATGTCTGGATTATCGAAGAAAGGCATGCTATGTTTTTAATAATTTGAAATCAAATATCAAAATTAAGGTTATCAACTAAAAGAAAACATTTGAAGAGCCAGTCTTTAAGTCTGAAAATTTCATTGGAAATCTATACTATTTCCTTACATCTCACATTTAGACTAAACAATTAACCAATAAATCAAAAAAGGATTTTCTTGACTGCCTAAGAAAGTAGCAAAAACTACTGTAGGTGTATTTCCGCTGGGGATCAGCACGACTACCTCCGAGATAAAAGAAGCTACAACTGAATCCGTACAAAACACATTCTGTTGCCTTATTTACATTCGATGCACACAGTATAGAAAAAGTGCACAAACAGCAACAAAGGTGAACATGCAATACAATTTTTATTAACTATGACAACGATTAGGGTGAACTTCAAACATGGCTTACTTGTGATCACAGCGGTATGGTTCTCTCCACAGGCGATGTGTTTGATGCTGCTGCTACAAAAGTGCTCCAGTGCTTTTGGCAAATGGACTTCAAACAGAAATGTTCCATGGCCCAGCTGACCGTGTTGACCCCTGCCGAACGTGTACACATCCTCCCCTGGCACAGCAAAACAGACAGAGTGAAACGGACATCAGCAATATCAACCGCAGTTAATAGAACATTTATCTTGTAATAAAAACTAAATAACGTGTGCTAACTGTTTTATGACTTTTGTTTTTAATATTTTAATTCAAATTGCCTGATAATGTATAATGCAGTGCTTTTTATGAGCATATATCTGTGCTTTAATTAAGTATTTTCACATTAGCTGGTTCAAATTGATACTTCTTCTTAGCTTAAGTGAAGGATCTGAATATGTATTTTAGTATTCACAGGCTAATGAAAATTAAACGATCATAGAAATATGCAAAGCAATAAGTATCAGTATTTGCAGTGATCGAGTCTCTTTTTGGAACAAATATTTTATGTTTTTGTTTAATCGTGCTAACGTACCTGTAAGTGCCACAGTGTGCTCCCCTCCACAGGACACCTGAGTGACTCGACCCAGAATGCCTTGCACCCGTTGAGGAACTTTGTGATTGGAAAGCTGTTCCTCCTCAAGTCCAAGTCTTCCATTCGCAGTCTCACCGAATGTGTAGAGATCGCCATGCACTGGAACAAAGCCAAGACAATATTCGCAGCACAATAAATTACATGAATCACATCTGAAGATTTTTGAAATTAACACTCAAATTTGGTGAGTGTCTCCTGTGCTGGACTGTGTTGTACCTGTGACAAAGGCTGAGTGGTGGTTCCCACAGGAGACCCATATCACCTCTTCTCCAACATTTACCTCTCTGGGTTCTGCTGCAAATCCTTCGTCCCCTAAACCGATCTGACCCACAGAGTTGTCTCCCCACATGAAGAGCCTCCCATCCTCTACAAGAATACGCAATCAGACTAACATCACAGACATATTATGTAAGCAATTTCAACCTTGGCCAAGAAAACCTTGGCTGGCAGAGAAACAAATTGTATTGTCACTATTCAGACCTGTTAAGGCAGCTGAGGTGTTACATCCTGCAGAAAGCATTTTGATGTGTGTCCAGTCACAGAAAGGATGCAGCAGGTGAAAGGATGTAGTGTTGTTGCAGTGGCCCAAACCAAGTTGCCCTGCCTGGTTACTACCAGCACTATACACATTGCCCCCACCTAAAAATATAAAAGACCCGGCTAAATGCAAGAACAACCAATTCTGGGGAATAAAGTTCTGTGGAAATCTGTCATGTTCTATTATGGTATTATTTATCATCTTACATGTGCAGACAATTGTGTGATCTCTCCCACAAGCTGCAAGTTTCACCTTCTCAGACTTCAAGGCTGAAAAGGAAATACACAGCTACTAAGATTAACCTTGAAATACCCAAATTAAGGCTTTTTCAGTCTATATGCAAAGAAGAGCTGAAACAATTAGCCAGCTAACTGATTAGTCAACAGAAAAAAAATCACAACCATTTAGAATTCGTAAGTCCTAAATAATAACTTGGTAATGAAATATTCAGCAGGTGCATCCTCAGTGTAAAGTACCTTACCTTTCACAGAGGCAGGTTTGCTGGCAGCTGGCTTAAATCTCAGCCCCAGTTGGCCCAGAGTATTACCACCAAACATGAGCAGCCTCCCATTTTCTGCAGAGTCATTACAGAGATGTAATATTGACTTGGCTGCAAAGAAATTATACTTAATCTTCCATCCATCCATCTATTATCTTTACACCGCTTATTCCTCTGCAGGGTCGTGGGATACTTAATCTTTTTCTGAAAAAAGCAAGCACTCTTTATTAAAACATGCTGTAGTGTGTGTACCTGTGATGACTGCAGTGTGCTCTCCTCCACAGGACATGTGCAGTGGATGGTCATTCTTCAACCAGAATTTGCTTGGCACATTATCAGCAAAACTGCTCTTTCCAAATGTGAAGATGGCTCCTGTTTCTGAAGACATGTGTGTGGTTGATCTTAATATGCCTTGATAGGAGTCCACTACACTATACAGGGCACTAACTTAATGCAGTTCACTAACTTAACACCGGCTAAATCCCAACCCTACCTGCTGTCAGACCTCAAGCGATTTACGCAGGCTGACAGAAATAGCAACAGGTTTACCGCACACATATGTGGAAACCGTGATCAGAAGGCAAGATAGGCAAATACAGGTACGAAATCATAAAGCTACGCGCTACATGCTGCGTAGAAATGTAGGAAGTAGTCTCACCGGGTATGTCCACATCGGTCAGTCCCGTCATCTCCACTTTCATCCCTCTCTCACCTCCTCCTCAGCGGGCAGCTCAGCGGTGACTGACAGGTTGGCCAAGCAGAGATCAGAGCCTCTGATTCAGAGGGAGGCAGTAGGAAGCTAAGCCAGCTAGCTGTCCCTGTGCTACCCAAGGCGTTAGCTAGGTATCGATAGGCAGTATAGAGAGAGCAGTATATTATAATTACTCTAGAATGACAAAACGAACTTCATAAAAAGACATATTTTAAAGTATGTTTTTTAAACTTTTTATCCTAAATGAACCGTTAAGAAAAATCAAAACGTACCTGTTACCTCATAACAAGAATATTACTACGCCAAAAAGTTCGTTGAAGCGTGATTCGGTAATTAAAAATTATCTTAATTGTTTAACAAGTTATCCAGCATCACTTTGTATTTTAAAATGTATTTTACTAATTTTAAAGATGTCTACAGTCAAATTAAAATGATTGCAATTTTTGCCGGTGACAAAACAAACTTTTTAATCTTATCCAGCAGCTTGCCCTAGCCAGTGCAGCGGAGTAGAGGAGCAGAAGGGAGCTAGTGCAGTCTGTGAAACTGCCGGACTAAAAAGGTACCGTTCTGAACAGTTTTTAGATACCTACCGACCCATTAAAAACGATTTAATACGCAGTTCGCGGGAAAAAAAATGACTTAATAAACTACAGATGTTCTTTTCCCATGTAGTTTGCCGCGACGAGGTAAGGGAGGTGCCGCAGAGCGCTTTCTACAAGTTGCCTAGCAACCCTATTTTTTATCTATTTTGTTTTGCGCATTAAAAAAAAATAGTCAGTAAACTTATTTATATCATTTTGATAGTTATTATTGTGATCATTACATTACAATTACTTTCCAAAAAGCAGTGTTAATCTCAATTTTAATTCAAAGTTAGTGCTGGAAGAAATTTGCCGAGGGAGCGATGCATGATGGTTGGATGGTGGAGTAATACTACTTGTTGCCTAGCACCCCGATTTCTGTCTTTAATAGTTTTTGTTTTGTGAATGAAAACAGTTTTCAGTCAGAAAGCTTACTTAGTTCACATATTATACATGAAAAAAAAATCAGCGGTGATAATCACATTTGATTTAGAAACTCATGTTGGAGGAAGCCACGCCCCTCCCTGTCAGCGGAGCCACGCCTGTGAGCCACGCCGCCGGGTCGTTCGGACTCCACGCTGCATGTGTTTTGCTGGCAGGCAGTGACTGAAAGCTGCTTCTCGCTGATGAAACGGTTTCACAGCATTACGTTCCCGTTGGATTTTCACTGAGGCGCAATGTTTCCCAGGCTGTTGTCTGTCAACAGTAACGTTTTCAAATGTTTGCAATCTTTCCACAGCTGTGCAGCACGAGGGTTTGGGTAAGAAAGTCCAGATTTCAGCTTCATTGAATAGCCAAGTTTTGCCGTCTTTAGAATAACACATACATCTGTTTGTTACTTTTCTAGCACTGCTTCTCTTGGTTCAGTGAATTTAAAAGGTCGCAGTTGTCTGACACTGAAAGATTTCAGCTCAGATGAAATCAAGAGGCTACTGTGGGTTTCAGGAGACCTCAAACATCGCATCAAGCATGAAAAACAGGTGAATAACTTCAACTAACAAATGCTAACTCCACTGTCCAATTTGTCAGGAGTCTCCTGTTTAAGTTTGTGGCCCGCTTGTGTGGTTTTAGGCAGCTAACTGTCATTTCTATTTCAGTATCTGCCTCTTCTCCAAGGGAAGTCGATTGCTATGATATTTGAGAAGAGGAGCACCAGAACAAGAATGTCCACAGAAACAGGTGTCAGTTTTGTGCATAAGAATCTACATGTGGCTCAGTGAGTTAGACAGAATAATAACGAGTGCAGGCTAAAACTGTCATTGAAATAGTCAATTTTTAAGTTTAAAGTTAACACAGATGAGCTGCACAGATACTTTCTTTACTGAATTTATAGGAGCACTCATAAAAATGTGTCCTTGCACCGTTAGCTGGGCTGATACCATTCATCACAGTCATTGTTCATGCAGACACAAAGGAAGTGCTGAAAAGCGACTTTCGCTGCAATCCTTGAACAAAACACTGTGAACAGCTACTCGCACTCCTCTTTTCCCCTGTTCTCCCCTCTCACCACATACACTTTTCTCTGTGCTTATTTTCTTGCACTAGTTGGCTTTCTGAAAAACTAAAGTCATCTTACTGTCATAATCCCAGGTTTTGCTGTGCTGGGTGGACACCCCTGCTTCCTTACCTCACAGGACATCCACCTTGGAGTAAATGAAAGTAGCACAGACACAGCTAGGTGAGAAGTCATTTTTGTCTCTTTTGGATGTCTATTGTACATGAGTCCTCTTATTTTTCTCTGCTTAGCCAACGATATTTGAGAAAACACTGTATTTTTTAGTAGAATTCTCCTTCACATGTCACACAAAAGAGTGTTTCAGGTCAACAGCAGTCTTCAGCATATTTAACCACAGAGTCCCTGGCTACATATGATCTCTTAACTTTCACCACAGGGTGCTCTCAGGACTCTGTGATATTGTCTTGGCACGAGTGTACAGCCACTCAACGCTGGAGGAGCTGGAAAAGGAAGCTTCCATCCCCATAATCAATGGTCTGTCTGACCTCTATCACCCCATCCAGATTCTGGCTGACTTCCTCACCTTACAAGTACTCTTACCTGTCATTATACTACAATTTTCATCCAGTGCACGATAATGATGCAGTGCTTCTTCAGTTATTGCCATTCACTTCTAGGAGCATTATGGATCCCTGAGCGGACTGACAGTGAGCTGGATTGGAGATGGGAATAATGTCCTCCATTCTTTCATGATGACTGCAGCCAAACTGGGAGTTCATCTTAAGATTGCAACACCTAAGGTTTATATTGTCTCCTCTCTTTCACTGTCCTGTTTGTAGAATTTTGTTTTGCAGTTTACAGATACCAATGCAGCTTTGAGCTACTTATCCCTGCACTTCTTGTGACACTAAAATAAAACTGTGTTTTTATTCCCAGGGGTACGAGCCAGAAAACAGTGTTATTCAGGAGGCACAAAAACTCTCCAAACAGGTAAGATCCTCTCTCGGTGTCATAAAAGATTCTGTTTATCCTATTAATAAATAATACTACATTTTGTCTCAGCATGGAACTCAGCTCGTTCTGACCTCTGATCCGATGGAGGCCGCCCATGGCAGCAATGTTTTGGTAACTGATACATGGGTCAGCATGGGACAGGAAGAGGAGAAGAAAAAGAGGATCAAAGATTTCAAAGGTTACCAGATTACTATGCAGGTAAGGAGGGATATTATTTTAGCACTATTTAGAGATGAAGTCCCACATTTTTGCCTTTGTCTATTACCTGTGTTAGGCTTAGAAATCAGGATGCCAGCAGTTTTTTTTAAAGAAGTTAGCTGCTTATTCCCACATTCTATAGCCATTTTTAAACATGGCATACATAACATTTTACATCAACCCTCCTTGTACCACAGAATCACGATACCCACACAATATTTGCCATATGAGCAAGATTACATCAAGTGACATATGAAGCATGAAAGTCACGTTGTCAGTACATTGTAATCTTGTCCGTGCTTATTACCTTGTGCAGCTTCATGCAGTTCAGACTTCTGCCATGTTGATAGTAAGACCTAAATGTTACTAGATCCAATCTAGTAAGATTGCCATCCCAAATTTGGCAGAGTCTTGACCAGGTTTTCATTCAGACGTGAAATTGGATTGTTCAGATGTCCCCAGATAAATGTAAAGGAGTGCATGTATGAAAAGGGCTTATGATTCTAAGCTAATATGTACTGAAGCATTTAACTGTCTGCAAACTCCATGTAACTTAGAGAGTAAACGTTAAATATAATTCTTAAAAGGTGATTTTATGAAATGCTTTGCACAGTACAAAATTGAATGCACAAAAAGGGACAAGGTGATATTATAAAGAAAGCTGCACAAAGATGATTTTTGCCGTTTCAAGTAATATAAAGCCGGTGTTATACTGTGCATTCCAAGTACAAAAGTAACTGCTAGCATCATATCTCCAAGTGTATGACAGTGCACATGACCCCTCAGTATACATCTGCATGCAGTCCAAAAACTGTGTCTGTACAGACAGTTTGTGCAGTGACTACACTACAAAGGCAATAGTGTGCTTGCTTAGGAGTAATAAGCATGCACAAAATGCTTGGATATGACCTACAGCATGTGTGCAACAGAGTCTTCCAAGTGGACTCCAGTGGACTAGAAAAGTAGTAAAATAATAGTGAGAAGTCCCTAGGTGTCAGTAGCTGTCTGTGTCTGCGTCCAAATGAGACTACGCCGATCAGATATAACATTATGACCACCTGCCTTACATTGTGTTGGTCCCCCTTATGTGCTAAAAAATGTTCTGAACCATTGGGCATGGATGACAGGACCTCTCAGGGTGTCCTATGGGGTCTGGAACCAGGACGTTGGCACTGGATCCTTTGGGTACTCTGGCTTGTGCAGTGGGGCCTCTGTCCATCAAACTTGTTCCACTGCATCCTGTTGATGCTTGATCACAATGGGGTGGGGGAAGTTTGGAGGTCAAATCAACATGTTGGGCCATTGTCATGTTCCTCAACATGTTCCTGATTGTTTGATGTTTTTCCATGTGGTGGGGTGCATTTTCCTGCGGGGGTAGGTCAGTGACGTTGGGGATTTCCATTTGCATGAGGGAGTGTGCTTGTTGTGGGACCATATTTATTTGGGTGTCTAAGTCTCATCAACATGGATGTTATAATCCAAGGTATTCCATCAGAATACCACATAGTACCAATATGATCAATGTTATTCTCTTCACCTGTCAGTGGTCATAATGCTGTGGTTGATTGGTGTCTAATTAAGGCTGAAGTGTGGTGATGTGCCTCTGCCAAAAAGCAAACATTAAATAGATTTTTTGTATTATACCTTCCAGTTTGTCACCACCCATTGTTGAAACTGGTTTTAACTCCATGCTTTGGTTGCTGGTCCACAACAGACAGGAAGTGTGGCCAAACCAGACTGGACGTTCCTACACTGTCTCCCTCGGAAAATGGAGGAGGTGGACGACCAGGTATTCTACTCATCCCGTTCCCTTGTCTTCCCCGAGGCTGAGAATAGGAAATGGACCATCATGGTGGGTAATCTGCTGAAACATGAGTATTTAATTGGCAGTTTAACATGAGTATGGGTGTAAGCTAATCCTGCTGGAATAGTCTTTACCTCCAGTTTGAATTTCTGTCTGCTAATCGTCTCAACTCTTTTCTCTTTCAGGGTCTAATGGTTTCTCTTCTGACAGACTACGCTCCGCAGATGCCTATGCCAAAATTTTAACTTCAGATCTTAAGGTGGAATTATACATGTGTGCTACACTTCATGACAGTCACACTGCAGTTACCTCTGCTGCAGGAACTGATTTCTAGTCTCCACACACTCATAAGCACCACCAAAAACTATGTGAATTACCCCAAAGAAGCTGTGTTTACATTGTTTATTTAACTTTCTGATGGCATGGGTTGACTTGTCTCGCTGTTTAAAAAGAGACTATAACATCCTGTCATTACTCTGTTTACATCTCAACGTTTACTGTGATTCAGAGTGAGAATGAAGGAAAGCAGTAAAAGTATTGGTGCTAGATGTAGATGTGTCACTGTGTGTCTTCAGCTTTTTCCAAATGCATCAGAAACTTGTAGGACAAAATGCAATCAGAACAAGCCGACTGATCACTGTTGTCCTGGTCTCTACATGGTGGACATTGTGACCATGGAGTGTACATTTTTGAGAAGGTTCACATCATTTTTCTGCTTTAACACCTTCATGCACAATTACTAAATGCTTTGTCCACACCACACTGCTACATTGACGCACCCTGGTTTGCCATGTTTAAGCTACAAATCATATTGTACTTTGCATTCCTGCAGAATGTCTTCTATAATATAACATGCAGTTTACATTTTGAATCAGGACAGTAAGAAAATCAGCTTTGTCTTATAATCCTCATTATTGGCATGGATGACCTGAAATCCATAGTTAGGATACAGTTGCATGCTGGGACCATCCCTGTGATCTTGTCCAACCCACTAATATTCTGGCCCCTTTCTAATAAGGGCAAATGCAACAAACAAGGATCTTAACATTGCATGACAAATCATTTTTAGTGAGGCTGATTTCATAGACGAGATGATGTTCAAAAATTTTAATGATCGACAATAATGGAAAATGTTCACGTTTCACAATGAATGCCCCTACCATATGGTTAAATGTTTTTTTTATAGCCCTAAGTATGAATGTATGCAAATGTGGCTTTCACATCATATTTTCTGGATTGTAACACTGCCTCTGAGTTCTATATTGTGCCTTAAAGGCCTGTGATGCAGAAAATGGCAAAACTATGAGAATAAAATTATTGTTCTAAATAAATATATTGTGCTGTTAATTATTTCAGTTCAGTGTATACAGAAGTCCACGTTTTGTGTCTGTGAAGCCTCAATAGTGTCTAATGTATTCAGTGGTCCCAAATTTGTCACCAATTGAAGAGCTGGAAAATGTTTAGTGTGCAATTGACTAAATTAAGCCCCTCTCTAATCAACATAAATAGAAATGGATTTTTACTTTTTCTATGTGAAAAAAAAGATAATTTGCGCACTGCTTTTACACTTAAGTGGTAACTACTTTATTTAAAAATGGCCAAGATGGCGGCGCCCTGTTTGCTGCGGCTGCATTGGCCTGTGACAGTTACGGATATTTTAATCAAAATATGTCGCCCAGGATACCAGAAGTAGTCAACACTCTCAGTATTTTATTTCAATATATACCTTTATGCAATACATACTTTATACCCTAAATCTATGCTGAGCTATTTGCAATGGAATTTTGTTCCATGGGCACTTGTTGTCTTGAATGATAATAAAGTCTAATTTGTGACATTGGATTCAGATTAACTGTCATGTGCATTTAAGAGTGTTTCAAATGAATTTCTACAAACCAAGCAATTGACAGATTAGTTTAGAATTAATCCATAAAAATAAAAAAATGTTGCAGACTTCGATTTTGTTCTTTCTTCTTTTTTTTGAAAGCAGCCTTATTTTACATGGTAACTCCATGTGACAAGTGGCACTTCTGGTCTTCCATACCATTCCCTTCAAAAGAGAGTGCGCCACCACACGGAGGAAGTCGGTAACGTCCGCGGCTTCTCATTGGACATCGGGTGATGACGCGTTTGTGCGGGAAGCTTTGATGTGCGTGGGTGGTCCAGCCGGATAAAAAAAACGATGCTGCGTAGTAGTCCATTCATAAACCAGCCGGTCTGTCGTTGAAGAAATCCCCAAGCACACATTCACATGGTTTGTAAACACAGCTACAAATGTCCAGCACTACAAGTCCCACCCGGAGCTCAGTAAAATGTACTTTTAAGCTAGTTACACCTACACATGCAGCGTCGTGATGGTTTGTTTACATGCGATGTTGCATTAAGCTCAACACATAATAACGTTAAATGTCTAAATGGCGACATGAAAACAGTTTTCCTCGACGACCACCCACACTGAAGGAGGGCTGCTCGGAGAGAGAGTCGAGGCTGAGGTGGGAGGAGGAGAGGGAGGAGGAGAGGGAGGAGGAGGAGGACGCCATTGCAGCCGCAGCTGGCCGTTTGCGAGTCGGCAGATGAGGGACAAACGCTCCCAAAGTTTAACAATGTCGAAGGGCTTACAGGGATTCCTCTGACTCGACTCTCTGCTAGTTTGGAAATAAGACAAGTAAGATGGAGGTTTTGTCGCCGCCGAGAGGGGAATGTGGAGCCACAGCACCGAGCCAAAGCAGGTAAAGAGCTCCAATTCAGGGGGACAATGGGAGAAAGTTTGAGCTAAACTTGGCTAACTAACGGTAGTTGTTTTAGCTAACCGTTAGCGTCGCTGCTAACGAGCTGGAGGTGCTGCTGGTTACAGAGCTGCTAACTCCTCTCTTATTTTACCAGTTTTCAGCTGTCCAGAAAGCTAAAATGCTATACGTTGTGTTTTAAAGCTAACCTTTGCTGCCAGCTTCCCGCTCCAGAAAGTTAACATTAACTTAGTGAAGAAAATGACAACATTTATGCGCTTCTGGTGAAAAAAAGTGAACAAACGAAGGTTAAATCTTCAACTCTGACTGAGGATTTTAGCTTCTGGTGCTTTTGAGGTCAGTGTAAAGCCTGTAAATGAAGTTATCCAAGTTCCAGGTCCTCCTACTCAAGTAAAAGTAACAATAAAACTATGTAAATAAATACAGATTTCAAATATTTAAAAGTTTTGAAAATTTAAAAGTGCTGAGATTTTTGCTATATAACATACATCGCCTTTTCAGATTGTTATTGCTTGTACAAAGACATGTAAGAAGCATTTTTATTGTTGTAGCCGGTTAAGAAACTAGTGGTGGGTGGTTTAATTTATAAAAATGCTTTATATTATATTAACTCAACACATGTTTTGTATGTTCAGACTTAGTCTGCGAAGTAAATTGTAGGTGCATCCGTCAGACAAACATACTTTATTAGTATTCCTGTGCATCATATAAACATTTGATAAATGGTTTATATTACACTGTAGTGGCTAGCTGGCTGTTATTAAAATAATAATAACTAATAATTAGTCCTTAAAAACATTTTAATAGACCAATGTGTGAACAGATAATGAATGACAATATCCTAAAAAAAATAAACTATTGTACCAGTATTAAAGATTACTTAATAGACAATGTTATGATTGTTGGCTTAAATTATTCAGGTATTAATAAAGATGAACTGATTTCATTCAATTCAATTCAGTTTAATGCAATTTTGTTTATATAGCGCATACTTACAACACATGTCATCACATAGCCCTTTACATAGAAGGAAGAACAGAAAACAAATGGATGGAGGAATGTATAGGTCCAGATCCAGAGACAACCGCAGATTCAGTTTTATTGATGTCATTAGTTGCCCAAATATTCAAGTTAGAATTTTAGACTTTCAAAGAGACTAGTTCAGGCCACATAAATTTGGATGGATGATTTTCAGAGTGAACTATTTTACTTCCTTACATCCTGTTTTTGCATCAGTGATTCTTTACTTGCTGTCAAAATGATAAAATATTCTTCAAGGGTCTGTAAACAGGGTAAATGATTTTAGAAATGCTTACTTTGTTAGGTTCTTGTACATCCATTGTGTTTCTAACCGAAACCTCCTCCTCAGCAGTCTCCTACCATTGCTTCACCTGTGCGGTGGCCCGGTCTCTCACCATGAACATCAGTAGAAACTGCACCGCGGTGGGGAATGGTGAGGGTCTGGCTGCCCTGGAATCCGTCTCCATCGTGACCATCACACTCCTCGCCTGCCTGGGGAACCTGCTGATTGTGGCAACCCTTTATCGCAGGCCTTATCTGCTCACACCCAGCAACAAGTTTGTGTTCAGCCTGACTCTGTCCAACCTGCTGCTGTCTGTGCTGGTGCTGCCGTTTGTGGCAGTGAGCTCAGCAAAGAGAGAATGGGTGTTTGGAGTGGTGTGGTGCAACTTCACCGCTCTGCTCTACCTGCTCATCAGCTCTGCCAGCATGCTCACCCTCGGAGCTATTGCTATTGACAGGTTAGTTAAGATTATTACTGTACTCATTTACATCTTGAGAAAACGTTAAAACCTTATTTTTATTTGGCCACATTAACATATTGTCACCTTATAGATTTCTGACAGTGCTGATGAAGGTTGAATATTAACTCTCATTTATCTCAGTTTTGGTCTCTACCAGCTTCTCAGAACAATATATGTCACTTTGGCTGCCAAATCACCACTTTGTTTACCAGCTTGTTTCATGTCACGTCTGTTTGCAGTTCGGTGCTGGGCAGGTAGTGCATTGTTCATTTACTGTCTGCAGCTCGGCTGAAACAATGGAGAGTTGCGAGCTGTTAAACAGAACAATTAGCTGAAAGATGCAAATCTCCCTGTTAAGGTGAAGGAAAGCGCAGAGCCATAATTTTCTGTTGTTTTATCACTTGCAGTGGCACCTTTCATGTTAAATATATGATCTATTATGAATAAAGAAATAGTGAATGATGCGGCATTCTATACAAACTTTTAACCTGCTTTTAGGCAAAGAAAAGTGGTGGCCTGAGGTTTAACAGAGACAGGCTTGTTGTGAGAATGTCTTCATGCGGCCTTGAGAAAGGCAGTTGATTGGCCAGTGGTTGTATCATACAGCTTCCACATGTGATTGTTCACGAGACATTGCTGAGGATGAACGTTTGACCCTCTAAATACAGCTTGTTGAGATTCATTGATCACAAACCATGAAAAGAGCAATTTTTCACAGTGACACCACTGTTCTTACAAATGTTGCCCCCTGGTTGCTGTCTGCAGAGCAGTTTGAGAATTTCTGTCTGCAAAACATAACAAGATCAAAGAGTCATAGCTTGGTGCATCATTCTTTTTTCGCTTGTTGTACCTTGACAAAGCGGAGGGGATGGATATTTTATTCAGCTGCACATATGAGGTGCAATTTTAATCAGTCGTTGACGGGTAAGATCTGCATAATAAATGAGTCTCAACAAAAGAGGAAGCTTTGATGTGACCAGGGAGAAATTTACATTTAATTACAGTCAAATGTCCAGTGTTTGCCAAGGCAACAATTATACGACTGACTTCAGTTTGAATTGCGTTTATTTTTGGAACTCCTAATCTGTACATCTGAGATTATCAGGAGCCTGAATATACAATAACCATTGGTATAAATGTAGAAAGCCTTTATTCTTTAGTGAATGTGTCTAACCTCATTTTTATGTCTAACTGTAAAACTAGATTCGACACTTAACAAACAAGGTCATGTTCACCAACCAAAAGTCTTATTTTGGTGTGTTTCCCTTTGAGGTCAAAATGTAACCTTTTAAATAAGACTGGTTAACCACACTCTTAGGCCGTGGTATTTTTCTGGAGATTTTCCCAGCTCAAGTGACGAGCATTAAACAGGCTTACACACAAAGTAACTCTGAATGCCTGCCAACATGAATGCACTATTCATTTGCAGAGCTTAGAATATTTCACTTCTATTTTTAGAAATGAAGAATTGACAAACACAAAACATCCTGTACTCATAAAGCTAATGAGCTTACCACACTCCATTTACATATTTTTAGTCACAGATCTTTCAAGAAGTTCTTTATACTTTAGAATACTTTATACTTAATAAAAATATTTTTAGCATAGATTCTTTGCTTATTCGTTGATTAGATATTTCCTGACTCCAATTATAATTTTGTATTTTTGTAAATAGTGACTTAGTTTGAAAGTTGAGCTTTTTGTGGTTTTAAAAAGGGGGAAATGTTTGCAATCTTTAAAGTAGTGTAAACAGATTTATCACTTTGGTAACTACATGATAACATTTTCAACAATATCCCGCTTTATTAATTGTTTATCAAACATTCCTGTGTGCCTGGATTTTCTGGTTTTCCCTGTTTTACATAATTGAAAATGTAACTTTTGGCTTTGGATTGTTTGTTCAAGAAAACAAACAATTAAAAACAGTATTTTTGTTATTTTCCCAAATGTTAAAAATCAAAGGATATAGGTCTGTCATATAGATATACGTAAAAAAAAACCTACAATTGAATCAATATTAAAAGTAACACTAAGTTGCAGCCCTTATAATTTGCTGGAATTACCATTCACAGTCAGTTGAGTTAAATTACGTTATTCCTGTTCAGTAAGATCTACTGTAATTTTTTCTGTAGCATACAGTCCTTGCTGTTCTCACCGCAGTCCTAATTACCTTCAGCACCTTTGGGGATTTTTGATTACAGTGCATGTTTTTGTTCCACTGCCAAGCCCCTCTTTTCTGTTCTGTTTGCAGCTTTTAGGAAAACACATTACAGCGTTGTTTTTGGGGGGGGGGAGTGCAGCCTTTAGCTTCTGTATCACTCACTCCAATCTGAGCAGCCTCTGTGTTACTTGGATCAGAAACCTCCCTTGAGAACAGGGTTGAGTTCCCAGTCAGCTTCTTTTTTTTTTACTGTGTTCCTCTCTCATCATTACAGGTACTATGCTGTGCTTTACCCAATGATCTACCCCATGAAGATCACAGGGAACCGGGCAGTCGTTGTCATCGCCTATGTGTGGTTACACTCTCTAGTGGGGTGTCTGCCTCCTCTGTTTGGCTGGTCCTCCTTCGAGTTCGACTGCTTCAAGTGGACATGTGTTGCGTCTTGGCACAGAGAGCCGAGCTACACGGCCTTCTGGGTCGCCTGGTGCATCCTTCCCCCTTTCTTGGTCATGCTGGCCTGTTATGGTGTAATTTTCCGTGTTGCTCGCATGAAAGCCCGTAAAGTACATTGTGGGACGGTCGTTGTGGCCCAAGACGACTCCACGGGAGGTCAGAGGAACGGGCGTAAGAACTCAAGCACCTCAACTTCTTCAAATGGAAGCCGGCGGAGCCTCGTGTACGCCGGGAGTCAGTGCAAGGCCTTCGTCACCATCTTAGTGGTGATCGGCACTTTCCTGATGACCTGGGGGCCATATGTCGGGGTGGTTTGTACTGAGGCTTTGTGGGGGCAGGGCAGTGTGTCTCAGGGGCTGGAGACTTTGGTGGCGTGGCTCTCTTTCTGCAGCGCCGTGTGCCACCCGCTCATCTATGGCCTGTGGAATAAGACTGTGAGGAAGGAGCTGCTGGGGATGTGCTTTGGAGATCGCTACTACAGAGAGTCGTTCGCCACGCGGCAAAGGACGTCCCGCCTCTTCAGCATCTCCAACAGAATCACAGGTTGGACGATAGCTGTTACTGTCTTTGTAGTGCAGATCAGTTCAGAGGAAGGTCTGTGTTTGGATTTCTCACCCGTTTATGTCATGATGTTAAATCGTAGACTAAAACTATAAAGAGTACAATGTATGTTTACATGAACCAGGGTCTCCTAATTTCAGACACCTGGAAAAGCATTTAACTGGGTTTTAAAAAACTTGACTATGCCATAGCTAAGTGATGTGACAGAAATGTAAACACCAGCAGCAGAAGTGTCTCACTTTTGGTAATCTAACAGTTTAATATGCTTGGTCACTGAGATGGTAGAAAGCATCAAAATGTTAACCTATATACGTCTGCAGCAGACTGGTAACAGGACCATCATGTACAGTGGAACATGTCGGGTCAACAACCACAGTTAAATTGATTGAAGGTTAAAGGCTTCAAGGACGTCAGATTAATGATTCCAGAAATGCCAGTATTTGTTTAACGTTTTGGGTATCATTAACCAGAATACTAATATTTCTTGTGTATACAGGTATGACCTGATCTTTCTGTGTTCATGTAAACATCATTTCTTCAGCATGAACAAAACAAGGATGATCCTTATGTCCATGTAAAAACATTCAGATGTAGGTCAAACTGTTTCAGGTGGGCTGGGTATTAGTCCAAAGTGTGCTGTACTGTAGTCCCATGAGAACTTGTTTTTGTTGTTTCAGACTTGGGTATGTCCCCACACCTGACTGCCATGCTGGCTGGTGGAGGGCATCTGTTGGCCCCAGGGAGCAGCACAGGAGATACTGGCTTCAGTTTCACTCAGGATTCGTGTAAGTGCTGAACACAGGAAGAAAAAGAAATGGGGAAAAAACATACATGCAAAGCCACACTATTTATACAGTATGTCCTGCATACCTGTTTAACTTTTCATACTAACAAAATATATACAGTAGTGCATATTTGTGATTTTTTCTAACATATATACATAATATAATAACTTGCCTGTGAGGTGACCCAAATTATTACCCTGTCAAAGATTATATGTAATACTAATCATCATTTTACTGGGTTTTCCAAAAGTTACATCCTGAATCCCACATTTTTTTCCACACAATTCTGCCTATCTGGCTTTTTAGAACTCGACTGTTGCTCTAAACCTGAAAACAAAAAGCACATGAGGTTTACAAGGTAGCTGGTCTTACTAACCCTGTTGCGTCATACCCCCACAGCTTGGTTACTGTCTGCCTCACATTCCTTTTTCACAGCTCATGTTTTCAACTGAAGATGTTGTACGTAGGGCATGTAATGTCATGTGTAACACAGAGAAATGCCTCCTTGTTCAACTTATTTGTGTACATTTATGGCTTTATGTTATGAAAATGACTTAATTAGATTTTCTGTAAGAGTTCTCTGTAAAGTGTTTGCTTGCAATTAGCCAAGTTTGTGTTTTCCCACACAGGTACAGATGTGATGCTGCTGGATAACTTCTCCACAGACTGCTCCTCCCTCCTACAGCACCATGGGAATCTGTCCGGGAAGAGGAGGAGCTCAGTGACCTTTGAAGACCAGGTGGAGCATTCCAAAGGTATCTGTCATTTATTTCCCGGCTCCATGGGGGATTAGGGAAGAGGGAACACACTTCATACTCGTTGAGGGTTTTAAAAATGAGCTTGTCAGTCAGCAAATGACAAATCACCACACCAAGATAGCATTTGTTTGCATTTGTATTACTGTCCAATTAAATGTATAAATTTGTTTCTTCAGCTGAAAACACATCCTCAGTCCAAGTCCACGCAGAGGTACACAAATCTCTTGACACGTTTGCCTCCTGCCTGGCGAAGGCCATAGAGAACGACGCTAAGCTCACCTTGTTCGGGGAGGGTCTGGCTCTGCCGGGAGGACTCTTCACGACGAGAGCGACGCCGAGACCCAGGTACCTGGACGGTCAGAGACTAAGGCTGGAGAGCATCGATGAAGGGATTGTCAAAGACGACAGAGATGAAGACGAGCAGGAAGTGGAGGTGAAACCCGCCTGAACACAGCAGGTTCAGTTATCGACTGTTCTCAGTTAATCAGGGTCTCACACCCTTTACACTGTTACATGTGAGCTGTCAGAGCTCTGTGGTACAGCTGATGAAGTCTGTTCTCTCTATACATGGTACTTGAAATGATTAGCAAACAGAAAGAGGTACATTATTCATTCCACTATGTTGGACCAAGCATCAGTGTCTTGGCAAGCTTTTATATGGATTAATGTAATCAAACAGGAAGCCTTAACTACTGTAACCTAAATGGTCTGATTGTTATAATAGTTTGTTTACTACTATATATTGTATGTTCTCAGAAGTAAAAAGAACACATGCTTCATTAGGCAGTATGAAACAAAATGACAGTAGTATCTGATAGACAGCACTGTGATCTGCTTCCTTTAAAATGCTTCTTTATTACAGTAGTGTGTTTCCAGCCTGATTAGCTCTACTGAAGATGCAATTTGTCTCAAAACTGCACTCAGCCGCCATTCTCCACGTACACAGATGTTTTCACTTACTGTGTCTAATTAGACGGCTGTTCTGGCCTGTGTGGGCATCTGCAGCTCCCTGACTCTGTTAGCTTGTTTGCACCAGTCAGTGAGCAACAACTTCCACATTTATCAGTTTTACAATAATTCACTTCATCTTCAACCTGATGCCACGTTCACATCACAAAGGACTGGTGGGAAAGATTCCCATGTTTGCAGCTCGTCTGAGTTCACATACGCTCACTCAGAATCAGAATAATTATACTGGCTGCGAAACTGTTTTAAAGCTAAAATATGTGGAAGTTGTAAAATTATACAAGAATCCAAGAAAGCACCGGGGTGCAGAGTCTGGAGTCTTGTGGTAACAGAGTGGAGGATGTGACAAGCTGTTGCAGAAGAAAGGATGTAATCAACAACCAAGATGGCGTGTGAAAACTCTGAGTGTGTAGTATGGGTGCCACCCCGCAACTAAGAGCTCAATATGCAGCTGAGTTACTACAGAGTTGGTCATGTGAGGGTTTTAAATACTCTCCACTGACAATACAACACCACATCTAGTCTGGTGGCGGTAATTGCCTTCCGTGATTGATTTATGTTTATGACTTGGATGTTGAAGACTAATTTCAATGCCTGCAGTCTAATCAACCAGAATAAGTGCAAACACCTGTGCAGGTGTGCAGGACCTTTAATGTAATAAAGAAACATTTTAAAGGGAGCCGAGAACAGTGCTGCATATCTTTTCAGAACATGAAAATGAAGCTTGGTTTGGACTCTGCAGCTTAACAACAAAGATTTGTGTTTGTTTTCACACAGTCTTCTGACACTGACTGTAGATCACTGCTTGTTTTCTTGAGGTAGACACACCACATCACACAGCATGCTAACGACAGGGCAAATTCTCTGAATTTCAGAAATTCTTCTAAAGAACTGTGACTGAGAAAAACACCTTTTACTGAAAACATTTGTGTCCCAGCAGGAAAATCATGGCTGAATTCCATTCAACTGCCTCATTTATATGGTTTTAGTGTCATTTATTGCAGCACTAGCCATGTTTTTATATAACTGTCAAGCAAATTGGAAGCTTACTTTTGTAATGTTATTGAAAAGAAAATTGGACGTGTTTCCATCGACTGTTTTGGCGCGAGTAAACTGAGATATGTCATCAGAGGGTGGCGGTATAGACTATGATACGTGCAAAAGTTGCAAACAGGAAACAAAAGCAGCAGTTTGCCAACCACCAAAAAGAAACTCAAAGAAGAAAGAAGAAACAAAACTGGTCATCTTAGCCATCTATAAGAAAAAAATAGAGAGATATTTTTAGGGACGGCTGTTTCTTCTTCTCCAGAGGTAGAAATAACTGATCAGTCATGTGAAATAAATGTCCAGAACTTGTTTGGGAAATGTACCAATCACCCTTTAAGGACATTAACTCTTTTTCGAAAAAGGTAAAACCAAATTTATTACATTTTAACATTTACATTAACCTTTACTAATGTTACAAAGGCTACAACTGAAAATGAATCTCATTTTGGATTATTTTGTTCATTTTTTTCTTGGGTTAGTCAACAAAGTGTCAGAAAATATTAAAAATGTCAATGTGTTTCCCAAAGCCCAAGATGACAACCTCAGATGTCTTGTTTTGCTCCCAACCCGAAGATATTCAGTTTACTGTCACAGAGGAGGACAGAAACCAGGAAATGTTCACATTTAAGAAGCTGGAATCAGAGAATTTCGACTTTTTTCAGTGAAATAATCAAACCGATTAAGAAAATATCAAAGCAGTTTAATAGTTGACAGCTATTTAGTAATTTGTGTAGCTCGAAATGTGATACCTCATAATGCACATGATGGAAACACGTCCATTATCAGGACTTACTGAGACGCTTGAATCAAACAGAATCATTATTAATGTGCTAATCATATTGTCATAGGAAGGTTTACAGGCGTGGATGTTAATGTCTGAGTTACTCCTGCAGTGCATGCTGGGATAACTCCGAGTAGAAATTAATGGGTGTAGGAAATTGCTCTGTTGTAAACTCTCCTATAGAGAAACAGTATATTTATGCTCAGCCCTGATCTACTGGCTGACATTAGTAGTATTAATGAGGTACCTGCAGAGTGACATGTTGTGTAGGTTCCTTCTGTAGCCGCATTAGCAACCGAAAGCAGTCCTCTCATTTCACCCGTAACCTGTGGACACTCACCGTAATTGCACTTGAGCACACGACGTGTTCTCTCGCTGTACGTCAGAGAAGGTGATCGCTGCAGTTTGTTAGCAATGAAGACCAAATGAGGATAATGGGCTTCTGAGTAAATGAAGTCCAGATTCACTCATGTAGAGACTGACCGTGTCAAAAAGGCATCATGTCGTCGAAAGTCAAGAAACAGAACCTGTAAATATTCAGTGGTACATGTACTTCTATTTATACACTCCAGCACACCTTGTACTATTGTAAGAAGAACTCTGAGAGGAGATTTGTAGTAGAGCCCAGTTCTGGTGCTTCAGTCTTACCTCGTATTTTTCATATTATGTTTGAACAGGTACTACTTTTGTAAGAAAAAGCTATACACCCGAGAAGTGATGTAACCTTTTGATTTTCTCTATACAGTAATACAAATATTTGCATTAAAGCTTTGTATTAAGATACTTCTATTAAAGTTTTCTCTTTTTTTCTTTTTACATAAACGTTACATAAAACATTTTTCGTCTCCTGTGAAGGAGTTGAACAGCTCCACCTTGTGCCTTTACTGTATTTTAGCATTTTAGTTTCCTTAAAGACTCTTCGAACCATCATGTTAAAGAAATTTCTGTCCACTGCAGGGAAGTTAGGAGTATGCATCTAAATTTTTATGTAAACCAAACCTAATTGATTTTTTTTAACTTATATTATCTATGTTTTTCTTGTCCGGATATGTTGTTAGTTTATTGGCTATGTCCAAAAAATGGTAATTGATAATGAAATAACTCAATTTCCTTACAGAGATTAGTTTAACACCTGTAACTGGATTAAATATTTTAAAGATTAGGTTCAGAATTGTTTTTTAATCTGTCTGTGGTTATTCCTGGTCAAAGAACCCTCCTTTTTAAGTACTTGCCTGTATGTGATCACAATTCTCCTCCTGTATGAAAATGTACTCAAATCTTTATAGGAAACGTGTTTATATGAGGTTGTTTGCACAGAACAAGAACTGTGGATTTGTCCTTCATGAGATCACCTTCTCACAAGTAAAATCTCAAAAATCGTGAACCTGTCCTTTAATTTTAACCTAATAAGATGGACCAAGCTTTAGAAATCTGCTCTAATGTTTACCTCGGTAAGAAACACGTCAGCGGCAGGTTTAAGGATAACATCTGCTTCAACCTCCCATTTCCAATTAAAAGTCCACTTAAATGAATATCTTCCCACAGTCCTCCAATTGTCTTTTTCTGTTCTGCTTTCTTTACACTCTCCACCTCTGTTGAGAAACAAGGAGTCGCACAAAACGGCGTGTAAATATCGTACATCAGGGCAAAAACTCTGAACCGACAGCAGCTTTACTTTTACATGAATTATTTCAGATGTTTCTGGCCATAACTACCTTCATATTCATCTTGGCACACCACATATTTGATGTGAAAATCGTCTTTTTGGAGGGGTGCAAGCAGCTCGACATACACCGTTGTCTGCGACTCCTCGGTCCCCTCAGACTCTACAGTGAAGGTAAAGAGTGCAAAGTGAAAATGACCCACAGAGACGCATTAATACAAAACACAACAAGTTGAGATGAACCTGACTCTTTGTTTAAACCTCAGACTAAATCATTTCCACTGGCGTTGAAGTGACTTCTACAACAAACAGACACTGGGTTTGGACTAAATGATGGGTGCAGCTGCTGGGGACACATCTGTGAAGAGACCACACAGGTTTGTATTAAACTTTGTAATGATAAAGAAACTTGTTTTATTTGTGTCATGTTGGCCTTCAGTATCTGAGCAGCTGCTGTCCGTTACTGCAGTCTGCTGTTTTTAGGTAACTATCAGGAAACTGTTAAGTAAAGCACAAATTGTTGGTGAGAATTTCAATCTCTGTGTGAATTGCTATTCAGCTTTGATATTTTTTTCCCCACATTTTGTAAAACATCACACAGAAACCATACATTTGTTTCTTTTTTTCCTTTTTCAAAAGCAAAATGAAAGCATTTGTGTGTGTTTTTTTTTTTAACGTTTTTATTCACATGCGTAACTGCCGGAGCAGCACATCAACATTTCTTAGCATTTTGCTACAAATTCAAAAATGTCAAACGTTAACACTGATCAAAGCTCACCTTCTCCTAACAAAATAATATTGCACTTAACATCCTTTCACACCAGCCGCCATTATACTCACACTTAATATATATATATATATATATATATTTTATATATATATACTGACGTCCTTGTCTTTTGCATTCACACAGATGTAGCTTTTATCCTCATACAGAAACATCAGTAAGAAAGTCATCTTAAAAAAACACAGGGGGCTAGAAATTACACTAACTTTCAAAAGGAAGTATTCTATACTATACTTGTACAAATCTCAGGTATTTTTCAAGTGCTATACAGCAAGAAGAAATAGTGTTTTTCTTTAAAATAAAACGCCAGCTGGCTACTGCTCGTCCTCGTTTTCTTGGCCTGAGCCTTCAGAGCGATCACCTTCTAGTCGATCTACGATGGGGGGAAAAGGACGATGTTAAACGGAGGAGAAACAAAAGACGAGTCCCTGAGAATAGAGTCGAACGTGGATCTGTGTCGTCGTAGTGTAGTACATGCATTTACCTGATCTGATGTGATTTAGGGAGGCCAACATTCGGAGCATGAAAGAGGCCGGGACTGTGATTGTGTTTCTCGTTTCCTCGAGCATCAGCTCATTTCGAGTTATTACCTTGTGGGGAGAAAAGAGGAAAGGTAAAGGCAAAAAGGAAAACGTGTGAAAAAGGATCTAAAGGGAAAACGGAGATCGTGGAAGGGCAGAGAGACTGAACAAACAAGGAATCCTGGGGTTTTGGGATTTTCTAACATGAAGGTTACACAACTACCTGACCAACACATCTCATTAGACTCAGGAAACAGGATATTTTGGGTTCAGCACTTAGATTTAAATAAGAATATCAGAACCAGTCTCAAGTCTATACAGGAAATGGGAAGCTTCAGACAAACTGGTTAGCTTAGCTTAGCATAAAATCTAGTAGTGCTCTTTAAGTTTGTATGACATGTTGCACCTTGTTTTCCTACATTTAAGGAACAAGTTTTAAAGATACCAAAACAATTTAACATCCTGTCATGTCATCATGTCTGGATAACAGCCTTTTTGACGCGCCTAAATAAGAAAACCAAAGAACAGCTACAGACAGTACAGAATTAAACCAATGGACTCTGTACACCAACCTCCGGTATGTTATAGAATCAGTTTTAGGTTTCCTTTAATTAAGCACCACATGGTCAGACTCCTCAGTGTGTCTCAGATCTTTTATTCACACACAACCGTCTCGCACTTTGAGATCCTCAGACAGGACTCTTTTATCTGTTCTTGGCTGAAGCTCTGGAAAAACCCGCCTTAAGAAAAACAGCAAACCGAGGCAGAGGCTTCTATTAAATCTCAGCTTGAAATGTGCTGTATCACACTGAATTTCCTGATTTTACCAGACTGGTTGGTACTTCTGTTCTCTTTTCACTGTGTTTTTATGTTGTGTTTTGTCTGCTTTTTTGCTTGCAATGTGAAGGGCACATGATTATACTGCAGATTCTTTTGTCTAAAGCAACATTTTTGGAGAAAGGGCTGGAGATAGATAGAGAGAGGGCATGTGAGGTAAGTAAGTTTGTAGAGAACCGTTCAGATTTGCCACCTCGCAGTGACAGCAGGACTAGTTATTGTTAATTTGATGGTGGAGAAGGCTTATATGCCCGAGTGAAGTGGGTGTTGTGCTTGTTGGCTTTCTGTGGGTGACCATTAGTGACGTGGAAATGGAGCTAAGACAGAGTGAAAGAAGTTTTTCACAACAGACATTTTGACTTCGCACAGCAGACAAAGCACATATGTGTTAATGATGGCTGCATTTCCTGCTTTCATGCATCTAGCTTCACTGTCATGGCTGAATAAGACCCCTAATGATCATTAATTCCGCCTGTGTTTTTCTTATTGTGACAAGTCAAAATATCTGTTGTGAAAAAGATCTGTAAATAGTGGAGGCGTCTTTGGCTGTCACTTTAAGAGCATTTTGTAGAGGTTTTAGCCATATTCAGTCAGATTGGACCCAAGCTTTCTGATGTTGGGTGGTGTGAGGCCACCAGAGAAACACAGAAATGAACAGTTCTGCTTTTCAAATGCTCTTTTTTTGTACTTGGGGACCTGTACACACCGATCAGGCATAACATTATGACCACCTGCCTAATATTGTGTTGGTCCCTCTTATGTGGTCTAAAATGCTCTGAACCATTGGACATGGACAAGAGGACCTCTCAGGGTGTCCTATGGGGTCTGGAACCAGGACACTGGCAGTGGATCCTTTGGGTACTCTGGCTTGTGCAGTGGGGCCTCTGTCAATCAAACTTGTTCCACTGCATCCTGTTGATGCTTGATCATAATGGGGTGTAGGAAGTTTGGAGGTCAAATCAACATGTTGGACCATTGTCATGTTCCTCAACATGTTCCTGATTGTTTGATGTTTTTCCATGTGGTGGGGTGCATTTTCCTGCAGGGGTAGGCCAGTGACATTTAGGATTTCCACTTGCATGAGGGAGTGTGCTTGTTGTGGGACAATGTTTATTTGGGTGTCTAAGTCTCATCAACACAGATGGCAAAAACCAAGGTTTTCCATCAGAACACCACATAGTACCAATATGATCAATGTTATTCACTTCACCTGTCAGTGATTACAATGTTGTGGCTGATCAGTGTATGTTGGTTCATCTTAAATCATTGTAGTTAATGTTGCTGCCATCCTATATCTTGGTGCCTGACATGCAAATACACTGATTATTCAATCATGCATCGCTTTCTAATGATTTCACTCTACCTCATCAGCGAGGACACTGTTGAAAGACGGTGATTCTTCCAGCGGCGACCAGATCTTGATATCATAGTCTATCCCTGAAGAAGCCAGAACTGAAACAGACCAGAAAATAAGTGCACCATTAACATATGAGGAAACATTGTCCCATCGTCTTGGAGCAGAGGATTGGGCCAAATGTTTAGAAATCTACTGTGGAGCTGTAGCGGGACTCACTGGGGTCGTAGGGGTGCGGCTGCAGGCAGTTGACCACATGGTTGTCGGCTTCGAGTAGCATGAGGTGCTCTGCAGTGTGTCTGTCCCAGATGAAGATGTGTCCACAGTCCGAGCCACTCATCACAAAGTTGTTGCCCCAGAAACATGATTCTTTTATCTGCACATAAAATCACCTTCAATTATTACACTGCCAGCCAAAAGCTCACAGAACTCCTTGTAGAGTCTCTGAAGACATTGCAAGCAGTGAGATTAAGTCACTACATATTTATGTAAAGGCATAATTAGTAGCAAACCTGGCAACCTTACAGTAATAACAAGGCTTCAGGAAGTCTCTGCACCCTTCAAGAAGAAATAGTGGCTTTACTGAAATCACAAATTGACGTCTTTACATGTTTGTGAATGAATTAAGTCTTTAAACCCCAAAGCCTGTTGGTGGGTTTGTAAGATGTGGTCTTTATAAAATTCACTCCTCAGCAACAGTGAAGCCATTAGTGACTCACATAGAACCAACAGTCACAACAGACATTTAGACACTTTTTGGCTGAATTGGGTTGAACTGTAGGCTGTGTTCACAAGGAGCAGATAGGAGACAGTATGGAAGTGAATTAAAAATGTGGCTTCGACAAATGTTTTACATGTTGATTCCACATTTTTTTTTAATTTTTGGAAAATGAATCAAAGAAAGTCAACTTTAGTTTTTCCCTTCTTTCATGATTAATGGCATTATAACTGTGTGATACTGCACATAACACATTTTTGAGTTCTCTCTACTTTTAGCCATGGTTGTGCCGGTTTTATAGAGGTGCAGGAAATTGTATTGCAGGTAAAAATTAGCTCACAATAAATAAAAATGGATCAGGATCAGAAACTGCTTGGGGTTTAAATGGTTAAACAAACCATGTATCAATTCATGAGCTTTAGAAGATGTATTTCTGAATAATTGACAGACTCAGGCTAGAAGTTTCCTGATTTCCAGTTCTGATGCTAAGCTAAGCTAACTGCCTCCTGACTTAAGCTTCATACTTTACACATCTTCTCATCTACTTCTCATCTTAACAAGCATGTTTCTAAAAACTCTCGGTATGGGACACTCTTTAATTACCTCCTGAATAATACGACAAACATGGCCTGAGCTTTACCATTGTCCTGGAGTTGCGGTGGCCTTTGTAGACCATTTTGACTGAAGGTCTCCTGATATTCTGCGTCTCGCTCTCCTCCATCTCCCGTCTTTCTTTCCTCCGGCGGAACAGCTCCTGGATACGAGCTGCCGCTGAGCGTCTGAGAAAAAAGGAAACAAATACATGTGAATATAAATCACCTAAAAACACACACAATCCCATGCTTTAGCTGTTGCTTATAAAATACCATGCTTTCAATATATGCTGGATTTATATTTTCAACCATTGACAAGCTGTTTGAAACAAACTCCAAGCTAGAAAGCAGCCACTGTGGAGGGAAAACACCCGCTGGCTCCATCATAACTGACTCAATTTAACATTATTCTGTTTTCTGTGTGACTTTATTCAATCAGATGCACATCATAGGATCAGTATGAGGCTGTTTTCAATCTATTGATGAAATCAGACCGTTTAAATAGTTTGGCTCCTTTGCGTCAGGAAGTCATGCACATGGCTCGTTCATTCTCCATCTCTGAACTGCACAAAATGTGTCAAATGCAGCTGTGATGCTTCTATTCACACCATTTGTGGAGTCAGTACTCACATGCACAGCACCCTACAGCCAGCTGTGTGTATTATTAGCTTGTTGCGAGTGAAATGATCAAACCAAGGCAAGGAAAGTTATCGGAAACACTGCACATCACGTTGTGCTCTTGAGTTTAAATGCTCTGCAGCATGTCACACTCCAGGTTAGATGCTTTTAGTCGTCAGTGCAAACACGTTACCTGATCATCCTATCTCCTACTGCAGATCCTCTGGAATTAAATCTATATTTGTAGTAAAACAGTCAATGGCAAGGCATCACACATAGCTCAAATAAGAACACCCACCCTTTGATAGTGAACAATAGAATCTAATGATAGACTGCATTCAAACACATGAGGGGTGTTTTCTTACTTGCAGAGTATAAATAGAAACAAGAGCTTCATCTTGTCTAACACACCTCTGTCCCTGTCCTCTGAACCTCGTTGATGGGATGAGAATTGGATCGTCGTCGCTGTCATCAGAGTCCTGGTTGCCCCGTGCAGGCTGACTCTGACCCTCCTCTCCCTCCTCGGCTGGGGGCTCTGCTCTCCTGCAGCCCCCCGATGTGTCCTCCGTGTCCTCCGGCTGATTCCTCTCCTGGGCTGAGGACTCCATGCTGCCCCCCGCAGAGGAGCCCGCTGCTGGGGCCGGACTGTCACCGGAGCAGGAGGCATCACACGGCGGCTCTGAGGATGCAGCCGGCAAACTCTGCTGCCCTGAGGACACAGAGGAAGCTGGAAGGAGGAGAAAATACACATCAGGACAGGAAGGAATGGAAAATACTAGATGCGAGTTCAAATTCATTCCATTCAGGTGACTATTTATGGTCTGTGGCCGTTCACTGAACCATATTGATCAAATCATTAAAGTAAATGCTGAAGGACATCACTCACCCTGCTCCGATGCTGAGCTCTCTGTCGACAGACTCTCTCTGCTCTGTACAGCCACAGCCTCAGAGGTTTTCGCCCCTCCGCTGCCCATTGAGCTGGACGTGCTGCTGCTCCTGTAAAAGAATGAAAACAGTTACAGTGTGAGCTGATAAAAAGGTTACGCTTGTTCCTCAGTGATGAATCTGTAACAGAAGGCTAATGATATGGTAGTTTACAAATCAACGGGGGACAAAAAAGCTTTCAAAGCATAAAATACAAATACTCAAAAGGAAGTGAGAGAAAGCTGTAAGCTGCACAAAGTCACAGTGCAGAAAATACTTAATATGTAGAAGCATACAAACACTGAATGGCATGCAATGAGCAGCTATTCTGGACTGCAGGTTACACAGGAATCATTAAATCAATCAGTCCATCAATACAGAAGCTACTTCATCATTGCTTCCTTGAAAAATTCTTTAGGTGAGAATCTCCTGGGACAACAGCTGACCAGCTAAATCACTGTAATGAATCAAAATCACTACACATAATGAAAACTAGTGATTCTGCACATCTAATCAGTGATGCTGCGGGTGTTCAGAGTCAAAAGCAGGAATCCTGCAACCACCAGTTATTGAAAATCAACTAGACATAGTTTGTAGAAATAATGCCCTGTTTGATTTCCAATATTAGAATCCACGGATGTGTCTTCTCCCACAAGGCTGCTTTGCTGCACAGCAGAACAGAATGAAAATTATTGCAGGAGCAAAGAAGCAGTGTTTAGGTTTTATTGTTGTGTTCAGCATGTTGACAAGTCTTTGGATGTGTGTATCTTCTATAATAGAAGAAAGGTTAAGAAATAATGAACAAAATAATCTATTTTATTCTTCTAAACTAAAAATTGCACAAATAAAACAAAGACACATGCGGCCGTCCACACAGCAGTCAGCAGAGATTCTAGAAGCCAGGAGGTGCAGGTAGGTTGAGTAAGCTGCATGGTGCAACAGTTCAAAGCCACATTTGGCTGCTTCTGCCATCTTTGCTGTGTGGATAGGCACATTGTCCTGGAACAATTGCATGCCTGCTTCAAGCTATCTTCTCCTTGCAAAGAAACGTGACAGACATGGGTTTTTGTGGACAGTAACATAAGTATAATTAAGTATTTTTTTAGTCAAGTATATTTTCAATCCATTCACAGTTTACTGCGAAAGAGCAGATTTTTTTACGCCAAATAAGGGAATTTTTTTGTCCTTTACTGAGTTTCAGATTTTTTTTAAGTTTCCATAGAAGAGTGGGGTAAGAAGAAGTTGTATTCCCATCAAATTTGACTGTTAAAGCACAGAAAATATTGTCTGCTTCCAATTACCAGTCAATGTGATGCTCACACCCCACACTTTTACTGAGGCTCAATATTTCAAAAAAGTTGCATTTGTAATAGGTTGTAGTGCCGTTATCCCTTCAGGTGTGTGCTTCTGAAGTCTGACAGTGGCTGATATGAACTGACACTCCAGACCTGTAGCACTCATGATTCACTGTACTCTGAACTTGATTAGTTTTCAAGGGCATTTAAGTAAGTAAGTAAGTAAATCTTTATTTATATAGCGCTTTTTAAAACATGTGGTTACAAAGTGCTTCACAAAAAAATAATAATTATAAACAAATAAGTGTAGACAACAAAAACAAGGAAACAATTACAACATGCAGATAGAAAACTTTCACACACAAGTGGCACATACACAACACACGTATATCAGAACAACCCCTTAGACAAACACAAAACCAACACCTCATACACAATACAGACATAAACAGACAACCGTACACACACTACTAAGTGATTAGTGACTACTGTGGGAGGTATAATAATATAATTTATAACTGTACAAGGCCAGAATATACCTGGGGTTTTACCTGGTATATTCAAGCCTGTTACAGTGGTATTATCTTTTCAATGTCTCTGAGGTGGGAATAAAGTTCAGACAGATTTCAGAAAGGTTCACTGGACAATTCTTTCTCACCACTCGTCAGTGAAGTCGAGCTTGATGGTGCTGGTGGTGGTTCCCTCTGAGCTGTAGTGCAGGCTGAGGACTGGCTCCGCTGCACTGGGTCTACTGGTGGAGGTGGAGGTGGTGGTAGTGGTGGTGGTGGTGGTGGTGGAAGTGGGAGGGCTGCTGCTGGCCGGTGCGGAAACAGATTCCTCCGGAGGCGAACCTGAAGCTTCTGCAGCTCCTGAGCAGGAAACAGGACGATACACAGGCAAAGCCAACAATAAGAGCTTATTAGTGCTGCTGAAGCATAGAGGCTGTTCAGCTTAACCCTCTAACTCTGATAAAAATATCTGTGATTTTTTTCTGTCGCTTGCAGCTGTTTTTAGAAGCACACTAGAAATATGCAGCCTTCAGTTGCATCCATTCCCTCTGAACACTGAACAGAAATGGGAACATGCAGCAGATGTTTACAGAGCAGACACAAAGGAAACAGACACGAACCGACTCTTAACAGCCACAGCAGCAAGACGGAAACACACAAGCAACACAAGTCAAAGCCCCTTTATACCTCAGCTACTTATTAAAGCAAGGAAAAGAAACTCTGGTGTGTGTTAAGCAACACTTAGACAGAAAACAGTTTCCAGTGAGGTTTATTATGAATACTGACTGATATGTTACATGTTGAGTTTTTTAAATGTGCACATTTGTTGCGACAGGGAGAAAGGAGAAGTCTCAAAAAGTGTTCTACTTCAGAATCACAATCACCAAGAAAGTAAATTATTAACTGTTTACATCACTGTCATCAATATTAGCTTAAAGGCTAAAAAATGAAAATGCCCCAGACTCTCAGGAATCAGAGCTATATTTGTATCAGCGTGTACTGCATTTCAGTGATGCCGCGGTGCGAATACACAGGGAAAAAGAGTAAAAAATATAAAAATGCTTCATTACAAGGAAAAGTTTTGCACTGAAAATGTCTTAAAAATGGATTTCAAATGTCCCCTTATTCAGAAAACAGTCCCTGTAAGAGCAACACTACATGACGGAGTTAGTGTTTCTGAGAAATTAACAAAGATAATAACATTTATTCCTGCAGTTTTTTTAATCTATTTTATATTCTCTGACTGTATGTGTTATAATGTGAAATCTTAATCTATAAAGAAAACAGCAAATGAAGCTGTAAAGTAAATTTAGTGGTGTAAAAAGAACAAGATTCTTCTCTCAAGAACAACTTTTAAATTTACTTAATTACATTGCACATTACTTATAAATGAAACAAGTTGTGCAGCTTCGTTAACGGTGGTCAGGGGGTTGTTGTTAAGTTAAAGCAACACTATACTCACCTGCCAATGCCCATAAATAACAACATATTGCTCTGTAGCGATGTCAGATACATTTAAAGTAAATCAGAAAGTGTGTCACCGTTACATTACACAGTTTGTCCACCAGAGCGCACTGACAGGTTTATGTTTCAGCTGTAAAATATCCTGCATCTTTAAACTCTTAAAAGAAAATGTTTAAGAGGGCAACTCAAAAAGTGAGCACTGCTTGGGATCTGGTGTGAGGATTTGATGATTTCATTCATTTTCTATGACACAAATCAAGAAGATAATGAGCCAATTGAACAAAAATAAGTTGCAGAGATCAAGAAAAAGAGTTTTTTTGTTGGGTTGGGTTAATGAATCCTTTAACAGCAGGTAAAAGCAGCTGTACTGTACAAATTTATGTAAAAAATGTCTATATTTGGATTAAAATAGCCATGCTGTTCGTATTTCTTCACAGACGTTCATTTCACTAAGCTGAACTAATTTCATTATGACTGCATTACTCAAACTTTAAATCATTAACATTATCAATATGTCGTTGAGCCCAAGTAACAAGGGTGAGACAGACATGCTCTTTCTGTCTGCAGGTGTTTTAATATATAGTTAATGTTTGAAAGTAAAGCAGTAGGTACAGAGAAAGCAAAAGCGTGAAGACAGAGGAGGACAAACTGTGGAGGGGGACAGTATGAGAAGTGTTTTTATGACAGAGGGTGAAGGAGACAAAGCGAGTGGCAGGGTGGGCTGAGGGAGGGGAGGACGCACCCTGCTGTTCGTCAAGAGTCATGGATCCCAGCTGTTTGTTTACCACAGACGAGGGGGAATCTGGAACACAAATGAGACCGACTAAACATCCAACACAGAGGTCAAACCTGAGGGCTCACACAGTCACGACGCACGAGGGTTAAAAAACTTCAAAAAGTCATGTTAAATAAAAATAAAAATCCAAGGCCAAGCAGGAAGAGCTTTAAAAAGGAAAATCAGCCAAAGGAAATAAAAAAAACAGCGCCATCTGACAACAAGGGAGGTCAGTTCAAATAGTGTAGGTGTAGCTTCAGCTTTTTTTAAATGCAAAATGAGTGTCAGAGATTAGTAAGTCTGAGCGGAAACGAGAGAATGAGGTTCACACATGTTCACTACAACTTAGAAATATTTCATTCCTACGCTGTTCTAGAAAACCTGAAAGCCACAACCATCGAGATGCACTTATTCCTAGATGCTGTTACAAAATAAATCTGTTTGTAACAATAAAACAATCTAAAAGATCAGTTATAATCTTGTGACTGCCAAATAAAAGCCAAACCTCTTAGTTCACATAGTGTAGGTTCATGCACTAGCCTCTACTCAATAAAGACTCTTTGGTGTCAAATGTACAACAACCTGTCTGATAAAAGCCCCCTTCAGATATTATAAATCATTCTGTAAATGGGCAATTTTCGTAATTCTACACACAACAGACATTTTCCTACTTTTATTTATAACTTGGTTCCACTCGTCTGTTTGCTTATCTGTTTAAACACTGCCTGCAGTTCAGCCCAGTCTTTTCGTTGGCCAGAGCTGATTCACTAATGACTTTAAGGTTGCACGAAGGAGCTCTGACTGTTTTGTTTTGTTTATTTTACAGAAACTGGTTAGTCCAAATGGTTTATGTTTGGAAAATTTTTAAATGACACGTGTAGAATAAGGGGATTTTGATTCAATAACACAAGGTTTAGCTAAGATTTTGTTAAGTTTTTCGACAGATGAGTAGTTCAAGGACCACTGGGAAGCTAAAAGTCTTATGATTCTTTCTGTTTGAATACTTTCTGGCTCTGATGGTGTAATTTTCACAGTTTTTTTTTTAGAGATAACATGCCTTTCAACAGGTTTTTGGGTTCAAAGCGTTACAAAAAAAATCACTGATGCAGCTTGATAAATATTCAAAAATACTCTCCTCCTCCTTCATATCATTATTTTTTCCTGTATTGTGGCCTTTTCTTAATTTTGAAGCAACATTTACATACTCCTTGACTGAAAAGGGCTTTATTCTCAAGTATAAGTGAGGTCAAACCAAAGTAGAGCAGCAAATTAAGCAAGTTATGGTCACTAGTTAAGAAAACTGATCAGTGAGCATCATCAAACATGGGTGAACAACTGCATGAGCCATGATGACGCCAAAAGCAGAGCCTCATACTGGTGCCACTCCAACAGGAGAGTTTTGCGGGTGAAAACTCAAGCAACACGTGGAGAGATGGAGTGAGAGCATTAGTGAGTGAGGGGCTGAGCAAACAGTGGAGAGGCGACACAGTGAAGGCAGTAGAGGTTAATAAGTACAAGGTGCATTACTGGGGAATGGAAAGAGGATCACTGCGAGGGTTAGTGGTCAGTTCGAGCAAGACCGGGGCTTTCTGGAGCCTAACTGTGTCTACAAACAGACACGTGTGCCTTGGCTACATAGAAGGGTAAGATGGCAGGGGAAGGGGGCCCAGGCGAACAGCCCATATGGAGGGTTGCTGCAGGGTTGGGGGAGCTCGGAGGGGCGGGTAACCTGTACAGGGTTGCGTCTCAGCAGCAGCAGCAGCAGAGGTAGCAGCTCTTTGTGACTGTCTCTCAGGGGCTGCAGAGGAAGAGGAAGAAGAAGAAGAAGGGGCCGCTCGCTGACCCTGTCCTGGGGGGTCGGCCAGCCGGAGCAACCTCTGCAAACGCCTACACACTAAACTTATGGGCAGCCGATGAGGACCGTACTCTGACAAAGAGGCAGAGGAAGAAAGGAAAGGGAGAGTGAATGCATGATTAGAAGACTGAAGGAGGAGGATGTGAGGAGAAGGTTTGGAGCAGAGGGTCAGGCAAAGAAAAAAACAAGGACAACAGGATGCTGAAGGAAAAGAGAGTGAAGTGAGGCTGGTGCTTGAGTGGAGTGGCTCCAACGAACACACACACAAACATACACTCACATACAGTCGTGACTCAAAGTTTACAAGCACTTGTGAAGACCATATATAACATGGCATGAGTTTTCAATGAATCTTATAACTCTTTGTCTTTTGGGTGTTTTTTTTGTGGCAATCAAGCATTTTGATTCTTTCTTAAATTTATTATAGATTGTATGTAAAATATGACAAAATCTGCTGGGTCAAAAATATACATACAGCAACTGGAATTATCAGTTTTGGTGATGCAAAAAGCTGTTCTAATAAAAAAATAAATAAAAAAAATGTAATGGCATGCCTTCTTAACTTCTCATGAGTAATTACAATTGACTACAGCTGGTGACCCTCTGAGGCGATTTAAATATTGCCCATTTGACATAGTCATTACACTCAGCCACAAACACTACAATGGTAAAGTCTGAGGAGCTCAGCACAGTTCAAAAAAAGTAAATAATTGACTTAAACAAGCCAGGAAAGTAATTTTAAAGTAGCCACAGGGCCCAAAATCATCTTTGCAAACAACGGTTTGTAAATATAAAGAGTGCACACTACGGTTGTGTGACGGCTACAGTCAGAAGAAAAACACAAACTATCATCTGCTGCTGAAAGACAACTGATCAGGATGATCAAGAGTCAACCCAGAATCCCCCAAAAAAGCAGGTCTGCAATGAATTAGAAGCTGTTGGAACACAGGTGTCACTGTCCACAGTCAAGCCTGCTTTACATTGCGATGAGCTGAAAGGCTGTTGTGCAAGAAGGAAGCCCTTTCTCCAGAAAAGGCAACTTAGAGCTCGACTGAAGTTTGCTGTTGATGACATGGATAAAGAAAAAGTCTTCTGGAGGAAAGCTCTTGGTCAAATAAAAAAAAATTAAGCTATTTGGCCACAATGAAGAGAAATATGTTTGGAGGGGAGAAGGTGAGGCCTTTAACCCCAAGAACACCAAACCTACGGTCAAGCATGGCGGTGGCAGTATTATGCTTTGGGGCTGTTTTGGTGGAAATTGTGCTTTACACAAAGTAAACGGAATAATGAAGAAGGTGCGTTACATCAACTTTTTTCAGGAAAACTTAAAATCAGTCTTAGATGCAGTTGGGCATTCCAACAAGATGCTGACTCCAAATACACATCAGAAGTGGTAAAGAAATGGCTAAATCGGGCAACAATTACGGTTTTAGACTGCTCTCCCCAAAGTCTTAACTTAAACCTCATCAACAGCCTGTGGAAGAAACAAGTCTGTGTCAAAAAGCCAACAAATTTATTGCCACTGTACCAATTCTGTCAGGAGGAGTTGT
Source organism: Dascyllus trimaculatus (assembly GCA_024666655.1). Classification (NCBI taxonomy): domain Eukaryota; kingdom Metazoa; phylum Chordata; class Actinopteri; family Pomacentridae; genus Dascyllus; species Dascyllus trimaculatus. Next base: position 15,231,652 of record CM045456.1, on the reverse strand, counting down.
CAAAGATACCAGAAGCTTACCAGTATCTTGTGGATGGCTATCAAAAATGCCTAGTTGAGGTGAAAATAGCCAAAGAACATTTAACTAGATTTTAGCATCGCTGTATGTATGTTTTCAACCCAGCAGATTTTGTCACATTTCCAGAATATAATATTTCCAGTAATAAATCTATAAAGGAATCAAAATGCATGATTGTTTAGTTGTGACAAACACACACATGTTTCAATCATTCCATCAAAGAAAATTCAGAGTATAGGAGTCACTGGAGATTCAAGCCTGATAAGATATACATGGTCTTTACAAGTGTATGTAGCTTTTGTTCACGACCGCACATTCAGACGAGTTAACCCGATAATACCTCCTCGCTGCACTGAACAGGAGAATATGGATTTCTGGGCTGTTTTCTGAGCACTGTCAAAGCTGTCTTGTCTTGAAAAAGTGTCACTGTGACTGTTGTCCTAGATTCCTACCTGACAGTGCAGGTTCAGAGGTGGGTGTGGCCGTCGGCGTGGGCGTCCCGGTCGTGTCGGCCTGACTCCTCTGCTCTGAGTCGGGGGAGGACGTGAGGGGGGAAGTGGAAGGGGCCGAGCTCTCCACTGAGGAGGAGCTGGAGGGAGGAGGTGCTGTGACTGCTGAAGATGACCCTGAGGAGGAAGAGGAGGTGGATTTAGGCATGGGCGCGGCGGCAGCAGCTGCAGGACTGGCGGGTACCTCTGGGGAGTCTGTCCCCACAGGCCTCTCGGGGGCGCTGGACTCCTGACTGGAGTCTCCCGTCGCGGCAGCAGGAGTGTTCCCCTCTGGACGGACGGCAGTTCCTGAAAACGATAAAAATTAAAGATAATTACAGTGTTTAGACAGTGTGGGAAAAGTAATCGCTATAACTCAAACATAATTCTTTACTGACTTTTCTTTTAGCATCAGTCAATGCTCATTCTGTTAAATATAAAGGTCTGACTTTACTTTAGCATTATTCTGCTTTAGGGGGACAAAAAATACACTCCAGCCTTTTTGTATGTCTTTAAACCAATCACAGTTTTCTTGGATGGAGCTAAGCGAAGGTTGCGGCTTCGTCACCCCCACAAAACAGTGATGGTTGGAGGTGTTGATATACATAATTGTGGATTTTGAAAGAAGTAACACACACATAGTAGAATAAGAGGTGAATGGCCAATGGCAGGTTTACACCAACATCCAGTAAATTCAGATTCTGCAAATTATTAAGTCTAACTTGAATAAAAACAGACACAAAATGCAACTCTTAGCGTTTATGGTGGCATGTCAGTAACTAAGCACACCTCGTGCCTCTCTACCATTTTATAAATGATCTGAATGTGAAACTAGAGGACCTGTGTGAATGCCCCATTGACTTTATGTTTAAAGTGGGCTGTCAGAACAATTCTATTGAAATGATTGTTGTAGTGAGTTTTAAAGTTAAGATGTCCCCCCTTGTTATGTGCTTCCATGCAGAATGCACTCATTCTGAAATCAGAGACACGGCATGTAACACAACAGCATCGGTGTCCATTGTGGCGTATTCTGCAACCCTGGCTCTCCCTTTTACACAAACGTCAGTTCAGCTCTGCGGCTACCTCTGCTGCTGGCTTAAAGGTGCAACAACAACGTCCTCCCCATTCTATCTCCGTACAATACACACAAAACAGAGAGGCAGAATAAAAGACACAATTTTTTCTCAAACAGCCTGTGTGAAAGGCGCTTAAGACTTAACTTATAGTATATTACATTAAGCCTCTAACAGCTGGCACTTTACTGTCTCCATTTCTTGACTGAACCATGTTATGTAAAAATTTAGGAAATTTCCATCACACGGTTGTAAAAGTGATATCTGTAGATTGTTTTGTTTTGTCCGACCAACAATCTGAGGTCCAAGCATGTCCAGTTTACTCTCACATAAAGCCAAATCCTTGCCGTGTTTGGTGTTTTTGGTCGAAAAGATCACTTAAATAATTACTCCGTTATTCATTTTCCATTGTTCAGCTACTCACAAACTAATTTGTTGTTGCAGCTTTGCATTAATTTGCATAGCAGGGCAAGCTCCCCTTTAAGCTTATTTGCATACACTGCATTGGGATTTGTGTCACAAATCTTGGATAAAATTGGAAGAATTACGTTTAAATCTTCCCAACATTTTTTTTTCAGTAAACAGAGCATGTGTGAAACAAAATAATGTTTCTGTATCAGACTGTGGTAAAGTTCGATTGCTGCTTTCGCCAAAAGATGAACAGCTGATCAGTACTAAAGCATTGTTACCTACAAACCCAACAATAATTGAATCGATTTATGTAATTTTGTAGCCTGTTCAGACGGGCAGTTTCTCACCTCGGGGTCGTGTCTGAGGTCGAGTTCCTCTGCTGCTCTGAGCTTCACTGGCCTCCTCGAACCACCGAGACAACATGTCTGACATCCTCTGCATCAGAGACACGTTGGGACTCTGTTCCCCTAAAACAATAAAGGAAAACATCTTCACATCCTCCATCAAGACGACATTTGTTTTGTTTTTTAAAGCAGAACATTTCAATCTGGGATAAACTGTGTTAATACAAACATGACAGAAGTGAACATTATTCACTGAAGAGGCTGATTTAAGATTTGGACAATATAGTTCAGAGGAATTAAAATAAAGGGCTTATTACACCAAATACTGATTTAACCAGTGACATGTCTTTTGCAAATTTAAACTCATAAAAGCTAGAGGGAGAAAAGTGTGGAGTATGAATAACATGTGCAACTGACTTTAGTCCACAGGGGATGATAATTTGATATTTCTCACTTCAAACAGGGGTCCTGAACTCAAATGATCTGCGAGTTACTGGTCAGCTTGTTCTCTGCTAAGGAGGCTACTTTTCTCCAGAGATGAGCAATAAAGGTTTCTTTCTCCTGTCGCACTTTGCAGCATGTTTGGCTATAATATTAAATCTTACAATAAGTTAGTTGTCATTCATCTACTATAATGGAGCACTAATAGTATGGAGTGTGAAATATCAAGTAGTTTCTGCCACTCAATGGAGCATTTTGTCACCCTTCAGCTTTGGTTTGATGATTGACAACTTTACTGTGCTTTTTCTGTCCTGTCGCATCAAGAAGCTGTTTTCAGTGCAAAAGCTGATAGTGCACTATCTGCTCAGCACCAAACGGCAGACTAATATAGTCAGAGGCTAGCTGGTGGACGTAGTGGAGCATTTAGCAGCCAAAGAGCCAGACTGAAAGTTGGCAGAAACCAGAAACTGTTAAAGAGAGTAAAAAGAGAGTGAATCAGATTCATCAAGTGGTTAGAAGCATGACTCGACATTAAGTACTGGTAAAAAAGAAACTGGCTGCAAGTCATTCAATGGAAACTGGCAACATGAACTGATGCTCGACACCTGTTGTGCTGTGGGACGGGCTTGATGTTTCGACCAATCAAAACTGAGCTAACATGATGTGGTAAAGAAGTGTTTTCTTTTACCATTTCCACTAAATGTCTCTCGAACCACAATCTCTGGTAACATTTTGTTTGATAAATAAAGAGAAAAATGCATCCTTGCTTTTAACCATAAACATCTGAACAACACTTCAGCTGTGACTGGGCGAGTAGCCGCTGCACTTGACTGTTTTGTAACTAAATGTGTCAACACAGCATACGTTTTGGGCATCTATTCGTTGGCGAGTTCATCATATCAACTTAAATTGGAACAAAATCCTTTAAATTAGGTTTTAGAGATAAAAGTTGATTTATTGTGCTGTTGGCTCTGGTTTAAGTGCTTATGCTGACAAACTGCACAGTAGAAAATCACTAAATCGAAGTATCAGGGGGGAAAAACAAAGATGCATGCTTGATTAAATCAAATTTAAACATTCAGGGGGGAGCCTTAAGATATTTTCCCAGAGGTCGAGTCTGTAATATGAGCTATGTGCTTTACACGGGCAGCAGTACATACTGTGATCTTACCATCTCTCTCCCTCTCACTCTCAGGGCGAGCTCTGGGTCCAGTGTCAGACCAGTCACCTCGTAGACGGAGGCGCTTCACTGGAGGCTGCCTCAGCTGTGGAAACACACACACACACACACACACACACACACACACACACACACACACACAAACACGCACAGACACACACAGAGAAAGATTAGCAGTTTGTCAGTCAAAGCATGGTCAAAAATAGCTCCGCTGCCAAAGCAAAACACTGCTTGTCTCTGTCAGTGTCCTCTTTAAAGTGCCCCCTCCCTCCTGGCTGCACGACTGAGGTTGCCTTCACTTTCCAGTCCCCTGGCTCTCTGTGCAGGGCAACAGGCTGAGAGCCAGAAATAGAAAAAGGGGGTCTTAGTGGAGGGACTATCAACTGCTTTAGTCAGGAAATGTCATCAGGTCTGGACAGGTGGTAAAAAGAAGCAGAGGCTGAAAGAGATAGTGGAACAAATCAGGGAAAGAAAGTCCACGAACAAAGGAGGTCACAGGTAGAGGGAAAGGGAGAGAAGGGAGGGTAATGAGCCTTTCCTTGGCTGCCCCAGCACCACCACCTCAGCCTGAACTATTTTGGTGGATTGAGGAACGCTGCCTGCGTCGGTCGCTGTATTTGGAAAGGAATGCGTGTGGTGGTTGCATCTCGACACAGCTGAACTCACCACGAGGCTCCGAGGGACTGGCACCATGATCCAGCACATTCAGACACACGTGAAGACCAGCGCTAACCATAAACACACTTTTTCCTGATCATGTATTTGTCCCATTACCAAAATAACTGCTCAAACAAACCAATATACTCGAGAGCAATACAAATCAGTCAGTAATCTACGATGCTGTTTCTCTGTCCTCGCTGCATTTCTTCCCCTCTCCTTCGTCCTGTGTCTTGGATTTTCAGGGTCATTCGCTCCCCTCACTGCACTGCATCAGCCAGTACAGATTTAGCACTGATGTCTGCGGCGCTCGGATTAGCGGACAGCAACAACAAGGGCCGCTCTGTTTACAACAAACTGTCCTTTCGGCCCAAAAAAAGCTCCTCCATGGAAGCCTCTGCTTGGCCACACGTGCTTGTGTTTACTTTAAATGATACACATACAAGCAGCAGTTGGACATGATGAATACTTTCATAAGGATTCTGCAGCATTAACCTTCTCAGTCTGATCCCTACTGTGTATTTTAATTTGAGCTTTATATTAAAGTAACCACTTAATTGATCAACAATAAAAAAAAAATCAAGCACAAATGCCTCTCGGGCTTCAGCTTCTCCACTATGAGGATTTGCAGCTTCTTTGTTGAATGTTGTCTCAGAACTTGGAATGGGTATTTATTGCTTTTTATTATATAAAACTAAATAATGACAATGAATCTAACTCCACACTGTTGCCCTTTAGTGTGAAGTCCCAGCCTCTTTCTCCACCCACCATTAGCCTGCAGCCCAAGCACACCAGCTCTACTCTGTGATAAAGCCATACATGTTAGAAAAGGGGAACAAATTCTGAAGAGTAATAAAACAGAAAGCTCCACCCCACAAGGGACAGGATTGGTTTCTCAAGTTCGTTAGATATGAAACAGCAGCTAAACCTGTTTTAAACCAATATTTCCCAGTCCCATATGTACATTAAAATAATATAAGCATGTAGTAATTTTGGGAAAAATTAACTCTCACGTTCAGTCAAAGTTAATGTAAGTCTTCACTGATCAGAGTTACACAAATCAAGCATCGGGCATCAAGGAAAAACTGGCTTCATTTGTCTTACTCAAACTGGCGACGCTACTGTCAGCTGAAGTTTAAGGCTTTTTTTGTAAAAGCCTTTTTTGTAAAAGTTTAGCACTCTCCTGTGACATTTTTGTACTCATTAGGGACAGTTTCAACATGTTCTTCTTCCTTTTTTGAAACTTGGTGCATACATTACCCACAATGCAACTCAGCCCATAACAGGTTTGTGTGGGCAGATCAGGAAGGAGCTACAGAAGACTGATCCACACGAACATATGCAATTTTTCATTTTCAAACTTGCAGCAACCCAACCGATGCTATCTCAAGTAAGACAGACATTTTATCTAATGTAATGTGTCACCACAAAAAGTTTGTTCACATAGAGTAATTGCCAGAAGGAAAGGGTCGCTCTTGACCAGAAAGACACATCACCGAAAAGCTGATTCACAATGCATGACATGAGATCTCACCTCCTCCCTCCTCTCTTCTGACGGGCCCTTGAGCTCTCGGGCCTGGTCGTCTTTGGGATCAAACAGGTAGATATAATCGGAGGAGTAGCTGACTAGCACCTCCTGGCCGTCCTCGCTGTAGCAGAGAGACGTCACTCTGCACGACTTGTTGGACAGGTGAGCGGGAACAAAGCGAACGCACATTCCCGTCGTTCCCCGGCCCATGTAATTACCTGAGGGTGAGGAAAAACATAATATTTAGCTAGTGAATGCATGAACAGGATGTCCCTCACAATCCCCACCATTTGATGTAAAGTGTGTGTGATGTAAAGTACTTTCTTGTGCAAATAAACATGACTCAACTTCACTGTTGCCCTTTTCTTTTCAAGCTAAAGTAAAAAAGTACTTTGAGCTGCATTTTGTGTAAGAAGGAAGCCCCATAAATACAGTGCATAATGTACTGCAGCTGTCACAAGCATTTAAGAGTCGCAGGATAAAGTCAAAATATTCATGAAGGCATCTGACACTAGACAGCTCCCACTGGAGAGCAGGCACAGCACAGCAGGATGGGAATAAAAACCCAAAGAAGGAAACCCCTCAGGTCTGTTTCACTACCTCCATCTGCCACCTTGACTCATAAACAACCGCTAATAACGCTCAGGGTAATTCGACGGGATCAAGATAAAGGCACATTTTTGTTGTAATTAGACACAGAAGCTTGTCACCATCACTGGCTGCTTGTGTTGTCGTGTTGTTTTCTGATGCAGTGAAGTATGAGAGTAAATTCGCTGTATGTCAGCATGAACATAAAGAAAGCAGAGTGAATGATGGACAGCTTACCGGTCGCTCTGGTGCCAAGCATGCGTCTGTCGTAGATTCGCACCGAGCTGTCGGAGCAGCCGACGGCCAGATAATATGGCACCAGCGGAGAGATTGATATGGAGGTCGCTGCTCTTCGACAGTTTATCAGGATGTCCTGAAATCAAAGCAAACACAGTGAGGTGAGGCTTAAAACACCACAATATGAAGTCATTTCTGCTCAAGAACACGAGAACAGGCACTTGAATATAATCACCACCCAGTTTGCAATGTCTTAGGAACACCTACGTAAAATTAATGTAATTTAAAACAACAGTTCTGCGATAAATCCTTTGTTTATGTTACCATGTTAAGTTTTCTTGACATGTAGATTCACCTTTACAGTCAGTTCTAACTCTGCAGTTTGTGGTGTTGTTGAATTATGTTTACCTTCAGAAGTGTTTCGAACATTTTGTCACATTTTTTTTTACTTCAGTTCCACTGAGAGAAGAAACAACTCTTTATGTGCTGCAATAAAATCCAACAACATTACACTACATTCACCAGACTAACCACACACAGTGGGAAGTAATGGATTTACCGATTTATAATTTAAATATTAGTAACCGTATCTAGTTGCATTTACATTGTTAAAATCAAAAATTACTTTATTGGCTTAGTTTTTCAAGTCTGCTTTATTTACTGTGAAAAATAAAAGTAGTTGTTGCTTGTGTTACCTACGTAGCTAAATTGCTAACCGACTGCAGACTAACCTGTTACTGTTGTTGGCATAGGAGCTACATTGCTAATCTGGTTTAGCAAACAAATTACCAGGTGGAGATGAGACAGTTTTCATGATACGCACTATATTTCTCAGCAATTATTTTTATTCAGTAGCCTATCTACATGTCTGGAAACTCGTTTGAGACATGAAATCTTTTCATAGCTTCCCTGTTCTCTGCAGCATTTTATATTTAATTTTTTTTATATCTTTTCCACCTATTTCAGGCTGTCTGAAAACACAGAAGATAAAAACGGCCCAATCCGGTGCCATTTCTATTTTAAGAAGTTTAGCAGCAACTCGACAAAGTAAAAGTGAAATTCTATGGAACCGTTCACTCTAACTCGTCTCTGTGAAAATAAAAGGTCAAGGAAAAATTGCGTCTTCGTGCTTTTTGCTGGACAACACATCACCATCAGAGTGAGTCATAGATTTAGTCTATTTCCGGTAGTAGTATGAGTGAATGCTACATTCATTTACAGCAATACATGCAAAAATAATGTAAGACAACATTACATTTGTAATCCAGGGGTTGCCAAACTTTTCAGCCCTCAACCCTCAAAATAACAGTGACAGAGACTCAGGAGCCCCACTAACCACGGAGGTGCTTCAAGCACACAGATGTTGCTGCACACACGCTAATAAACTGATCTGAATACAGGCAAAACAAAAACACAAAAGAATACAACAACCTTAAAAAATGCAATATTGTTTTATAGTAATAGAGGTGCAGTTAAATATAGGCTAGTACCAGAACTAATCTAAAGAAGTTCCATGTATAAACTGCAGGTTAGTACCCAGTAAACATGCACTATGTCTATTAAGTGATATTTCTAATCACTTTTAAATTGTATTTGATTTCTAAAAATCATCTCAAGACACTCCATGGGGTCCCGATCCCCACTTTGGAATCCACGGCTGCATTCTGTAGTGAAACAGATATTAAAAGTAACTCTCATAACGCTGCATACAAATGAATTCACACCTCTTTCCAACAGTTTCAACAAAGAACTGAACATTACTGCCTTTATTTTAATTGCATGTTTGCCGGATTAAACTGCACTAGTTTTCACTGGGTGTATCTAATAAACTGGCGCCTGAGTGGGGACACAAGGACAGTCGTGCTGCATCTGCATATCTACATCTGAGCAATTCAGACAGATGACGGGCGATGGAAGTCCACTTGTAATGCCAACAGGTTGTAGGATTACGATGGGCGGTGACACGTCTGCTAAAACGATTCTGACAGTTTTAAGGTCACAGGTTCTGATCTGGAGCGTGACATACGAGAAGCTGCAACACAATCTAGGAGGGCACAGTTTCTCTCTCTCTCTCACAAACACACATCCATCACTTGAAGCCGCTCTGGCCCGAATCCAAGAGAACTGTTTTCTGAATTACTCCAGAGGCAGAGAGCTGTTTGTGAAGGGAGCAGTGCTCATAAAGGAAGGAGGTTGCCTCAGTACATCATCAAAACCAATGTAATAATGATCCCAGTAAACTATAATTTAAAAAGATGTCACCAAACAATCAAAAACAATGTAAATTCTGTAAATCAAAAATGAGAAAATTTTTCACTATTAAAAAAGGCATTATGGCTCCTTTTAAAGAACTTAAGGTTAAGACCAATAACCTGCCAGTTTTTTACTCAGCAAAGATGATCCCCCAATCGATTCCTCCTGTTAACAAGTACACATATTTTAATGATTTTAAGATCCCCCCCCCTCTCAGCATTAGAGCCTGATAAATCACTGGCTGAAAGCAGAAAAACATCCCAGCTGTCACCGTACATCTTTGCAGTCTTCTTTAGTGCAGCTAGTTTTCATGCGAAGGTCGAACCATCGCACCGTGCCGTCTTCCCCACAGGACAGGAACGTGTAGGGGTCATTTGGTACAGTCATAATCTGCCAAAACAAAGCAGAAGATTAGACAACAGAAATTTAAACTGATAGACGACGTATTTCTATTAAATGTTGGTCAGCACCTCGTAAGCTGTTCCATAATGGCAGGTGAACTGACACTGTCTGTTGTACTCGGGACTCTTCTCAGTGTGGGTGTAGTAGATGATGCCATCTCCGGAGCACGAGACGATTTCCTGATCGTTGGTGTGTGGCATGAACTTCGCGCTGAAGATATTTGCCCGGTGACCTGAACGTATAGATTTCTTGACCTGAAAAGGAGAAGCAGAAATCTATGACATTCTGTTGGAAATAAGAAATCTCAACAGCAAACCAAAGCGTACAAAATACAGTTTTTACACTTTGCCTTTTGCACATACACAGATCAGGCATGACATTATGACCACCTGCCTAATATTGTGTTGGTCCCCCTTATGTGCTCAAAAATGCTCTGAACCATTGGGAATTGACAAGAGGACCTCTCAGGGTGTCCTGTGGGGTCTGGACCCAGAACGCTGGCACTGGATCCTTTGGGTACTCTGGCTTGTGCAGTGGGGCCTCTGTCAATCAAACTCATTCCACTGCATCCTATTGATGCTTGATCAGAATGGGGTGTAGGAAGTTTGGAGGTCAGATCAACATGTTGGACCATTGTCATGTTCCTCAACATGTTCCAGATTGTTTGATGTTTTTGCCATATACTGGGGTGCATTTTCCTGCAGGAGTAGGTACATTTGGGATTTCCATTTTCATGAGGGAGTGTGCTTGTTGTAGGACAATGTTTATTTGGGCGTCTAAGTCTCATCAACACGGATGTTAAAATCCAAGGTTTTCCATCAGAACAGCACATAGTACCAATATGATCAATGTTATTCACTTCACCTGTCAGTGATCATAATGTTGTGGCTGATTGGTGTATAAAACAAAGAAGATATGACATGTTAATTTGTGATTTGTATAGGTGCTAGTAAAGAGATCTTGTAATATTCCAACACAGCCAGGCCTGCAGTTTCTCCTCTTTTCAAGTCTTTATCTTAAGCTAAGCTAACCGGCTGCTAACTAAGCAAAAAAGCAAATTTTCCAAACTGTGAATTTTTTTTTCTTTGGATCACATTACACCTAAACACACACTTAAATGTACTAAACATTTTTATCCTCCTTGTAGTTTACCTGTGTGTACCTGTAGCAGTCCTGGTAACTAACAAACACACAAAACTACTGGTGTGTTTTAACCTGAAAACATCATCAAAAGATCCTCCAAATTATCAAGACCTAATGTAATCATTCAGCTGGTTTTTGCCACTGCAGAGCTGTTTCTCAGTTTAATTAGTTTCGGGGGAATCAGTATTGATTTCAGACCTCGTAATGTGGAAACATCAGCTGACCTCGAACAAGACTTCGACCAAAAGACGCTGCAGAGTCTCTCAGATGACTGAGCACACTTGTCAGTCGTGTTTTTGCAGCCTGGTACAGCATTTTGTTTCTTCCTCTCTTCACTATAAAATAATTTGATGATTTTTCTGGAATGCTTTCACTGGTCTCCCACTCCTTTTACAATCATAAAGCCTACATCATCTCTTTATGAGCAAGCTCTCAAGATCCTGGATAATAAACCAAAAAGCTTCCACCGCTCTTATATACTCTCCACATAAGGCTTCCTGCTGGGAAAATCTCATTAAATTTCACAATGTTCTCCAATTTGACACATTCGTACTTCAGAAAATCCTGTGGACAGATTAACCAGATGCAGTATAAGAGGGGAGGAAAAATCCTTGAGACAGACAGTCTCACGATTCTTTAACACGCTTCCATTACATATATGATGCACTGACTATTACCATTCCATTGCATGTGATCTTGAAACCTGGTTGAAAAGCAGCCAGGCTTGTGTTTATCAGTGTACCTTCTGGTTTTATCTCTGTCATCTGTAATGTAATCGGGGGTTTATGTTGTCATGTTTTACTTGCGTATGCTAATTGTCTGCTAGTAGTGTCTCATATCAAATGTCTGCACTGTACATGCTTGACTTTGACTCTACTCACTGTCTGTCCTGTTGTAACGGCGGATTTAATACCTTCCCAAGAGACAACAGTTGAAAATGCAACACTGGCACATTCACACTGATGTTGATTAATGTAAACAGTCTCTCCAACGAATGAGGTACAAGTAGTGGAAAGACATGTTACCTTCTTTTGTTGTCCCTGCATACATGATTGCAGATAAACTGATCAGGCATAACATTATGACCACCTGTCTAATATTGAGTTGGTTCCCCTTTATGTGCTCAAAAATGTCTGAACCATTAGGCATGGACAAGAGGACCTCTCAGGGTGTCCTATGGGGTCTGGAAACAGGACATTGGCACTGGATCCTTTGGGTACTCTGGCTTGTGCAGTGGGGCCTCTGTCAATCAAACTTGTTCCACTACATCCTGTTGATGCTTGTTAAGAATGGGGTGTAGGAAGTTTGGAGGTCAAATCAACATGTTGGCTCAACATGTTCCTGATTGTTTGATGTTTTTTCCATGTGGTGGGGTGTATTTTCTTGTGGGGGTAGGCCAGTGACATTTGGGATTTCCATTTGCATGAGTGAGTGTGCTTGTTGTGGGACAATGTTTATTTGGGTGTCTAAGTCTCATCAACATGGATGTTAAAATCCAAGGTTTTCCAGCAGAACACTACATAGTACCAATATGATCAATGTTATTCACTTCACCTGTCAGTGGTCAGAATGTAATGCCTGATCGTGTATATCTAAAGTGTAACTACATATAAATGTTACCTACCTTTTTGTTGTACGGGTTGGTGATGACCAAAAACGTATCGTCTGACCCCGACAGGATGTATTCACCTGTGTCGTTCCAGGATATAGTGTTGACCTGAGGGAAAACCAAAAACAGACACAGTATTTACTTAGTGGTTGAATCCAGCAAGTGAAAAATCAGTGAGCTAGTTGACCTACAGGAGTTTAAAATAGCGATTCATTTACTGAAGCAGAAATACTAATTGTCTGCAGCTTCTCAAATGTGAGGACTTGCTGAATTTTTCTTCTTATACCATCAGAGGCTTATACAAAATAAGCAGCAAAAGAACTGAAAGGCATCTTCATGATTTTTTCATAGACTAAACAAGTGGTTCTCAACCTGGAGGTTCCCCAGAAGTGATTAGAAGATGAATGTTTATGATTATCAGATAAGGAAATACAGAGCAACCTTATTTTTCTTTAATTTGTGCTAGTATGAAATTAGAAAATCAACTGGCCTCTTAACAGTTTATAACCATGCACATTGCGTAGACAATGACAACAAGCAAAAAAAAGTTGAGAACAGCTGGTCTAAATGATAAACCTAAGAAGTAAATAACTGATAATGAGAAACAGTAATTGCAGAGTAAATATTAAAGAAGTAAAAGGGTGTAAACCCCTGAAAAGTGAGCACTTTCAGAAGCTTGAATTTCCACGAAATCCACTAAAACTAAATCCTTTTTATTACATGTGCACTGTAATGTTTTAAGCTGCTATAACAGCACTTTAGCCAGGGAGATGATTTTCTTGTCCATTATTAGGTTTACAGCCATAGAGAATTAAAGAAACAAGAAAATATTCAGAATTAAGAAGCTGGAATCACATACTTTGCCCTGTTTTTTTTTTGGTTTTTTTTTTAGAGACTTACTTAAATCTATTGAAAAACTATCAAATTATTTGGAAAATAATTAAATAGCTGACAACTAAGAGATTAATCATTTCAGTTCTACTAAGAAGTATCCTCAAATTCCTTGTTGTGGCCAGAAAACAAGATACTAAACATTATATAATTTGCATGACCTTTTTTAAAAATAAAAACCAAACGTTTAAGATCTGGGGACCGTCACAATTCAGCATTTTCCACTTTATTTTAATTTTATTCACATTCAGTTCACTGTAATCCCCATCAAAGTATGCTCACACAGCTAACTATACGGTGGATCAAAAACAGCGCACCAGAATAAAGCACCGTTTGCCGTCACTGTGTGGATCAATATTTCATCAACACCTGCAGCTTCGCTCAGAGTTTCATCACCACGGACTCAATCTGCTGCAATCACAGAGAGATTACACTGGGCGAGTTCAATCCAAAGTGTTTACCGTGACTGTCCGTCTACCGCAAGCTGCAAACTGAACTCAAATTTCTGAGAAGCTGCACCTTAATTCCATCACATGTGTAGTGGAGCATGTGTCTGCCCACTCGTCTCATAAAAGATTCACAGCCAGTGACAAGCAGATTCAGATGAGGCAGGTGATGACGTGATTTATTTATTATGAGGTCATTTTTTAAACGCCGGTCTGGGCATCTTGTGTGATATGTTAAAATGTTAAAGCCCTATCAGCCAGAAGATGCACAGTCTTAATCTTGATCACTTACACAATACTACTACTTCTGTTTTTACCAAGTTTGCTGTTTGGGAAAGCTCTTCTTTGCTCAACACTAAACCACCGGAACTCCATTCAGCACCGTTACTGATCTGAGAGTGAAGCTGCAGTTTATTTACAGCAACAACAGAGAAACCTGCAACATGGAAGTCTGTCTGTTCAGTCGTTGTCGGTGGATCTTGTAAAATTCTAAGAAACAGATGCTCAGTTGGGCTCGGCTCGGTTGTTAGCATCGTCGGCCCACTGCTATAAGATCCCCGGTTCGTGTCCCCGTTAGGACACCTGGGATCTTTCTGTGTGGAGTTTGCATGTTCTCCCTGAGCAGCGTGGGTTTTCACCGGGTACTCCAGCTTCCTCCCACAGTCCAAAAACATGCTGAGGTTAATTGGTGATTCTAAATTGTCTGTAGGTGAGAATCAGAGGGTACTAGGTTGTCCGTCTGTATGTGTAGCCCTGTGATAGGCTGGAGACCTGTCCAGAGTGTCCCCTACCTCCACCCGAGTCAGCTGGGATAGGCTCCAGCTCCACTGTGACCCTACAGAGGATTTGTATAATGGATGGATGGATGCACAGTTGTGTCTTCACCACCAACATGTGAAAATATCAGGACTGTAACTAATGACTACTTTCATTTCAATTAGCCTGCCAACCACTTCCTGGATTAATCATTTGGTTTACAACGCGGGGCTGCAAGTAACAATTATTTTCGGTGTTGATTAATCTGGTGATTATGTTCTCCTTTGATCGACGAGTTGTTTGACCCATAAAATGCCGGAAAATGGTAAAACATGCTGATCAGTGTTTCCAACAAGCCGAGATGCCACCTTCAAATGTCTTGTTTTGTCCATAACCCAAAGATATTCAGTTTACTGTCATAGAGAAGTAAAGAAACCAGCATATATTCAAATTCAAGAGGCTGGAAACAGAAAAAATGTGCTTTTATTCCTAGAAAATTTGCTCACACTAATTATCAAATTACCAAAATAGTTGGCAATTGATTTATCATTGCAGCTATATATACTATACTATGAAGCATAATTGAATGCTTTGTTGTAGCTTGCTCACAGTCCAAAAAGAAAAATACTGAACTTTATACAATCTCCATTATCTCTTTGTGCGTCACTGACCTGGAGCCATCACAATTTGGCTTTTTTGTTTAAAAAATTACAAGAAATAGCTGCTGATTAAGCATCTTTCACTCAAGTAATTCCTTAATCAAATCATCATTGTGTCCTCCTTTAAAATTTGGTGAGAATATTGTCAATATATATATTTAAAGACTCACCTTTTACCTTAAAATATGCACCAAACCTATTAAATTTTCTACATGTGAGCCAAAAGGGCATAAAGAATTTTTCAGACTTTGAGAAGAATCTACAAGAATTCGGATTAACTTTAACCTGCTGAGTATTTCTATGATTACCTTCAGCAGTGACAGTCATATCTATAGGGCAGCATGATAGCTGATGCTCTGTAGGTGTAACTGTTGCATTTAATGACTGCCAGGTTAAAGCTTCTGTAGATAACAGAACTCATGAATCTGAAACCGACTGATATACCTTCATCTTTAAGAATATTGATTAACCTGTTTAACATTTTCTTCAGCACTATTAACTGTGGAGAGCAGTTTTTATTGACACGTCCTAACTGTGTCAGCTTCACTGTTTGTTTTGTTGTTTGATTATGAATGTTGTCCTGATCTCAGCTCTCCTTTGGCAAAACGAGATCTCAGCTGAGAGATTTTAATCAGTTTAAAGCTGCAACTGAATAAAAATGCTCCGTAGAAACACCTCGATCAAAATAAACATCCCTACAACGACGGAAATTTGAATCGGTTACAGCTGACAAGATAAACCGATCAAAGGGAAAAAAAATTGCACAGTGCAACTGTTTAATCGGATTACTTCCAGGCTGCGTTCTTGGTGTTCAGCCTGATGCCCTCCGTCTTGATGTAAATGTGTGGAGACGTACATCTCCAAAAATGGCAGCTTCCAAGCTGAACCAGTCCTCGGTGGAGAGTTTGTTTTTAATACAAACTCTTCAAGAATAGCAGATTTTTGTCCGTCTAGATTGCAGGAAAATAGGATATAATGACCCACTGAAACAAGTCCATGAGAAAGACAGGATGGATGTTGAAGAAGACAAATGCAAGACGTATTCAGCACGTTTACGCATGTCGGACTGTTTTGATTAAATGTGTCAGTGCACGTGAACACAAGTTTGGACTAAATCACATCTCATTATGACCCTTTTGGCAAAATCTTAAATTTTAATGAAAAAACATGAGCATGTAACCGCAGCTACTGAGACTAACTGATAAGATAAAGACTTAGTAATATTAGGTAGGGGCTGTGCAACGCATGAGTAAACATTTTTTTGTAAGTTTCCCTTAAGTGTCTTCAACAACTGCATCAAAAAATGAAACCAAGCTGGACTTTTATAGTTGAAAAATAAAAATACTCTCTGGTGGACAAACTAGACGACAGTGAAGCTGTGTTAGAATGCTTTTTTTTATCATTTCTGTACTTCAATTTCCTGTCATTTATAAGATGAAATACATGCCGTTGCCAACATTTCTGTCACTGCACGTGTAAAGAAATGTCTAGTAAATCTTACCAGAGCCAGAAGACACAACTTCAAATCGCTTTAATTAAACTAAAAGTATTATTTAAGACATATAAAAAATATTAATATCATAATCATTCATATTTGCTGATTTATTCATAACATTTTTAAGAGAAAAGCTGCAAATAACCACATGAAAGTGTAGCTCTGAGCAGCCCGGTTCGTGGTTGTTGTGGTGTTTTGGACGGACTGACGTTGTGGCTGATAGTGTGACAGGACGTGTGACTGTTGTGTCAGCTTCAGGTTTCTCACAGGCATTAACCAGCTGACCTGCAGTCAAAGATCTGGCCGAAGCCTCCTCAGCCGACTGAGGGGAAACCGAACTGGCTAGCAAGAAAGAAGAAGCAGATTTTAAAAAAAACAAAACAAAAAAAAAACGGGGAACTTACGCAGCCATCGTGTACATTCAGTGTCCCTTCAAGTTTAAGCCTCTGGACAAATTCTCTTCTACCTGTGAACGAGAGAAATATGCACATTTTAAAAAGAGTATAGAGTTTTTTACACTTCATGCTTTATCCCGTCCATCCATCTTCACTTTAGTTAAGTGCAATAGGAGTGTAGGCTGGAATAAAATGTCACATTAAACATTTGTATTCAGTATTTCCGTAGCGTGTGCTGTATTATTCATTTAGTGGAGGCTTTGCTTACACCAACAGAAATGAAAACTCCAGCGCCACAGATGCTGCTTTACAGTGAGATGATAAGTAAAGCAGTCTGACTGCACTTCAGGATTTTCTGTTGCTGTTAAGTGTCATCAGTAAGACATTCAAGCTTGATTGAAGTTCATTTCACATCTTTTCGCTGTATCTGAAGGATACATTAGTTAGCAATGCAAGCGTATTTATGTAGAATATCAACTGTATTCTGATTAAATCCTCATATTCTGTCAAAGTACAAGCTTCAGGAGGAGGACATCTCTTGTTTAAGTCGTGTTTTTTGCAGATTTGTTCCTTGGAAGATGTTTTTTTCCATCCTGAGTGATAATAAAAAACAACTGCGGGAGACATCTGTTCACACCTGTTGAAATTAAATGATCTAAGTGAAGCTCTGAGTGTGTTCTAGTATCCCACTTTTGAGACAGTTTCCAGGTTTCTGAGCATCCGTGTGAAGTCATCTCTTGATTCCTCACCGTCTCAGCCACTCATCGTCTACAAAGAATGACCAGAAGCCTGTATAAGGTGTTGACACATCACAGTGTCCTGGTTCCCGTCAGAGTAATCCAATATCTACTAACAGCAATAAGGTCTTATCGTTTATTAAACCGTGTGTTGTAAAAGCTGTAAACCTGTGCAGCAGTAGCACACAAGAAAATTAGTATTTATCACCTGTACATATGCACAGCTGTGCACTGAGAGCAGGAATAAATTTCAAACACTCGACCTCTCATATAGCTGATCAGACACATTTGCATAAGTGCACACGATGAATAAAGGGCTCATGATAAACCACTTCTATGTAAAAGGCTCTGGTTGAACACGTGTTGCAGGCAAATTGAAGCAAGGAAAAAGTCAAGTCATGTCACTGCCATTTTACAGCACATTTAAAACAACAGCCATCGTGCCAAAGTGCTTTCCAGTAATAAAATACGATTGCTGTGACAAATTAACCTAACAGGCTTCAATACTGGGGTTAAGACCCTGTAGTGCTGTTTATTATGAGAAGCTAGCAGAGTAATTTACATATTAAGGATTTAAACCCTATAAAAATGATCTAAAACACTACTTTACCTGACTATATTTACATATTATGGCCGAGAACCTATCGCGCTATTAATTACAGGGCCAAACCTAATTTAAATATAAGGTTAAACCGTAGAACATTAATCATTATGAAGACTAACCCGACTAATATTGAAGTAAAGTTATGATGCTACAAAGATAAACATGAAAATCCAACAAATCCAAGGATTACAAACATCCCCCGAGAGTAAGTTATGTTTTGAATTTTTATGTAAAGTGCATTGTTTTGTGTGCGTTTGTAAAAATCAATCAACTTTTAACAGACAGTGCATTTAAAATATCATTAACCACTTTCAGCTTCATGTCCCAAATCCATGCCACACAATAAGTCCATGCAGTTTTTGTGTTGTAGTCAGTAAAAGTGGCAAAATTCAGCACGCAGACTAAAGAAACTGCGAAAAGACAACACTTTGTGGGTGTGTTGTTGACGCTTTTCTGCCACAGTGCAAAACAGGAAACCAATGAATCCACAGCTGCTAAAAATCAGACTGTGAAACATTATATACATTTGGAAAAAATAAAATAAGCTTTGCAGCCTTTATGCACATTTATTATATAATATCCTGTGTAATATGTAGATTTCTTGTACAGTAAATGTAAAAACAGCTAAAAACTATGCATTAATACAGCTACAACTGGGGCAGTGTAGTAGTAGCCACCGTAAGAAAGGTCAAAACCACAAAGATCCTTTAATTGTAAGGATGAAACGGCTTCATTCAGTGTAGGAATGTGGTTTTTCTACGTTAACAAATAACACACACAGATGTCTCAGTTGTGAAATTTTGGTTCTGTATATTCAAATGAGAGCTCTGACTTGCACCGGCAGGTTTTTATGAGTGTTGCAGCAGCCTGTGAGTGATTCACGTAAAGAGCAGTTGAAGCTCCTCCGACTACAAGAACCGTCATGCTGCACATGAAAGAGTCGGCCCCCTCGTGTGAGACTAATATTCCTGCTGTAGTCGTAACTGGACTACTCTGAAAAGATGTCTTCCTTTTGAAACGCTCAGATCTGTTGCTTGTTCACCAGAATAAGTTTTTTTAAAACTTGCATCCAGGCACCTTGTCGCAGTCAGGTTAGTTTTGCTGGCTCCTGTCACATTTATTACTCACTGTGGGCTCATTTTTCAGTGCAATATAAAGTCCTGCACCTCTATGGAAACTATGCACAACCATCCTCTGTGCAGTGTCACACAGCTACAACGCCATAAATAATAATCAAAAAAGATAAAAAGCTGAATTTCCTTGATTATTTATTTTACAAAAATTGAAACAACCTCAATATGTAAAACATTTTTCAAAGAACCCATAGGAGTCACCAATACTGTGAAAAATAATGCTGGCTCTACATAATGTAGATTTCACAGCTTACATTTTTAATTTGTTGTAATGCCTGTCTTCCTATCTGTTCCGTGTAAACACAGCCTGCAGTTCAGCCGAAACATCCCTGATATTGTTCATATTTGTCGCAGCTGAGTTATTAATGGTGTCACTGTTGCATGGAGGAGCGCAGAATTTTTATTTTTTTACAGAATCTGGTTAAAACAAGGGGTTTATTGTTGGTGAATTTTAAAATAAGACATGCAGAATAAAATGATTTTGATATAATATCCCAATTTTAGGCTTAGATCTGGTCGAGTTTTCCAGTGGAACAGCTTGTCACTGATGAGTAGCTCAAGGACCGTTAGAAAGTTGAAAACCTGATGATTATTTCTGTTTTTACAGTTTCTCTAACTGATTAACTGCTTACTTTAATAAGAGGCAGAAAATTTAAAAAAAAAACTCCTGTCAATTTTCACAACACATATGTGTATCTTAAAATGTAATGACTTGTCCAACTGAAAGAATAAAAACTGAAAATCAAATCAAATTCATGGGATAAATTCACCACACTATAAACGGTCAGTGTGACCAAAGTCTCAACCAGCATTTATTTTATTTAAGTTTTGACTAATAGATGAATTATATCTCAGTGTGATAATATGTAAGGCCTGTACGTGAATTCATGCATTTAGTCGTTTAATTTCTAGCTGTAAACGTGCATCCATGCTGCATTTCAACTGCTCTGTTTTTGCTTTGCTTCCTTGTGTTCGCTGAAGTTTCTGTGATATATCTGGAGTCTTCTATTAGCGTCCACACTTAAAAGATGCCACGATACAGACGACTGTTCCGTTAACCTCGCTGGATGTTTCAACTGAATGCAAACCCCAACTTGTTACCTCCCACCATTCTTAAAGCTAAATATATCCTGCAGGAGCTGTGACCCCCCCATCCCTGCATCCCCCGTACACAGTAACAGCTCGGACTATATCTCAGTCATGCTAAAAACAGCACTGACTAAACCTCTGAGGCACCTGCCTCACGTCTACGGGCCTATAACTCTTCATTCAACCACTGTGTGCCGTGGCGCTGACTGTTTGACAGGACACACTGCAGACACCAGTCTAAATTAGAAACCTTTCTGTCTTACAGTGAGCCAGCAGACGTGCCATCTGTTTACGCTGCATTCACTGATGTTTTTCTGCACTGTTATCAAGGAAAAATGAAGATATCATAAGTAACACTGAGCGTAGCTTTGTCCTGGTTGACAAACTTCACTGCAAGAGGGATTTGAGGCATGAATGAAAAACAAAAACTGTATGAATCATATTTTAACTCTGTTAGACGGCTACATTTAAACCTACAAACCTCGACTGATAATCTGTGTGAATGCATAACAAGCCAGCACAGAGTTCTATGCATAAGATATAAATGTATATTGTTTTCAAATAATAAAATATAGCATAAAAAATGACCTAAATTATACATGAGAGTAAAAATAACAGCACAGCCACGGTGCAGTGCAGGATATGAATAAATTTTCCCAAATTTAAATTCATTAAATGAAGCAGCAAACAGAAAAAGCCTTATAATCCCTGATGAACAAAGTTTTCTCTGAGGTTGTTCCAGAAATGTGCAGCATTAAAAAAAAAGACTGAATGCCTCTAATATGCATGTTGGGTTTTGACTGCGGAGACACTGAGCAGATCACCTGAGAGCTCTGCAGTATGTGGACAAGTGCTCTTATCGATGAGACAGTTGCGACACAGTGCAGCGCTGCGACACAAATATTTTAATGAATGGAAATTAAACGTGGTCAGGATTATTGTTATTTGCTGCGGATGTGTTTTAAAAGTTGTCTGGGCTGAGATCTGTTACTCTTTTAAAGTTTAGAGCTGAAGCTGTTGCACTATTTGTTCCAGGTGGAAACATTTACTTCAAAAATTAAAAAATTATAAAGTGTTTCCAGATATCGGCCGGATAAATTGAGTAATTAGTAGATTATTGTATTGTTCTTGCAACTATTTTCATTTAAAATATTGATTTTTTATGTATTGTTGTACTGTTTTGGTTCTTTAAGTTGGTTTCCAGTTAGGATATGAGGCCACAAAGTGCAGCCCCCTTTTTAAACGTTCGCACACAATCAATAAAACCTCCAAGGGACCGAGTCTCATGGATAAATGCTCTTGTTTAGAAGCAAAGAAACAAATAATAATTGTCAAAATAGCATGATCTTTTGTGACAGTGATGTTGAAAGCTCTACGTAGATTTTTTTTTTAATATTCTGTTTTTTAATGAGCAGAATTTACACGTTTCTCTGCAGTCATTTCCATTCCTGCTAGTTCAGCTACTTTTGACAGTTTATGGCCAAATTCCATGTGGCACATCTGTTTCAGCGGATGACACTGTGAGCACTTTCCTGCATGGCTTCATGTCTACTGGCCACAGACTCCTGCAAATCTAAAAGCACTTTATAAATGCACTGGGCTTTCGTAAACACATTACATGATTTATCCGAGCTTTGAGTGCATCACTTCTGCCATTTCATTCTTGGGTTACATGTGTGTGTGGTGGTGCTGATGACTGATTTCCTGCCCAGTCTGTGGCACAATCCTGTGACTGCACTGAAATTGCATCCATTCTGCAATTCATTTGCACAATAATTCGTAAAGAGGAGATAAATATGATCCATAACCTCGCAGTCTAGAGAGCTGCTCTGTTGAGGATTACATGTAATCCCATCTATTAAGTGTTTTAGCTCTGGATCTGCTCTTTTACAGCATAAATTAAATGTA
The DNA here is from genome assembly GCA_024666655.1 of Dascyllus trimaculatus. Classification (NCBI taxonomy): domain Eukaryota; kingdom Metazoa; phylum Chordata; class Actinopteri; family Pomacentridae; genus Dascyllus; species Dascyllus trimaculatus. The sequence continues at coordinate 15,209,167 of CM045456.1, read as the reverse complement.
GAGGCGGTCGCTGCTGTGTTTACACTGACTGTGCAGAGGGAGAAGCAGCAGCTCAGTGTTATGATCAGGTAGTCTGACGGCCCGGGGCTCAGTCATGCTGCCAGTTCATCTGATTCAGCACCACAAACACAGTCCGCAGGTTGTTTATCTGCCACACTCGGTGTTAAATTAATACCCGTTTTCTCACACATGTCAGCGTTAGCTTTGAACAGGGTTGTTTTCCTTCTTACCTAAATAGTTGGTCCTGATGGTGTTCGGCTCGTTGTATCCAATTAAGCGTTTATTTACATCCCAAACCAGGTTGCCAGAGCAGGACATCGTGACCAAATGTGTTTTTTAATTGACAATAACATTGAAACTAAGCTAACCCTTCTCCCGGTGATGTCGCCTTTTATCTATCGTCGGTTTTCCATGGAGCTCGGTCCCTGAGAGTCGGGACGGTGCGGACGTTAGCTGGCGGCGGCGCTCGGCGTTAGCATCGCTGGAAGGGAACGACTAGCTGCTGTCTGGTCTCCGCCGTCCTCCCGAGTTTAGCCCGACTGCGTCTCTGCTCTCCGGGCTGCTAACTATCTGACCTGCTAGCCTAGCCTCGTTTATTTCTTCTAGCGGACAGCGGTCAGCTGTGTCGAAACCACGCGAGACATTGCGCGATTTGAGGGGAAAAGTAGGGGCGCTTGTTTTAGGAAGCCCGGAAGCTGTCGGTGAGGAGTGTATGCATGGAAGCGGTCATAATAAGTCACATTTTCTCCAGTTTTGTTTCTCATTTATTCTTCTCTTATTAATTTAAAGATTTTGGTTTGATGATCAACTGTGTTTACATAAAACTTACATAAAATTTCAGGATGAGTATTTTATTTTTAAAAAGTCATATAATTAAAAGTGAAAACTTGAGTTACATGTAGTGAAGTGTCATAATATGATCTCTGCTGCATGATGATCACAAATTATGCATCATGTTTGGCATTACTTAAATTCATCTGAATTATTTCCAGGATTGCCTATTACTTTTTCTATTCTAGTCTTATTTTAGCTTGCTTATTTTGATTTTTAGTCATGTTTTGTAATTATATCTCATTGCTTTTCCACTAGACACTGCAGTTCTCATGTTACAGAATTTTGCATTCTGAGCATTATCTGGCAGTTCGTTCAGGATTAGTAAAGTCATAGTTTATTTCATCTTATCTTATCTTATCTCAAAACATAAACTGATTCTTTATATTGTTATATAATATCTTCACATTCGCATCAGATTCACATTCATAAACATTTACAATAATACATTTGCACTGTCATAATTCTGCACAGGATCACTTTAACATTTTTTTTATTTTTGCACTATGGCATTATTCAGTCTACTCAGTCCTTGCATATGCTGATTGTACCATTACCCTCTTTGCTGTATATGTACCACAGAACACTTTACTCTTTATATATACCACCACTTTATATTGCATTCACTTTGTTCAATATTAAGTTATATTTTTTTGCATGTCTATTTTTTAATTTTATTTGTAAGACACTAGGTTCTTAATTAAATTGTTTTTTAATTGTGCTTAACTCAAGGCAATAAAAGCTGGAAATGTGACAAAGGAGAGGGGACATTTCTTCATTTTTTTTCTGGAATTGTCCCATGATGTTGCCTCTTTGGAAAGAGGCACACAAAAAAACTCAACGAATGGCTCAAACAAGGTGAATAATTCCCACGGTCATGTCTGTTAAAGGGATAAATCTGTCCTCTGTGCTAAAGCACACTTTGGACTGACAGCAAAAGGTTTAATTGCAGCATCCAGGATGGTTCTCAGTAACTGGCATCGGAAGAACTTCGCTAATCTAAGATAAGGAGAGCTCTTTTAATAAACATTAAGCAAATCAAATTAACAGGTGAGGACTGCTGTGTTTACACCAGACGAGTTGGACTTCACAGAAGGAGGAGCAAGTCTCTGTTTAGCAGAGGGTTTGGGACGGGACCATTGGGCTGAAATTCTGCTTTGTACAGATAAAAGTCACTATTTATCCAATGCTTTAAAAACAAAAACAACAAGCAGGATGTTTAACACTTGCTTCTGGTTTGTGGACTTTTCCAGAGGACTGGATAAACATGTTGTGGGCCTCCAGGGCCAAAACTAACATTTGCCTTGTCTGAGTTGACGTGAAAATTTGCAGTATCTATACCAACTTTGTAATAGCGCAACAAATAAACACAAAGCAGAACAAACAAACAAATGAACCAACAAAAACTTACAGAGGCTTGAGGGGCTTTGGTAACAAAAAAATTATGCAGAGAAAAATTAAAGATAAAATGCTACAAATTAAATGCAGTTTTCAAAATAGAATATCTACTGCACATTCTTGTCATTATACAATTTAGACAATATTATATTGATAATATGTCGTTATTTTATCATACACAACAACAACAACAACAGGAATAATAATAATAATAACAATAATAATAATAAATCATAATAATAACAAATCAGCAATAAAATATTTATTACATCATAATTTTGCACAGATTAAACTGTATTTATATTATGTAATTATAATGATATTAAGCAATATATAACATCAATAGAATATTGATACTATTAGCTGCATAATAGTGTTGCATAGTGATATATGTTATTTGTACTATTCACACGTGTACATTTATTTAGCATACAGTGACTTTTGACAAATGAATATTATCCCTCAAATAAACTAATTAATAAGCATAAAAAATCAGTTGCGCTGAAAGTTAAAAAAGAAAACATTTTTTTGTCTTCGAATCTCCTTTTTTAAAAATATTTTTTGTAATGCCACATTACTTTTGTTTTCTACTTTGTCGCCATCAGTTGGGAGACACCGGGCAGTAAAAGTAACACTCCTCTACAAACCAATCACATTGCGGCATGGACCAGGCTAACCAATAAGAATAGCGGGAACGTTTGACCCCGCCCCTCACGCGGTCGGTTGCGCCGCACAGAAGAAAGTCACCTCGTCGTGTGGGTCAGGGAGAAGCTACTGACAGCTAGCAGCGCTAGCTTGGTCACAGAGCCGCCGGGAGAAGGTCGACAGTAGGACAGCAGCATCCTCTCCGAGCATCAAACTTACCTGTCGTTTATTTTACATCCTACTAAGGAACGAAGGCTTTTTAAAGTCCGTAGCTTACAAGGAAAGACACCTAGCGAGCTAAGCGTTTAGCGAGCTAGCTTCAAGTTTCCGTTCAGTGTCCTCTTTCACACCTGAACATCCACAATCATGGCTGCGCTGAGAGCGTCCTACCACCGGATCCTGGACAAGATCGAGCATATACTGCCCGCCAAACTGAGACCCCTGTACAACCACCCGGCAGGTAAAGCACAGTTCAGCTCCTTCATTAGCATTCTGGGTTTGTGTGTATGTGTCTGGTGGCCGCAGTGAGCTGTGTGCAGCTGTGTGCTGGAAGTGATGTGGATGCACAGACGTATCTGGACCGCATCCTCCAGGGAATAAACCACCAGCTACAGCCTAATCAGGCTGTCTGGGCTGCATGAAAGTCACTGTTTTACTCTGCCAGTGTTGATTCTGGAGACCCTAATCTGCCGGGATAACAGCAGATAAGCAGCTCAGTCTGTGAGTAACAGCTGAGTTTATGCCTGGAAAAGTTTGTAGCTGTTTGCCCTGAAGCCAAAATTGTGTTGTTTTTGCCGTGGTGACAGGAGTTTAAAGGTAATACCATGAGAACATCTGAATTCACTCAACATTTCTCCCACTAATGTTATGGTGAATGAAATATAAATGCACCAGTCAGTGACTGGTCCGTTGCAGTTTTTCCTAACACTAGGTGGTCACATGTTCACTGTGTTGAGTGGGCTAATGCTGGAGTTCAGACACTTGTTTATTGCTAACAGTTAAATCAGCTGTTAGGTTCAAACTGCATCGTGTCCATAATGCAGTTTTCCGCTGTTGTAATTAATTTCTAAGGGAATGACCATTTTGTCCAAGAGATATAAAAAATTCCCACCACAAGTACTGAAAGTCAGAGTGACATTTACATGTCTTGTTTTTTCCAGCTAACAGTGTAAAATCCATGGATGCTCAATTCAAACAGCAAATATTTGAACTTATTGTTAAGCTTCATTATTACAGATTGATTTTCTCTCATTCTACTAATCAGCTACTTAGCTGATTGTATCTCTTGTTGAATTTATATTATTTCTAATTTGTTCAAGGGTTGTGATACAGTGTTGAACATTTCACTAACTTCTACATTCACCTTCCCTGAACTAAATCCACCACAGTAGAAACACCTCCTAGTATAAAACACTATCATTAGGCAACTGTGCAAACTACACCCTCCAAAACAATGAGAAAGCCCCTCTCTAAACTCTAAACAGTTTAACCTTCATGCAGGATGTATTGCTTGAAGGTTGATATTGCATTAGATTGGCTTTAGTGCACTTAATAAACTGAATGTGTATCCTCCGTTAAGTGAGAGCAACTTGTACGGACATTGAGTCTCTTTGTTGCTGAGATTAAGGAGTAACTTGGCACTTTCTAGTCTTTGTTTGTCTGTCAAAGGGCAGCGGAGCTCTAGGAGTCAAGGACAACTTTATGACCAGGTATGAAGGGGCGGCGACAAAAGTCAACTCCCTCAAAAACGATTTGCAGCGACAGACGTGCTAGTTTTTGTTTAGCCTGCAGCACTGGATGGAAACGCTGATTCCAGACCAGCAGCTTTTCCTCTCTGTCCTGCAGTTAATTAAGTTTATGTGAGTCTTCTTCCAGTGAGCTGGAAACGCTAAAGTTTCTGTTGCACAGATGCTTGGGCCAAACCGTGTGGTTTTGGGGCTGATCTTTTTAACCATAAATGGCCTGGGAGGAATGTCAAGCATCAAAGGGAGAAAAACTGTGAAATACAACAATATTGTGTTATTTAGACTGTTATAGCATCCAGTATAGTTTCAATTCAGTGGTACGGTATCCTGACGATTTGTTTATGGTTTAATGATATTTTCTGTCACAGACATCCTAAAGCCAAGTTGGCATCAAGCTTGTTTTGATGATATGTGTTTGAGAGAACTTCAGAGGTAGTGCCGTGAAAAAAAGACCTACGTTTCCAACAAAATTCAAGCCACACTTTACCAACACAGCCGTCACGTGGTATTAATTTACTAATTCATTTTTACGAGTCAGTTGATTTTTTTTAAATGGAATGTCAAAACAATTTAAAATGCCTACGATGACTTAATGTCTTCTCTTGTGTAACTGAAACCTAACTGAATGCGTTACTAAGGGTTTTGTTTTAGTATGTTTATTGGGATCAGTACGATGGTTTTACAGGGTTTTTTTCTTGCCGGATGCAGACTATGAATCAGTTGGCGCTGGATTTTTGAGAGCAATACTGACACTGATATTTTAATAAAAAATGCACGAGCAATATATCGACACAGTAATGTTAGAAAACATAAATTGTTATTTTGACACAGATCCCATTTTTTGTGACCAACATCTATACAGAGTGGGATTTTCTGGTGGACAAACTATTTAAGAGTGACACTGTTTCTGAATAAACTAAGAAATGGGTTCCAAACCACCAACATTTTGTGTTTTATCCCATTTTTTCCCTCTTACTGTTAACCAAATGACCTGACCTAATTCATTTTGAGTATGCTTCCAGTGCATACATCAGACACACTGATGTGTGAGCATCTGCTCACCTCAGCCTCAACCATCTGGAATTAGGTTTCATCTTCACACTTATTAGAAAGTCATTTACCTCAGAAGGAACATCCTGAAAAACTGTGACAAGAAACTGAATGGCGTAGTATCCATATAACTGCCAAATCTCATGTTTCCCTTTCTTATGTTTTTACTCTAGGTCCAAAAACCGTTTTCTTCTGGGCCCCGATGTTTAAATGGGTAAGTACATTTTCACACAGTCTAAACTGTGAACTTATGTAGGTATAACTTACACGTCCTTTGTTGGCTTTTGACCCCTTATAGCAAAAATGTGTTAGCTTGAAACTCCATCATCACAGTTTGATTCAAAGAAGCTAAAAGTTAAGATCAGTAAACAGTAAGACAGAATAAACAATAAGTTTATGACTATGTGGTCTCTCCTCTACAGGGTCTGGTTTTCGCTGGTTTGGCTGATATGACTCGACCCGCAGACAAACTCAGTACTTCCCAGTCTGCAGTGCTGACAGCCACAGGTAAGTCATATTTATTAGAATATGTCATTTTAAAACATACATATATTTAATTTTAAATGGAAATTGATGCAAAAGTTCCTCTGGGGCTTTTGAAGTGAGAAGAAATAAATATCTGCAGCAGCAAACAGACATTAATGAGCTTTTCTTCAAATACTGATGCGCTATTACTTCTTATTTCAAAAACTAAAAATAAACACCTACTGCAGTATATGCACCAGTGTGCTCCCTGCACATCCAGCACTTAGTGACTACATGTTGCACAGATATCAAAGCTTGCAAACACGTTCTGTAGAGAGCTTTAAGTCACTGAGTTCTTGATTTGGGAATTTCCAGCCGCTCTTCCTTGCAGATCACTTCAAATTCTGCAGGATTTCAGTAGTAAACTTAAGACATGCTGGTTTATAGTTTAAAAAACGTGTGCGTGAATTCTGTGGATTTCTCAAACTCTGCCTTGAATTCTTGGTGTACTTTTAAATTGAGTCTGTTTATGTTTCGGTTCAGTGTTCTGGGAGAATTTGGCCAATCTGTGCTAAAGGTGGTCCGTTGCTTCCACTTTTGCAATATGTTGCGTCAAACAAATGTTATCAGTTGCTCTCCTGCCAAATCGTAGACTCTGTTCTCATGAGTGCCATCGGTGTGTTTAACCTTCACTCCCCCTGTTGTCCTCCTCCAGGGCTGATCTGGTCCAGATACTCACTGGTTATAATCCCGAAGAACTGGAACCTGTTTGCTGTCAACTTCTTTGTGGGCAGCGCAGGAGCCTCCCAGCTTTACAGGATCTGGAGGTTTGTGTTTGTGCTGAATTTACAGTAAAGAGTGCTCAAATATCACTGATCCATCGGCAGCTTATTACCTGACCTCATTATCACCACTGGAACCATTTCATTAGTCAATTATAACAAGTAATGCAAGGTTGATTGCACAGTAGCTTTCTGTTTGCCCTCCTTACTCAACACTGGCAATCAGTTAATATTTGACTCAGTGCACTGTTGCTGTGGTAAATGTGTAATATACAGTAATATTTTTTGTGTGCTTTGTTTCCAAAGTCAACAACTGGCTGAACTCCATCAGGAGAATGAGCTGAAAATGAGTTGAAACATTTGCTAGAAAGAAGAAAAGTGGCTGAAGGACTAGAAAGGCTTGAAATATGAAAATGTCAGAGAAACAGGTCCATACATGGGATAAATGAATAAACTTAGTCAGTGAATGAATTAAAACAACCCACCAAGGAAAACAGGTCCTGGAAAATGTTAAACTAGCTCAGACTTGACTTTGCTATACGATGATTAGCTGGATACTGGTATTATAAACACTATCAACACATAGCAGTTCTTCTGTTGAGATGAACTATTCTTTATTTACACCAGTTAACTCACAGCTGTTACCATTTAATAGCTGACTGAACTGATAACACTAACAATAGTTCACTAAATATGACCATTTAGACTGGAGGAATGAAACAGCTGATGTGAAAAATGGTCAAGAAGCTACGAAGTCAACGTTAGCTCTTGTTAACGTTTTGTCAAAACCTGGTTTACATTTATTATTGGTGAGTCTCTTTAATCTGACCTGTTGATCAGCTTAATTTTTAAGGACATTTCAGTTTGTAACAGATGTGAAATTGTAGGGGAAAGTGAATCAGATTAGCCACAAACTGCATCTTTGGTGCTCTCTCTGATGTCTTTGCACTAATATTGGTGCCAAACTGATGAAAAATCCACCTCTAAATCACTTCATACAACTCGAAGTACACTGCATGTCAATCTGTTAATGTGACAGGGTGCTGTTCAGACTTGTGCCATGTTGAAAGTGGTACAGAAATGTGACCAGGTTGCTGTCACAAGTTTTACTGTAAAGTGACCAGTGTGCTCATTCAGGCTTGAAGTCAAAATGTACCGCTGCACAAACCATAATCATATTTTACTGCTAATACTCTACTTGTATATAATTCTAGTGTTTTTAGGGGAAATATAGCTTTAATGATTGTTCATCTCAAAACTATGCAGAGGAAGTGAAAGTATTTTATTTAGCCAGAGTATGCATGCTGTCTGGTTCTAAGATTTCAGCAACCTCTGTTAATAATTTAGGGCAACCTGTATTTAGGCTGAGATATAAAAAACCTACTCACAGCTGCTGTAAAACATATTATTTGGAGCGCACTGTGGTGTTTTTATTGGCTGTTTATTGATCAATTAATTGCTCTACTTCAGGTCTGATGCAGCCTTCTCTCTACGTCTGTCGTCACTCTGTGGTCTCAGAAATGTCTCACGGAGAGATTGCGACAACTGAACAAGAAACACAAACTGTTGCCACAAACCAGGAAGTTAGCGTCTCTCACAGTGGCTAAGGCTATGCTAACAGCTTGCGGCAAAGTTAAAAGGCAGCCACAAACCGACCCGAAATAGAGTCTGGAAAACAATAATTAATAGTGTTTTAAGATATGGACCTTAGTGGGCAATCAATAAGGGGGACCAACACAATATTAGGCAGGTGGTCATAATGTTATGCCTGATCTGTGTATGTCGGTTCCAAATATTGGCCTTTCTTGATTACCAATACTTGGCATTGGTATCTGCCCCGAAAAATTCATATCAGTCAATCCCTAGATGAGAATGTCAACATTTTTATCGAGTCCGAACTAAAATTACATTTAAAAATAGTGAGTCATTATTAAAGTGTTATTAGAGTTTTGATGTGTTTCTTGATTCACTGCACATAGAGCAGGCCAAATATAAAATACAGGCTAGAATTTGAATCTTAACATGTTATTTCTCCTCATTTTCTTCTCTAACAGGTACGAGCAGGATAAGAAGGCACAGGTTAAAGAGACTGCAGCTGCAGAGTCCTGAGGCTTCCCTGCTGTCATCACTCCATTGCAGTGAACTAAAAGGGAGACTCCTCATCATCTCTACAGCATCCCATGTTGTCTCCATAACATCCATGCCATAACCATCTACCACATTAAGCCTGTTGTCCCTGTTGGAAATAAGCACTTCTCCTTAAGTTCCAGATTTCCTCAGGGGTGTATTAAAAACAAAACAAAAAGACAAAAAAAAAGAACATTTTTTTTAACCGTTGTCAACACACACTCAAGAATGGTGGTCATCAACGCACAAGTACTGCTTGTTCAGCAAGTTCCATGATTGTACAGTGTTTTAATTTAACGTCATGCTTTATATTTCGTGCACAAGCTGGGAAGTTTTGCTTTTTCCCATCGTCGTTTTTTCCGATGTAGCAATCAGTACCTCGAGCGAAAGTTTCCCAAAAAAAAGAAGAAATGTAACTCTTGGATTTGTGTTGAACGTGGTTTAAGGAATGTTTCCAAATGAAAATAAGAAGGATGTCATCACATTTGTCTTTTCACTCACTTATTTATAATTTGATTAGAATTCAGGTGTCTGTACCTCAACAATCATTAAATCATGATTACCATGTAATGATTCCTTCCATTTTAATGGCTTTAAGTGTTTTAATCTGTGTGAAAACACATCCTAATTTGTGATTCACTTGATTGAGATTTTCTCTTGTAGTCAAAACTGTATAGAAATATGCTGTTTTTTGTAATTCTATATCAGGAATTATCACACAAATGCCACATATTCAACCTGTGATCCTTACTACAGAGTCAATGAGCGAACACTGGTACTGACGCTTCCATATTATCGAAACCTTGCAGTCAAAAGCCTTGTTGTTCTTAGGAAGGTGTTTTATATTTTTTCTGTGTAAGAATAACAGTTTCTTTGACGTGTTCCCACCATATTTATTCAATATAATCCAATGAGTAACTTAGCAATAATTGGTATTATCACGTAATCTGCTGACTGTTTGAACAAATGGCACTTTTGAGGGGTTGATCATGATGGCTCTGTGGCTCTGTAATGGCTCTGTAATGCTAATAAACACTGTTTTACCACCTACAGCTGATTTACAGTTTGGGCATCTCATAAAAATATTAGATGTAACATTTGGTGTGTGAATTTACATGGCGAGATCAGTCGGTTCTACTCAGCCTGAAAACGGTTCAACAGTCTAATCAAGTCTGGAAAAACAGATCCAGCATTGTAAGAGTCTAAACCAGGCGAGGGATGAAAAATGAGTCTGGGGCTTGAATTTTAAAATTTCTTTCCTTCAGATTTGTCAAGAGTTCAAGCACTAAACCACCTTTGACAGAAAATTAATCATCAACATCGTTTTCAGGCAAACATACCAAAGTCTGAACCTCTCCCAGTAATATAATTTTCATAATTTTCTGCTGTTATTTGCATTTTCCCAACAAGATTACATTGCATTAGTCAGACCAAATGAGAAATTTAACACATCACCTGCAGTTCATACTATTATCTAACTTGTAAACATTTTAAATGATGTCCACATTGATAGTGACAGCAATTGGTTGAAAGCCTTAAAGATACTGTATGTTAGCAATAGGACAACATGTGCTTCAGGTGCATGACTTGAATATTCGCCGTCATTTCTGAACAGGAATAACAGCAGTTAATGCAGGAGGCTTTGATCAGCTCTATTTGTGTCCATGGCTGCATGTAGATGTGAGCCAGTGTTTCCAGTTCAAACTGTAAATCTCTTTGCACGTGGGCAGCTTTGGTCAGGAGACACAAGACAAGGTGAAACTTTATCTCCCTCTTCTGTTTACACAGTGAACTACAGAACAGAATAGAGCTGCTCAAGGGGAAAACTGCTTCAAGTCACATCTTATGATGGAGTATTTTTAGATATCAAAGCTCTGGACTCTGATTTTATCACAGTATTTGAACAGCCTTGTGACTGGACTAACCTGCCATTTAACGGCTAACAGCTAAAAAGAGATTTGAGCAGCATTCAGCGGGATGAGGATAGTGGCAAAGAGGCATCACCTGAACCAGTTTCAAATCCTGCTCACCTACAGAGGCCCTAATCATTCTGTCTGATTACGCTTCAGCCCAGATCGGAGTTTGACAGTCAATACAATCTGGAGGTTACCAAGCTTTTTTTCTTACCATCAAGAAAGTGCCACAAATCTTCCAGGACAGTGAAGAACATGTTAATCAAGGTGTGTTCAAGCCCAGAGTCTTGAAAATACATCCAAAATACTTCCTCTCAGGAACAGCTGATGCCCACCACTTCATTTTTTCTAATTATATTGACTGAGCAGGCCAAAGGAAACCCTGAAAGGCAATCTTTGACTTTTTACAGCTGTCAACGTCTTACGGTATTAACAGCTCGGTTTCACTGAGGAATACAAGTTAAAATGCAGACCATCGTGACTTTGTACATCTGAATAAAAGCATTGCTGTTTAATTTCAACTTTGCTTTTTCTGCTGTGAAAGATGTCATAGTCTCTAAACCACAGCACCAAACTTTTGGAAAAAGTCTATTTGGTGTCCAGCATTCACCAAATACTGCAGCCAGTTCGTCACAGAAATCCACTCTAACTCATGAATACAGTTAAAAGACTAAATGTATGTTTGCAAGTTCGCAATATGATCTCACAACACTGTCTTGCTTTGAAATCACAAATCACACAAATGATGGTTTACCACAAAATTTTATTCACGATCTTAAACAATGAGCCAGGTTTAGCGTTTTCCACCGACGCGGGGTGCGCTGACCTTCATGGGCTTAGCGATCTTGGGCTTCTGTGCGGTCTTGGCCGCGGCCTACGAAAGGAGAAAGACATTAATATTGTACAATTAATACCTGAAAATCTGGTTATTGAATAACTTGGTGAACACTGAGGAGCAGGTGGTGCCAATATTTATGTGCAACTAAAAAAAAACTACCTTTCAACAATGAAAAATTTACAATTGTGTCTTTAGTTGTCAGGTTATAAAGCTGCTAGACATAAATAGATTCAACTTTAAATACATCTTTAGTAGAGCAGCCCAGATTTTATAACTTAAATGCACAACAATAAATCTCACCTTTGCACTTGGAGCAGCAGGCTTCTTGGCTGCCTGCTTTGCCTTCTTGGCCTCCTTGGCAGCTCTGAGAATTATAAGAACAAATGAATCAATCTACACAAGTATAAATGAAAGATACGGATGATAACCTCTCATCTATGAGCCATAAGGTTGTTTCATATCAATACACTGTCCACCGTTCATCCTCTGCAATAAAACTCAAAGTAGACGAACTGTGTATGGATGAATGTAACTACAGAAAAGCATCTTGAGTCAGTAAAGACGATGAAATTCTTTGTTGAATATCACAATGATGCAAAAGCTTATTAAAACTAAATTACAACAGGCTTAAGTTTCCGCCATGTAATTGGCTCGCTTTCCATTATTCTGCTAGAGCTTTAATCTTTTCTCTAAATTTACCACTTGTTTAAATAAGTTTAGACAAAATGCAGGTGTGTAATTGATCATTTATTAGCCACTATAAATAGTGTTTGATGATATTCACAAGTTTTGCCTTTATATTTTCAGACTGATCTACACTGGACATCAAGTTGATGTTTTCTTCAGTAAGATTCTGCAGAATACAGTCGTTTAAAATGATTTAATTATTTTATTAGTTATGGGAACAACACTAGATGCCCGACTAAAATTAGACGAAGAGTCAAAAACTCTGAACACATAATGTAGTCGCTGAACTTTTGAGAATTTTATTAGATTTAAGAGTAAAGAACCCCATTAGTGGATGAATGGGCAGTTTGTCCTCTTACCTGATGGCCTGCTCCCTCTGGGCCTTACGGACCTCGGGCTTCTGGTTCCTCTTGGCCATGATCTCAGCCAGGGAGGCCCCAGTGATGGCCCTCTGGAATTTCACTGCGCGGCGAGTACGCTTCTTTGTCACCTCTTCCTGTTAAACCGCAAGAAAAAATGTTAATGTCCATCACAACAACCATGACATTTCAAAATGCTTTGCATGTCCGCATCACCTGCATCCAAGTCTGTCAGAATTTACCTTTGGGAGACAACGATCCCCACAATGAGCAAGAAGAGCGATGACTCTGTGTTACCATTTTAAGATAAATCTATACATTTTCCTGTTATTTCTGGCCAAACATAAAATATAATTTATCCTGAGTAACTGAAAACCAAATTAACTAAACTAGTCATCAAGGTGAATTGCTTTTTTCTTCTCTATTCTTGTCATTTGGGAGGTTTCTGTTAGAGATGGCTAGAATCTCTAAGGGGGGCACCAAAAATCCTACTATGTTGGAGAAACCTTGTCTGATAGATGGATCGGTGGCCGACACTGTCTTTATTTTGATAGAAACGTCTGGTTCAGGTTAAACCTTAGATGTAAATAAATCAGTAAAGCTGCTATATTCAATGAAAGAAGGATCAGAAACTTCTATGTGCAGCTATAACACATTTCTACAACAATCTTTTGAAGTCATGAGCTGTAGTCTACATCTCCAGAGGTGTGTGATCACAAAATTAAGAACAGTTGTGAAATTTTGTTTTAACAACAGTTTTCAGGAATCATAGCCAACCAACAGTCAACAGCATGTTTCCAATCACCTTTAACAAGTCAGTCTGTGTGTCTTCTGAGACCTCAGCAACCACACAAAGTTTATTCCCTTAAATACAAGACAGTATTTTTTACTGATGCTTTTAAAAGCTAATGAGCCTGTAACACAAATAATTGAACTGTGTGGTGCATGAATGTAGGTACCGTGCTTGCTGTCTGACAAACGAACTGTCAAGTTACGATTAGTAATAGAGATGAATTTTCCACAGTCTACTTTCAATAAAACAATGCTAATAAAGTATTTTTAGTATCAAATGTCCTGCAGTATCCCTGAAATACTGGTACTATATTAAGTATATATTAGTCAACATTTGCTGCATTAGTGTAATACTGGACACAGTGAATTTACATGTAATAGGTGCTGGCATGTTGGAGAGTTTGGAGGCTGACCAATGGTGAGATGTCTGTAAAGACGTCAAGGGCCAGTACTATGATCTCCAGTTTTTCTATGGCTGCAGGTGTGGAGTGAGCACTGCTGCCAAGTCTGCAAAACACAGACCAGCAACAGCACATAACATGGACTGAGACCGTGCACACCACTCACCCGCAGCCAATCTCATGTGTAAATGGGAACTTGAGTCAACGTGTGTTTAATGGTTTAAAAAGAAAATACAAATCTACCATGACTTTTTGGTAACTTTTACACTATTTTAAACCACTTAACGATAAACTACAAGTAAAACTCAAATGCCAGTTTCACACGCAAAAAAATACGAACACAAGAGGCAACTGCTTGAACAAAATTTGAAGCAGACACTCGCTGCTGACAATATCAGCATGTCCATAAGGACTTAAAAGACAGAATCAGTGAGTACATTTTCATTTCCACAGACAGCACCTTGTCAGCCACCTAAAACACACACAAACACATTCAGGCCGTTACTTACAGACTGTCCCTTCTTGTGCTTGCGTCTGTACAGCACAGTCCAGTTGATCTGTCTGGGGTTTCTCTTGGCCAGGAAAGCAGACTCACACTTGGCGTTCAAAAACTGGAACACCTGACAAACAGAAAGGAAAGAAATGCAGCTTAATATCCAGTTACACATATATGTCCAAAAATCACTCCTTTCTTCATGTATTTACAACTCCCTTCAGAGATGTGACACTGGCAAGAGCTAATACACATCTGTAACTTGTGCATCCGGACTACACATTAGGGTTGAACAATTAATCAACTTCAAAACAAAACTTCAATTTAAAACAACACAATTGACAAATCGCAAAGGCTGTCATTTAGATTATATGTTACACTGCTGGGTGACAAGGTTTAAACTGCCATGTCACAGGTTTTAGTCTTACATTAATCTAATGTATTAAGGCTCCATCACGTTTTGAATCTATTACACTATGAATACTTGAATATTTTAGCACAAGCATATCCATTAGGAGACAAGAAACACAGACACTCAAAATTTGGGTATTGATACAGCTTGTTTTCTCCATATGTCCTGCACAATTAAATGTAGGGCAGCAGCTAAAGACTATTTTTACTGTTGACTATTGTCTCGATTGCTCCTATAAAGGTTTAGTCTGCAAAATGCCAGAAATTAGTAAAAGAATGTTGATCAGCATTTCCCAATTCCAAGATGACATCCTCAAATGATCTATTTTGTCCACAATCCAAAGATATTCAGTTTTCAATCATATAGGAAAACGAAAAACAGATAAAATTCACACTTCAGAAGCTGGAATCAGAGATATTTGACATTTTTCTTCCCTATCAAAACTGGCTCAGACAGATTAATCATTTATCAAAACAGTTGTGGATTAATTGATAAGTAGACAAGTCGTTCAATTCTTGCTGATCTATTAAAATGATACAATACCTATCACTTAAGACTCCTTCTAGCTTTCCTTAAAGTTACTTACTATAAATTTTATTGAAATTTGAATCTGTACACATTTCCAGACTCTGCAGTAATGAGATATGATAAGACTAGTGCAGTGTAAAACACCAGTACAGCTCAGAAACACTTTCACACTGAAATGTTTTGTTGTTTAGTGGCTAATTAAGGACGCTAGCAGGCTACGCTAGCAGGTAGCGTTAGCACAGGACCCCATTAAACCGGCTGGGCCTGCTCCAGAAACTGTAGTTTCAGTTACCAACTCGTTGTACAACATTTACAGTGAACATTACGCGTTTAGCCGGTAAAATATAATGCATATACGATCTACTCTTAGAGAGTAGAGGCCGGTGTCGGACTCTGTGGGACTATTACCTTTCCGTCTATCCTGGCGTATCGGCGGCCATGGCCGGGGTATATTTTATACCCGCTGAAACTGCACAACTCGACCCTGAAAACGACAAATATAAGACATCACTTAAAGAAAACATTACATATTTCATCTTAACACAGAAAACGTCTCCGTAAAGTTTATTTAAGTCTTGAGATGGCATTTGATAGTATTCTGTACACTCACTTCATGATGGCTACAAGAGGGCACAAAACCGGAAAGGAAGATGACGGACGCGGAAACTGAATTGGAAGACTGCAAATCGATATTTAGGAATTAATAAACAGTACATATTTTTTAAACTTAGTTAGAGATTTGTTGATGCCTCAAATATAATATACCAACAAAACTTATTTTAGCGATTCAAAAACTATTTTAGTCAAAGTAATATTTTGGCCAATCATTACGATGGTAACGTCACAATATGACGGTTGCCTAGCAAGCGAATCAGCAACAGCATAGCAAGCTACTTTCTTGCTTAAAAATACGATAATAAAGTGTGGAATTAAACACATGAACAGGGAAATAATTAACTAAAAAATATCTATCATCACTACGTTTTTAGTTAATGATATTTAGCTGGCTTATTTCGTTTTCTGCTATAACCTGGCTGGCGGGTTTCCCGCAATATAGGCGCGCTGCTGACAAGTTGTAGTCTTTTCGTGGCCAAAAAACACAAGGCGGTTGTGAGCGAGACAGTCTTTGTGAACTACATTTCCCAGAAGAAACTCGGTTACGCAGTTTGACAACCCGCAGACGCCTCTTGTCTTTCAGTAGTCTAGAGCTAGGAGAGTTGTTAGCTAGCGTTAGGTGTCGCCTGGGCCGACAGGATGGGTGTATCAGATTTACAGTTCGATGCAAATGCTGGTAAGTAGGTTTCTTGATTGTTTAAACAGAGAAACAGCAATGTTTGGGGTTTGTTTGACGGTAGACGTTGAGAGGGTGTTTATTACCGGCTGACGTTAGCTGCATCATTACTGCCGTTAGCTTGTTAACGTTACATGGAGACCAAAACATCCCGTGTCAGATTAAGACATTGTGCTGTACAGAACTTGGGTATCCAAAGTCGTGTTTATGTTCTGTACGTCCTAGCATTAGATTTAAGAGAAGAAATACATATTTGGCAGTATGTGGAATCCTTTCTGCCTTGTTGGTTCTCATTGGTAATCTCCTTCCGTGCCTTCATATGTCATGGACAAAGACTGGGGCCAACTTACGTCCTTTTTTGGTGTGATAGATCTTCGGATATGATTATCCAGAATACTCTTATGGACAATGCATAGAGGTTATTTACAGAACTTCAACCAAAGCTCAGACAAACAGATTAAAAACAAGGAATGCGACTCAGTGCCTTTATGTTCATCATCTGTCAAACTCTATGCCATCAGTTTAAAATGTTTTTTTTTTTGTCTCAAGCGTGACTCAAGATAACCATGATACAGTTATATATTGGCATACATGTATACTTAATGTGTGTTAAGCTGATTTTACATCTTGTGTGTACTGTAGCTATGCAAATTAATACACTGACAGTTGTTTTGGTTTTCCAGTCCTGTTATTCTCCTTCTTCTCTATCCCACCAGGACCTGTGTTGGATCTTTCAACTCGAGGTATGCAGAAACTGGATCCAAATTTCATCTGCTCTGAGGACACTCACACTCTCATTTTGGACCGAAACAACATAATGAAGCTGGACCACCTGGAGAGGAGCCCCGGCCTTCAGCAGGTAGTACAGCCTTTGAGTGCTTGGCTCTTTTGGTCAGTCGACCGACAGTTTATTCAACAGCCCCTAGTGATTCAGTGCTTAAATACTGTGTACAGGTTTCTGATTTGATAACTATACTTGAAATCTTTACTCCTCAGCTATCTGTAGCCAGTAACCGTCTGGTGAGAATGATGGGGGTGTCTCGACTGACAGAGCTGAGAGTCCTCAATCTTCCTAATAATAGTATTGGTTACATCGAGGGGCTAAGAGATCTGCCTCATCTGGAATGGCTCAACCTGTCTGGGAACAATATTAAGGTAACGAGAAGAAAGATTCTCACATACTTCTTTAATACATTGTCATTTATTTACAAAGATTGAGCCCATGTATAAGGTGAACATTTAATCGGCTCTACAAATTTTTACAGGTCATCGAGCAGCTTAACAACTGTGTCTCCCTTCAACACCTGGATCTGTCTGACAATAACATAAATACCATTGGTGATCTGACTAAATTAGTGGCATTAAAGGTCAGTGTTGCTAAAACCTCTGAATTTTGGCTTAAAGAGAAAGTGCTCTTTAATGCATCCCTGACAAATTCTCTGTTACATTTACAGACGCTTTTACTCCATGGAAACAGCATCACAACACTTCGTACTGTCCCTGCTCACCTACCTGCCCATCTGTCTATTCTCTCCTTGGCAGAAAATGAGATAAGAGATCTCAATGAAGTAATTGTCCTTTGTTTTATTTCATACAGCAGCACTAATCTTAATTTCAATTACACACAGAGTAATTACTGACTGACTTTAATGTGATTATTTCATAGGTGTCATACCTGGCGCCTCTTCATGAACTGGAGCAGCTGTCCATTATGAGCAACCCTTGTGTCATGGCAACACCCTCATTACCAGGTTTTGATTATCGGCCGTACATCATGAGTTGGTGCCTGAGCCTGAAGGTCCTAGATGGCTACGTGGTGTCCCAGAAAGAAGGGTGTGTACATTTCTATGTTGTTACAGTTTGGTAATGCAGATTTATGCAACAGTTTTATCAAAATATTTTGTATATTAATATGTGTAATTCTCATAATTACAGTCTAAAAGCAGAGTGGCTCTACAGTCAAGGTAAAGGTCGTTCATACAGACCAGGACAGCATGTTCAGCTGGTTCAGTACTTGGCCACTGTTTGCCCTCTGACAGCATCACCAGCCCTGGAGACAGCAGAAGATGCCAAGCTGGAGAAGATCCTCAGTAAGCAAAGGTAAAAATCTGAATTTAACAGTTTTGTTTCACCACATGAACCTCAAAAATATGACACCAGAGATTTTTCTTATCCAACCTTATTGTTAATCGTAGCATATGTCATTCTTAACCCTTTTTATGGAAAGTATTTACTTGATTGTGGTTGACATTTTTGTCTCAGGTTTCATCAAAAGCAGCTGTTAGAGGAGACCAGGGGAGGTTGTCCCAGTCCTCCTCGTCCAACTCAGCTAGATGTGGAGAAGCACAGTCCTTCACATGCAGCCCCACAGGGGGGAGCTCAAGAGCTACAGAAAATCACCGCACCTGGACCAGCTGCTGCTCCATCAGGCCTGGAGACAGGTGAGAGAGCTGTTTTATCTCCTTGTTTCTTTTTACAAGCACTTGTGATGTAGCACTTTGGTTTTCATAGTCTTAATCGTTTGATTTGTCTATTTTTGTGTAGAGCCAGTCGTGCAGTTTAACACCTGGGTGAGCGGTGATTCTTCTCATCCATCACTGCCGGTAGTTCGGAGCCCAAGGCTTGGAGAGGACCACATTTATTTAGAGGATGTGCAAACAGATGAGGACAAACTCAACAGCAGCTTGCTTTCCTCAGAGTCTACTTTTCTCCCCCTCACATCTGATCTGGAGCCACACAGGAGCCACTCTGACAGCGAGGACGAAACTGAGACATTTGAGCCCGATTCTCTGGCTCCAAAGCGACCAGCACAGCCCAAAAAGCACAACACAAGCAAGACACATCATTCACCCCCAGTGGATAGGCACGAGAGGAAGACTCAAGAAGAACAAGTTATTTCTGGTCCCACCAGAGCATCGGGATCACTGGAGGTCAGAGTTAGCACACCGCAAAATGATGTGGAAGCATCCTCTGACTTTGTTAAAGCAGAGATGAAAGAAGTCCCCAAGCAGGAAGAAGCTGGTCTGTGTGCTAGTAAATCAAGTTTGATGGAAACAGGCAGAGCAGCGATTAAAATACAGTCATGGTGGAGGGGACACTACACTCGATGTTGTCACCCCATGGCCAGAGAGGTGCGAAGTGAAATTCGCCTACGCAGGATGCAAGACCACATCGTCTTCCTCTCTGACAAGTTGGACAGGTAAGTGACCAACCAATAGTGCTGTTTCTATAACAGTAATAAATCACTTTTGTTTATTGTCTGTTTTATTTATGAAGGATGTGCATATTTTAATTTAACCCTGTGAATCACAAAAACCTGCCAGTGGGTTTCTTTAAAAAGAAACCAGGAGCTTTCAAAACAGCAGGAATAGCTGGATTTTCAACTGTTTCACGGTCCTTGAATGCGTCATGTGTTATGCACTATTCTGTCAGGAAAAATAACAAAATCTGTGCCTAAAAGTTCACCTTATATGCCTCTTTCAAAAATTCTTTACCACATCCTGTAAAAACACAAAAATATTGCACTCCTCAGCCCAACTGAGAAGCCATGACTGACTCAGCTGCGATCAACAGCCAAGTGACGAAAATTGCGTGAACTGCAGGCTTTATTTACACAGAGCAGAACGGAGACGATAAAGGGGGATTGAGAAAAAAGTAGAACATACTTGGTCAATTAAAAGAAATGCCGCACGTCTCGAAAACAGTTTACAGAAGAGCAAGTTGTTGGAAGATGGATTCAGATAAAGTTGATAGCAAAGTAGAGTGAAAAATGCAGAGTTTGTGAGGGTTGTAAAAATGTAAGTAGACCTAGCCAGATAGCCCATTTATAGCATGTGAAGCCCCCCCTTTTCTTAATCTTGGTAATACTTGTGTGCACTTGGAATAATGTCTGTTATTTTTTATTTTTTTGTAAGGAAAAAAAGAAATGGCATTATAACTGTCATACTGCACAAAAAGACATTCTTTAGTTCTCCCCACTTCTAGACATGATTGTGGTGTGTCTGTACAGGTATAGGACTTTATATTGCAGTGAAAAATGAGCCCACAGAAAGTAAAAATTTAACAGGAGCAAATAAAATGGCAAGAAACTGCTTGGGGTTTAGATTGTTAAGGTATAACTGGTGAAGGTAAATGTGATGTGTTTGCAGTGTGCAGAAGCAGTATGAGGAGGAGAGGTTACAAAGGCTGGTTCAGGAGGAGGCTGTGAAGTTTCTGTGGAAAGAGGTCAGTAGTCGAAGTTATTATTTATCATTACCATACTTTCACTACACATCATTCATTATTTATGTGAGGATCTCCGGGGATATGCTTTAAACTTTAAATTTATTTCGTTTTCTCCATGTAGCTTCAGTCTATGCAGCAGTGGAAGCAGTCTGTAGAGCAGCAGCTAGTAGCCATCTCTCAGGCTGTCACCCCAGCTCAGATCTCCTCTCCTGGACTTTGTAAAGCAGCTCCACTTGTTGCCTCCAGCACCACCAACCCACCCAGCACAGATGTCTCCTTCCCCGACTCTGGCTTCCAGTCGACCAGTGATCAGCAGGCGGCGCAGGAGGACAGCTTCCTGAGCAGTGGGACAGCAGACTCTCTGAAGACGGTCCGAGCACTGAGCCCCGTTCGTAGCGACTTCGCTGCTGGTAGTGAGGGTGTGGACAGTGCAGACTGCAGCCTGCTGGAGCAATACCTGTCCTCTGTACAGCAGAGGGAGGAGGAGGCAGAGGAAGTGATCAGTGATCAAACAGAAACACCACAACCCTCCTCACCAGCGTCACCCAGCAGAAAGGCACCGACCAACTCCCCCACGCAGAAGGCAGCACAAACCATTCCCGGCTCTATTTGAGAGTCTTCGCCTAATGGACACCTGTACAGAACTACTGAGTATATGTAAATTAGCACAGAGCGTAGGACTGAGACGTCGCTCCCTCTTGAGACTTTGAAAACTGCACTCATCTTGATTACTGACCTAGATCTCGTATAACAGTGCTCTTAGTTTCTACTATTGTCAAGACTGAACCCAGAACAAGCTTGAAGCACTATCTTACTGTGAATGTAACTCCTGTGTTTTTTATACTTCACTGCGTGGACCTTTTCTGTTATTAACGCACATTTTTCTCTCTGTGTGAAGACAATGATTGTGATGTAGCTTCAGAAGGTATCAGTAACGTAAAGGCTGTTGTTTTATGTGAGCAGGTTACTACCTCTACTGATAAAAACA
The DNA here is from genome assembly GCA_024666655.1 of Dascyllus trimaculatus. Classification (NCBI taxonomy): domain Eukaryota; kingdom Metazoa; phylum Chordata; class Actinopteri; family Pomacentridae; genus Dascyllus; species Dascyllus trimaculatus. The sequence continues at coordinate 15,187,198 of CM045456.1, read as the reverse complement.
GGCATGTTGTAACCTGTTCTATTTATCTATATCCACTGCAACATACACTTGTGATGAACTACAGTTATTCAGATTAGGAGTTGATGTGTTAAATGCAATACACTTGTAACCACAGATTCACTATAATATATTGTCATACAGTGTCAATGGATGACCCATTTTGTACCAACCTTATCTACAGGTCAATACCTGACTGGCAAAAGAATGTTGTAGCATCCTTATCTTAAGAAAAATGTAAATAAATCTGCAATTATACTTTTCTAAATATTCTTGTTTGGTTTAATATCATGTTCAAGTATTGTGAAAGTATTTTGACTAGCAGGAGCAGCAGAGAAGAGGCATATTGTGTTAATAAGTGTCCCACTGAGCCCAGCTGCACAGTACAAGGGTCCTGGAAGCTCAGCTACCGTAAATTGATTTCAGGCATTATTATTGACCTGCAGTAAACACACGTGTTTCCAGTTTATGAACAGGATGTTGAGCAGTGTCATTCATCAATTCTAAAACTGGTTGCACATGTATTTGTTATGTCACTGCATAATAATAATGTACTACTTGAGAAAAAAAAGTCATTTTTCACAGCAGACGTGGCATTAAAAGTAGCTAACACAGTTGTTACCAGTTGCATAGTGGTGCGATTCATTAAGACTAATGAACAGAAAAAACACATTTAGATGTTTATTACACTTTGTCTTTTGAACATTTATGCAAATGACCAGACATTTAAAGAGAAATACCAAATTTGCATATTTAAGCACAACATTTCCAAAAACTTTCAATCCCAAAAAAGTTGTCTTTATGTAAGTAGTCAGGTAGAGTCATATCTTTAAATGCTGTTTTCTCAAAATTAGTTTTTCTTACTTTCAGTACTAGAAACCACTTACACAGACCAGCCTCTCCAGTTTTATTTCTATTGATATTTTGAGAAGAAGAGGGAAATATGTTATTTAGTTAGAGAGATAGTTCTGAGGTACAGCAGTTTTGGGGAATTTTACTGTTTTCCTACTTTTCCAGAGTCAGAAATAAATAAATGCCCTAGAACAGCTGCATACCACTGCATCCTGTTGATACTTGATCACAATTGGATCTAGAAAGTTTGGAGGTCAAATCAACATGTGGGTCCATTGTCATGTTCCTCTACATGTTCCTGATTGTTTGATGTTTTTCCATGTGGTGGGGGGGATTTTCCTGTGGGGATAGGCCAGTGACATTTAGGATTTCCATTTGCATGAGGGAGTGTGTTTGTTGTAGGACAATGTTTATTTGGGTGTCTAAGTCTCATCAACATGGATGTTAAAATCCAAGGTTTTCCGCAAATATTAGCAATATGATCAATGTTATTCACTTCACCTGTCAGTGGTCAGAATGTTGTGGCTAATCGGTGTATTTCTATTGAGTAATGTAAATTTAATAAGAATATAAAACACAAAATAAGTGATTGCATCAGTATTCACCTCCTTCAAGTCAGTATTGACTAGATTGTAACTCCTCCAGAGGAGTCATGGCTGTCTAAGTGGCCGCCCTCACTAGTCTTTCTGGTGCTGTCACTTATTAATAACATTTTCACAGAGTTGCTTGGAGTATTACTTTGTACTCATGCTGAAGAACTGATTCTCCAGTGACAGACAGCTGTTTTTATTCTACAGTCACCTGAGACACACTGACCACACTGTGATTACACTGTTGTGACTTGGTTTTTGAAATGGCCGACCACCAGAGGACGCTGTAACACAGAAACACGCTCTCACCTCCACCCCGCTGCTCCTTTCCTCCCATCATTTTCCTCCAATCATCATTACTAATCGAGAGGAGGCTCTTCCAGACGACTGCCCCGTCCTCCTGGGTGAGCTTCATTAAACGGTTCCTCTTCTCCGGTCCGTCGCTACGGTCCTTCTGCCTCCTCCTGCGGTCTGACATCACGCTAATCCCGAAGCCTGTAAGTAAGCGACCGTTTACCGTCCCTCAAACCGACCGTACCAGAGGTGTTAGCTAGCAGAGGTCCGTCAGCACAGCTGGTGTTTTGAATTTAGAGTTATCTCCTCCCATGTACTGAATATTATCATTTCTTTGTTGCGGGCTCTGGCGTCATTTTTCAGCCGTTCATGTGACAGCAGCGGACCGCTAGAAACGCATAAATGTGACCGTTAGAGACGTCTCAAGATGGAGATGAGCCCGAACGGCAGCGGGGGGATGCTGACAGTTACCGGGGACATTTAAATGTAAATGTCGCCTAAAAGCAGAGCTGTGTCTGGCCGCTAAACCTGCCTGTTTACTCGTGTAGAAACGTCTGTGAATATAAAGCTCCAACAGCAGGTACAGTAACCTTAATTTGGACTTATTTACCAGCGTTTTAACGATGCTAGCAGTTAAGAGGAAAGTTAAGGGAAACTTAACTTGCTGTAGAAAATAGGGTAAAAGCGGTTAAGATGTTTTAGCTAATGCTATCTGACAGCCTCCTCAAAATGATTCACAGACAAGGAAAACTTGGATTTATAGTGAATTTATAATCGAACAGTAGGTTTCTTTTTATATATTATAATATTTTACATGTATAAGTCTTGTATGTTATATCATTTTGTATATATTATAATGTTTTTTGTAAGGTATACAATCTTAAAGTAAAAAAATGTGATAATACTGCCTCAGTTGTAGGTTTTTTGTGTCAGGCTTCTCACTTCTAAACTTCTAAACAAGGCAAATTTTGATTTATAGTGAATTTCTAATCACACAGTAGGTTTCCTTTTATATATTATAATATTTTACATATATAAATCTCGTATATTATGTTATTTTAGATATATCAGAATCAACTTTATTGGCCAAGTTTGTACACGCAAACAAGGAATTTGACTCCGGTGAATCTTAGCTCTCTGTGCACAGTAATCAGAAAAAAAAACAGTTAAAGCTACCAAATGTGTTTTCAGTTAAAGTCACTGAAAACTGTGAAAAATGTGTCATTTTCATAAAATGTTTAAATAATGAAGGAGTAATATAACTTCTTTATTTTTTTATATGTTTTCAATGAATGTGAGTGGGCTTGGTTGTTTGTCTCTATGTGTAGTCCTGTGATAGACTGTCAACCTGTCCAGGGTGTCCCCTGCCTTCACCCAAATCGACTGGGATAAGCTCCAGCTCCCCCGCGATCCTATAGAGGATTAAGCGGTGTATAGATAATAGAAGTATGGATGGATATGTTTTCAATGGATATGAAGACGTTCCCTTCAAAAACTTTCAAAGAAATTAAAACTGTCCTTCCTGGAAGAAAAAGATACTGTTAAAATGTCCTAAAAAGTGGATTTTCCAGCTCTGAAGCTAACTTTAGGAAGACCTGTGGCAGTCAGTTTGTGATGTAGCACCAAATGACATTTAGATACGACAAGACTAAGTTGTTTTTGCCCACAACAAAAATTTGACTGGACTTGAGTGAATATTAGTGGAGATATGAGTTTTAGAAAATCAAAGATTTTTTGTTTTGATGATAGATGATAGATTATTTTAATTTCTGTAATAAAAAAAAATTAACATAAGCTATTGACATGATTACGAGTTTCAATTTTTTCTTGATTTTTCTGGGATATTCAGTACAAAAAATCCGCCAAAGCCTGTAAAAAATAAGCAATTGGTTAGGCTTTAAAGATGCTTTAAAAGAATCGTTGAAGTTAACAAATTTACCTCAGAGGGCCGATTTTCTAAAAGTCTTTTGGAGTAGAGCTCTGGGATTTTGCAAGATTCCATGGTTTATGTAGAAGTTTTCCATGTTTTTTCAATAAAATCCATGACCTCAGCTGGGAGGCCCTCGGTGAGTTGGCATGGAATGACTCAAACACTAAATGCAAGGCTAACAGCGTTGTTGCCTGTCTCCACTGGGATTTTGGACCACTCCTCTTTTGTGTTGAGATTAGAAGGCCTCTTTGTTTTTACTTGGCCATATGTTTCAGATCATCGTCTCATTCGAAGGTCCACTTTTTTAGCAGATTGCCTGTCGTTTGCCTCCAGAATCCTAATGCTGTCCTCTTTTCTCATGATGCAGTTTAATTTAAATAGGAGTGCCTGGCCCCTTGGCTAGAAAACCCCCTGAAACGTTACATTCCCACCACAATGCTTGACTGGAAGAATGGTGTTCTTGGGATTGAATGCTTTCTTTTTCTTTTTCCAAACAAAAGCAATGCTGCTGTGTCTATACAGCGCCGTTTATTTTTTTTTATCTCATTGGACCACAGATTTGACAACTAAAAGATTTCTTTTATTTTCAGGTTAGCTTTTGAAAAGATTAAGTGAGCATTTGTGGGCCAGTCATGGAAAAGTGGACTCCTCCTTGCAACCCTGGGTAGTGTTTGCTGGAGTGTCTACCTTGAGAACTGCTCAGATGCATCAGGATGATCGTGGTGGTGACCCTTGGATTCTTGTTGACCTCTCTCATTACCATTCTTGCCAGTGCAGGGATCACTATTGGCTTCCTACAACATCCTTAGAGATTTTTCACAGTGTGAAGCTATTTGTAAAATTATGCATTGCACTCTGGCCACTGGCACTTAATAACACTCAGATATGGCTTTACATCCCTTCCCCGTCATGTGAGATGCCACAACTCATTCCCAGTGATGGGCCCTAATTGCGTTCTGCCATAATGCATGATTGTCTACTGAGTGACTAGAGAGCTACTGCCTGCTGTTACTAATTTATAGTACAGTAGAATGCTTTAGAACATTGCAGGTTTTGCCAGGACCATTGGGAATTATATAGAAACTAAATTTTCTCAAAAAATGACAGTTTACAGGGGTACGATTAATTCTGGAAATGGTATTTTCAGTTTAAAAAAATGTACTAAATACATTGAAAGATTTACAATTTATCATTAGCATCTCTACCACAATGCGTGTCCAGCCAGAAGAAACCTGTTGGTCAAGCAGAAATTCACTATTAATCCAAATTTAGTGAACAGGGTACAAATAATTTTGGACTTAACTATGCATATTGAGTTATTTTGTTGCATTTGTTGTATATATTTTCCATTATGTCTACTCAGCAATTTTGTTTAATGTTATTGTGTGTATTAAGTTATGTGTGTATTTTTCTTTTTTGTGTAATGAGCTATTTAATTTTTCGAACATTCATTTATTTCATCATTTCTAGTTTAATCAAGTGGAAGGAGTTTGCTCAAGTAGTCTTGTGAAGGGACCTGTTGACATTGGATTGTTATCTGATTGTTACTGATCTGTTGTCGACAGGTTCGCCTCTCTGACAACGTGGCCGACTGCTCCATCTGCTGAAGAAGACTGTGTGATGTGGTCGAAAGCACTGGATGAAGCTTGTAAGTGGATCTTGATGGTAAAATGTCTTAAATTACAGTTACTGTATATGTTTTGTGAATACAGTATCCAGTATTTGTAGAACATGTGAAGCCCACAGTGACTTTAAAAACGGCAAAAACAGTCTTAGAGTGAAGAAACAGGATTCAACTGCAAGAGCGTAACTTGAAACTTTGCATCAGACTGACAGAACTCTGTTTCCTTGTAAGATCTACAAATGAAATTAGACATGAATAGGCTTACTTTCCAAAATCCATCAACTATTTTTACATCTTCTGAGCAGAGGCAGTCAGCACAGATGACTAAACTGAACGGCCTGTACGTCATGAAAGAATGAGCAATAAAACACTTCAGTTTCGTTCAAATCATCTAATTATCAAATCATTTCTTGCCACAGGTAGCTGTGATTGTGTTTTGTACAGTACAGGACCAAATGAGTTGTACAATATGTCATAAGTATAATCTAATGTGCTTTGAAAAATTTAATTTTTAATACTTGTCTTTCCTTATCTGATGAAAACTCCTTACAGAGAAGAGGTTTAGCAGCTTACACAAGTGCATTTGGAACAGGACCTTGTTGTGAATGTTTCCATTTTCCTGTGCTGTTTCTGCTTTTCATCTTCATAAACATGAACGGATCAAGCGGTAGTTTTTCTTTATGTCCATCCTTGTTCAGTGTTCATGGATGCAGATAAAATGATGCCATCATCACCACGGTGACAGCAGAGAGAGAAACAGGGCCTGATCATGGGAGACAGAAGGAGGTCACAATGTGCCGAAATTTGTCCAAATATGCCCTCATCTTCTTCTTCCTAGCACTGTCTGGCCTCATCTTCCTGCTGCGCAACATCCACACTGTAGAGGTGAGGAGAAAATGGGGCTACATTTTATATATTTGCTCTGTGACCTCAAAAGGAAAATGGATATAATGAATTTTAATGCTCAAACTGTGTATCGTGTGTCTATTAAACAATACCCTACATTATGAGGGTAGTCAGTGCAACATTTTCCCTCACATGTGAAAAGAAATATGCTTTTTCTTTTCATTTTACTTTTGTGTGAAGCTTTATTAATTTCAGGTAAATGTTCACATATTTAAAGAAACTCAAACAAATATAGGTCTATAAATGCACTCAACAGAAATATCCCACTAAATACAGACATGAAAAGTAAAAATATAAACGAGAGACAAAACAGTTACATTTGCACCGCCATTTTTGGCATAACAGCAGAGAGAGCATTCCAAAACGTTCACTCAGGCAGCCAAAAACACAAGTGTCCCTCGGCATCCATCCCAAGTTGTTAAAATAAACACAGCTGCATGATGTAGAAACACCAAATAAGTCCACATATTTAAAGTTGGATTCCTCGATTCTAGAGAGCTTGTTTTCCTCTTGTAATGTGCCTGAGAGGCTGATTTAGTATTAATCTTCCACAGCCTTGGGGACATAAAAGAAGCGTTAGAAAAGTTAATATGAAAGCTGCAGAAAGAACCAGGATGTTTTGCATTTTTAGTCTTTAATATATGTCAAACTCCAAACATACTGGATCCTTCAGTTCCCATAATACAACCCATAATATCTTCTTGTCAGATCCTCTGAATTGTATGCCAGATGATTTCAATTATTCTTTCTCTTCAGAACTGGAACTGCCACACAATTTCAAGCCTTTACCAGCTGCAGAGCAGGATCCAGTCGTCCTTCGTGACTCTTCCTACTTTTTACCACAACCGCACCTTCTGTGCCCATCTGGGCCAGAAACCGTCCCCCAAAGATGAAGTGGAAGAGCGCTACCTGTTGGACTCTATCTCCTGGCCTGGTCCTCCGTCTCAATCCTCGCCACCCACCCTGCGCCAGACGAGCGACCCTGTGCATAGCCTGTTCGCCATCCTTCCCAGTAAAGATGGAAGGGAGTGGCATTTGGGAGACCAGCTGGAGGCCCTCGTCCAAATGCACGACTTCTTGGGCCGTCCCAAGCGCTACGGCGGGGATTTCCTTTTGGCCAGACTTCACTCTCCGGAGCTCGGAGCAGGTGTAGCAGGGAGGGTGGTGGACCACAGGAATGGATTTTATTCTGCTCTGTTCCCGCTACTCTGGGTGGGAACTGCACAGGTTGAGATTATAATGGTGCACTCCAGCGAGGCCGTTGCAGTGCTGCGACGGCTGAGGGAGGAACGACCTGATCGCGTGTTTTTCAAGAGCCTGTTCCGCTTGGGCTTCTTGTCGGAAACTACTGTGTGCAACATGTGTTTGCCCCCCGACCAGCAGCCGCTGTGCAACTACACAGACCTTTACACAGGCGAGCCCTGGTACTGCTACAAGCCTAAGATGCTCAGCTGTGACACCAGAATCAACCACGCCAAAGGAGGCTACTTGAAACACATCATCACCAACAAGGAGGCATTGCTCTTCCAGAGGTTTGTAGTCTTAAACACATGGGATATTTGCTGCTGCTGGACGTATGTTTGTGTTTTATTCAAGGATAAGTCTGGTGACATTTTGCATTTTTCTTACTTTAAACAAATTCATTGAAACCATATAGTGGACTATTAGGGGAGAGTGGACAAACCGAATGCAGCTTATGATTATGGTCAATAAACATTACAGTAACAATGGGAAATGTAGTTTGTTTTCCGTGTCACACACGTAGACTGTAGTTTAAAGAGGGACACTCTATTACCAGTTCCTTCCACTGTCCAACAATGAAGCCAAAATATTGTAGAAATTAGTGCTGCTGTCTTGTGTTGGTGACATCATTTGAGTCTGCAAAGTGTTAACCGAGTGACAGACATTGTATGATCAAATGTGAGCACAAAGAACATGTTTAAGCTTCATGTAGCCCCCACCGCTGAAGTTTTGACTGTCTTGGATTGATAATGAATGTCCTGCAGGAGGTTATTTCTACTACAGCTTTCATGTCTTACAGGGGTCTCAAACTCTGGTCCTCGAGGGCCACTATCCTGCATGTTTTAGATGTTTCCCTATTCCAACACACCTGATTCAAATGATCAGGATCGTTATCAGGCTTCTGCAGAGCTTCATGATGAGCTGATCATTTGAATCAGGTGTGTTAGAAGAGGGAAACATCTAAAACATGCAGGATAGTGGCCCTCGAAGACCAGAGTTTGAGACCCCGGTCTTATATAGAGGCTATACTAGTGCACAAATTGTGTATTTATCCGCCACTGAAAATAGTCCCTGGCAAATGCACTATAGGTTCTAAGTTGGTTAATATTCCCCCAAAACTACTTTGCCCAGCTGTTTTACTAAATTATTTCACTTGACAGTTGTTTGTGGTGTCTTAATTATTGAAACAGATTTGCTTTTGGTCAAACTCAAATTCATTCATAAAGCACATTTAAAAGCAACTAGAGTTAATCCAAAGTGCTCTACAATCAAAAAGTAGCACCAAACAACAAAATCTTAAAATTAGTCCCGAAACTGCCAGGAAGCGAGTGGCTGGTGGTTTATAAGAGCGTACGTGACTTTGTTTAGGCTTCATGGGATTTGTTGAAAGTAACAAAATTGAGGAACCACAACTTTTTAACATTAGGCACTACCTTTTTTCTTTTTTAGTGGTGTAAACATCAAAGTTCACATACATGCTTCAGGACCTGACAAGATCAGTGTGCTGCCACGGAAAGGTACAGTATACCTGCAGTGTAGTTGGTGCATCATTTCAGGGTATAGCATGCTCTGATTTATTCCATTCATTAATTTTGTCTGCAACATTTCTCACTTTGCATCAGATAAAGTGGAGGAAGAAAACAGCAGTATAAATCCAGAGGACACTCAGCTCGGAGCGTCTGGATATTACTACGAGGACTCGTGGAGGCCTTTAGGTGGCGTTACAATGCGTCAGTTCAATCAATCATCCGCCATCGGTCAGTGTTTGAAGAATAAAGTCATTAACATGTACGGAGACTCCACTGTCCGGCAGTGGTTTGAGTACCTCATTGCTTTTATACCAGGTGAGTCTTGTGTGTTTATCTGACCCTGAATGTTTTGAACTTATCCTAAATGCTGTATCTAAACTTATTGCTTCTCATGTAGAATTAAAGGAGTTCAACCTACACAGTCCTAAAAATGTTGGGCCGTTCATGGCAGTGGACAGCACCCACAATATCCTCTTGAAGTACCGCTGCCACGGCCCTCCCATCCGCTTCTCCACCGTCATGTCCAGTGAGTTGCGGTACATTTCAAACGAGCTGGACGGCCTCGCTGGGGGACCCAACACCGTGGTGGTCCTCAGCATCTGGGCACATTTCAGCACCTTTCCAGTGGAGGTGTACATACGGCGGCTACGGCACATTCGACGGGCGCTGGTCAGACTGCTGGACCGAGCGCCGGAGACGCTCGTGGTGATCCGCTCGGCCAACCTCCAAGCCCTGGACCAGGAGGTGAGCCTGTACAACAGCGACTGGTACTCCCTGCAGCTGGACGTGGTGCTCAGAGCCATGTTCAAGGGACTGAACGTCTTGGTGGTGGATGCTTGGCAAATGACTTCAGCACACCATCAGCCCCATGCCCTCCATCCCCCCCCAGCCATCGTCAAGAACATGATAGATATGCTTTTGTCTTACATTTGCCCAGAGAACACCACGAGCCAGACATAGGAGCACAGAGAGGACAGTGGATCTTTTATTGAAGGAAGGACACTGAGGACTTTATTGTGTGAATCCCTCCGTCAGTTCCTCAGTTGTCTTTGTTCAGCTTCTTTAAAAAACAGTGTTCCAAAGCTGCGTACCCTTTAAATTTACTGAGAGATTTTCCAGATTTTTAATACTTGCATGTTACCTTTAAAGTGGCAATGGACAGGTTTTGTGCTCTGACTTATCATTGTGAAGTAAAGGTTGACAATGCAATGGAATGACTTTAGAATAATGACACCATTAGATTGGTTTCCTATAAACCACACTTTCACTGTGCAATTCTGTCTACCACCAGGAAAATGAAGGCCTAGTTTACGGCACAAAGGAAGCCTGTCTGCATTTGCACAACCAGAACACAAAGTGGACAGCATTTTTGGAGTAACTGTGGAAACTTTACCCAACAAAAGAGAAAAAAGAGAGTGACAAAGATCAAAATAAAACAGTAAAAAGGTAAAAATTTACTTAAGAGATCTAGATTTGAGAGGATTCAAAACTGACATTCTTTTGCAAAACCTGCCTACTTATTGACACAGATGGGTCTTTTACGCTGCCTTTATCATGGCCCTGAAATCAAGGTTTCTGTTTTAAATTGGGATTCTTACAGTTGTTTCTTGCTTTGGACAGGAGGCGGACTGTTTGGCTACACAAAGATAAAAAAATAACATGATAGAAACCCAATTTCTGAACACATACTAAAGAACTTCCGTCTGCTTTCGGACTAAATGAGCTAATAAACACAGTTTTCTGCTCATGTTTTCTTCAGTTCCACCCTGGAGCCAACCCCTGCTGTAGTCTTTACACGCACTCAAACTATGTTATTACTCCATTTTAAACTATGATTATTTCATTTACCTCTTCAGTGAACATGCTGCTTTCTCCTCCTTTATTTCCTAAGTGGCATTGATTGTTTCATGCCCTGTGGTGTCGGTAGTTGCAAGGCTCTGAGGAAAAGGAAGAGTAATCTGGTCCTCGCACCAGCAGTATTATTTGGAAACGTTCGGGGGAAGTTAAACATTTGTCTGTTGCCACTTTAATTTTGATCCCCAAAAAGTTTAATTTATCCTGGGAATGCCAAAGACTTTGGCAGTGATTGTTGATGCTTATCTGTTATCGTAACCAAAGTGTTTTTTTAATGTGTGTGTGTAATATTTTTATGTTTATTTGTTTGCATATATTTGTAAGTTTTGCCAAAGCTGAAGACTCACTGAGTTTTTGTTTCAAAGATTTTTTCTCAGGCTGTTCAATGTCATGTCTGTCTCTGTTGCTTTGTGGAAAAACTACAACCTTGGACATACATTACCAACAACATGGTGAAATGCCACTTATGTATGCACCCGATTTTTTTCGTGATTGTTTTAAAATGCTTTTTACGTGTTTACAGCACACAGTACGACCTCTGTAACTCACTATAGCAGACTAAAGGTAATATGATGGGAATATAAACAGGAGAGCTTAAACTGTACCTTTTTCCAGCTTGAAAAATGTACAAGATAATACTTACAAGACAAAATCTGCATCCGTAACTGATTGTTGACATAATAATTATTGTCATAAGACAGATTCTTCGACATTTTCCCACACAGTCCCTCCATATTGTGTCTTTTATCTAGTGACTGTTCTTACTGACGGCTCGGCTCTCAGCCTTTTTTGGCAAATGCACGCACATGACATCAAATCCTGGCAGTGATGTTCATCTGAGGCTTGACCTTTACATTCATTCCTAATAACACTTTTGTTAACACACATTTTCTATAACAAATGCAAAAAAATGAATATAATGGTTTTTTATTCAGTTTTAATTCTGGGTGTTTTATATTGACATTTGAGGGGTCACTGAATACTGTATCATGTTGATTATAGAGAGATTAAAGATTTGGAGGGTGACGGTTCAGTGAGGATTATCAGGTGTGTACGATACAAAGAGGAAAATGTGCCTATATGTGTATAATTCTGTTTGTTCCTGGCAGCAATCAGAGCCCCAACTAATCACACACTTTGTCGTAATTTCTACATATGGACCGAGCTGCTGTCATGTTTGCCAGTGTTTGCTATTGTCAAATGTGTGCTTTTATAACTGCTACAACGGGCAGTTCATGGGTGTATTTGGAAGCCATTGTCACTTGCTTTCTCAGCAGTAAGAGTTGGATGACATGTTTCTATCATTTTTATATTGTAACATCAGGCACAATATTACCAGGACTTTGCTTATCATGAGCTGGTGATACGTTTGTTGTGATGCCTTTTCCTGATCTGAACCTGTAGTGCAGTTCAATAAACTGTAATAAAGGGAATAACTTCGGTTTCTCAGGTGGGTTGAATTACTGTGTTTCTCTTCTTTATGTTGGGGGTGAGTGCAGACACAGACGCAAGAGGCAGGTTGTGATTTTAAAAAGTTAACTAATCCAAAGCAACATGATCAACAACAACGACAGGTGAACCAGGAAGAGAAACAGCAGGTCGACTAGCAGGCTAAATAAATGAGTTAAAAAATCTAAATGCACAAACCAGACACAGACAAGGAAAATTAGGCACATAGCAGACAGGAAACATGAAGGAAGTAAAAACAGCAGCGACATGCAAGGAAATGGGAAGTCAAAATAAAACAGGAAGTAAAATGAACTTCCTGTAGTATAACCTTTGATATCAGTAACCTTTTGATAACCTCACCAAGCTGCTGTGTCTGATGGTTTTCCTTGTAGACACCCCCATAAGGTAGAAAACGCACTAAGAGCGTAAGATGCTTGAAGATGCTTATGTCTCCACCATGTCTCAGCTGAAGGTGTTCAAACCACATAGCATTTAAGAGAAACAAGGCGAGATGACATCACTGCACCTGTGCTTCTTCTATCTTTTCAGGGAAGAACAATTCTGATTAGCATTAAGGGGTTTTTCCCTTTTGTGGTGTGTGTGTGTAACTGAGAGTATAAATTTAGTTGTTCCTCTCAGAGAGGCGGCACACTTGCTCAGACTGCTTGTACTCTGTGTGACTCTTATATTCAAATACTAAATTTAAAAAAAAGACGGACACTTTTGGACTCATTAAGTTTTATTTGTACACTGATTGACTGAGCCTGAATTTTTCCACAGCAACATTTACACCAGTAGATGCAGGAAGAGGGCCGTCTGCATTATGAAGGACTCCACCTACCCTGCACTCTTTGCCCCTCTCGCCTCAGGTTGGAGGCTGTGGAGCATCAGGAGCAGAGCTACCAGACTGAGAAACAGCTTCTTTCCAGGGAGCATTAGGAAAACTGGGGGGGGTTCGTTCTGGTGGCTTTTAGAGTAAACCGCATTTAATTATTTAATTGTCCGCCTGGTTACACTTAGATTAAAAAAAATTCCTGGATGGAGACGGTGATCTGGAGCAGTCCCAGAATTTCATCATTTCTTCCTTGTCCCATTTCACACATTTCCTGAAAATTTCATTTAAATCCATCCATGATTTTTTGAGTTATTTTGCACACAAATAAACAAACCAACGCCGGCCATCACATAACCTCTTTGGCAGAGGTAATAATCTCCAAGCATCCATCCATCCATTATCTATACACCGCTTAATCCTCTGTAGGGTCGCGGGGGGGCTGGAGTCTATCCCAGTCGACTCAGGGTGAAGGCAGGGGAACAGGTCGCCAGCCTATCACAGGGCTACATATAGAGACAAACAAGCACACTCTCATTCACACCTACGGACAATTTTAGAATAATCAATTAACCTCAGCATGTTTTTGGACTGTGGGAGGAAGCTGGAGTACCTGGTGAAAACCCACGCTGCACAGGGAGAACATGCAAACCCCACACAGAAAGATCCCAGGCGTCCTAACCGGGACACAAACCGGGGATCTTCTAGCTGCGAGGCGACGCTGCTAACCACCAAACCACTGTGCAGCCCCATCTCCAAGCATGATGGATGATAATTTAATAAGTCTGCAACCTACAGTATGTAATTATTCAGGATCTGATCTGATCAGACTAAGCAGCTGCAGCTCTAAATTCTATTTCATAACTGTTCTGCTGGTATCATATTGCTCAGCATCAGTGCAGATGTGGGAAAATGTTTTGTTTCGAAATAAAGCATCTGTTCCAAGCTGAGGTTGCATTTAAAGATGGAGATTTGAAACTTAAAACCGCATATAAGATATTTAAGGAGGCATTATGCAGAAGCACTGTGGGTTTATTTTTCTGCTCTTAGTGCATGATGGGAAACAGCTGCTGGCTGTTATCTGATCGAACAGCTTATTTGTCTGATTCTGAAGGTTTATTCTGTTAACCAAACACATGGTGTGTGATTGATGATGACATTTATCGATCAAAGATGCTGCATATTTCAAAATAAAGATCATAAACTGAAGACCTTGTTCCAGTCTGCTGTATATTAACATTAGATTGATTTAATTCTCAAGTATGAAACAGCACAAAAACTTCTGGTAATGGATCTGTACTGATGTGAAGCCCTGATGTATCAGCAATGAAAGCTGTTATCTTGTATTTCTGTTGTATTAGCCTATTTATCAATATTGTCAGTGTATTTCCAGAGGTCTGCTCAGATGTGATCTGACACATGAGAATGATTATAAACTGGAGGTCGAATCATGAACAGAGAGCACACATCGCCTTTAGAGCAGCATTTTCTTGGGCTACCCTGTCATAAAAACAGCTATTTGAGTCAGTGTAGAAGCTGATATAGGGGATCGAATAACATTTTATCGAACTGGGGTCAGATGCAACAGGATGTGAGTGTTTCTGTAACCGGATGCCCGAGTTGGTCTAAATCTGTGAGAGTAACGGGAAGTGAAAGTGGTAGTTTTAGCCAGTTTAGCAAAATGACTGCGTGGTAATATAATCAACAAACAAACGAGACACTGAGACAAAACTGCAAATGAAAAACAGGTCAAGTGGGTGTTGCCAAATCATGAAAGAAAATGTAACATAGCACCGCTGTCATACCGGCGGTTATAAAAAAAATATCCTATTAGTAAGAAAGGTTAAGCAGAGGGGAGAATGCAACTTAAAATAATCGAATATTCCAGTCCAGTGTTTTCCCATTAAGTATGTGTTTGTTTGCCTTAACTCTAGCACTCTGTATGTTCATGTTTCATGTGTCAAGAATCTGTGTTTCAATTATTCTGAACGAGCAGCTGCTAACAGTCTGATAAGAAACAATCTGCTCGGAGGCCGGTACCACGAGCCAGGATTTGGTGTTATCGAGGTAACTTCAGGTTTGACTCAGGTTTTCAGGGCTGCAGTGGTGCTTCACTTCTTACTGCGGTACATCACCATGGTAACAGATGCAATCAAAATGTGAGCAGGCCTGCTGAATTACATTCAGTTTGACTGAAACTGTAATGATAATGGTGCAAGCTGTCAAAGAGCCAGGAAATATCCTGCTAATTAATGCATTTAGTCAAATCTTGCTAGCTTTATAATATGTTTAAAAACAGACAGAGCCACACGAAAGAAAGAAGACAAAGGTGGCACATTTTTCTCACAAGATTAAGGGCTAAGACCCTACGATATAATTTCTTCATTTTTCTTCACCATGGGGTCTGTTTTATGTACTGCCAGGAATATGAGAATAGCTAATGAGCTCATAAAATCACTAAATTTATTCTAAGAAATCAGAATTAGATCCAAAATTATTCCATTTTACTTTGAATTTGTCATCCGGTGGCAGAATTTTGTGTTATTCTTCTCATGGATAAAGACATTTACATCACAAATTGCAAGTTTAATGTGCACATGGACAATACAATGTTATATATAATACACATTTACTTGACTATTTTAAATATAAAGGTGAAAAAACCTCAAATTACCTGAATAATTAAAAATGAAAGGGCTTAAACCCTACATAAGTATTCATGGAAAACCCACTAAATCCAAAGATGCCCTTTGAGCAAACACATCTGCTGGATATCTTTGATAATTTAACATTATTAGTCATCTTTGCTACGTTATATAGAGAATAAATTTCTCAAACATTAAGAAAATATTACTTTTTCCTAATTTAAATAATATTATAGTTAAGGTTCTCTCTGCATCTTCCAGCAAAATGCAACTAAACCAGGAACATCTCAGCTCGAGGGCGGCACATTTCCAGAGTACAAAAGAGGGCAGGAGCTTAGTGTTTTTAATCCGCAGACAGACAAATAAAGGTTTCATAACTACTGTGTCTGCATCCATCAGCCTGCTTGCACAATAAACGACTGTGTGCTCAAGCCATGTGAAATTATTTGTAGCTGTCCAAAGGTAGCTCTCTTACATGGAGCAAATACACCCACCCATGAGATTTAGCCATTAAAGCAGCCATTAAACAGCCTCCACCCATTTGGGAAGACCTGCTACGTGATGTTGTCTTTACAGATCTGTCAGGTGGAAACAAACCGCAGCTGCTGACACTAAGATCAGCGTCCCAAAGTCATTTAATGAGGGGAATTTTAACACCTTTAGACAGAAGCAGGCGAGCTGCCTCCACCAGAAACTACTTGACTGTAACTGTAAAGTGTTGCTTCTTCTAGAATGTGAAGATAAATGTGGTATTTCATCTTGTGTCATCTGATTTTAGAAGAATTTATGCTTGAGCAATTCTAATTTTGCCTTGTTTCCAATAGTAAACAATTATTTAAAATGGTATATGTAAAATTTAAGAATGTAGAAGTAGTAGAAGTACGAAATCCATTTAAATAGCCAGTTGACTCACTTTCAGCATGTTGAAATTTGGAGTAATTTAGCCATAAATGTTGAAGAATAATGATTTGGAAATTTCCACCATGCAAGTCAACAGGATTGGTTTGTTGCTTTTAAACCTGAGAGGTCTGCATCTGTGTTTTGGAGACCGTCATCGGTTTACTGCGGCTCCAGTTCTGGTGTTGACTGTTCACTAATGAGATGTCTGTGAATGTCCTCATTCATCCAGGTCGTAGTCATTCTGGCCAATTCAATCGAAGGCAACTGGACTCAGTAATATGTCCCATTATATGTATATATATAATATGTTATATGTATATGTCATATATATATATATATTACTGAGTCCAGTTGTCTTCGATTGAATTGCCTAAAATTCAATATTGAGATATTTTTTCTAGCATGTAAAAAAATCATATGTACACATTAAGGTAAAAGAGGGTCTTGATATTTAAATAAGCCCATATTTTGTCATAAATATGTTCAGATTCATTGCATTTTTTCATGGTAAACATGATTTTGAAATGATATGACAGTATTATAATAACATAATATGGGGAACTGAGGTGTAATTAACAACAAAGATTGAGGATTTCCTGTCATATAAACTGTAAACTGCACCTTTAGCGCCATCTGCCTCTTTGTCTGACCACCAGTGGGAAACAAAGTTTAGATTATACATCGTTATACATAGTTCAAGGATTAAATCATGGAAATAAAACAGCTCATTAACCCGCCAGCAGGGAGCAGTCGATCCCCAGCAAAAACTCAGTAACACAGTGTAAGTGGTGATAAAATGAGATCCAACAGCTGGAATATTTTGCTAACAATTTTATTGAAAAAAGTTTCATGTTCCCTTTGAAAATCTCAAGCATATCTGTCAGTGCTAAAGCTTGCACAGCCTCGTGTTCTCTAGGAGCAAAAGATACAGTTCATCAGTAACTTTGGCAAAAAAAGAAAAAGAAAACACAACGACAGGCGGAGCTCTGTACAAAACTAAAAGGGAAAACACACCACAGAGTACAAAACCTTAATCCCTGGCACTGCTTCTGTTTAACACATTCAAGAAAAACAACCATCAAAAATCACCAATTTTCAGCGTGAAGCAGAGCCAGAGAGACATAAATACAGGCCGATCCTGGAGTGTTTTCAGTCCTGTGTGCAGTTAGAACATGTGCGCACGTCGACAGGAGTGTAAAATATTAGGAAGCTGCTACACAGAGGGGCCAGATGTGTTTTCTATAACGGCCAGAGGTTCTAACTTGTAATATGGAGCAGTGATGTCCTGAGGTCACACAGAAAGAGGCACAGAGGGCTTCTGTTTTTAGATATTTTAAAGCTTCAGAATAGGTCCTCTGTTCCTTCACATCAAGACGAGAGAAAACACTGTGTGATATTGTTGATAGTTTCATGCAACCAGCTCCAATCTGGGTTTCAAAATACGATTCTGAGTCACTGTAACTGCTGGATCTCATCAGCTAAGAATATCTACTGCAAGGAGTGTCGTCTAGACGGTAAGTACAATATTTGATATGATATTGTGCAAGTATAAAATATTTTGCGCAGGAAACCCTCAAAACAAAAAAGTACAGCACTGAAAAGAGGGAAAAAGAAAATCAACACTTACACCCCTTTTCCACCGAGCTGGTTCCGGTGCTAGTTCGGAGCCAGAGCCTGACTTAGCACCAGTTCTTTGTGTTTCCACCGCCTAAGCACCAGCTCCAGGTGCTAAAAACTGGTGCTTAGCAAGCACCAACTCTTTGCTGGACCAGAGCTAAGGACCGAGTACGTCAGGGACTGGGGTTCGGGGTTATCATGACCAATAATCAATGGAAAGGGACACACAAGTAGTAATTTGTATCCATTTTCACCAGGATGTTCCTGGTCTGACCGCAGATGTATTGGACAGACTCTCGGGACACACGGAAGTTTTGCACACACTATTACGTGCTGAAATCCGGTATAATTGTTTCCCAAAGCCAGCACATCCACTGTGGGCAACAGGCAACAGGCGACCTCTGCTGACCTGATAAACATCTTTATAAAGATGAACAACTTCTTACAACTTGGCTCAGAGCTGTAACAAAAACTGGGAGAAAACAAACAGTGTGGTAACTAAAAGATGTTTATTTTAACAAAACCCACCAACACTATGCTGCTGGTGCTCCTGGAGGAAAACTGCAGCTCGTGTCAGAGAGACTGGAAATAAGGGAGATTTTATCAGGTTGAGCCACTGGGCCCAGGTGTGGCTCATCAGCTGACAACCCTCTACTAGGCCTCTGCAAAAGAAAAAACATGGACACCTAGTGTCCTGGTGGAGGGTCGTCGCAGACTTTATAAAGATGTTCATCTTTATAAGATAAAGATTGATATTAACATCAGCTTATTGCTTGTCTAACTGCAATAAGCTGATGTCGTTTTACAGTGACACAATAACATGGCTCCAGCTTGGCTCCTTGCCAATGGAAAACCGAACAGGTTCTTCGGACTAATGAGATTTGAACCAACTCAGCTCCAGCACCAGCACCAAACTAGCACCTGGTTCTCCTTGGTGGAAAAGGGGTATTAGAGGACACTGAAAATCTTATTATGCACTTATTGTTTGTCACTTCTGAAAGGGAGAGTAGACATTTACTGACGTATACAAAAGAAAGAGGCAAACAAACAAAAAAACTAAAAAGGCGAGAATCCTCTGCAAAATTTCTGAGCAGAGGAAATGCAGAAGTGACACCACGGCAGCAAGTAAAGTTTAGACAGAAAGAGAAGGATGTCTGATCAGACATCCTGGACCTTCATGGCCTCCTGCGGCCAGCTGTACGTGTCCAGAGTGAAGGAGTCGTAATCGGGACTGTAGATGTGAGACAGAACAAACGCCTCCTTGTCTTTCGGCTCGGGATAAACCGAAGCAATGTTGTGTTTGTATGCATAGTTGATGAGCTGCAGAGGAGGAAATGAAGAAATCAATCACTTTGTTTGGCACGAGTTCATTTAAGAAGCCTTTCAACTTATAAATGGAGTTTGTTGTCTGTTAAAGGTCAACCTGTCTACAAGTCAAACTGCCCACAGGTCAGAGGCCGAGTCTCCCTTAATACTCCAAAAACACAGACTGCTGACTGAACTTCTCCTACTGTATTTTGGTGGTTATGTGAACCAGCAGTGAACTAAGGCTCTCTGTGCAATAACACACTATCCTTTGTTGTATTCTATTCTAACCTTTATTGATCCCCTTGGGGAAATTCCTTCTCTGCATTTTACCCATCCTATTCATAGTTAACCTTAACTATACACACTAGGAGCAGTGGGCTGCTGTGGTGCAGCGCCCAGGGAGCAGTCAGGGTTAAGGGCCCTGCTCAAGGGCCCACAGTGGTGGTGACTGGGACAAGCGGTCGCTCTCACTCTCCCACCTCAACTTCTTGCCGGTCAGGGGCTCGAACCGGTGACCCACTACTTACAAGTTCGCTTCACAAACCACTGTTTCTGATTCTATTTTCTGATTCCGAACACGGTAAATGCAAGCTTGTACAGAAGTTTTAACGTTATTCTGTATCCTTTGCGCTCACAGGTCCACCATGCAGGTAAAACAGCTACACATGTTGAATATAAACCTTTCCTGCTCGTGATGAACACAGCTACTGTTTTTAAATCCAAGTCACTGAGCTTGAGGTTGATTTATCACCAAAGTGTGTTGCTGTGAACTAATATCAGGCACATTGAATCATCTTCACCTGAGCAGCCTCACCTCAGTGTTTGGAGAGTTCACCCTCTAAGGTATATTTTGTTTATATTTTCTTTATAATTGTGGTGTTGTAAGGTGATCTGTCCTCCAATTTGTGCTCATAAACACAAATTCCTAACATTTGACATTATATATCTCACAAGCAGACATATATTTACATCAAATTTAACTCATAAGTAAGAATAAAAAAAAAAACTAGAATTATTGCCTCATGTTTGTATGCATGTCTATCAATTCATTACTCTTTCCTTTGTGTGTCATAATTAGCAGATATATGCATCATTCATGTCCAAAAACATGTTTTGTGACGCCTCTGTGACATTTGACTATCAAAACCTAATCAGTTCATGTTTGTTTGTGCGAAATATGAAGAGATTTCCAATTCATTCTTCAAAAATTAGACCATAAGAATGACACAGACAGACGGGTAACTTGAAAACATTAAACATAAACAATATCCTTATTAAAGCGACACAGCAAATATCAAAATCTGAATCAGACTAATACTGTTTAAACACTGTAGTTGGCCACAAATATATCCCCACTTCATCATTTTATCCTATCAGATATTAGTGTGGAATGTTGTCAGAATCAATATGAATCTTCCATATCTTGCATTATGACCACAGACATGTTTTGTTAGATCATGGTGCCCAACATAAAGTGATTCCCGCTCCGGGAATTTCTACCTTTAAACCAAGATCAGAGTTTTTAAGACAGTCATGGCATAAAATCAGCATTTTGAGGCAGCCCATAAAAACTTCACAGGGCGGTACCTTGTGGGAGATGTAATTAATACTAACTGGTTGATATTGTGATGCCTGGTTGTGATTTTCGTATTACCACAGCACATTCCTCCCACTACGCTGTATGTTTAAGATTGACTGAGGTCACATATTGGAAGCGATGGCTGTGTAAACATCACTTACCTTCACTGCAATCTTGAAGGACACCTCTCTGATGGTGCTGAGAGGAGGATAAAGTCTTCCTTCAGCCAGATACTCCTCTGTCACCATGTCAGCGATTGCCTGAGAGAGAAAGACAGCAGAATAATTAAATCAGTAAGAAGTAGAGGGTAAGCGCAGGAGAGACGAGGTCTACCTTCAAAGAGTGTGCACAACAAGAAGGAAGTGATTGTTAAAAGACCTTTATATTACTTTTAAATATGGTCTGAAGAAAGGGGATGCAGTGTTTTTGGATTAACGTTAACCTTCTGAACCACAAGCAGTTTCTAGGCATTTATGGCTTCTGTCACATGCTTACTTACTGTGGACTCATTTTTCTGTATCTCTATTTAAACAGCTCAACCATAGCTACAAGTAAAGGGAACTGAAGTTATAATGCCAGAAATAATTTCAAACAGAAATGGAAATAACCTGGAATCAACATGTGCAACAAGTCCAGCACTTGTTGCACAGAAAAAAATGTGGCTCGACATATTACACATAATTTACTGCTTACATTTTAGTTGGTTTTCATACTTCTGTAAACACTGCCTGCAGTTCAACCCAGATTAAAAGTTCAAGGACTGTTGGAAAATAGACAATCTGTGGATTGTTCTTGTATTTACAGGTTCTTTCTCTGATAAATGATGTAATTTTGATGGGGTTTTTCTCAAAGAAAAAACTTCCAAACCCCCTTGCAGGTTTGGGGGTTAAGAGCGTAAAAAAATACACTTTACATAGCTAAATGTCCAAAAACCAACAACTGACAAAACATACTGATGTCACGTTCCTAGCTTTGGAATAACATCTTCATCAATATATTTGAATATATAGTACTTTGCAACAGACATACACCAATCAGGCATAACATTATGACCACCTCTAGGGGTAGGCCAGTACATTTATCCATCAATCTGTAACTGAGGAACAAACCTCTGCAGTGGTGAGGAAGATGTCATCAGATATGTGGCGCACTCCGCAGGCTATAACACCCAGAGCGACTCCAGGGAAGACGTAGGCGTTGTTTCCCTGTCCGGGGTAGAAGGTGCGTCCATCAGACAGCGTCACCTTGTCGAAGGGACTCCCGCTAGCAAAGATGCCCCGGCCCTGATTAAAGAAAGGAGTACAGAGATAAGATACATGACATTCTGTATAGATAATGGAGAGGACTATGAAACAAGCTAACTGTGTGCTCATGCCAAACTATCTTTGAACATTTTATAATGCCATAATGCTACGTAAGCAAATTTAGTTAATTTGTTGGGAGACATTCTTGCAGAACAATGAAAAGGTCTTGTTTAAAGCTGTTAATGAGGCTTCGGTGTTGAATTACACACAACAACGTCTAGCACAATGAAAGTGTCGATAAAAGCACTGATGCACAAAATAATGCAGGTTTTCAAAAAGGTGTGAGAGACACCGATTGATGGCTGAATTCTGATTTTGTTAACCAGAAACCTTTTCTTTTCTAAATGCAATAACAATAAAGTGCACTCTGCCGCCTTGCAGTGAGGCTGAACATTACCTCTGTGAGCTTGTAGCACTGCTCTGCTGTGCACTCGGCCTTGCTGGTAGGATTACTCAGGGCAAAGATGATCGGCCTCTCATTGAAGGATGCCATGTCCTTGATGATCTTTTCTGTAAAAGCTCCTGCGATTGCAGCCACACCTTCGCATTCAGGACAAATTCCAAAAGGGAGAATTCATTAGGTTTCCAACAGCGGTAACTTCACCAGCAGCGTTGAAACAATGGACACAGTGCTGAAATTTGTAGGATTCTGCACCTGCTGTAGCTAAAAATATGTATTCATTTCTCCTTTTAATTATATTCTAATAATTTGTTCAAAGTGTTGTAACAGTTTGGATTAAAAGTTTGCTGGTTCACCACATAATTTCAGAATTTCAGGTGCAAAAAATTACATCAAAATCTTCTAAATTAAAGGTTAGAATGAGTTGATTTGTAGCAAAGCTGGAGCAAAAAAAATCACCTTTATCAAGTTTCTCAGTTTTCCACAACTGGTCAGGAATTACCATAAATGGATGAAACAAACAATGTAGGTTACACAAATCTTTTATATACAACACTGACTAAAACAATGTGCTTTGAAAGTGCTTTCTGGATTAAAAGTGCTACAAAGCTAGAGCAGACCTGACATTTTTCTACTGTGTGTGTTTTACCTTCCTGGTAAACTCACCTATGATGGCGGTGGGTTTGATGGTGTGAACCACCTCCTCCAGTGTCTTCAGATGTGGGTGATCATGAGCAAACTCCTCCTTCTCATGGTTCAGGTGGCTTCTTCCCTGTATTTGCATTAAAAAAACGGTTTCTAAAATTCCACATGGTGCTGTTTGGTGGCTTACATACACCGATCAGATCACCGATCAGATCACCGATCATTGTGACCAGCTGCCTAATATTGTGTTGGTTCCCTTTATGTGCACAAAAATGCTCTGAACCATTGGGGGTCTGGAACCAGGACGTTGGCACTGGATCCTTTGGGTACTCTGGCTTGTGCAGTGGGGCCTCTGTCCATCAAACTTGTTCCACTGCATCCTGTTGATGCTTGATCAGAATGGGGTTTAGGAAGTTTGGAGGTCAAATCAACATGTTGGGCCATTGTCATGTTCCTCAACATGTTCCTGATTGTTTGATGTTTTTTCCATGTGGTGGGGTGCATTTTTCTGCGGGGGTAGGCCAGTGACATTTGGGATTTCCATTTGCACAATGGAGTGTGCCTGTTGTGGAACAATGTTTATTTGGGTGTCTAAGTCTCATCAACATTAATGTTAAAATCCAAGGTTTTCCATCAGAACAGCACATACTACCAGTATGATCAGTGTTATTCACTTCACCTGTCAGTGGTCATATGTTGTGGCTGATCGGTGTATATGCAACATATGAGCAGACATGTTACCTTCACGATGAGGCCTTTGGAGTCGACCATCCAGATCCTCTTGGCAGCATCTTCTTTACTTACTCCCTCTTTGGCCATGGCCATTATCAGCAAGTTGGCAATACCCAGAGCAGCCTGGAGATTTAAAAAAAAAGTAAGACTGAATTCTCCATCTGCATTACTGTCTCCTATTTCAGCTAAATTTGTCATCATAGCGGAGACGCTGTCTTATCGCTGAGGGATTAAGGACAGTTATTTTTACTTCATAGTGGAATAAAGTCCTAGAGAGCAAATCTTCTCACCTCCCCTGCCCCCTGGAAAACAAAAGTGTGGTCTAGCAGTTTGTTCTTGGTGATCTTCAGAGCAGCTAAGATTCCCGCAACAGCGACAGAGGCCGTGCCTGGAGGAGAAAGAAAACACTTGTGATTACTGTTAATTCTCTGGTAGCACAGACATTTCAGTTACTTGTGACTTGCCGCAACAGATCATGTGCACCAGTCATGACTAGTTTGACCAAAAAGTACTTTTTCAGTACTTGTTAAAGACAAAAATGGAGCAATCCAAAAAACTAAATACAGCTTTGTTTAGCAGGAAAATGTCACCCTGTCATCAAGTTTTATCCTTTGTCTCCTAACCTTAGGATTGGAATCGAATCTTGACATGTGAGTTAAAGTGTGACTTTTGAAAGAACTAGAATTTCCAGTCATCGGTTTGTTGTAGAGATTGTAAAACTGCTCCAGGCATTTTTTCGTGGCTTGACTTTGGGGTTTGTTCTTGTTATGCTGCATGACTACTGTGTTAGTGTGTAAGGAAATTAAGAGAAACAAAAATCAGAGAAAGCACTCCTTGTATGTGTTTACATGTTTTGACAATAAAGCTGATTCTTACAGAGCACATAGTTGTATTCATGACAATAGACAATCCTTCAAATGTGGATGTTTCTGCAAAGAAGCTACAGAATTCTTCAATTCGCATGCTTCACAGATGTCTTCAACCCAGCAGCACAGAATATCAATATGATCAGTTTCAAGATTAGTGTCACCCATTCAGTGAAAAATGGTCTCAAACTCCCCTTCTGCTCCTGAGTTATGGTGCTAAATAACATCTAAAAAAGTGTTTGTGCAGAACTTTGCACTTCTTGGAAATAAAATGTCATCACCTCATCATTTTGACCCTCATTTGTGTAAAGTTTTGTCATAATTGGTGCAAGAATTATGAGTTACGACCACAAATGTGTTTTGTGATGTCAGACTGACCTCCGACTACCAAAATCTCAACCAAAATCAGTTTATCCTCGAGTCCAAGTGGATGTTTTTGTTGCTTGCTCCCTCTCAACAGTGTTGTTTTCTTTAGATGTAGAGTTTATAATAGATATAAAGTGTAGAGATGAGGGGAAGCACAGGAAGTGAGAAAGGGGATGACGGGCAACAAAGGTCACTTGGGGACACCGCGCTGACACGGTCGCTGTCTGAAAACTTTAGGCCACCAGGGGCCGCCTTTTTCTGCCTTGTAATTATCATTTGTTGCGACAGTGGCTGCTGTTCAGTAAAAGTCTTGCTTCAAAGAGTAAGATTTGAAAGAAAAACAGCAGCTCAATAAGGGTAATAAACAGCCAGAAATGTGCTGAATTTGCACTGCATACACGAGTCTGTACGAGCAGCAGATTCGACAAACCCTAAACATTACACGTGGTTAGATACAGTCTCATTTTGCTGTTTATTACAGACTTAAATCAATATGATCAAGTGACGGTTGGTGCTATTGGTGGTTTAGAGTTATATTATATTTCAGCGTAAATAATTTATGTCTTTGGCTCATCTGTACTAATATAATGACCTGGTTACACACCGCTCTGCTCAGTTTTCATGTAATGTTATTTTGTGTTTTAATCCTCCTTGTGGAGTTTTGTATTTCTGAGATAGGAATCCTGGGAAACTTGTGGATGTCTGGATGGTAAAAATGTTTGTGTCAGCACAACAAAAACTGCCACTATGGTTCATATTCATAATAAAAGCTAAACAGCACCGTCTGTCGGATAGAGGCCAGCAGTAACGTGATTGAAAACAGAGTCCTGTGAGTAAAAAAGCACCTTGGATGTCGTCATTGAAGGTACAGTATCGATTCCTGTATTTGTTGAGGATGCGGAAGGCGTTGCTGTTGGCGAAATCCTCGAACTGTATCAGGCAGTTCATCCCGTACCTGCAGAAGAACACAGTGATCAGTGAGACATCAGGATCGGCTTCACATTCTGTACATCATTTGTGTTTTTACTCACTTGTCTGTCACTGCCTGCATGAACTCATCAATCAGCTCATCGTACTCTTTTCCTCTGATTCTCTTGTGCTTCAGTCCGATGTACAGAGGGTCGTCGAGCAGCGTCTGGACAAAAATCGAACATTTAATCAGTTAATCAACAAGAGACAACTTGTCTTAGAACCTGTCAATCAGTAAACAATTACTTTGTCACATCAGTAACTCTCAGATCTCGTCTGATATGGAATCCGCGATAAGAGGCAGATATGAAGTGCAGCACCAGCTAATAAAACCTGACTCCTGCAGCTCCAAGGTCACGCTCACCTGGTTGTCAGTGCCAACGTCCAGCAGCACAGGGAGGCACTGCTGTGGTCGAACCCCGCCGCAGGCTGTGTAGAGCGCCAGCTTCCCAACAGGAATCCCCATCCCATAGCTGCCCAGGTCGCCCAGGCCGAGGATACGCTCCCCGTCTGTCACCACAATGGCCTGAATGGAGACGAACACGTGTTACCAATGAGCACCATACATTATTTACTTCTCATAGCTGTGTGTCTGAGTGTGTCATGAGCACCTTTATGTCTTCTTCAGGCCAGGAGTTGAGCATGGTGGCAATGTGGCCTCGGTCATGGATGGTGATAAAGAGTCCTCTGTTAACAAATAGGACAGCAGTCAGTCACAGGTTTGACTGATTTGGTGATGCAAACTTTTAGATGCTGCATCTTTGGCTTTCATTCTATTCTAAAGCCTTAATAGATACATATTTGATATTAAAGCACACATTTAAAAGCTAGAAATGTTTAGGAGTACAATATATTCTCCATCATGTAAGGATATGCAGTGACAGATATGAATTCAACTGGTTTTTAGGAGCATTACTGTCAAACTATATCTTGTAAACTCGATTTCTAACAAGTGAATCCTTACAAATATGAAACAAATGTCTCACCGTGGTCTCCTGAAGGCGAGTCCATACTGTTGACAGGCCAGGCCGACAGTGGGAGTGTACACGATGGGCATGAACTCCTCGATGTCTGAGGTCAACAAACGGTAGAACAACTTCTCATTTCTGTCCTGCAGCGTCATCAAGAGGATGTACCTGAGACAGAGAGATTTTGTTTTAGAAACCTGGTGGATCTTCTGTAAGTTGTGACTGTGCTGTGAATATTTCTATCATTATTACTGCCATTATGATTTTCATCTGTCTAGAAGGTCACATGCATCCCAAAAGCAAAATGAATGTAAGCTGCATGTTGTAGGCTAGCATTTTTTGGTCAGTCAGCTGATCGGTGCCCCACTTTGATCCAGACAGAAATATCTCAACAATTACTGACAGTCTTTCCATGAAATTCTGCCAGTTTTCAAGCTTCTCAGGGGAGGAGTCCTAATGACTTTGGGGATCCCCTGATGTTCCTTCTGGTTTTCACTTACTCGGTGAAACATCTTGAAGACTCCTGGATAGATCATCATGAATTTAGCACAGACATTCATGTTCCCCTGGGGATGAAGTGTAATCATTAATCCACTGTCTTTTTATGGTGCTGTATCACCGAGGTTTCTGCACGTCAGTTTCCCAAGGCTAGAACTACGGATGGTAATATTAGTGAGTCAACTGCTGGTTTCGATCCAGTGGAAAATATCTTAAGTTGTTTTGGATTTTCTGGGATGCTTTTTTTTCTTTTTTAGATGGTTACAGTGGAGAGAGAGAAAAGGGAAATGTAGGGAAAGAGAGCAGGGGAATCAACCTGTATACTCACTGTTAGAACTCATTTGAACCCATGTTGTATGCGTCCTAACCTCTCGGGTATCGAGTCACCTGTATTAAGGTGTTTTGGACAGATGTAGATTAAATTATCTGCAGACTTAACATGATCCCCTCTGAATTAATTGAATTATTTTAATACCACTGTTACTTCGTAGTTACTGCTATCATCAAGGCAAAATTCAACCTGTCCAATACTTTGATTTATAGGAAAATACCTGATAAACTTATGACAATCCCATCAGTCTAAGGTGTCTGATGCTTATCAAATATTTGAATTTTAAAAAACCAAACTAATAGTAAACATTATACCTGCCCTGATGTAAATCTGACTCCCGGATGTGAGATACAGGTATAAGCTTACTATTAGCTGCTCATTTCATGCAGCTTTGTCCTCCCCTTCTGCTGTCTGTGTGCTACCATTTTCAAAAACCACTTTGAAAATGAACATTTTAAGTTTGGCAGAGGATTTGGATCATGTACTGAGGCAGCCCTACCAGGTATTTTCATTGAATTATCCATTTTAATGACAGCACTGGTCTCCCTGCATGCAAATATTCCAACAAAACCATTCCATTCATCACTATTTTGAGGGAACACTGAAGTAGTATCCTTCCAACCCACTTGTAACTGGTTTAAACAAGTACACATAGTGTATTCCACACCGCTATAGCAGACTGATAGTGAGGTGAAGGGCTAAGTAAGACTACACTGATGTCAACATCGTCATTGTCGGCACGCTAACGTTCACAGCTCAAAGCATTGCTGTGTCTAAATACAGTCACACAGAGCTGCTCGCATGGTTGCAGGCTCTCTCTCTTGTAGTACAATGTGGCATGTTAAAGAAATCAACTTTACAGGCCTTTTATTAGCACCATACACCATCCTGAATATGGGCCAAGTGACTTTGTTGACTTTGTTGCCACTGTATTTTAAGCAGCATCTGCCCATTTTGATCAAATTCGAGCACAGTGCCTCATGTTTCAAACATTAATAAAACACCACAGCAGCAATAATGCCTTCCTTTGTACTATGAGTGTGTACACAGCAAAACAGTAGTTTCTTATCTTTTCCATCATCTATAGGAGCACATACTTGCTGAATGGCTGTGTGCTGTAAACTATTTTCATCATAAGAGCCCAACAAGCAAAATGCTTTTAGTCTTTTTTAAGTAAAAACAAGGGGGTGGAGGTTAAGAGGTTCACTTCAGGTTCTGGCATTTTATGTGCAAATATAGACTGAAAATATGGGGAGAAAAGGGGGCATGAGATGGGAATGTGCAGCTTAGGGATGTTTCAGCTCCAGTATACTGTTACGGTGTGTGTGTCAGCTACAAGGCCTCTGAGCTTGGCTTTAAAACCATTTAGTGCGACTCTAAATAAACTTTAAATCTTATGACAAATGAAAAAAGCAACAGTCGACGCTACAGTGGCAACAGATGTGCCGCACTAGAAAAGATCTGATCCAACAAGATTGAACGTCTGCAGCCGTCATGTGATAATCGTGCACTGCCCTCCAGCACACTCGGATTGTGAATGTCTGTTCTCTCACTTGTCCAGAGGATTGACGCGGGTTTCGTAGCTCTTCATGACACGCAGCACTTGGACATCCTGGGACAGGAAGCAGGGGGGCAGCAGGCCGTGGATGCCCAGTTGCAAGCGCTCCTCCAGGGTGAAAGCCATTCCCTGCAGGGTGAAAGAGGGCCGATTATACAACACTGTGGTCCTGGAAAAAGAGAAAACTAAATAGGGCAATACAGTCCACAGTGACTCATGTGTTAGTCATCACACTACGTTGTGAGTTTAGCTATGACTCATACCCGCGCCCAGCTACAGTGGTCTTTTTGATGTTTTTTCCAAACCATAAATTGCATGACATTCTTGCATGAAAACACTGCAAAATAAAGCACAGAAGTCCTGAAGCTGTGTTTTTGTTCAGGTAAGCAGTCCTGTGTCCCTCTGCCTTGGCATTGGCAGGGGTCCCTCTGCCTTGGCATTGGCAGGGATCCCAAAGGGTGATTACAGGGGGAGTGTGAGGTTTAATCTATTTATTCTGTCCAATAGTGAGGGAGCCTGAACCCACTCCCCTGTCAGCTCGACTTCTCTTTCCACAACTCTGCTTTATCGCTATCTTCGCTTCCTCTTGATTCCTGCACACCAGAGAGAAAACACTGACCTACATGAGGAATGAACTGGCCTTCTGGGCTTAGTTTGCTTTGCTGAGGGTCTGTAGGCGCTGATGTCCTCCTAAATTATTCACGTCGGCAGAGTCGAGTGTGAAATGTGATACGGGGTGTTTACAATTCCTAGGTTTCACACAAGCTTCTTTTCCCATTTGGATGGAAGATGTTTAACACTGTATATTAAACCGTGTTTCCCCACTGAACAGCAGCATGTGTTGTAGACTGCATGGTAGTCTTGCAGCAGGAGGTCATTAAAAGGAGACACACTCATACAATACCAAACCTGATTAGCACCAGACAGGAAGAGAGAAAGTCATGTGTTAGGGAAACCTTCTGAAACCAAGATCAAATCACCAATGAGGATGGAAAACTTTTCTCAGGCAAACCATTGCACCAGATACACTCAGAGCTGGGTGAACGTGTCCAAAGAGAAAGTCACAGATTAACAGAGCTGAGCTAAATCTATTAGAACAAGCAGGTAAAGAGGTAAACCTATTAGGGTGACACTCTTGACCAGCAGTGACAAAGAATCCAGATTTCAATCTACCTTTTGACACAGGAGGACAAAAAGACAGAGTGAAACTAAAAAGATATGGGTGAGAGAGGTGGAAACTGCAATGAGGTTAACTTTTATCACTGATCAGGACATTAATGTGTAGGATTATGAGCATTTATTAGCATTTATTTGTGGAATTCAGTGGGATCAGTTTAGAAGTTAGCAAAGCAGAACTGATTTCTGGCTCCCCCAGTAAAAACAAGTGTGTCAAAGAGGGTCAAATACCATCGCATAAAACAAGATAGTGTGCAGGAAAATGTCTGTGAAAGTAGCTTAAATGCTTGTTTTGTTAAATCTAAGCAGGGCTCCACTTCCTGACGGTTTACACTAGCTGACCTGTGAGTCAGCAACGCAACTGCTGACTCGGCATCCGCTGTGGAAACTACTGTGACCGCAGTCCTATCAACCAAAATAAAGCAATAAACTCAGTTTAAACCTCGTTATCTGTCCTGCCGTCCTCGTAGTGCTAGCAAGGCAGAAAAAGTACTGTCTTAACGCTAACTTCGGAAAAACTGCAGTAAGTCTAACCACTAGTTAGAGATGTGGTGAAGGACTGGATGTCTAACTAACTGCAGGGTTTCTGCACGTCGTTTTCCATGTCAAAATTCCACGTTTTCCCAGACTCACACTTCCAAAGTTCTCTGCAAATAGTCTTACATAATAGTCCATCCATATTTTTAGTCTCTTCAATTGATAAGGACCAAAAATGAGTTCATAAAACTCAATGCAAGCCTGGATTATTCACTGTGTCCATGCAAAAAGACAATGAATGCAGCCATAAAAGTTTTGTATCCTTACGCAAGAAATGTATTACATTGGTCTGAAGACTAAATCAATGCAAGACTTATAAATGTTCAGACAAGCTTAATGTTTAGCCATTTGTGATGCTCATGGTACCTTTAAGAAGCACTTGGGGATGTTTAGCAGGCAGAGAGGCGGCTCTGCATAGGAGGATGCATTCAGTTGTACATCATATTTTTTACATTGCGTTTAAAAGAAAATAGAGTAAGGGCCATAACCTGGAAAAATCTTCATTTTTAATACTTTCTTTATTTTTTCCCATACTTATCGAGACCTGGAAAGAGCAGAGACCCAGTAACTCTAACTAGAAAATGCTATTACTTCCTTGCTGGCAGTGGAAATTCAGTTCACCATAAGTATTAATTCTGTTATTTAATCAGCTGTATTAAGACAGAAAGAGGAAGAGTTAGAAAGACATTAGAGGAATCTGCCGGGATACCATTCTTAGCTTTGTCACTCTGTTATCTCTCAAGCATACATGACACTTATGTATTATTATCTATTCACACATGTTCCACCATCATAGCACACGGTATGCGGGACACTATTTGCTGTCTGTAGACACAGTCATGTGCACACAGTAACAGCACATGTTTCAATTTTGAGACACTTTTGATGCATAAAATTACACATTTTTAAGACCCATTCTGTATAATTTCACCCATTTTTTTGTGTAAAAGATCGGTGACTGTTGTTTTTGGTCAATAAATCCTACTAATTGTAATGACATGATTATCTTTATTCTCCTAAAAGTGCCTATGTTAAGTGTTTTGGGGAGGTTTTATATCATTTGTTACAGAAAGCCACACTTGTGTTTTCTTGCAGCACTGTCCGCAGTATATGACCATCAGGCCTTCAACAGCAGAATCAGTATCACCTCTGTGGCTGAGGTGTGTGTGTATACAGTCATAACATCACACATATTATACATCAGCAGTAGCAAGAAAGCTACTAAAGCATAACAGGGAGCAAAGACAGAAATAACCTGAACTGCAGGGACTGTGCTGTATATATAGATCCATGTGTATGTCATATCCACATTGCATTACAACATTGAAAGTCTTTGAGCTGATTACTCTATCTACAGGATCCACAACAACCGTGATGATGCATTTGATGTTTGAATAAGTTTAAAACAAAAATCTGTCTCTATAAATTGAATATTTTCCGATTTGTTCTACATTTTATATAAGTAAACTGAACATCATTTAGGTTTGTACTATGTTTAAACATGAACCAACATTTCTGGGATTCTAGCAACTTTTTTCCACACATTTTATACAATATATAATCATACAATTACCTGATTAACAAAGAGAAGAATGGGAAGATTTACCAGTTGCATGGAAATAACACAATCTTCAGTAGGAATCTACAAATGCAGACCCACTTACACAGGAAGTCATAGATGTGGATGCACAGATGTGGGTATGGACACCTTGGGTAGCTCACCTTGTTGAGATGGGGGTTTCTGGTGATGTCAAAGCCCCTCTTCTTCGTGCTGACGCTGCGGCTCGTCCTGGAGTGGCAGACCCGCACAGCCTGGAATGAGGCCCTGCTGGCAGGCAGACCACCAGCAGGGAGCCCCGGGGCGCCAGCAAACACCCGTATCGCGCCCGCGGCCGTGCGTCTGCACAGAGACAGAGCGGCTCTTCCTGGGAGAGAGTTCATGCTGCCTGCAGGGAGGAAAACACAAGAGTAGCTGGTGGACAGAGTCACCTTCCACTACAGAAGTAAGGACACACGACCTAGAGATGCCAAACATACCGAGAATAAAAGGAGTTCCTGCTGTAAACAAGCTGCTGGTAGTGAAAGAAACCGGCCTGATGAGTGTTAGCTTAAAGCTGAGTCATTTACTGGGATAAACAACAGGTGCTGCGGTCACAGCAGGTATTCATGCTAATAAAAACAAACTGTTATATTAATGATGATGTGCTGGACACTAAACCACCAACCGAAGCGTGGACTGTGTTCGCATATAACCCCCTCTGTGCGCAGCTGCATCCGCTCTGCTAGCTTCTGTTAGCTGCCCGCAGCTTTCATGTAAATTAGCATTGTCTTTATGGAACAATTGGCGCCGCTGCTAATGCTAACTAGCACACTGCTAACAGTCAGTTAGCCTCACCTGGACAGTACGTGAAGCTGCTGTGCACCGGACTTCTATCTTCATAGGAGGCACTTCTGTCTGCTCTGCCCGGTGCTGCTATTGACTGCCGTTGTTTTGACTGGTCGTGGAGGAGGATCGACAGCTAACAGCTGATCCAGGGTCCGTTGACATTGGCGGATTCACTTCCCCAGTCAGAGGCAGCCTCTCCGAGCTCCGCGGCCACCAATCACACCGCAGGGAGGCTCAGCCCCCCCGCTGATGCTGCTCTCAGGCTCCATCTCCTGCATCTGACCTCAACATGCACCATTACTCTCTTGGAAGGAGTCTCATGAAGGCAAAACCATTGTGCCTTTTTTAATGGCTGCCTCCAGAGAAGTTGCATGCTCGCTCTTTATATACTGACAACTACTAGAGGCCAGTCAGATTTACTGTAACTTGACCAGTTGAACTGGTTCTGGTGCTTAATTTTGCAGTTTGTCAAAACTGTAAACTCTTAATCATGCAACGACTTAACAAGAAATAACCACACATAGGACAAACACATCTGAACTCTGCAGGTTAAATTAACAGCTAGTGGCTTCCTCTGCTGGATCATCCAGTTTCTCCCAGTAGAGACACTTGAAAAACACTGTAGTGAAACAACACTGACTGCATATTGAAGTTATGCCTTGCTGAACCTGTATGGCAACCCTCCTGGTGGTAGTGGTGGTGGTGGTGGGGTTGCCATACTGAAATTTGTAGCTGCAAGTACAGTGCAGTCACCTTTCTCTACATAAACACTTTAAACAACATGATCTGGCAATTTTTTAAATCATCCTTTCCCACAATAGTCACAATTAACAATTTAAAATATGCATTTCATGTACTTAAAAAATCACGTCACTGTTTTGAGCCACTTTTTTTCTTTGTCACTTAGTTTGTGTTAATTAAAATAAAACAGCACCATTGGAGTGTAGGAGAATTTATGACCCAGCTGATTTGATTTTACTGCCCCAAAGTTCCATATGACCTTGCAAGTACTCAAAGTACCCCTGCAGGTCTGAGGCCAAGGGGAACTTAATACTGAGATAATCAGTGTCAGGATCGATTTTCAATTAAATCTTTTTGTATTCAGATTCAACCTGAGAACATAAATGACCCACTTCACTAACTGTATATAAAATGTTTTATTAAAAACACACGTCATAATGGTACATCTGAATTAGTGTTCATAACATAAGAAAACATTGATGAAATAAATTGATTTTGTTGTTGTGATCCAGTAGTTACAGCAGAAGCTTCCAAAATGTCCTCTAATCTGTCTGTTTTTATTATAAATGTACTATTATTTGTATTTCTGCTGTTGTTGCCTTATAATGTTATCATGGATAAATAGTTGTTTTTTGGGTTTAAAAAAAAAAAAAAATCTTTAAATAGTAGCGGAAATTACTGTAAAAAAAAACACATCCACAGTCTCTGTCTTAAAAAAAAGACACATAACAGGTTTACAAGGACAAATCTACATATTCCACAAATCAAACAGTATTCAACATTCTGACTGTTAAATACTGTTAGATATTTACTTCACCAAAAGGACAATTTATCCATCACCAAAACCAAAGCACATAGACAAGTTAAAGTTTCAGACAGCAGGACAAGAATCACACACATGAATTATCTGAATAACAAGAGTACAGACTGAGGCCTCGTCCTTCAGCACATGGGTATTTTTAAAAACAGGATTTTTCCTCCTTCATTCTAAAAAAACAATCCATCCATCCACTGTCTGTTCACCACTTAATCCTCTGTGGGGTCGTGGGGGGGCTGGAGCCTATCCCAGCCGACCCGGGCGAAGGCAGGGGACACCATGAACAGGTCACAAGCCTATTGCAGGGCATAGACACAGACAACCAAGGTGCTCTCATCCACACCTACAGACAATGTAGAATAATCAGTTAACCCTACTGTGGGAGGAAGCGGGATACCCGGCAATAAGGTGTCCTAACCAGGATGCGAACCAGGGATCTTCTAGCTGTGAGTCGGCGGTGCTAACAACCGAGCCACAGTGCAGCCCTCAAAAACAGAATCTCCAAATGAGAATACACAACTCAACTACAGCACAGTAAAGACCATCACAAACCACCAGGTGGTGCTATAACCCTAACCGTGTAGCCATTAGGGTTGAACATTATTGTTTAAAAAACAGCCATTGCATTATTTCATTTTTCTGCAATTCATATTGCAATATATACAATACAGGATTTTTCATCAACTCACTTAAATAACTATTTGGAAAAAAATTACTATTTTAGAATTACTGCGGGGTGACTTTGTGTGCATCTGTTTAGAAAAAAAAAATAATTTAAAAACAGCAGGGGAAAAAAACTGTTGGAACCTTTCTTATAGGGTGTACCCTGCCAAAGGCATCCAAAACAGTTTGTTCTTGTTTTGTTTTTTTGTTGTTTTGGATGGCTTTCAGACCCGGCTTTGTAGTCATCACACGGAGCTTTGTGGCACTGATCAAAACTGAACAAAAATTACTCATGTTGTCTCATGTAGTGCCAACAGTTGCAAGGCAAAGTAGCTGTTGTTTGGTCAACAACATCCTTTTTGTAGCTGAAATATTCCGACATAATCAATGTTGCGTTTGCTTTTGCAGCCAAATCTTCCTCTTCAGTGTTGTTCTCCTGTAACTCGCTCATTTTGCTGTGCACATGTGGAGACTGCATATAAACAAAATCTGTGTATTTTGAATAAAGTAAAAACACTGCAATGTTGATGCTAAAACAATACGTTGTGCAGCCCCAGTAGCCCTTATGGTCAATTAAAGTCTGAAAAAAAGCTATTAACACTTCCAGAACTGGAAGGGGAAACCATATGTGTGGACTTATTCTGATGCCTCTGTTCCTCAAATTAGTTAATCAGCTATTATTGCAAAACACGTGTAAAAAGTTCTGTTAGCAATAGTAACACCAGTATCATTTTGGCCAGGTCTGCTGCTGCATAAGATTAGTTCATGTAAACAAAAGAGGTAGTGATGCATACAGGTTGACTGATAATCTTATATCTTCTCTTCTATCATTGTGACACATTTCAGAGGACTTGTACAGAGCTAATCATTAAATAAGTAAATAAAAACACTGAGTGCAAACACAATGCAGAAATATGTGAGGTGGGCCTTCAGTCTTAATAAAAGTGACAGGTTTTGTATTTAGGCAATCATGTGCACAACTAACCATGTGATCAACTGAGTTAAACGAAATTGGTGGCGAGGACTGTGACATGGATTCTACTTCGAAAGACCATGATATGATATTCTGGACAGATGACTCACCCCTAACAGCGACCACTTTGACATCACAAGCAAATAACCCAGTTATCCCTGTCTACACGTCAACTCTGAGTTTCTGAGCAAGAGGAAGTTCACCATAAGCTCAGTTTTCAGTGACCAAAAACTGCACTTGCATGTGGATGAAAAGCCAAAACACATAGAAAAAAGCTGCTTTAAAAATACCTGTGTACATGTGGACAAGGCCTAAGTATAACTACATCCTATCTGCATTACAGAGCCATGACTGAACTTTTTCAACATACATAAAAATACAGTATACAGTGCATACAGAGTACAACTATATCCAGACAGTACATTTTCAATATCAAAATTCACAATAACAACTCTACTTTCAGCCGACCGAACAGATTAAGGTACCTACTCTTTGTCTTCATTTTCACCGTTGGGGAAACATTCAGGAAAAGGTTGACAGATAGAAATGTTTCAGATGACTACGCTGGGGCTGCTACGGGAGCTTCTATCCTACGAGACAGAAAAGTGACAACTGTGAGATTAGAATCAAAGACGGTGATACGATGATTCAACACATGCAAGTAGAAGAAAAGATAAAGATGCACAAAAGGAGATAAAAGAAAGAAAGTAGACATGACTAAAAGGCTACAGTCATACTGAAGATCTGTGCAAGTGTATTTAGGTAAAGCAGCCATAACATTTGTTTATTAGGATTTAAGCAAAATACAGCTGAGACTGATGGGAAAGTCGTTGGTTTTGCAGGTATTTAGTCATGAAGTATTAAGACACACTGTGGGTGCGTTTCAGTCCCCATACCAACATACTATTTAGCATGCGAGAAAAAGATTTTGTATATCCCATAACAAAGTATGTCAAACACATTATGCCAAAAACACTACTGCATCTGGAAGCAGTTTCCAGCACACAAGTCAGCACGGTTTTCTGGTCATTCTTACACACAATCCTACAGCTATGTTACGGTGCCTCCTGCATGAATAAACAAGTTTGACCAGACATACCCACTCACACACCCGACTGTGATGAATATACAAACAAGATGTAATATTAAGACGAGGTAGTAGGTTCCAATTGAAAATTTTAAGTGTGCAACTGTGCATACTTCGTAAGGGCAGATGTAGTACGTAGAAAAACAAGATGTATACGATTTTGAATCCATGATATATTTTGAACAAAAGAGCTAGATTTAAAGTCAAGGAATTGTCAAATTTATTCCAATTCATTCTGACGGGATGCCTGTATTAGATTTTGTGGCATTTTATTAGAAGCCACAAAAATAAACCTCATTTTGGTCAGATCATAAACGTCTGTACAAAGGTTTAGGTGATCTAAATAAAAACCAAAGGACCAAAGGACTGATTGAAACTTTTAATTGAAAAATGCATCCAAAACAGATCAGGGTAATCATTTTTATGAGTATTTAGGCTTTTGTATATTGTATGATCAATAATCGGAGAACCCCCTCAATGTATAATAATCTAAACATGTCATACTATTGATCTTCATTGTGTTTTTCATAGTTTTAATGTCAAGCTGAATTGGAAGAAGTCTGAGTGGCCACTGTACACCAACCATGTCAATAAAGTATTACATGACCTTGGAGCTGCCATTAATGATCCAATTACATCCCAGCTGACATCTTGTGACGAGAGACTGTGCCCTCCCATGACCTCTTATAAATAGTGTAGCTGGAGCCCACTGCTGGTCACTAGTTAACCTACATGTACACTGTGAGCTACAACACAAACCCTCCAGCTCTTGAAAGTTTTACACATTTAAAAGTTTAAAAAATGCACTCTCAGTCCCTTCAAATACAGTAATTCTGGAGGCTTTTTCTGATTATTTGGTTTGCAGCATACCTCACTCTGGATCAAAGTGGTGGACTGACTGGTACGACCAACATTAGAGCCACGGTACAAGTAGGGTTAGAAAGTGATGCAAGGAAGCATTTTAAAAAAGCAGAAAAATATAATCACACACAGAAAATAACTCTTAGCAGACCTCTGATGTGTCAGTAGATGTGTGTTGATCTTACAGAAATACGGTTGTAGTTCCTCCTGCCATCACTGTGTCCAGGCTCAATCTCAATGGAGGAGTAGCTGGGAGGCTTCTCTGGCCAATCGCTCCCTCTACCTCCTTTTCTCCTCCTGCTGTCCTCCTCATCTGAGCTCCAGGACCCTCTGCGGTGATGAGGAGGAGAATAGCTCCTCTCCCTCCGAGCTGCTCTGCTGTGCAGCTCCTCCATCAGGTCGTCTCGGCTTCGGGTACGTGGTTTGGACCCACCTCTTCTCCTGCCATTCGAGCTTCCTCTATCATTCCTCGAACCCCTGTGTGGTTCTCTTCCCCGCCTGGCATCCCGATCAGAATCATCGCTGTACTCACGCAGGATCCCCCGTCTGGGTGGAGACACGTCTCTGTCTCTGTATCCACGACTGTTGCGGGCGAAACCAGAGCGGTTGGTGCTGCCACTGGACTGGCTGGACATCCTCTGGTCTCCTCTGCCTCCATCTCTACTACCAGGGGCACGCTGGATAATAGGAGGCAAAGTGATCACCCTTCTCTCCACCCCTCTCACCCCCATCTCATCCAGCGCTGACAGCATGCTCGGAGGCCCGGGGGTGTAGGGGACAGTTGGAGGGGGGACCTGGGGCTGCGGGCGAGGCTGTAATGGGTGCATATTTTGAACCATATGTGGAGCCATTTGTGGTGCCACAACATCCAGTCCTCTCACCTGGTTCTCCAAGTAGTCTAACACCTGGTTGGTACCTTGAATGCTGCTACGCATGCTGCCATTGACATGATGTGGAGGAGGGGGAGGGATCTGCTGCTGCTGCAGGGCCATGGGAGACAGCTGCATGGGAGCCATGGCGAAGTTTTGCTTGGTTGGATAGTCTGCATATGAGCCTGGAGCCAAAGTAACAGAATTCAGAGATGCAACAACAATTGAAACTGCAGCTTCATTCAATTTACATTTTGAAGCAGCAGAAACAAGCTGTAAACAAAACAGAGGCACATTCTCATCTGATGACGTTAACATTGATGCCAAACAGCTGCCAGTTTATACAGACACCAGTTATGAAGCGACATTCCCTTGGGCTCGTTGTTTTTGGCCATCTGATAAATCAACTCCAATATTTACTCTCCTTTATGCTGCGTTTTTGATCTCAATCAGCTCCTGAGGGAAAAAATATCCACCTCTCTAGCTGCTAGTTGCTTATTCTCTGTCATTTGGTGCTGGACAGGTCATGTACAGTTGGTTTTTAGAGCTGAAAAACACTAAAAATGCTGCGATAAGAGTGGGAAGAGTAAACCAGAACACAAAATTCGCAAAACGATGAGGTCAAACACTCCTCCTCTGAGCTAAAGGGAGGCACAGGGTGGGCTGGTCAAAATAAATACCTTCACGTATTCACCACCTTCACTTAGGAGTATTTGCTTTCAGTACATTATGTTCCGTCCTTCACCGTTCTAGTCAATAAACACACTGACCAAAATCTATTTGAATAGTATTACTGTGAACCAAACAAATAAGATAATAATAATAAAATCACTTATAAGCTCATCTAGTCTGCCTTTAATTATTATAGTGCACTTAGCAATTAAGTTTAGAGGCAACAGTGAATTCTTTGTGGATGTTTTGACCTGAGTTTCACCTTTTGAGTTACAAAAATCTGTATTAACCATCTACTGGGCGGAGCTTGCTGGGGTTGTACACAGCAGTACTCAAGGCTGAACAAACTACAATCACATTCATGTTTTATAAGGAAAAGGAAGAGGGAAGTTACCTTCTGTAATCTATATTTTTATTTAACATTCTTTTAAAAGCTGCATTAAAATCCTGTCTTTTTCATTAGTCATTCAAAAGACAAAAACAGTTCTTGTCTTTGTGTTATTTGCTGATGTTTGCATAGCGTCAGTGTTTCATTTGACATCTTTGTGTCCTCCAGCTTCTGAAGCCAAACCAAACACACGCCCTTGAATGATGCAACAAAGCATTCAATGAAGGATTAAAGGTAAGTCTTATTGTACTTTTGTGTCACTTACCTGAATACAGTATGGGGACGCCTTGGGAGGAGGCATTGGAGCTAATGGGAGCGTACATGGGTTGACCGTTCATCCAGGGAGCCATGGCCTTCTGAGCCTCTCGCAGCATCCTGTGCTGCATCACAGCTGGAATGAGACAAAATCAGCATTATCAGTACTTTAGATT
Source organism: Dascyllus trimaculatus (assembly GCA_024666655.1). Classification (NCBI taxonomy): domain Eukaryota; kingdom Metazoa; phylum Chordata; class Actinopteri; family Pomacentridae; genus Dascyllus; species Dascyllus trimaculatus. The sequence continues at coordinate 15,145,812 of CM045456.1, read as the reverse complement.
TTTATATATAGACTAATAATAATAAGAAGACTGTGTATTATCCCATTTCCTGTCCTGACTGGATCATCTCAGTCTTTGGAGGTCTTAAAATCACACAGCAGGCATTTACATTTGCACTTTTCCTCTATGTAAAGGATTTAATCTGTTTGCATAGTAAAAGTATCAGCCATGCTCCAAATCACAGAGCGTCATGATAAAAATAAACAAATCAGTAGGTTGGTGGGATAGAGATTCAACTTGGAATACTGCATATGTGTTTTTAAATGTGTCATACCACTGATGTGTCTCATGATCATGGGATTATATGACACACAGTGACACATCGAGCAGCTGACATTCATTTTCAAAAGAAAGATCACTGCTGCACAGCACAAACAATGCACGTTCTGAAACAAAGAAGGCCAAACAAGTTTTGCACATGAACACAATTAGACCAGCAAATATGAGCTCTCTGTCCAACAGATTTTCTCTTTGTGTCTATGTATTCATTCGTCTATGCCAACCAACAGCCATGGTAAAAATGAACCAAGAGCATTTACTAAAGTGCCGTTTTTTAAAGAGATGCTTTTAATTTACTCGCATTTTATGCTACTTCTTTAACACAACAAAGGAAAACATTGCATTTATTTGACATCAGCAGTTAAAAGTTACTTCATGGATTTTATATACAAAATATTAGGCATCAGTTTATGAAATATGATACATTTACCTTCACCTTCTAGATTAAATGGCCCTATTGTGTTTAAAATTAGTTGAAATTAGACATCTAACATAAAAATACACATGAAATAGAATGTTTTTTTAACATAATATAATGAACACTTTTACTTTAGATACTTTAAATACATTCTGCTGATAATGCCGGTGTACTTTCATGAAGTTAAGATCAGCACAAATGCAGTACTTTTACTTCAACTTGTGCATTTATAAATGTCTGCATTGCCATTTTTACTCAATAAAAGGTTTGAATACTTTTTGCACCACAGAAGTGTCTGCCTCCTGAATCAGTCAGGTGATTTTACCTCCTAACCAGCTGTGTGTAAACAATAAACAAACAAACAAAAGCATCTCTTCTACCTTTTTCTGGGCAGCAGCATGTCTGAGGACAACATGGGCAGCGAACGTAGCAGCAGCACCTCTGTGGGCAGCACTGACAGCAGCAAATGCAGAGGAGCATGATGAGCATGAGAGCACCGAAGATGATCAACAGGACTGTCAGCCAGTCTGGAACACAAGAGAGAAAACATTGATCACTGATGGATATTATCACTGATATTTCCTTAACATTTTGTGTGTTTTATTTGATCTTGAGCGCCACAAACTTAACTAACTGATGCCACTTACGGAACACGATGAGTTTGACTTCTCGATCCGAGTCTCCTGTCGTGTCTCCAGGAGCGTCAATGCTGCAGAAATACACACCGTTATCCCACCACATCACCTCAGTGATGACCAGGTCGGCCTCTGTTGACAGAAAACAGCACCTTCACATTAAGAAGCAGGAAAGACTTAGATTCTTCTGAAATGGGTCACTGAGTACAATTGTAACAAAAATTCTTCTCAAGCTGAAAGATGTTCAGGAAAACACAAAATCTTTACATGTGTTTAAGTTTCTTGTTTAACACAGTTTTTGGTTGTTAAACTAATTATCTGTATATTATCATGTACTACACTGCTAACGGCTGCATGTAGGATGTTGTGTAGCCACCTGCAACTAGCCTCCTCCCTGTGTGACACTGAAACCCAGCAAGGTGCATAGCTGGACTGATGACATTTCATGAAATCTGTGCGGTTTGACAGTATTTTGATCTAAAAACTAAAAATGTGGTTGTATGTAGGCCGTTTCAGAATAAACCAACTTATACCCAGTCGACCAGAGCAATGCACATTCAGCACAGGCATGAGGACGTGTTATTAGTGAGTTGTTGCCATGCTTTGTCGGATACAATGGTGTACATTTCAGTGGCATTTAATAAACAATTTGCTTATTGAAGAATATGGGGAACTGTTTTAAATTTCTATTTTTTGGACGATGTTTAACTTTATCAATTACATTTTTTCTTTTACTTTTAGTTGAATATCTGTTTTATCAACAGAAACGTCAGTGGTTAGGAATACCTGTAGTCTTAACACTGTTTGCTTAAATGAAAATGAAGTCAGTAATTAGATAAAGAAACACACTGCAGGGAGAACACATTCACCTATCACAATAAAAACTCTCTTAAAGAATGAACTAAATACATTTTTTCCTTATTTCTTTGACGCCTGTAAAGTGCAAATGAATCACAAATCAGTGGAATCATCATGATGGGATCAGACTTACTGTTTTGAATGGTAATTTTGCGGTTCCTGTATTCTGCCCCCAGAATGGGCTCATTGAGGCCCCTCTTCTGGATCACTGTTCGGACTGTGCGCTGGCGGTCCGGGCAGTCGTTGGAGGGGTCCTGACCCAGCTGCAGAGCCGCCTGATAGGCTTCAGAAACAGAGAAAAATAGTGGAACAGGTTCAATTTATGGAATTCGTTTTGGCTCAGTGTCAGCACTACTTTGTAAAAGGTAAAAGAAAAAGGTGTGATGATAATCATTTGAAGTGAACTAGTTCAAAGGAATAACTTACTGAAACATTTAATCGAGAATTCAGTGCTCTACACCAGTGGTTCTCAACTGGTGGGTCGGGACCCAAAAGTGGGTCACGAAGCCATTTTTAGAAGGTTACAGAAGCATGCCTCCTCCAAAAAAAGTAGTGGTATAAAGTCTTTTATTTTTAAGGACGTGTTTCCTATGATACAGTTTGCTTTCAATAGCAGGATATTTAGCAGTGGTGACACCAGTAGCAGCCCCCTATTAACCTCTAGATTTGGCTCTGCACGCTTATAGGAGAAAATTGTGCTAAAACGTCCCAAAAATATAAGAAAATGTGCTCAGAATCTCTCAAAATGGGCCAAAATATGCCCAAAACTTGGCAAAAGCGTCCAAATATACCTAAATTAGCAAAAAAAATAAGCCAAAATTTTCCTAAAATGTATCAAAATCCATTGAGACTACATGCAAATAAACCTTAATTTGTTAACAGGAACAGCAAACTTCAACAATTTGGGTCGAGACCATTATGGATGAGTTTCTGCCAATTCTGCTGCAAAAATACTGCAAAAGCAGTTGATTTGAACAGCTGAAGTAGGCTTGTATGCTGTAAACATCAGGAATAAAAGGACACTGAGGAAAGGGTGTAATGATATGCACATAATGTAGGTACATAACATTTTACAAGTCTCAGTGGAAAGAGAGTAACACCTGCACATTTAATCTAAAGCTACAATTCAAAATCTACTTGTAGTACAAAACAATTTGATCTAATGCAGCGTTTCATGAAGTCCAAATGTTGAACTCACACTTGCATTTATGAAGTGTGCAGGTGTTACTTTCTTTTTACTGAAAAAAACGGCATGTCAAAAAGTTTCTGGAATGAGTTAACTGTATTAAAGAAAAACAAAAAACAAATATTTACAAATATTGTAAAGCCAATATTTGGTCACACGCCTCTTTCTGGAAAAATGCAAAAGTAAACATTACTCAGTACTGTAAGAGTAAGCATGCACTTTTTCAACTGGTGGGTTTAACCTCTTAACATCCAGCCCCTTTTTACTAAAATGTTAAAAATGTAAAGAAGAATTTTGTCTGTTGAACTCTTCAGGAAAAATCATGTGATGCAACAAGAACATGCTTCTACAAGTTAAAAGAAACTGCTTTTGAGCTGCTTTACATACTTGTTTTACAAAATACATCCCTGACTGCTCAATGCAATCCTTCACTTCAGATAGCAGGAAAAGTGCAGGCGTAATCAATCAATCAATCAATACTGCTTCATTTACTGGTCCCGTTAAAACACACACCATACAGCTGGAGCTCCTGACTAGAGAAGCCATCATTAATGCCATTAGTATCACCTGGGCTTCAAATGGAGACTCTTTTTCTCAATAAAAGTGTTTTTTAATCCAACATGGTGCTAATCGCCCTTCCACCAAAACAAATTCCATTTCAACACTGTTTTGCAGGGGCACCATCGCTGCATCCTGGGCTTAGTTAGCGCCACCCAGGAAAGTTGTGACTGGTTCAAAGAAACACCAACACGTCAGAGCTTTTAAAACACTTTAGCAGAATCATTAAAGGTGCAGCCAGACCATTCTCCAGTGCTGCAGAATCTTACTATTGATTCTCAGGAGAGTTTTGATGCATTCATACCCCTCTACTGTGCATTATTTCAAGATCCAGATCCCATAACAACATCCACATGTCATTATGAGACACTAAGTCATAATTAGGCCTTAAAATATTCCCGTCTCCATACAATAACTTTTTTATGAGATGCTGCAGAGAGGTTTTACATTCTGAGTCCTGTGTGGTGATGATTTTGGCAACAAAAGCATTCTGGTTAGTTAATAAATGGTTGTGGCGTTGATTAAATATTCAACAATTTAAGATATATATTAAAATCGAAGCATAAACGATCTTAAAAACTAAACTAGTCTTCAGTGCTCTAGAGAATTAAGATACAGGGGGAAAGTTTGCCGTCTTGCCAAATATCTGTGCCCCTTTTTAATTTGTTTTCTTCACATCCTTTTGTTTCATCAACATTATTTCACATTGACATCCCACTGTCCTTCCAGCTGCGGCCTCACCTGTGGAGTAGTACTCCAGTATCGGGTCTTTGCAGAAGGACCTGTACCTCCAGGTGACCAGGACTTCCTGAGGGTTTGCTGAAGTTGAGAAATCGCAGCGCAGAATGACGCTGGCGAACAGCATCGTCCTCCTCTCCGTCTCCGGAACAATCACCTGAATGGACAGCAGCTCTGATACAAGCAGAACAAAATTTATAAATAAATGAAATATGTAAAACAGCAGCTTGCACGACTCGCAACTCAAATTACAGCCACTTCAAACTAAAAAAACTCTCGAGTGTTTGCTCCTGAATGCTGGATCGGTAAGAATCTGACCCAACTGGTTAACAGTTTTACTCCAGAAGTCTTTTAACTGTTCTGTATCATTAGGAACAATGACAGCTGTCAGTCACCATTCATAATGTTGAGCTTAGGAAAACATGCTGATGACAGGAGATGCTGCTGATGATAGAGGAAAAATATTAGTTAAGGCTGAAAGCAAAAGTTAGGAACTTTATCTTGTCTGAGCTTTTCTGGGTGTCTCAAAATATTATCAAAACTAGGGCTGCAATCAATAGTTATTTTAATTTCAGTGATTATTTTCTGCTACTAATTGATTATTCAACTGTAATTACAGCTCTAAGATAAATTAAAGTGATTATTATCAATGGGGAAAGTCACAAAAATCATTAAAAGTGAGAGAAAGACTCAGAACAACTAAATTAAAGCAAGAAAAGGCATCAACAGTGAACAAATCAATATTATTAATATTCTGAATATGAAAAACTAAAGTAAAGGCTGAAATTATTCGTAGATCAACTTATTTATCAACGGATAAATGATTCAGCTGCAATAACTTTGATAAATGGCTAATTGTTTCAGTCCTTTTTTAAAGTAAAATTGTTTTTTTATGCGTCTTATCTGATATTAAATGATCTTTCCTCTTTAGATTTACTGTTTTTTGGACAAAAGCAGTTTTGAAGATGACACTTTGAGCTCTGGGAACTTGCGGTGGCATCTTCTAATAATCCACAGACAAAACACTTAATCGAGGAGCAGATGAGGTACTTGGCAGATTAATCAATACATAAAATTATCGTTTACGGCGGCACAGTACAGCTGATTAAAATCACTGATTACAAGAGAATTTTTTGTGCATAATTGTGTGTAATTAGTGTCGGCAGAATGTGGTGAATACATAAAGAAAGCAAAATGGGATTTCACGGTACAAGATATTACACAGACATGGAAATACTTGTAGAATAGGAGAGAAAACTTAATATTGTAGCTTCAAATATGAATTTCCTAAATGTCAACTTATAAAATTGATCAACTATTTTAATTATCAATTAATAATTTTTAATTTTTCTTCTTAAGAAAATCTTGAAAGTGAAGATTCTGTAGTTTATTTGCCCATCTATGACAGTAAACTGAACATTTCGGAATTGTGGATAAAACAAGACACTTGAGGATGTCATTTTAAACACTGACAGACAGCTTTTACCACTTTCTGATATTCTACATCATTAGTTGTAATGACAGATTGCAACTATAAAGATTAGAAATAATCATAAGTTGCAACCCTGCTTAATTTGGCCTAAATAGAGAAGCGGCCATTTTCTGACATTGTTTAGGAGAAAGTTCATTAGTCAGACTATTCTGGGTCAAAGTTATAGAAGTAAAGTTTCCATTTACAGTGACTCCTGGTATAAAGATAATAGACCCCAAACACAAAACATATCAAAATGTGCCTTATCTGTTATTACAAGTGGGCATGATTCCAGACAGATAATAGGTAAAAGTTGAGAATAATGGGGACTAAAACAGGAAACCTTGTGTAAGTGTCTGTGGAGAATGCAGTCATGATTTAATATCAGAATCAACATTAGAAATACTTTATTGATCCCTTGACGAAATTTCTTTTGTTACAGATGCTCCCAATCAAAAGTCTTAAAATAATTAAAAGAGTATAAAATAATAATAATTAGCTAAGAAAAAACAAACAAGCAAAAATAACTTGTTGGGATTTGACAGATTTTCTATTCAATTCATTATTTTTATACACTTAATTTTCAACATGTGACTATGAAATGAGGATAAATGTACAGATAGTCTGCTTTTCTTTGAAATAAATAGAATCTAAAACGCTCCGTTTAGAAATTTCAATTTAACAAATGAGATAAATTCGATTTCTGTTTTGTGACATGAAAACTGACATTGATGTTGTTTACGGCGTCTTTTTATTATTAATAATTGTTTCTCTGGTTGTGTTACGGTTTGGATGAGACTTTTTCTATTATAGCACATTTTTAAAGAAATCTAGAGGTGCAGTCACGTGACAGCGGTCGGCCTTGTCCTGTTTACACCTGTCGATAATTAACCTGAACACTTTACTGTTAGTTTCGACTGTTTGGTTAAAGCGGCGTCCCTCGACATTCCTCAGTATAAACAGATAAAACACGGCATATTCCTGTCAAGTATGAACTAAAGTCGGACTGAGAGTTTACTAAAAAGAGTTTAAAGCCTCACCTGTCGGCAGGTGAACCAACAGAAGCGCCATCAGTATCATGTTTCCCATCGCGCTGCTCTTTATCCACCAGCGGAAACTTCACTCTGTACTATCCGATAGGCGACAGAAAATCCACGAAGAATCCGGAATGTCTGCAGAAAACCGTCATGGAGGCGCAGCTCGGCATAGTAACCAGAGTTTTCCCTCAGCACAGCATGTTAGTCCGCCTCGGTTCGCTGTTTGTCGCTGGAAGGAGAGAAGTTTGAAGCAGCAGAGACGAAGCAGGGAGTCGGAGGTGAATCCTGCCCCTCCCCCACCCAGATACAGGTGACATCACAGGCCCCGCCCCCTCTGACAGGTGCAACATGGAGGATAGACACGAGGAACAGTCTGTCCTAAAGTCTGACAGAAAGGAAGAAATCACCTCAAATCATCAGGCATTTAAAAATCATAACAACAAACAACAATCTCTGATTTGCTTGACAATCACATGACATAAAATAGGAATATTTATGAAGATATATATTTTTATTTCCTGTTGACCTACTTACAGCATGTTTGTTTGTTTTGTGCAATATCTCAGGAACTATTAAAGAGAGAAGCTTGACAGTATCGCTGTTATTTGTCATGGTGCTATTGATTCAGAATCTACACTGTTAGACAAGAAAATCAAATAGATTATGGTTGAGATGAAATATGAGCACATAATAACAAAAAAAAATCAGAATGCATAAGTCAGCTAGTGATGCATGTCAGAATAATGCAAAACAAAACATATGGAATACTTTTTAATGTATAGTAATGACTTGTCTTGTAATCATGATCACATATATACATACAATCTAGCAGTGTGTCTTTCCTCTTGAAGAGGTTAGTCATGAAAAATACCAGTTTTGTGATGTTTTTCTCAGGAAGTCATTATCAAAAGCCATCTCTGAGGGCACAATAACAAAAAAAAGATAATGCATAAAGTCAACTAGCGATACTTTCTGAATCAAATGTAGTTGCATGTCACAATAATACAAAACAAAACACATGGAACACTTTTAAATAAGAAATACTTGGTCGCAAAAAGTTACTTTCATTAAATTTTCATAACTGATTGAGCAGCTATGACAAGTTGTCTCACAAAAACAAAAATATGAATAGATAGCAGAAACAGAATGGAGTTGAGGAGTTTTAAAATGGATTGTGACTAAAAACAACAAATGAAAAAGTGTCCAAAATAAAATCAAAAATCTTACTTGTATTGGGCAAATTATTTTTTTATTACATATACTTTTAAGCATTTATATGTGCTGTTGTTTTTCTCAGTCACTGTTCAAATCTAGTCATGACTTGTTATCATGACCACATATATACCTACAATCTAGCAGTGTGTCCTTCCTCTTTCCTCTTAAAGATGAAAAATACCAGTTTGGTGATATTTTTCTCAAGAATTTCTCAAGGTATTTGAATTAATCATTTTACTTTTATTATTAGTGAGTCGATGTAGATGCTATGGTTGGTATATATTTATGAGCTCGGGTTCCAGGGAAATTGAAATTGTTATTTTAGGCCAATTCTTATAAATAAAGCTCTAAATATTTCCGTGTCAATCTAAAATAATAATAAAACCACTGAACATAAAGTAAAACTATTGCACTTAAACACATACTAACGCACTTTCAGACAACTAATCAGGTAATTTAATAGCATCAATACATGATAATTAATTAATTTAGTTCATGGGCTCCTCAGGAAGTACTCAGTTTTTAAGTCAGTCTTTTCTTTCACAGTTTTAAAGGTGCAGAGTTTTACATGGAGAAACAGACAGCTGGATTAGTAAATGTTAGTGTCTCTGATGTGTTTTGGTTTATATCAGGTTCAGTCACATGTTGTTTATGTCTCAGGTGGATTCATTCTTTATGTGAATGTGAACATCCACTCCATCAGATTTAGGGCTTGTTTACTCTCAGTGGAGAATAATCTGAATGTAAACCGAGTGGAGGAGAAGCAGCTCTTCCTGCGTGACGGTTTTCATTTACTTTTTTTCTTTTTGGGCAAACAGCCCGAGTGTAAAGTTCACCCACAGGATGAATCATGTTGAACAAGCATTGGAGTTCTTTGTACAAGGATGTTTACGCCTCTTACTGAGGACACAGACCCCAGTGAGCTTCGCCATAAAAACACAAAACAAACCCGCCCGAGCTGAGCTCGAGTGCAGCTCTCAGCTCGTTGAAGTGTGCTCCAAACCCGAGAAAGTGCTGCAGAGATGAAAAGCTTTGCCATCACATGTGTTTGTGTCTCCATTCTGGTCCTCTTTACATGCCAGTTTCTTAATTCCCTCTCTGTGGGTGTCTGCTGAGGACACACAGCACCTTTTACTTAGTGTGTCTTGGTAGCCAGTGTGTACAAAGTATTTACAACCCTTAAAATGTGTTTTGGATTTGTTTTTACCAATTTAGCCTCTTTTTTTTTTTTTTTTAAATGAACACAAAAAAAAACAGTAAAAAATGACAACAAATGACAACAAAGAGACAAAAAAACAACCACTAAAAGAAGCCATATGACCACAGAGACACAATGAAGAAAAAGAGTAAAAAGATTCACATAACCCTGAAATAGTTTGTTTAAACATGACATAGCTGCACTCCTGCTTTTCAGGAAAGTGTGCAGACTGTGTGCTGTTCTATGGCAGAGACTCTCAGTAAAGTTCCCTCTGTTTATTTAAGTGTGTATATTTGATAAGCTATGATAAAAAACGCTCTCTTTATCCAAGTTACACATAAATTATCGCAAATATTATCAGACACAACAACCACTCAAAGATCAGATTATGTAGCGGACAATAGCAAAATAAATCTCACCAAAACAGTTAAATAGTTGAGCTCTGCTATACAGTGACCCGGCATAACATTATGACCACCTGCCTAATATTGTGCTGGTTCCCCTTGTGTGCACAAAAATGCTCTGAACCAAGAGGACCTCTCAGGGTGTCCTATGGGGTCTGGAACCAGGATGTTGGCACTGGGTCCTTTGGGTACTCTGGCTTGTGCAGTGGGGCCTCTGTCAATCAAACTTGTTCCACTGCATCCTGTTGATGCTTGATCAGAATGGGGTGTAGGAAGTTTGGAGGTCAAATCAACATGTTGGGCCATTGTCATGTTCCTCAACATGTTCCTGATGGTTTGATGTCTTTTTCATGTGGTGGGGTGCATTTTCCTGCAGGGGGTGGACCAGTGACATTTGGGATTTCCATTTGCATGAGGGAGTGTGCTTGTTGTGGGACAATGTTTATTTGGGTGCCTAAGTCTCATCAGGTTTTCCAGCAGAACAGCACATAGTACCAATATGATCAATGTTATTCACTTCACCTGTCAGTGGTCATGATGTTGTGGCTGATCGGTGTATGTGACTCAGCTGCAGTCGATCAGATCTCACCTCGCCAATCACAGCTCTCTTTTCTTGATCCACAAACACCTTGAAGCAATTTCCCGCAGCCTTGGTGGCCAAGCTGTTTGCCCCTTCACCTACTGACTCCCTGTGAAGCCCAGCATATTGTGGACCCTGTAGGGATACCAACCTGTCAACACTCCCACTCCAGAGGGCTCTCACCACACCCACTGCCCATGATCTTGGCATTCTTCCACACTCTCAACGTTCTTTGTGCTCTTCGCCTCGTTGGCCCACGACTGTTTATTGCATGAAAAGCTTCCAAAGTTGATAGAACTTGATAGATTTTAAGCTCCAAAGCAAGATGCAACCTACAAGCATTCAAACATTGTTTAAAATCAGATATCCATGACAATGACCTAAGCCGTACGTGTGAGTTTAAATGAATAATTAAAAAAAGGTGAAAGCAAATCTTATTTTTAAAGTCTAAAATAACATATTCAGGGAACGTATGAACAATGAGATATGTACATCATGCTTGACTTTAGGCAAGAGGATCAAATACCCCCCAACCTCCCCACTTCCACCCTGCAATAAACAAACAAACAAACAAACAAACAAAAAACAGGGGTAATATCCTGGAAGAAGACACATTTACATTACGGACAATTTGTGAAATATTTGTTGTGACTAAACAAGTTATGAGTTTATGAGTTTAAAATGTAAATCTGAATTTAAGGTGTAAATACAAAAATGTATTATTTGAATGATGATAATGTTGGTTTCAGTGTTGTGTGTGGATAAAAGGTACAAGCTGTTTTTGAGTGAGTTGCTCTCATTTGAGCACTTTTTTCCCCACCTACTGAAGGCTACTCTTGATTAAAAAAGACTGACTACAACATGTGATGGCTGAAAACAAATTTTGTTTTATTAAAAATAGGTTAAATCTCTCCTTTTCAAATTCTTAATCAGTCACAGCTCTGGGAAAAATGCAACCAAAGTTTATATTAGCTCATATTTGTGACGACTTTAAATGATTTATGTGAAATTATCCTGAAGACTTTGAATGTCACTTTGGACTTGAACCTGGTGATCAGGGCTTTTTCACTATTATCTCACATTTTATAGACCCAATGATGAATTTATTAATCCAGAAAATAATAGCCAGGTTAATTAATAATGAAGATATCCAGCTGTATATATGCTCTCTATATATGTAGAAGAGTGGAGACTTCAGTTGAGTTTTCTTTATTCAAAAAGTCATTAAGCAGTGCAATTACAGTCTGCAGAACAAATTCAAGGTGCAGTATTTTTATACAGTCACTCAATGAAAGACAGACAAATGCAAAAAAAAATACGTGACCCTGAGTTGCAGAGTACTGAGGGAGAATATGAAGACTGGAGGCAGCTGAGTGTTACACAAAACTATTCTGAAATTGGCAAATAATAATAATAAAAAAGGATCTTGGCACAGGTGAAAGACCAGTCACTCAATGCATCAAATTCAACAACTAGAGCACCCACCACATACATAATATCTGTAAAATATACATGTACAAATACACAAACATAATTCATGCGTGAGTAAAATCCATAATGACTGCACATAATGCTCTGTGTGCATTCATTTCCCGTCCACTACTGCTGTTTTTTCAGTTCGTTATTTCAGTGAGATGAGCCAGGCTTCGTGTTTCTGATGGTGGAACTGTTAGCTTCTCCTGCGTAGCTGCAGGACGTTATAATGAACGGACTGGCAGTGCTGAGCGGGCCGAGGCTGGGAAGCCTTGTCACACTATGAGAGTGTCCCTGCTCAGTGCAGTGCTCTGTTAGGAAAATACACCGAGAGTCACAAGTTAGAGACGTCACACTCATGCTCATGCTGGGTTAGTGCAGCCTGGTGAATGAGATGTATTAGAACTCACAGAAATCATGCAGCCGTAGTTAGTTTTTGGATATTTAGTGAGCTGGTAAGCAGATATAACACTGTGAGGATTGCAAGCGAGGCCATGTTGCACATACAAGTATTATGCTTTCTTTAAATTCATGTAAAAAATAAAAAAATAAAAAATGCTGCCGCTACATATAAAATCATGTAAAAACTAAAGACTCAGTGTTAAGACCATCGATCTTGTTCGCACAAGGCACAAGAGACAAACACATTATGTACATAATACTGTAAGACAAGTTCAGATAGTAAGAGACAAAGCATTATTCTGTTTTTTCTATCGTCAACAAATCACATGTAAGAACCAAACCAGCACCATGTTAGTCCACTTCCATCCCCCCTCTGCTGCCCAGCCCAACCCCAGTGGTTCCTACTGAAGATAGACAACTGTTAACCTGCATTAACATATTGTTGTCCACTTGGTGGCAGCAGATCAAACTGTAAACACTGATACTGTATGTTGAACATGCCAACAAATGGTATAATTCAATTTCGTACAGCACCAGCTCACAATATAAGTCATCTAAGGGCACATAGAGACCCCCAACAAATCCAACTATTCCCTTTGAAAAAAAAAACTCTAGTGACACTGGGAAGAAAAAAACCAATTTAAGAGGAATAAATCTCCAGTAGAACCAGGTTCAGAGATAGTTGCCGTCTACCTCCACTGAGGTGCTTTTCTACACATCCAGCAGACCTGAAAAGATCTTCACTCATTCATTTGGACTCATGTTTCTGACCACCTGATGAATGCAAGTCCAATAGTCACTTCTTTTTGCTCTATTTTTGGTCTCCACCAACTCCTGAGGGAAATATGTGGTTCTGTAGCTTATAAATGCTCAACTATTTCAGTAATTTAGCACCAAATCTGTCGTTTGGTGCTGTAAAACATTGAGCTGAACCACAATAAAGGCCTCTACAGAGCTGATGGGAACTGCCAAGTTGGGTACTTAATGTCACCTTTCAGATTAGACAGGCACCATACCTAATGTTCATATAAAATATTGATTAGTGTAGTTGTAAAAACACAAAAATACTAATCCTCTGAACACCAAAACCTGCCAGTAGGTTTGAAAGACATGTTGTCTTTAAATAATTGCCAAATTTACGCGATTTATAAGAACAAGAAGCTGTTAAGACAAAGAGAATTGTTGGATATTCAACTTTCCAATGGTCGTTGAACTACTCATCCAAGCTTAAACTCCTAATATTTTATCATTATATTTTTATTCTGCATGTCTTATTTAAAAATTGTCAAAAACAAACTGTTTGCTCTGTAGAAAACAAAAATTCTGTGCTAATCAACTAAGCTATACAGTTATCAGTGGCTCTGATATGCAAAATAGTCACATGACCAGCAAACCTTAAGGACTTTTTGGTTCAACTGGGCTGAACTGCAGGCTGTGTTTAAACAGAGCTGATAGGAGACAAGTATGAAAATTAAAATCTAAGTGGTGAAATATCTATATTATGTAAAGCTCTAATTTTTCCAGTATTGACATCACATGTGGGCACCTGGAAAAACATTGTACATGTTGATTACAGTTTTTTTTCCAGTTTTTTTTTTTCCAGTTTTTTTGTTTATTCTTTGTTTTAGATTTATGGCATATCTAACTGTGTCATACTACACAGACGACATGTTTGTATTATTTTTACTTCTAGCCATGGTGGTGTTGTTTTCATAGAGGTGCATGACTTTATATGTCAGTGAAAGTTGAGTCCAAAGTGAGTGAAAATGAAACTACTTGTGGTTCAAAAGGTTAAAGTACATGAAATCCTCTACATGTGACTCAGTGTGTTTGTTAAATAGTGTTTTGATAGTTCAACTCCACAGAGAATACTTGATAATAGAATCAAATCATTGCTGGTTTTGGTGCTTTCACAGTGTTTGCTGACAATAAAGAAAAATACAGGATGTCACTGCGCTTATCCTGTGACAGTTTACAGGATTCAGAAGTTGTTTTCCTGAGGAGCAGAAGAGGAAGGAAGTCCTTGTTCCTGCTATAAGTAACTCACCAGGTTTCGGCTCCTCTCTCTGTCCTCTCGGCCCCCCTGTAATGTCTGGGACATCCCCTGGTGGGGCCGGGTGTAACAGAAGGGCCTGGAGGCTGGTTCACTGGTCCTGTATCTATCTGATCGGGGAGGATCTGCTGTGCGGTACCGGTCTGTGGTCAGGTCGTTCCTGCGGTACCGCTCGGCCTCCCGCTCAGAGTATGGAGGCAGAGGGTCCTCCTCTTCTGGACGGTTGCTGGGCGACCGGCTGTAGTAGCTATCCTTTCCCCTGGAGCTGCCTTTAGAGGGAGTGTCACTGTCCTCGTCCACCCTCCCAGCTCCTCCCCGGCCCCTCGCCTTACTCTCCAGCACACTGTTGAGGAAGGCGTCATCATAGCCTCTGCTTTGAGGCAGTCGAGACGGCCTATCGCTGTCCCACGTGTCCCTTCTCTTTTGAGGCAACGGCGAAGGACTGCGGCGACCCCAGCCATCGTCCTCGTCCCTGTAGAAACGCCTGGGAGGGCTGTAATCCCGCTCGTAGGGCCGATCTGGAGGTTCAGCCCGACGACCCCGAGAGCCATAAGACCGAGCGAATTCCTCCAGCTCGTCCAGGGAGCCGGTTCGCCCTCTTCGGCTCAACGTCTTTCTCTGCAGGTGCTCTGAGCGAGGATTCCACCTACAGAGGGACGGAGAGAAACCACTCACACATGTTCATAACAGAAGATAAAAAAGTGGAGATTGTCAATTTACTTTAAACAACAACTTTAAACTTTTCTCTGGTATCAGCCTCAGGTCAAAATTTAAATTTGTTCAGCACTTGGGTTTTTGACCCAAGTAAAAAGCAAAAAACTGACACTCTCCTCAGCTGTCTCTTGTGTGTATCGCAAATTAGCAAACGTTAGCATCCTAACAAACTAAAGCTTCTATCTTTTAGTTATCAGTATCTTAACTGAGAGCATACTAACCAAAGCATTTAGCTCAAACAACCTCTGTCTCCAATTACAGACACTAGCTTAGCTGTGGATTCTTCGGCTTGTCTATAAAGGTTTGCAAATTAATTTTTACTACTTAAAGAGGCAGAAGTTGGATGTTAAAACCATTTATCCATAATATATGTCAACATTTTTCACAGTCTTAGTTACAGCAGGGGATGTTCATATGACTCAGGTTGGTGATGGATGTGTCTTGTGCAGTCTAAAACTCTCCATCACATCACATCAAATCCTGCTGAACAGAAACAGGTGTATAAATAATAGGTTTTAGTCATTAACCAAGCAAAAACCCCAACATTTCATCATCGCAGCCTTTCAGAAGAAAATGTTTGCAGCTTTGCTTTGTTATAAAAAGCAGTCAGTTTATCATGGTTTATGGGTTTTTGTTGGTTTTTTATTCCTTCTATTTCAGTTACTTCCTGTTTTATTTTGAAATCACCTTTCCTTGTGTGTTGTTTGTGTTTTTACTTCTGTTCTTTGTTTCTGTTTCCCTCCCTTTTGATTGTTTTGATTAGTTTCTCCTGTGTCCAGTGAGTCACCTGTGTCTCCACTTCCCACTTAGTTTTCGGTTTATAAACAGTCTTTTCTTTCTTTCTTTTGTCTTGTGCCAGTTTGTCCTGTTTACCACTGTGCTGTTTTCCTGCTTGTTGTTTTGGGGGGTTTAGATTCTTCACCTGTGTTGTTATTTTTGCCCTGGATCACCAGCAGACCTTTGTTTATTCACATCTGCTCTTCTTTTGGTAAGTTTTGTCTTTTGTTACCACACCTGCCTGCCAGCTGTGTGTGTCTGCACTTAGGTCTTCGCCTGACTCAGCTGCATGTGATCGGATTTGGAATGCTTGTCGTACAAAATGAGCAATACGAAGACGTCACCTTAGGCTCTGAGAAATCAGGTTTTCTGTCACTAAAACTGCATTAAGCACAAATCTAGAAAACCATATTAGCGCACACTTCAAACATGCAAACACAGTTAAACTAAACGTTCATTTGAGGCTTCAAACCCCACTTGCTCAGTTGAAAGTCCTCCTCCTGACAGTGCTCATTTTGGCATCGGACTTTAATTTAATTTGACACGTTTGCCAAAAATGTGTATTAGTGTTAATCAGATTTAGTGTTTTTCTCAGTTTTAATCTAGTTTTACTCAAATTAAAATTTTTTAGTAAGGCTTTTGTCAGTGATACTTTGGTCTCATTTTTGTGCTTTTAGTTTTTACGTCACAGCACTTTTAGGCCACAGCTGTCTCCATCTTTGTGTCCTGTTACCATGGTTACAGGTGTTGTTCTGGTGTATCATTAGGTTAATGGAAAAGGCTCATTATCCATGTTCCTCTATTCTGTAGTGACAAAACAGATAAGACAGTCCTCAGTAAATCCTAATACAGCTATATCCTCTTTGGGTTTAGACTGAGAAAAACACTTACAGGTTAGAAAACAGTCCTACAGTTATTCAACATTATTTCTTTATTAAACATCTAGAGGACCATTTAGATGTCATTAATCCTGGAACTGACTTATTCCTTTTAACAGTAGCATGAACTCACAGGCATAAGATAACTAGCTGAAAGTCATTACCTGCTACAGCAGTCTCTGTCATGGCTGCCTGTTGCTAGCAAAGGTGTTACCATGTTCTTGACCACCAACATAATCTGAAAGTTAGTTCTTTTTTGCCCTGTGATTACCAAAAATTACTTCCTAGACCAGCTGTATACAGGAAAAAATAGCTGTTAACATAATCTGTAAAGTAACTGATGCAGCTATCCACTCTACCTGCGGTCCAGCTCATCGTCTGAGAGGTTTCCTCGGTCTCGTCTAGGTCTCCTGGTCTGTGTAGGTGGAGCTGCTCTCAGCAGCGACTGGTCGTCGAGGTCAGCGATGGGCGGCAGCGCCTTCATCTGGACCGTCTGGTAGGTGTGTCTGAAATCTGTGTTGCCTCCATCATGAAGAGAGCTCAGCTCTGATAAGCTACTGGCTGTTGGGACAGACACATCACTAAAATGACATCTGCTGTTTATAAGATACATATTCACCTGTCAAAATACGCATCAGTTCTTGGGTGGGTTTTCAAATCCTGTGAAAACCAAATATGAATTGATACTATTGATGACCTGAT
The DNA here is from genome assembly GCA_024666655.1 of Dascyllus trimaculatus. Classification (NCBI taxonomy): domain Eukaryota; kingdom Metazoa; phylum Chordata; class Actinopteri; family Pomacentridae; genus Dascyllus; species Dascyllus trimaculatus. The sequence goes on along the minus strand of CM045456.1, from coordinate 15,128,236 downwards.
GATCTGTGTTGCCAAAGTTAACTTTGAGTCAGTCCTGTATTCACCACTCTGCTGTGATAAATACTCACGCGATCCTCCAAAGACACTCCAACAAATTCATTTTCTTCTGTTTGAGTTTGCAGCCATGTAAAAAACAAAGTATTTTTTGAAAATTGAAAAAACACTGGTGTTTAAAGGAAGCAAATCACCCCTTAAAATTTTAATTGTGGCCAGAATGACCACGTGAGACCTTTTTAAATATGATATCTTTATTCTTTAGCCTTGTAGTGCTTCTGTAATTCTTGTGCTTCTTTCTGACTTATCTGTATCCAGCTGTTGTAACATGTGAAGTTCCCCAGCAAAGGATCAGTAAAGTTTATCTCTTATATATTTTTTCACATTAGATTGAAATATGTAAGTGATGATGAAATATTGCATCACCTGCAACTTTAAGCTGTATAATCACACTCTGCAAGAGCTGCAGCCATTCATTACTGGTCACCTTTTCAATTTGTTTTCCCATCTAAAATGATGAACTGAAGAAGAAGAGGGGCTTCTGATAACATTTCAGTCATAAATGTCATGCTATTAATGCGAGCCAATAACATACCATTGCAAAAAAACCAGGTTATGATTCCTTGAAAAGGTCCTCTGTGATGCAAGTAGTTTGAACATCAGTGTCCATATCTGTGAAACATTTTTAAAGATTTACATCTTGAGTAAGACCCAGTGGGCCTGGGGCTGCCTGACACAGACATGCTAGGGAGGTCAGAAACTATAAAGAGATGGCTAAAGATTGAATGTTTCCACGGAATTTGTTGCCAATAACAAATATACCCGGCCTTATCTCGTACCGAGTACTTGTTTCTGATGAACTGGCAGATATTAAGCTGAAACTCCTGCTGCTACTAAGTCACTGTGGCGTAAACACTGTAATTACACTCTGAGGTGTTCTGACACAGAACATAGTCATCTAGGGTTGGGCAACTTGATGATATGTACAGTGAGTAAGGGGAGATTATATAAATTGACCACATACTATTAGTGTGAATGTTGTTGCTTCAACACGACTTCTTTTGGTGGACTAGGCAGTTGTGAACAATGAGCAGGACACATTTAAGGCCATGTTTTCATGACTTTTGCATCAAAAAGATCGAGCAATTCAAATTTAAAAATATAAAATAGCAAATTTTCAGTTGATTTCCCAGAAAACGTATGTATTCACAATATGAAACGACATACATCACGATGGAGGATTTTATCTATTTTGCCGAACCTCATAGTGGTGTCAGCTTTTCTTTTTTCAACCCCACAAATTAACACAGATGTTAAGTAATGAATGTAAGGATTAGATGGAGACTAGTTAAGTCACACAAACCATGCACATAACAGAAAAACACTTAGACACACACACACACACGCCACACAGAAACTGTCCTAATCTGTGCAGGCTTACGTTTCAGTGCAGCCATCTTGTGGGATGGAAACTGAGCCAGCTCCTTCTCTATGTAGTACAGAACTTTCATTGAGTCCTGGTGTGGACTGGCTTTCAGTCGATAACCCCTGCGCACTGTGGATGTGGACACACACACACCCATACATACAAACACGGACAAAACCATGCAATGACACACAGAAACACTTGAGTGTTTAATGCACAAATATAAGAGACAAAAACAAGCAAACATGTTAGCTGGAGATTAAATTCACATCGTGCATGAGGCCGACAGTGTCAAGGATGAGAGATGGCAGATGGAATGAGGGTTAGTAAAGTCAGTGTTTTAGGAAGAGAAAAAAAAAAGATGAGTGAAAATGATCGTGATGAACCTACTGAGGCCCTAGAGCCCACCTCAGCTTTACCGATCTGTCTGCACTTCAGCTTCACTGTCCTGATTCACTCTTACAGCTCTAACAGTGCTTTCAGGTGAGGTGTGGAGTTATTTTTCCCATCTTTATTCAAGAGCATGGTCTTACATTTGGCAGCATTATTTCTTCATTTTATGTTTAGATTCTGTTTAAAATGGTTTGTCTGCACTCCGATATGCTGCTGTTTGAACAAATGTCCTTTGCTAAAGTTTGACTGTATCTCCTCAAGCTCAGAAACACAGCTTATGCACTCAGGCTGCTTGAACGCTCCAACAAAACTTATGCTTTCAAATTGTTTGCTCTCATGCTCAAATCTGATTTTACACACGCACAAGTAAAATATCGCTGATTGGAAGTCATTAACCGTTACAGAAGTCTTTGTCATGGTTGGCTGCTGCTTGCAAAACTGTCACAATGTTCTCAGTCACATAACATTCAAAACCACCTGAGCAACAGCTAAACACCACTAACTGAACTATTCATTTAACAATCTGGATGTGAACATTATTCCCATGATTTTTTGTGCTTGCCAACATGTAACTGGCTGTAATCAAGTGGAAAATTGGGTCGCTACAATATGTAGCTAATATTGTAAAAACAGGCACTATAAATACATAAATATAAACACTGACATAGGTATTAACTCCAAAAAGTACTACAGGAAAACACGAGAAGTACATATAATAAGCCCTGGAGGATTTATTATAGTGAGCACTTTAGCAAGAGGCAATAGCAATTTTACTGGTCAGAATCATAGCTGGCATTCTCTTGGTTGGGGAATTTTGACAGGATTGTTTCACACAGATTCCAGTATGAGGGAACAAATCTGAGAGTAGAAGTTTCATGACAGCACAGAAGCAGTTTGAGTGGATGGACTGTTTCTGAGTGCAAGGAAATGCCCTCAAGCTGAAGCACAGGACAGAATATCTGAGTCCAGACGAGCAGTTTTAAGAGGATTTGTACCTGACCAGGGGCTATTTCAGAGATAGGGCAAGGTTTTGAGGGAAAGCATTACAAAATCTGAATGTACAATGGAAAAATAATGCTCTCAGATTGAAAGACAATGCTCTTGATTAAAGATAAGAAAATAACCATGCACAAGAAGGAAGTTGTGTGCACATATAAAGCTCTAAATACCTACTAAACACCACTTGTTCAGCAACAAGCAGCAGACGGCAACAATTATTTAACTCAAGAGCTGGTGGAGACCAAAAGCAGAGCTATTCAGTATTGTTTTCGCTGCTCCTAAGAGGTCAAAAATCAGATACTAAAGGTTGAAAAACTATAATGTTGAAACTCACCTCCAGCCAAGTTATTCTCCACTGAGGGGATCGAGGAGATCTTTGGGTCCACGTGGGATGAAGGAGCAAGAGGGACCACAGTAGGCACACCAGGAATGTAGTAGGGATACACTGGAACTTGAGCAGGCTGTGCACTCTTTGCCATCTTCCCAGCCTCATACACTGCAAAAGTTAACAATGGAAAAATAAAACAACTGCTCAGATTGAGAAAGCACATGCAACAAAATAAGCTGGTTGTTGTTTTGTGTTACTCACGATGTCGTGGACAGCAGCACGTGTCGGGGCAGCAGCAGCAGCGAACATAGCAGCAGCAGGAGTGAGGACAACACTGGCACCAGCAGATCCCCAACAACAGCAGGAACAAGATGCTGCCCAGAACTACAGATCCCACAAACGCCCATTCTGGTGAACAGACACACACAAAAACATACAGCAAAAGAATAAATGCTCTGTTCTAGCTCACCTCGGAATATAAAAAATGTATCTCTAAAAAGGCATGCAGAAGCTTTACGCTGGATTTAAAGGAGAAGTTAAACCACTAGAAGTCTGAGAAAGCAAGATTTTCACACAATGTTCATTTTAAAGGGATTTTTGCAACTAGGATTTTCTTTTTATGGTTATGATCACCATTCCTATAGATGATAACATCCCCCCAAAAAGTCAGACCAGGCAAAAACCTTGCACCACATGAAAATCTTGCCTTCTCTACTGGTCTTTTGTAACGTCTTTGTGTGCTTCCACACCTCAGCAATTGCTTTGCTGAGTCCAATGTTATCACAGCTGATAGAGATGTTGTTCAAAAACTGTACCCAGATTGTAATAAACTGCACATTTCCTTCAAAAACCACGCCGATAATCGTGAATCCCCTCCAACGATGCATCCACAGACAACAGAGATCTAAAAAAGGAAATTTCAGGGGATCTCACGGGAACTATGAGCAACTCTTATCCATGATCGCATCCAGACACTAACAACACACTTCCTCAGGGTGTGCCAAGAAGCGAAATCCTTCTCAAAACCCCTTCGCAAAGTCAACACATATCCCCTGTGGAATTTAAATCATGACCAGAGGTAAAGGATAAGAACTGCAAGTGTGTGAATTTTGCTTTATGTAGCTTCTGTGTTCATATTCAAACTGGGTTAGATTTTCTTGCTACAAGGCTTTTTCTGTCAGTTTTAGTGATTCTGAAAGTAACAAATGTAAGATGAAAGTTCAGTGTCGACATGCAGTCGTCAAAGAGAGTTTTGATTAGACAGTAGGAGAGAGCATTAGGAGGCATTAGAGAAGCTGGAAAATGCAGGGCAGTTGGACAAAAGTGCAGCAGGGGAGCCGTACCTGGCATAATCTCCACATCAAACTCAGGTAGTAGGTCGTCCCGCTCACCTGTCCTGCCTGCAGAGAGATGGAGAGCACAGATGAAGGCCAGCAAAGGAAGCAGGAAGCAGGAGTTCAGGCAAATTAGGAAATCTGGTAGCAGAGTGGGCGATTAATGGACATGCACTGTTTAAGGAACTGAAGGAACATTTTATACAGCCAGCATGAGCAAACATACAGTAAATTTGTCATGTCTGAGGGCATTTTTGCCAAACTGACCCCAACATCTCATCAACTATTTAGTCAATCGCTATAAAAGTTAATGCACACATTTGTAGTCCCCAGAGGATTCATCTTAGAGTTCTACTGACTTTTCATCTTGTGCCACAATGAGCTCAAATTTTCATTTATTTATATTCTTGCTTACATTTGATGGATTGGCACAAACTAGGAAACAGACATTCGTGGTTCCCAGATGATGCCTCCTTATAACTTCAATTTTCATCTGGCACCCCCATGAGATCATTGAACTGATTGCCATGAAATTTTGCCAAGTCCTTAACTAATACAAGTTATGCAAAATTTTAAATTTCTACACTCTATTCACATCAGGCCAATCCGTACTGTTTCGTGCTAATTTGCTAACAGGCTGAAGCTAGATGGTAAACATTATACTCACTATCCTTGTCAACATCAAGCATTTAGCGCAAAGTACAACTGTAGACAGTTTTACAGTTCATGCTGCAAAACATAATGTCATGAAGTTTCTTAGAAGTGTTTTCAAGGCTTCTAATTTATAAATGAGAATATAAGAACATCATAGTTCAAGACACACCCAATGTGCCTTTCTGGTAGCGATAAAGCAACATAACAAGTGAATGAATGCACATGCTGTTATCCGTTTTACATGCATCCAGACACACAATCACATACAACAATGGAAATGTGCCGAGAGAATTAGGGTGAGAAGCCAAACAGGGGGAACTTTGGAAACTGGGTCATAACATAACAATTCCAGGACACCAATTTACCACGGGAGCTCATCAAATACAAGGTCACACAAGTTGTGCTGTTGTGAAACAATGCCCCTTTATGCAAGATAAAGAGGCCAATATATATAAAGCAGTAAGAAAACTATAACATACAGAAAAGAAAAGGGACTGTCTGCAACAGGTGTGCTGAGACACAACCGCAGGTGTTCATGCTTTTTAGTGTGTGCTTATTATGACGTCTGAAAGGGCTGTGATTACAGCAAAGAGCTGCCTGATCTGTCTGACTACACGCAAAGACTAAACACTCACAATCAGGCTGCTGACTAAGCTGTTAATATTGAGGGAGAAAAAAAAGTAATCTTGCTGCCTCGGCTGGGTTCATTCATCTACATACCATTTGTAACACAGAGTAACCTGAGAGGGAGGAGAGCAGGAAAGTCGTGGAAAAAGCAATGGAGCAGTACATGAGAAGATTTTGCAAGACAAAAGGGAGAGAAAAGGGAGTTAGAGTGAAAGAGAAATTAATAAAAACAAAACTTTAACTAGAGATTAAGAAGGTATTGAGCAAAAGAATATCACAACTTTTGTTGCCTGAAGCTATAGTTGCATATTTTAAGGGATTTGCTCCCCAGCTGAGGGCCAGATGTAAAATTTTATACCACTCATGTTTGTACAGTAAATATTAAACTACAGCTGGCGGTTCCGGACTTGCATATAATACTTTCCAAGAGTACAATGAAGAGATTGATATCACTGTCATGTCTGTATGATAAATATGAAGCCAAAACTAGCAACCTGTTAGCCTAGCTTAGCATAAAGACTGGATATGTGTTTTAGAGCAAAACAAACCTGCACACCAGCACCTCCAAAACTCACAAATTAGCATGTTTTATATTGTTTGTTAAATCCATAAGTCTGTCACATCTTTTGCAAAAGTACAAAATGTTACATTTAAGTTTTTTTTTGTAAAGATAGAAATCCCCCATGTAAGCTAGCTGTTTTCTGCTTCCAGTGTTTATGTTAACTTAAGCTAACAGCTTACGTTTTCAGCTTATGTTTTCTTACATTTATACTTATCTTTTCTGTTTTCCTATATTTTCTAAGAGCTTATGTTTCCTTACGTGTACTGTTTACATTTTCTAATTGTTTTCTGCCATTTCCTGCTTACATTTTCAGATACAGATAGAAAGCCACCGTGTTAGCTAGCTGTTTCCTGCTTTTAGTGCTTATGCTAACTTAAGCTAACAATTTACGTCTCCTTACACTTTCTGTTTGCATTTTATTCTTATGTTTTCATACATTGCCTGATCATGTTCTTTTACATTTTCTGCTTATGTTTTCTTAAATTTGCTGCTTATGTTTTCTGCTAATATTTTAACCCTTAATGTGTATTTCTTTCTTACTCATTCCCTTTCCTGGAAACAGCTGGATAACATACAAAAAAATGACATCTAAATTCAATTCTACTTGTAAAGGGTTACACAAGCAGTCCAAAAACCAATATGTAAGGTTTTAGAGGTGCAGGTATGCAGGACTATCATCTGATCATGGCACCATGCTAGCTGTTCTGCATACAGTCAGTCCTTATGCTAAGCTAACGCTAACTAGCTGCTGTTTTCAGCTTTGTATTTACCTCACAGACACATGAGCTGTATCAATCCTCTTATCATACTCTTTGCAAGTAAGCAAATAAGCATATTTTCCAAAATGAACAATTAACTTAATTTGCAGCAGGAAACTTTGGGAAACCAGTCTGGCACAGAAGTAGTGTTACACACTTTCCAACTTCTTAACTGCAGTGTAGAAAAGCTACACATTCTACTACCTAAAATCCAACCAGTCTTGTTATTATCACAAGTTTAAGCCCCCCTCTTCTCTCCTGTGAGCTGATTATAATCAGATTAGTGCTCAGGAGAGGAGGGCTGTATTAATGAGCACACCTTACAAACGATCTAACGTAAAGGAAGAAAGACATTTTGAGTAACTATCAGAATACATTTATGCACGAGTTTAACCTGGTCGTCCTCCTTCTTTCTGTGTCTCTCTCTTCATGTCTGCACCAGTGACCCTTAACAAGCTCCTGTCTTGTCTGAAAAGGCATGTTGCCACGGTAACAGCTTAAGGAGCTGGTCTGACTACAACACATTTCTCTCCCTACATGGACACAGCAGCTACATCAAAGTTACAGTAGACGATGACTCTCTGACCTTTAGCACTGAAATGCTAGCTGTTTGGTGATGGTTTAGAAGCCCTGTGTAATCATTAATGAGCAACACACACTCCCCTATGAACAAATAACACACACGTTGTACAATGATGTGCAGCTGAAGATATTGTCCCATGCATTCTATCATGCCACGGACAAGATTGTCTAATTGACTTTAGATGTAGCAGAGCAGCCAAGTCCACGTCAGCCCTCGAAAAGTGCACGTCTGGCTGAACAATAGAGTCTGTCATGGAGGATCAGGAGCATGTAAAGTGGCGAACAGCATTTGGCCGTCTCCATGGAAGCTGCTGTATGGGCACTTTGGAATGCAGCGTAATAAAGAGACCGGTTCTGAAACCTTGATCAGCATCTTATGGCAGGAAAAAAAAAACTTCACTCAGCTTATAATGCAAAGAAAACAGCTTATAAATAAAGAGAACTGTAGCCAGTTTGTTTGAACCTTTCTGTACGTTAGTAAATGCAGCGCAGGCATACCGAGCACCAGTAACTCCAGCTGGGCCTCATTCTTCCCCTCGAGATCATCCGCAATGACAACTTTACAGAAGTACACTCCACTGTCGCCCCACTGCAGCTCCCCGATACGCAGGTCTGCTTCTGCACAGGGAAAACAAACAAGGTCATACTTTAGCATATTATATAGGTTAAAAGGTGAGAGGTCAACTGGTGCATAATGTTCAGAAAGCAGGTGAGTGTTCAGATGCTGTAGCTGTTAATTCAAATTGATTCATTTAACAAGATTTTACACAGAATTTGAGAATAAATGCTGCCAAATACATCTTTCTTGTGATTAATGAAACACTATGTATTAGTCACTTGTGCAGTTCTCGTATGCTGCGCAATAGTAAGTTTGCAGAGTCTTGATCTTTGCAGGAAATGTTTTGTTGTGACATTTCTATTGTAAACACTTTAAAATAAATCACACCAGACTGTAGGTGCAGAATGCAGTGTGTCGTAACGTATTAACACATAATAAACCTACAACTGACACTTTGCGCAAAGAACATTCGTGAAGCTTCTTTTAACTTATTTAAACTGATAAATTTAATATTTGGCCTATAAAATATTAGAAAATTGTGTAATTTCCCTGAGCCAAGACCTGTTTGAACTGCATGTTTTGCAACAGTCAGTGTTTACATGCATTTAAGTGGTGACTCAGAGAAACTAGGTTACACTGGTAACAGAGTATAAATGAAAGAAAAGCAGCAAATCTTTCATGCATGAACAATACATTAAATATTAACAGGTTATCAGTAAAAAATTATCATGTAACTAACATGATCAGCATTAATATAATAAGGATTTGATCACATTAGCTTAGTGAGTAACAAGAAATACACCTATAAACCTCAAGAAATTGTTAACATAGATGAATTCATCAAGCCAGCCTTGTTTGTGTATGTATTTAAACTGTATTTTTACTGTATTTAAAGGCAGCAGGAGGACATTGTTGGCACATTTGGATAGAAGACATGTGTTTTGTTCTGATAAGGCTTCAGGTTTAAAAGGGAGTCCACACATGAATGGGAGTGAGGGCAAGAGGTTGTGATCATGTGGTGCCTCTTTTGTGAAACAAAAGAGGTTTATTTACGGAGAGCACAGTCAGCTCTGATACATTTGTGGTGAGTTTTTCACAGAGGACAAGACTGATAACTTTACTGTTTATGATGGCGATGTCTCTGCCTTTGTAGTGCTCGGCCAGAGTCATGGACTGTCCCTGCGCCGAGGCCACAACCCGAACCGTGCGGCTGGTGTCGGAGCACTCTAGGTGGGACGTGGCTCCCAGCTCGGAGGCCTTGTAGCCCAGAGTCTCTGGCAGGGTGAAGGACTCTCGAGTGCGGTCTCGGCAGTAGGACTTGTACCACCACTGCACCACCGGTGTCTGGATGGAGCCCGTCTGGTACTGACACGGGAGGACGACGGACTGGAAGAGCATCGCAAACCGCTGCTTCTCCCGCACTGTGACATGCACGCCATCGCACACACACACTGACACACACAAACAGAGAAAGAAGGTGGGAGTAAGTACTCCTGTTGATGTTTTTAGGAATGAAAGTGAGACTCCTGGACAGGTTATTTGGTTATTCAGTCATGCAGATGTTACTGTAGATGATAAAAACGTATGTAAGGAACTCCAGCATACTATCAGCAATGAAAAATACCAGGTCACATAACATACAGTAATGAAAAACAGGCATCTTCACAGAGGTTGCTGACTCATTTTATACCCCAAAGAGGGTTTCTCCTTAATGACAATCAGGTTTGAAAATACACTACAAGTACTGCACTTAACTGCGGTTCTAAATACTTTTACTTTACTTACATTCATACATTACACCCTCACTGTTGTTCCTACTTTGTACTTTCACTTCACTGCAATTCACAGGCAAATATTCCACTCTTGTATTCTCCACTACATTTATCCGACAGCTGCAGTTAGTAGCTACTTTAAAGATCCAGATGTTACAAACAAAACCAGAGCTGCAACTACCATTATCCAGTATTCTGATCTGTTTTCTCAATGATCAGTGAATCATTTTGTCTATGAAAATAGTAAAAGTTGCTTGTAGTAATTTCCCACAGCTCAAGCCTGCTTGTTTTATTACACTAACAGTCCATAAACCCATAAATATTCACTTTTGTGTGACTCACGATGAAGAATAACATTAAATTGGCACATCTGAGAAGCTGAAACTAGTGAACTTTTAGCCTTTTTTTTTTACATTAAAAATGACTAAAATGATGAATGAGTTATCAAAACAAGCAATAATTTTTCAATCAAATGACTAATTGATCATTTTTTCTATAAAACGGCAAAAAAGTGTGGAATGTTTTCTTGTTTGATGAGACCAGCAGTCTATAAACCCACATATTTTCAGTTTAGTGTTATACACTGATCAGCCACAACATTATGACCACTGACAGGTGAAGTGAATAACATTGATCATATTGGTACTATGTGCTGTTCTGCTGGAAAACCTTGGATTTTAACATCCATGTTGATGAGACTTAGAGATCCAAATAAACACTGTCCCACAACCAACACACTCCCTCATGCTAATGGAAATCCCAAATGTCACTGGCCTACCCCTGCAGGAAAATGCACCCCACCACATGAAAAAACATCAAACAATCAGGAACATGTAGAGGAACATGACAATGGTCCAACATGTTGATTTGACCTTCAAACTTCCTACACCCCATTCTGATCAAGCATCAACAGGATGCAGTGGAACAAGTTTGATTGACAGAGGCCCCACTGCACAAGCCAGAGTACCCAAAGGATCCAGTGCCAACATCCTGGTTCCAGACCCCATAGGACACCCTGAGAGGTCCTCTTGTCCATGCCCAATGGTTCAGAGCATTTTTGACCACATAAAGGGGACCAATACAATATTAGGCAGGTGGTCATAATGTTAGGTCTGATTAGTGTATGTGATGAAGCAAAACGACTCTTTTTTACATTCTCACATGAACTTTTGGCATTTTCACTTGAAAAATGACTAAAACGATGAATCAGTTGACGGGTCGAGCTAACTGACTAATAGATTAATCAATTAAGCTCAAAACAACTGCATTATTACAGATTAATCTTCTCAAATGTATAAAAGGCAATAAAATTAACCCCACCTCAGCTCCAGCACTAAAATACTTGCATGTTTGTATTTAAGAATAATTATCAAATAATTAAAAAAGTCCTGCTGTAACACTCAGAGGAGCCAATTACTTTTGTTTCTGTAAGATTCTCATTGCAGGACTTAAATTAGAAATAGCTCACTTTTATTCTATGTTATTGATGCTTTTGCTCTACTTCTAAGTTGTCAGTTTATGAGGTAACATACTTGCAATGAAACCTACTCTAAAACTCTTGATTCAAGTTTATCATCATTTTGGAGGCACAAGTATTGTTACTTATGAACACTAATATTTAGTCTTCCCTCTGAGATAGAAGCCGAGTGGCAAAGATTGGACGGCTGAGTTTTGCCTAAAAAAACAGCAACTGTGCAAAGAAAAAAAGCAGTTTAAGGTCAGGAAACTGATGCAAATTCTAACTTTATGACTAAACCAGCAGCTGCGTCTCCTCCTTATCTGTGCAGATGATTCACGGTGATTCTGCTCTTCTGGGAACATTTGCATCACATCAGGAGCAGAGATTAGGTGTGTGGGGGCTCCTCTGCTGCTCGGTGCTATAGGGGGTCAGGAAGGTCAAATTCCAGAGTGCGTGGGGGAGCAGGGGGGAGGTCCGTGGAGAGGCAGGGGGTTGTCATCGCACAGGGAGGGGATGCAGCTTGTGGGTGCTTTCTGCTCGTCACGTTGGCTTTAGGTGGGGCAGGAACTTGCTCTAAACATTTCCCAGTAGACAGGAAATCAAAACAAAAGCAAGTCCACCGGCCTGCCTCTCCGTAGGACCAGTAAGAGCAGCACACACCCTGCAGTCAACGCGTTTATCTAAAACGGACAATTTTCTGCGTTTCCTTTCCTTGTATTTCCGAGCCACAATTATAACTGCAATTAAGTGTTTTTTCACCACTAATCGATTTTAATCATGGGAAAATACTGAAAAGTACCCATCACAGTCGTCCAAGGTGACAATTTCAGATGTTTTGTTGGGGATGCAGTCCAAAACTCAGACAAGAGCAGCAAATCCTCACATTTGAGAAGCTTGCACAACAGAATGGCTGACATTTTAGTTGAATATAAATCAATAACCAAAAACTGTGATAATTAAAAACACAAAAACGCCATTAATGCACTGCCTACAGCCTCTAAAATGCCAACATTTGCTCATTTCTTTAGCCTTCTCTGATAGTAAAAATGAAATGTTAGTTAGACAGAAGAAGCAATCTGTAGATCAGACTTTGCCAAGCAGGTTTTCACATGCAAAGAATTTGACATGGTGACTTGATGCATTACAGAAACGCTGATAAGTACAGAATTTCTAGAGGAGTGAAAAGATTTAACAGAAAGCAAGTGCTGTAATTCCATAGAGAGTAAGCGTTCCAAGACAAAAAGGAGCAAGTGTAGCAAAACTTAGGGACTTTTAGGCGATAAAGAAGTAATTGAAATATTTACAATGTCCAGGAATGTGCAAATGAGCAAATTATATACAACTGTACACAGAATGTGATGTAAACAACTTGAGATGTGCAGAAAGCTTTGCATTACAGCAACACACAATTTAGATGTTGTTTATATTACGATGGACATTTTTCACAATTTGCTGATGTTTTATAGGAACAGATTATTCATTTAACTTCATTTTTGCTTGAACGATCCTTTATATTTGATTTGGTTCATCATTTTGACCCAGGTTTCAAGTTGAATTGTCCATTATTTATGAGATTAGCCCCTGTGATAGGGAACCATTCCAGTCAGTGGAGTAATTTAGATGTTATCTAAATCATGCTGAGCATTTTTCAGTATTTGCTGATGTTGTATAAAGCAAATGATTCATTTTGGTTTACAAAACTGATTAGGACAGTTTTGTCCTTATCAGTTTTTGCCTGAAAAATGTTTCAAGATTTGATTTAATTTATCATTTTGGCCCAAGTTTCAAGCTGGATTGGATTCGCCCCTTTAATATTAAAACATTCCAGTCAGTTGAGTAATTAATTACGATGTTGTCTGAATTACAGTGGATATTTTTCACTATCTGCTAGTGTTTCATAGACCAAATCATTCCAATTTGACAATCGGATGACGACAATTGCAGCCTGACATTTTTGCTCAAAAAAATCCTTCAGAATTTGCTTTGATTGGTCATTTTGGCACAAGTTTCAAGCTTGATTGTCCATTAGTCATGAGATTTGCACCTTTGATATTAAACCATTCCAGTTGGTGGAGTAATTTAATTAAGTAATGTAGATGTTATATAAATTATATGGACTATTTTTTGCTATTTACTTATGCTTTATAGACCAAATGATTAATTTTAAGTTGTAAAACTGATAACGACAGTAGCAACCTGACATTTTCGTTGTAAAATGCTTCAAAATTTACTTTGATTCATCCTTTTATCCCACGTTTCTGGATTGTCCATAATTTACGAGCTTTTCCCCTTTTAGTATTAAGATTAATATTTAAGTCCAGTTGGTGAGGCGTCATCTGGTTTCTTCTTCCTCTGATACACTCAAACTGCACATTTTTACAGGAGGAAGGGAGACCGAGCTCCTAAAATTCCTCCCAGAGAAGAGCTGTGGTCTTCCCTTTGTTTCTTTTTTTCATGGACCAGTCCATTGTTAGCGCTTCCCCTCCCCTCCCCTCCTTGTCCCACTTGAGGAGCTCAGAGGGGGGAGGAGGTCACCGACTCCCAGCCAATGGGAGGATCCGTCCTGGTCCAGCTGGATGCGAACAGACCAATTAACCGCTAGATATTTAAACCAAACCGTTACTCCAAAGAGCTCCATGGATGCCATCAGTTGAAGGTGAGAAGCAAACACAGGATCTGGTGAATGCACCTCCTCTTGACTATCATCTACTGTGACTCATTGTAGGTAAATGAGCAGGTTACAGAGACGGTCTCCTCCTCAACACCTGCTTTCATGCTAAAGGCCTCATTTGAAGCTTTGGATTATCTATGAAAACAGTGTGTGGTCACAAATGTAGTCCAGGTCAGAGCTGCTGCTGCAGGACGCTACAAAGTTTCCTGAACAGACTTTTCCTCTCCGAAGCTGTCACGTTTCCTGCCTTTACTTTGGCCTGCATTCCTTCACATTGACTCATTAATCCAACAAAAGCAACAGATAAGCCTGAATATATTCTCCGTATCAGATAAAGGATTTCACAAAACACTAAGAAAGTTTGCTGCAAGTTCAGTGAGCATTTTCAAGAGATGATGAACCTTCACAGATCCTTTTCCAGCCTTGTTGGGGACCTGATGTGCACTATTTGTACCTTTTACATATATAAAAGGATAATAAATACAACATATATGCACATAGGGCTGATTAAAGACTAGTTTTCTAACGATATTCTTGATTGATTTGGCAAAAAATAGCAGAAAATGATGCTAATTTCTACAGCAATCTACTCAAATCTCTTGTTTTATTACAATGATGGGCTAAAACTCAAAGAAATACAGTTTACTATGTTAATTAACAAAGACAAACATCATTTCCTTACATCTGGTGAGCTGAAAACTGGTAATATTTGTCTTTTTTGCTTAAAAATGGCTAAATCTTATCACTCACAGCACAATAGCCTCAAACACTGCGTTCCAGAATGCATAATTGTGCTTTTATAGTGCTTTAGAGTGGAATACCAGAAACACAAAGCTGTAATTGCGAATCTATAACCTCCTGATGAATATTATTATCAAAATACACCATCAAATCGACACAATATTGAGTCCCAGACACTAAATCCCACATGGATTAAGCAACCTGGGTTACCCCATAAAGCTATAAGGTGTTAATAATTTGTTAAAATGGAGCAAACCATTATTATAAAGGGGAATGTGTCTGATCTGATCCCTAAAAAATGAGATATAAATCAAAAAGAGGCACTTTGCTGAGTCTGGTGCAGCCATAAGCGGTACATGGATCAACCTGTTGCGCTGCTGTCGCGAAATCAGCACATTTTAGCGTTGAATTAAAGCGAAAAAGACTCACCTAAAGCTCCCAGTAGAACAACCAGCCGGTAAAAGTTCATTCTATATTCCGTTTTCAGAGTAAAGTGCAGTTTTTCCGCATGTTAGTCATCTCGCTGTGCGCAGACTGCGGCGGCTGCAAACCGGACTCCGCTGCGTCTAACGGGACTGTACCACTTCACAGAGAGGTGAGTCTGAACGCAGCACTGGAGACACACAACCGCACCGAGCTGATCTGTGGGTTCGTAAATCCAACAGCAGAGACAGTGCAGGGGTTTTTTTATTAGTGTTTGTGCTGCATGGTCATTTTAGTTTTCTGAGTCTGAGGACTGAAGTCTGAATGTGGGAGAGGGAGGAGGAACCTGCTGGAACCAGGTCAGACTCTGCTGCCAGCCTTCAGGAATTTCACTGCACACAAATGCGGCGTTTCTTCATGAAACAAGATTTTATTAGGCTTCATATCAAAATGCACTTTCTTTACATTCAAAGCAGAAAACATGAAAAAAAAGCACCGAAATCGTTGCAAATGATCCCATTGCGTTTTTACCCACTGTTTGGTCTCATTTGCCACTGCAATGTACAATGCCACAAACGTTTAATCACATAAAAAGGAATTAGTTTGATTATTTGTTTTGCAAAAATTCAGAAAGACTGGAATCAACATGAACAACATTTTTCAAAGGATCCACAGGTGTCTACAATACTGGTTAAAAAAAGAAAGAAAGAGAAAAAAATCTCAACAATGTTAAAAAATATAATAAAATCTAAGTTTTATGGAAAATGACACTAATTTTTTCCCACTAGTTTTCCATTTTCTTTAAATTGTAAGAAGTTTGTAAAATTTCAAACATATATTTTAAGTATTTTTAATGTCAAATTACATGCTTCCCTCATTTTTTTGTACAAAAAATACTACGTTAATTTATGGGATTTTTCTGCTTTCTTTAATTACATTGGTGAGTCTCTTACTTGATTTTGTATATTTATCCAAATAACTCATATACCAGCAATACACACTTTTACTCCAGTACTTTGTATTATTGTTTGATTAATTGTGTTGTATTTGTGTACTTTTAAGCCTTGTGAAATAATGTTTGTTTCGTCTGGTGACCTGCCAAGGGAAAACAGATGCAAATTAGCATTTATGCTAACTCTGGCGCATTTACAATATGTGTTTTTTTACGTTTGTTCATTAATGTGCACTGTCCCTTTAAAAAAAAACATACAAATTTATGTAAAAAGACAGTAATTTTCTGTATTTAAATACATCATTTTTTGTATAGGTTTATGACCATGATGTTGATTTTGTCCTTGTAATTTTGAAGTAAACATTTGTACTTTTAATTTTATATTTATGTGTACTTATACATTCAAACTCTGCAGTTCTGGATGCAAACTAAGCCAACTTGTTTTTCATTACATCCAGCATAATATATAGAGTTATTTAAAGTTTCAGAGACACACTGTTGGAGTTTTGGGGTGTTACATGGTCTGAATTATCTTAACTACTGTGGATAGAAGTCCTCTCTAATTTATTTCTATACATGTCTCCTCTGCTCTGTGTGAACACTGACAGAAGTTTCACTGAGTAGTCCCTGAATTTTTGCCACGTGACTGTTGGGCTCTAGATGAGTCACTCATGGCTTCTTGGTTGCAGCACAAAGCACAAAATTTTCTTTTTTTTTTTTTTTTACACAATCTGTTTAACACAAATGGTTCATTGGTTGGCAAATTTTAAAAATAAAATTCACTTCATTACAAAGCGTCACATGCAACAATTATGCCAAAAGCTGTACAGCTACATAAGATTATTATGGATTGCTTTGTTAATCATTATCTTGATAATTTCATTGGTCTGTAACACATCACACACGATTTTCTCAAACAAATTTTTTTTTTTAAATTTTTGTTTTATGTAAATATTTACCCTAAAATAATATAGTACCAAGACAAGCAACAAATGAACACGTATAAAGAGCTAAAATTTGGGGGATGGATTTTTTGCTTGAAAAATGACTCACAAAATACACTTAAATCACAAACTAGAGGTTTAGAATCACAGATAAAGTAAACAGTCTATATGCTGACAACAATGCTCAAATTTCTGTAGAAGGTAGGTGGCCTGAATGTGTGAGTTATTTATATATTACTGATTGTAGGGTCTTCTGTTAACTCACTAACTCACATTTATTAAAAATATCCCCTTTACCCTCGCCCCAACTGGTCGAGGCAGACAACTGCCCTCCCTGAGCCTGGTTCTGCTGTAGGTCTCTTCCTGTTGAAAGTCTCCACTGCTGCCAATATCCTCACTCAACTGAGGATTTGTTGCATTTTCCATGTATAGTTTTTTTTAAATCATAATATAAATTAGTCAGGTAATTTGTTTAGGTATTTAATATAATAGGGTATTCCCATTTAATAATACAATTAGTTGAGTAAATATGTATTTTATATAATATTCTAGGGTCTTTACCTTATGATTTGAATTTGTCAGGTAATTTATTTTTTAATTTTCATAACACCGAATGGTCTGGACCATATTATTTAAATTGCTTGGTTAAATTTACATCATGAATAATGACAATAGTAACCTTCAGTTTTAATTGATGGATGGCACATCAGTTGTTTTGAATGTGCTGAGTAGATGACGGTGGCTTGACCTGACTGTTAAAGTTTTTTTTTACTTCAACTGACTTGCTTTTATTTATTAATAATGAAATATTATTAATTTATTTTTTGCATTTTTTACATTTCTAGGCTTTTTATTTTAACTTTATTCGTATTGTTGTTATGTTGCCTTAGGGGTATCTTTTTGCGTCGTCTGTCATCAAAGCACTTTGTAAACTCTTGTTTTGAAGTTGTTATATGAATAAAATTATTATGATTATGTGTCATCTGCTTAGATCTGCACACTAAAACATGACATCAGCAGGCAGTAAGGCAAAATGTGATTAAACTACCTTAATGTTGTGGCAGGGTTAGAAGTTTATTTGGGTTTGAAAGGAGCATTTTTAGTGTTGCAGGATGTCTGCTGCACTTCACAGCCTGATTACACCAGCATCTATGAAAATGAATTCAGCCCCAGCAGTGGACTCACTTGTGTGGGTGAAGCCAGTCAAATTAGCTCAGCTACAGAACCTCGGCCATGAGCCCTGCAGGTATTACTGTCACCAAGCTTCCAGCACCATCTATGTTTTTAAGGCCATTTGAATTAATTCTGCTGTTCCACTTTCTGGTGTGATCAGGCCTGAAGCCAAACAATTAACCCTGTAAAAGATTTTTAAGGGCCTCCCAACCCACCAAAAAAAGATTTTTATGGTTTCCAAAGAGAATTCAGTAACATGAGGTTAATCATATTGGCTGTCGTAATCCAGTCGATCTCGGCTGCCACCATAACGATCGCTGCGGTCGTTAAGATTGTCTCGACTGTTCCGATAGCGATCACTGTGATCGTCAAGGCGATCGCGACTGCCCCTGTAGTTATCGCGCCGATCGTCAAGGCGATCACGACTGCCCCTGTAGTTATCGTGCCGGTCGTCAAGGCGATCACGACTCCCGCCATAACGATCACGCTGATCATCAAGGCGATCACGACTGCCCCTGCTCTCACTTCCACCGTATCGATCTTGTCGATCATCGAGGCGATCGCGACTGCCCCCATATCGATCACGCTGATCATCAAGGCGATCACGACTGCCCCTGCTCTCACTTCCACCATAACGATCACGCTGATCGTCGAGGCGATCACGACTTCCACGATAGCGATCGCGTGGGTCGTCCTGGTAACGCTGAGATTCGATATCACTGCCCTTTCCATCGTACTTTTCTTTACTGCTAATATAACTGTTCTGATCATCGTCCAACTTCAGTGCAGCTGCTGCGACAGTGTGACTGATCTCAGGGACGACGTCTTTGTCTTCGTACCGGTCCACCTGCTTTTTCCCAGTGTTTGACTTGTCATCCCTGTACGGCAGCGTACCAGCTTCAGGCTCTTCTTTGTCATGAAACTCCATTTCTGCTGGGGAACTAAGAGACAAACAAGGACATGACACACAGTGATGACTTAGATACGAACAATCAAGACACATAATAGTTGTTGACTGAAACATCTAGGACGTACAGTAGCTACATACCCTTCAGCATTCTGGTCCTCTTTGCCTTTTTTTCGGCAGCAGCAACAGTAGATGACAATCCCTACAACCGCGACGCCTGCGACAACTACTACTATAATTATTGCAGTGGACGCAGTGCCCATGCTGGCTGAGTAAAAAGAAAACACAGAAAACATTTAGTCCTGGTCTAAGATCTCATCTTGAGCAACATTTACAGCTTCATTAGCCATTTTTAACTATTTTTAATTGGCTAAATATTTTGGTACAGATAGATTACAAGTGAACCGCTTGGTTGTGGTAAAGATTACGTAGTGGTAAAATAATAATAAAGTCAGTACTGATGAATGGTATGGGAACCGGTATGGTGTGTTTTGTGGATGACACTTTACATAACCTTATTTTTGAGTATGTATTGCCTTTAGGATAACTGCACTCACAGAAGCAGAAAACCCTTGAGGAACTTTTTGGGGTTCCTCACTAGCATCACTGTGGAGGAATGTTTTGAGTTCCAAATGCTTGAGGTTCAATTAAGAAACTCATTATTATTATTATTGATTTTTTTTTTTTACCTCCAAACATAAGAATATTGTAGATGTTCCTAAATATAACAGAGAGACTTTCTCTATTTTTTGGCACGCAGGCACCTTCTTATTAGTGTCGAGAGTCATTTACACACAAATCTGCCAGGAAAAAGTCAGACAAGATCCCAATTTTACCCAAATATACAAAAGCAGACTTGTAATTTTGCATTTAATATCAACAACATCGTTTAGAAGAACTCCAAAATTTAGTGCCCAGAAAAAACCTATAACTTAAAATACAGAAACTGACCCTAACCTGGGATACACTTCAAATTGTGTTTTATTAAGACAGTCATAATTGTAATTATAATAAGAAGAGGCTACTGGCTCCTTCAGCTCTTCTCTGAATTGAGCTGTTAAAGGCTCCTTAAATATCCTCAGAGTTCCTTGAGGCTCTCAGAAATCTATAATAGTAGTATGAAACATGGTTCAAACAACAGCATAGTAACATTTACATTTAAGGGCAGTAAGCATTCAGACAATTTGTAATGTGAACCTTTAAAGCTACATTTATTAATTTTTGGCCACTAGAGGGCAGTGAAATAAACTGTAACCTCAGCATTGAGTTGTTATTACCTTGTTTTTGTAGGGAAATGCTGCTGAGCTTTTAACTTCCTAGGCTGTATTTTCATGTGTAAACTGTGATGCATTCACCCTTTGTTGTACTTAATGAAGTGCACTTGAGCTACTTCA
The DNA here is from genome assembly GCA_024666655.1 of Dascyllus trimaculatus. Taxonomy (NCBI): domain Eukaryota; kingdom Metazoa; phylum Chordata; class Actinopteri; family Pomacentridae; genus Dascyllus; species Dascyllus trimaculatus. The sequence continues at coordinate 15,107,584 of CM045456.1, read as the reverse complement.
GTGTTATATTTAAGTGCTAAACTCCTTAGCCGAACAAGCTAATGTTTGCAGCTTGCATTAGGGACATAGTTTAATAAATTGTTGAGTGTTGTTTTTGGTTTTGAAAAGGCAACAAAAAAATGTTAGCTTTATTTCTTTAGTAGCTTTCATATAGTTTAGTGCAGTTCAAAGTGCTTCACTGATTCCAATTAGAAGATACAGCATAGAATGGACAAAAAGCAGATTAAAAAGACAAAATGTGAAAATGAAACAAACAAATAAACACTAGATCTATACATATATAGGTTTGACAGGCCTGCTGTGCATCTTAAAAGTTACTAAGACTGGACTGGACAACTGTTTTTGTCACAATTTAGTTCTGGCAGTCCTATACTCACTGTCTTCTTGCTCAGTTTTGGGCTCCACCAACTACTTAGGGGGAAAGGAGGGCTTTTTAGCTGTTAAATAATCCAGTATTCCTAAATTTTAGTGTGCTAACTTTGTGTATCATTTGCTGCTGAGAATGTAGTGTGGACTGAGTTTATGAGAGCTTTGGAATTTGTGATGTGTGCAGAGTTGAGAGGAATTTTTAAAACCGAGTGGTAGTTTTCTGTAAACAGTAGAGCAGGTAGATCATGTTAAAAGACTCACGAGGCTCCACAGTCAGGGTAAGGTTGCAGCTTTCGGAACCAATTCGATTTGCTGATGTGCAAATGAAGAACCCAGATGTCTCTCGTGTAATGTTGAAGAGAGATAAAGCTCCCTCCTCTGCAACATAATGACAACAATTAGACAGTGGGCCATTTTGCCTTTCTTTACATTAATACTGAGGAAAAGTGTGCTTCAAAGTATCTCATGGGTGGTTGAAATGCCTACTTATGGTTGTTTTAGGCGGAAACTGCCTGGGCCTGTTTAAAACATCGTAGCTCTTCCAGTCGTACGTCGGTGCTGGAGATCCCTCCTCGGATTTGCAGGTGAGTGTGATGTTGTGAAAATACTCTGCTGTTCCCTGAATACCGCAGATTGGCTTAGAGGGAGCAACTGCAAGATAAAGAATTCACAAGAGAAATCCAACAAAGCACAGTTTTGATTTTACAATGACACACAGTATACATCCGCCACAGAGGATAAAGAGCCATAAACCACATCGGCTTGTTGATTCTCACCCAGAACCAAGAGGGTCGTGGTAGCAGCAGGTGTTCCCTCGTCATCATTGAAGATGTTGACACTGCATTGGTAACTGCGACTGTCCTCCATGGTCACTTTTGTTAAGCGGAGCATACTCGATCGCGTGTTCATGTCAACTTCGAGGAAAGTTCGGCCTTCATAAGCAGGTGCAATATTAACTGGACGGCCTATGTAGTAGGAGGCCACGAGTTTCTAGAGAAGTAAACACATAATGTCTGCTCAGTATCATGCAAATTCAGGATGCACATACACCGATCAGGCACAACATTATGACCGCCTGCCTAATATTGTGTTGGTCCCCCTTATGTGGCCTAAAATGCTCTGAACCACTGGGCATGGACAAGAGGACCTCTCAGGGTGTCCTATGGGGTCTGGAATCAGGACGATGGCACTGGATCCTTTGGGTGCTCTGGATTGTGCAGTGGGGCCTCTGTCAATCAAACTTGTTCCACTGCATCCTGTTGATGCTTGATCAGAATGGGGTGTAGGAAGTTTGGAGGTCAAATCAACATGTTGGTCCATTGTCATGTTCCTCAACATGTTCCTGATTGTTTGATGTTTTTTCCATGTGGTGGGTGCATTTTCCTGCAGGGGTAGGCCAGTGACATTTGGGATTTCCATTAGCATGAGGGAGTGTGTTTGTTGTGGGACAATGTTTATTTGGGTATCGAAGTCTCATCAACACGGATGTTAAAACCCACCACATAGTATCAATGTGATCAATGTTCTTCACTTCAACTGTCAGTAGCCATAATGTTTTGGCTGATCGGTGTATAAATAATGCCATGACACAAGTAATCCTGTGTAAAGATAGAGTGTTGCATTGTACAGACTGTAAATTAAAATTGACTAGTTAGTCTTGTATCTACTTAATAAACACCAGATGATTTGTTTTTCTTTAAGTTGCACTTTTGTTTCGAGTCTCGCCAGTCCTGCAACACTTTGTCCTGGACTATTCATTTCATTTACATTTCATAATTTTGTCAAATTGTGAAATAATAAAACACATAAATTATTACTGAATGAAAACTATAGAATAAATTCTCTCCATTGTCAACCCTGACTCATTCACATGTTCATCAGCCACTGGACAAGGGTCAATACTATTATGCGTGTCCAGCATTTAATAGAAACTATTATAAACTAAGCAGATTGTGCAATACCACAGCGTTTTAAGGTCATATTCTGTATTATTAACATTTTCTTAGGATGATTAATAAGATTCTAATTGAGAATATAAACAGGTCAGTTTAGAGTTCAAAGGTACACAATAGAATAAATATATAAAATGCTAAACTTAGTCATTTCGTTGTTTATTAAAGGAGAAATCCAGCAGTTTAATATGGTAATGCCATGAGACTTGTGCAGAGACAGAAAACGGAAGCAGGTGAGAGTTACATAAATGCAAGATCCTACACTTCCCATAATGCAGCTCTAATGGCGCCCTTTCGTTAGACTCTCCCTGTCTGGTAAACACCCACACCTTTCACACTCCACTTTCTCAATTTTACTTTCTGATATGATTTTGTAGTCTCCAAAATCATTCAACATAGGCCCTGAAGACATCACTGACCTTATACACGTGTAAACACTAGTTTAACCTCTTACCAGCGGTTCACCACTAACGTCCGGGTAAGCTTCCCATGTGAGCAGCAGTGTGCTCAAGTCTGATACAGCTGGGACAAATGAACAGGTCAAGGTAATGTCGCCTCCTCTTGCAACCTCATAATTACTCTCTGGGATAGTAACCTGCAAACTCCAGCAGCAGGGGAGCACTGGAATAAAAAGAAAACCACAGTCACACTCTTTCTAATCTACTTTTGTAATCATCGCCTTCTTGTGTAATCTGGTATTGGCTGACAGAGAAAAAATTGATTAATCTGACAAACTATATTTATTTACAGGCAAATGTAAATAGTGGTTTCACCTACAGGTTTCTTTGGAATAAAATATAATCCTTCTTCCGGTAGAGTAGCAAGGAGCTGGGCTAATGATTAACCTGGCTGATAATACCATAAAGGTGTGTCAATGGTTTTTTCACAAAAGAGAAGGAATACAAGCATAAAGCCTACCTGTGAGTATCAGAAACAGCTTTCGCCAGCCAAGTTGCCTTTCTGTCATCATTTCTGAAAGAGGATTAAAACATCTAGACGTTAAAAAAATTCTGAAATTGATGCTCTTGGTCCAACAGCCGGAGCCCGCCTAACCTTGACGGTGAACTCCCAGGTATGGAGAAGTCGACTCTTCCAGGTAATAAGTCAACGGCTACAGGTCACATGTCAGCCGAGGTCCAATCATTGATCTGTTTTCATTTTGATTCAAACAGCACATTAGAGCAAATAAAGAATAAAGACGTGATAATCAGGAAGAGACAGACAGACAGATAGATAGATAGATAGATAGATAGATAGATAGATAGATAGATAGATAGATAGATAGATAGATAGACAGACAGACAGACAGACAGACAGACAGACAGACAGACAGACAGATAGATAGATAGATAGATAGATAAATAGATCATAAGGCTTGTAAATCTCAAAAAGGGTGATTTCATGTGTCCCTTGAGTGTGAAAACTTATTTTAAAAAAATCACAATTTTTATCACATTTTTAAACTAATGTTATCAACAGTATGCAGAAAACAATAAATCCAGTCTGAAATCAATCTTTTAAGTGATAACAGGCAGTTCTGTGGCCTTCCTAAAAAGCTTGATTGTGCTCTGAGTTGTCCATCAGTAGCTGGTGTTGCACTCATTTTGACCTGCAGGCTGCAGTATTGTACTGTGACTGAGTTAAATACAAAATAAAAAAACACACCCAGTATAAAATGTTCATAAATGCAATTAAACAGACGCTGTGGTTTCTTTATTTAAAGAGCTGTTGCACACAGTGGAAAAGCAGGACATGTGAACTGAGCTGATGTGCAGAGGGAGCTATGTGGCCTCACGCAGTAATACAGTGTGTTCATTCAGACTTGGGTGGCACAAGGTTGCAGATTCAGACTCATTTCTCGACAATGATGCAATCTGACAGGGCGAAGAAGTCAGCTGTCTTGAAATATTCAGTCGGTCATAGGCGCCGTGTTAAGCCCATGACTTAAACTTTAACCATTTCTTGTGAGAGGAAGAATCGGAACTACTTCTACAAAGAGACTAACAACCCATCCGAAATACTTAAAAGAAAAGCACAATGATGTTTTTAATGTGAGCTCACAATCTAAAAAAAGCCACAGCAATGACAACATTAATAATATTATTGCTCGTTTTCAACAGCTGTGGAACTTATATTCAGTTTATTTACTTATGAGAAAGTACCAATGCGCCAAGTCCAGCGTTGAACATCTGAAAAGTACAGAACAATTATCATGAGATGACATTTTGCAACATGTAATAAAATTATCAAAGTAAAAGTACTGGTTCTGCAGAAAAATGGCCTCAGTGTAGTCTATTATGACATATGGCATTTTCATTAGCTTGTTGATGCATCAGCAAAAACCATTTTATCGTTGGAAATGTAAGTGCTTACTTGAGGTTGGGTACTCTGTAGAAAATGAACGCTTGAAAACTTCTTTGAGCTGTTTACTGGTATTTACAGATTTTCACTGCTTTGTTAAGTTACAGAAAATAACCAGTAAAATCACCAATCAAAAAGTATTCAGTTACATGTTAACCCACCAAAAGTCAGGACAAAACTGTACATAATGACCACAACAAAAAAAATGTATTTTTAACAAAAGGTAATTTCTTCTTTTACAGTATTCGAACATACAACAAACAACAACTAGTTTTTACTGTACTTAAATCAGCAGAAAACACAAAACATTATTTTACAGATATTTGCATTATTTGATGGAAAAACGAGGACTGAAAAATGCTAAATTATTTTTTTTATTATTTTACAAATTGTTTCTTTTTTTAAAATTACAGATTATATCTAGTGATCAGGAGAGCGAGCTCTGTCCTGGACTGTCCACTGGACTCCAGTGGGTGAGAGGAGGATGTTGGCCAAGCTGACATCCATCATGAACAGCCCCTCTCATCCCCTGCATGACACTGTGGGGTCTCTGAGCAGCTCCTTCAGCAGCATTCTGACACACCCACGGTGTAAGAAGGAACATTACTGCAGGTTGTTCATTCCAACGGCCATTAGACTGTACAACACTAACACAACCTGAACGTTTTGTAGCTTTTTGCACTACTCATCTGCTTGCACTATTCATCGTATTTTCACCATGTGCAATATTATTTATTCAATTTTCCTTGTTAAATATTACTTTCATATTCATACCTCACTTATTGTTGTATCTTATTGTATATTTAAAATGTTTCTTTATAGTAGATTGTTTATTTTCTTTTTTATGTTTAGGGTATATTGTGTGTTTTTCTGCTTTTTCTCTGCTGCTGTAATGAGGAAATTTCCCCGTTGTGGGATTAATAAAGTATAATCTAATCTAATCTAATCTAATCTAGTGAAACCACAGAAGAAAAGTATTATAACACATAAACCCCCCCCAAAATAAAAAATAATAAAAAATAGCCAAAATTATAAATTAAAAACTATGAAACATTTTTTAAAACCTGTTTGCAAATAGTGTTTTGTTCTTTTAAAATAGGTCGCTCTGAGAATACACTATCTTACCATATTTGAAGCTAAAGCATATAATTATTATACAGATATTTGCAGGGCTGCACAGTGCTCGGTGGTTAGCAGCGTCACCTCACAGCTAGGTCCCTGGATTGCATCCTGGTTAGGACGCCTGGGATCTTTCTGTGTGGAGTTTGCATGTTCTCCCTGTGCAGCGTTGGTTTTCACCGGGTACTCCGGCTTCCTCTAACAGTCCAAAAACATGCTGAGGTGAACTGATGATTCTAAATTGTCCGTAGGTGTGAATGTGAGTGTGTTTGGTTATCTGTCTCTATGTGTGGCCCTGTGATAGGCTGGTGACCTGTTCAGGGTGTCCTTCGCCCGAGTCAGCTGGGATAGGCTCCAGCCCCCCACCACCCTACAGAGGATTAAGTGGTGTATAGATAATGGATATTTGCTGTTATCTTTATCATTTTCCACCATTTTAAACATATTTTTCTGATACCCTTGCTGCCAGATTTTTACAATTTCTTTTACAGTGTTGTTGTTAGCTTGTTTAGTCCACTTGCCAGAACATGTGCCTACATTTGGTGTTCAACTATTCAATAAAAGAAAATCTAGGTTTGTAACTTTGCACCCCTACTTTCAAATTTTTCTGAAAGTCAGTTAACAAGTTAAAATAATAAGGAGGATGTTTCTTTAAGTAAACTAATTAAACATTCAGCACCAATCACTATTCGAATGGTTCCTTAATCCTGCAGCAGGTAAATGATGCATTTTTTTCTTATAGTTTGGGGTTTTTACTGTTACTGACTAAAAAAGGTTTATGTTCAGTGCTACTCACCAAATGCATTGTGTGTTTATTTGACATGTTAAAAATGTGCTGAATATCTTTTCTTCTTTAAAAAGCATTTTTTTCTGACGCTTGAAGCCTTTCATCAGCAGACTTTATGGAACCGTACATGAATTAACCTGTTGAGAGGCCCTGAGGCCAACATTGTCTGGTGAGCAGGATTAACCCTCCATCGCCCATGTGTTGTATATGCACCCTGTTTCAGAGTACACAGCAGAAAACATGGAGCAGTATACACCCAGACCCAAAGAAATACTGCTAATAGACTGGATTAATAACTACAAACAGGTGAAAGTCAACCATTATATATTTAATGAGGTTGCATATACTGTACCAGACATATGCATATTGTCATTTACAGTATGCATGCGAAGTAATTTATTACATTTTCTCATTTTGTTTTTACTTCAGGATGTTCATGTGTCTCTGTTCAGTTTTGATGTCTGTATTTTTCCATGCATGTTCTCCTAGACATGGTTGTATGACAGTACATTGAGAGACTGGAGCCAAACTTGGCCATTAAAGATTCAATTCGATTCAAAAGATAATGGCATTGAAACTGAAGTCTGACACGGCGCCACACCACAAAGAGCAGGGCCACATCTTTAGGTAATAACGCAGGACGCGCCTCAGTTGTTGCAGCCGGCAGTCGTGCCAATTCCCCGTCAGATTAACAATTAATCATATTACCGAAACCAAGACATGCAATGAATGTGGGACTTCCCCAGAGCTCCATTAGCTGGCTGGTAGTCAGACCCTTTGCGTTGTGTAATCAGCCATATTAAACGACAAGTCTGCATCAGTTGTTGTTGGTGTTGCACATTTGAAAATACTGTGTTGCGTGACTTTGTAATTTGTAATTTCGACAAAATTAACGCAGATTCAGTGCTCACTCGGATGTGTACGTGGGCTTTATTTCCACTTCCCCATTAGTTTTACTACGAACCAGTTGTAAGGACTTTTTCATGGTTCCTTACTCGATTTATGAATGTATTTGTCAACAATTACAACCTGCATAATTCAAGAAGAGGCAAATAAACAAGCAGGGAGCTGCTGTAATCATATTTAATGGCTTATGATTGGATCTTACAAAATGATAAACAAATGTATTAGTGATTTGTAATAAAACAGACAAAACTAACTGTACAGACTTGACCTGTTAATTAACTCACCCTGGTGAGTGAATCGAAGAAAGTGATGAAATCTAATGAGTCCTCTCAGCGTGTGCAGTGCAGCTCAATGGAAGGAACATGAAGGAAGTGATGGGAATATTAGGAAACGTGTCCTCGCTTTACATCCCTTCACATTAGAGAAGTGAAACTTTCTTTCTCTGGTCATACAAAGGTCAGCAACGTTTCAAACAGTTTATGTTAAAAGATATTACATCACTTTTAGACATATTTTAAATCAGCAGATACAGTAAAGGTAGTACAGATGACAAATTTAACAAGAATCTTGCATTAAGCTGTATGAGCACAAAACATGATTAAAAAGACCCAAATGACAACGTTTAGATCTTTCTTTAATTTAAATAATGTCAAGAAAAAAGTTTCACACAACTCCCATCACTTTTCATGCACTTTGAACAAGAGCCAACTACATTATGTGGAGTAACAGTAATACTTCTGCTAGTTCTGTGTTCAAATCTGCGTCTGAATCATAGATTTAAAAAATGTTAGTAACACAATACAGTGATTTCTTTAGAGAATGGTTTATTTGTGGAATAAATAACTTTTAAGTATTGAGTCAGTTTAGTAGCATGAAGCATTTAAAAGGGCCATACTGTATTGTTGGTGTCTTCTGAGCAGTGGTATCATTAGGCCTGGGTGTCCAAAGTGTCCAATTTTTAAATTAATTTTTAAGTAAGAATAATAAAAACTAGCCCTATTAATGTGTGATTCCGATCAAAGTCCTTGAAAAAAAATGATGACATACACCGATCAGCCACAACGCTCTGACCACTGACAGGTGAAGTGAATAACATTGATCATATTGGTACTATGTGGTGTTCTCCTGGAAAACCTTAGATTTTAACATCTGTGTTGATGAGACTTAGACACCCAAATAAACACCATCCCAGAACAAGCACACTCCCTCATGCAAATGGAAATCCCAAATGTCACTGGCCTACCCCCTGCAGGAAAATGCACCCCATCACATTGGAAAAATATCAAACAATCAGGAACATGTTGAGGAACATGACAATGGCCCAACATGTTGATTTGACCTCCAAACTTCCTACACCTCATTGTGATCAAGTATCAACAGGATGCAGTGGAACAAGTTTGATTGACAGAGGCCCCACTGCACAAGCCAGAGTACCCAAAGGATCCAGTGCCAACGTCCTGGTTCCAGACCCCATAGGACACCCTGAGAGGTCCTCTTGTCCATGCCCAATGGTTCAGAGCATTTTTGAGCACACAAGGGGGACCAACACAGCATTAGGGAGGTGGTCATAATGTTGTGCCTGATCCGTGTAGTTGATCAAAAAAGTTACTGTTATTGTTCATAAAAGCCGGATCTGTTTAGTATCAACAAAATATTTTTCTGTCGTATCAAAATGCCTCCCATATCGAATGTGGCCTCGTGATAATCTTTTAGGTGACTAACAAAACATGGCAACAGCTCGCCAGGCAACAATGAAAACACTGTTTGATTGTAAGTTGCTGTAGTTAGATAAGGTATCATCAGGCTCCTGAGATAATTTTGTCAGCAACACAAGGAGCAGATTGGCTCTGATTATTATTATTTATTTGAGGTATTGTGTTGTAGGGCTTTATGGGTGAACTTTTTCCTCTCACCAGCTCTTGCGCCTGCTCTATGTAAAAGTGTCAGAAATTACTCTTGAATCAAATTTATGAAAACAAGTATTTCAAGGTCACGCCTTTACATATGATTTTTAACTGTGTAAATCATATAAATAAAAGTTTCAGTCGAGCTGTCTTGCACTCAACGTGATATAAATATGAAACATGCACTGTAAATATCAGAAATTAATTTGGTCAAATCAACTAATCTTTTGTAGTTTTATTCTTTCAGTCGCAACTCTGGTACTGTTAAATAGCAACATAAACATCAAAACATCATTTAAAGCACCAAGTAGACCGACTCTTATGTTGTATAAGTCTACAAAGGATTTTAAAATATAATACAGGTTGAAGACAACACAGCTGCTGCAGCCAAAGTAAGGAAGGAAAGCTGCCAAAAACTACATGTACATAGTTAATTAATAGACTTATCAATATTACTGCTTTATTGAGTACAGTTTGCTTAGATGTGTATTTCTTGTGTAAGATTCAAGATTTAATTTTCACCTGTGTTTTAATATGTCCAGATCTGTTATCTCAAACCTAAATTGCTCCAGATCAGGTTAGGTATTTAGCATCTGTTACCATGGTGATATAGCCCGGTAAGAAGTGAATTAAACCTGAAGTTATCTCGCTAACCTCAAATCCTGCTTTGTACTAAAACATTTTAATCTAATGCTAAAAGAACGTTTTGTGGATCATTTCATGTAATGTTCCTAAAAATTGCAAATTAACTGAGACAGAACATTTTAACATTCAGAGGATGATTGGAGGATGTCGTCAGATTATGTTCCATGATAACAAAAGAAACAATAATATTAAAAAAAATGTTTTCAAGACGTTCTTCAGGCCTCAGATTACAGAATGTTTTTTTAATAAATTACAAATATTTCGGTCTAAAGGTAGAAAATGTTGCTTGTAATAGTATGAGGATGTTTTGGGGGATGTTGCTGTGGAAAAAATCCTTCTCTAAAACGTTCCCACAATGTTGCATGATAAAAAAAGGAAGGACGTTCTCAGTGCAACATTGCTTTAGGAGCATTGCTTTAAGAAGAACATTAACAACTAAAATAAAACATTATTAGAACATTGCGGAACTTCATTAGAATGGTTTTAGATGTGTTTTCCCCAGTTCATCCATTCAACTTAATATTTTAAGTCTACTGAACCTGTTTTCTCAAATTCGTTGATTCAACTCAATTTTTCAATTTTACTGAATTTGTTTTCCCAAGTTCATTGATTCAACGTAATATTTTAAGTTTGCTGAACTTGTTTTCTCAAGTTCAAGTAACTTAACTCAACTACTCTTTCACTACTTTGGTTGTTTCAACTAAATATTTTACATTTATTCAACTTGTTTCCTCAAGTTTGTTGATTCAACTTAAGTTTACTGAACGTGTTTTCTCCCATTCATCAATTAAACTTAATATCTTAAGTTTACTGAACTTGTTTTTAAAATCGTTGATTCAACTCAATTTTTTAATTTTACTGAATTTGTTTGTTCAAGTCCTTTGATTCAACGTAATATTGATCTGACTTAAAATATTACGTATATTACTGACGATCTGACTTTGACTTAAGCACAGTCTCACAGTTTAAATTCATTTTACTCTTGAAAATGGTGCAAATATCAGGTTAGAATATAAAAACTGCAGGACTGGGTTAAGCCAGCAGTGTGACAGTCCTAACAATGCTTCTGTTTCCACAATAATCCAAATCTATAGTGTAGGGGAAAAAACCGATGCCTATTTAAGTATGTAAATAAACCACAGCAAACAACAGCACTGTCCTGTGCGTGTGTCCGTCTGTGTGTGTGTGTGTGTGTGTGTGTTTGTGTGTGTGCGTGTGTGTGTATGTGTGTGTGTGTGTGTGGCAGCAGCAGCAGGCACAGGGCTGGGATTTCGGGTTAAATATTCAAAATGGCGGACGGAGGAGCAGCGAGTCAAGATGAGAGTTCAGGACCAGGTAATGATTACAGCATTTTACATATTCATACTCATATTCAAACTGCATTACTCACAATTTATGATAACGGAATGCTGATGAAACACAGATTGACTAACAGATGAGGACGGTATCGGCGAAGGCTGTAGTTTACACACAGCTAGCCAACTGTAATTTGACAGAGGAGGAAACGAGCTATTGCAGTGCGACGGCAAATTACATGGAAACATGCCTCCCCCCTTTGTGTGATTAGACGAGCTGTACGCCGCTACATATTCATACCTCCGTCGACAAATACAATTTAGCATATTTTATTAGTAATCGCCGTTGTGACTCTGGCTCATATGTGACACATTTAGATGTTTCGCGAACGCAGTTTGATTGAAATGAGGCAGCTAGCGAGCTAGCGTTAGCCTGCTTGCTAGCGCTTGGCTTTGTGTTGATGCACACACTGAGGCTTTTGAAACGGGTTTGCATATTCATTTTTGACGAGCCGGCCAGCGGCTGTTGGCTGTTTCTCTTCAAGTGCTGTTTGTTTGTTTGTTTGTGCGTATTGGGGGGGAGAACTAACCGACATGTAGCAAACGTAGCTTTCCGTTAAAGCACACAGTGTCAGCTCGGTGTGCCTGTAGCTGGTTTTATAGCGGAGCATTTTTCGCTCAGCCTTTTGTGCTCGGCGCAGCGGAGCCACAGCAGGCTGTTGTGTTATTCATGCGGGCCTGCCTCAACCAGAGTGCGGAGTTCAGCATATTCCCGAGCAGCGACGAGGAGCCGGAGAAGCACGACGAACGCATGTTAACACAACAGTTTATCACGACACACGCCGAGGTGTAAAATGTGGCCTCGTCGTATGTTTAATTTGAATACGGCTGCCTCCCGAGTGGCTTGCTGGCTACAACTTACTGCCTTAGAGGCTAACTTTGTTGCTGGAATACAGATGTGCTTGTTTTGCTTAGCAGCTGACGCCATCAGTGTTGTGTGAAGGTGTTTCTCCTCTGTGTTAAAGTTGATTAAAGTTGGGTTGAACACTTTTCTTTTTTGCTTGAGGTGGGAGTAAATTGTTAATTCATCTCATTACAATATATAATCCAATCGTGCAGCTTTAATCGTCGATTCTGCCTGCACAGTTTGGAAACTTACTCCATGCCAGTCTTGCCTTCCTTTGTTGTTGGAGTTTAGACTGTGTTGAATTCAGAGATTGTACCTGTGTATCCCCTCCAGGCACAGGGAGGGGTGGTGAGGCCCACTTCCGGAAGGCCACAGTAATAACAGGCAGGGCATTCTTATTATTCACCCTGCCGGCTTCATGGCTGGACAAGACACAGCTTGATGGCACTCTTTGTACTCCATGTAGTTAGGTTTGCCATTTGGTCTGTTGTCGTTTCACCGCAGAGGGGTTTATTATCTCCACAGGAATCTTTTTACACCTTTTCTAGTTAAAGTTTTAGCCTTTCGAAAAGGTATCTTTACCAAAAGAGGCCCCCTTGTGACAGATCAGGTGTTGTAAATGTTTAAGTCAGAGCTGTCTTTGCGATTCAAAGCAAGATATTTAATAGAAATGCAGCTTATATTCATTTAATATGTAAATCAGCTTTATATCTCAGGTTTAAGTTGTATTCTTTGCGATGTAAATACACTAATTTTATATGTTCACAAGTCAGCTTTGCCCACAGCAACAATAGCATCTCGTTACAGGCAATTTTGTGACATGTTATAGTCCTTGATATGTGAATGATGTCCTTTGTGTTATGGTTTACCTAGCAATTTTTATATTATTACTCCTTAAATGCAAGAGTCTAAAGTTTTTATTTAGTTTGCTGGCATTTTGTGACTGTCTGGAAATAGGCCCACTTATGTAAAAAATAATTGGCTTATTAAACTGGGCTACTTAAATAACAGATGAGAAATAATTCTGTTTTCCTCACACTTAGGCTACTTTTCTCATTTAATCAGTTTTACAGTTCCACCCTCATTCCAGCCTTGTAGTTCCATCATGAATATTCATTGATGTAAACACAGTTGTTATGAATAATGCATCATTCGCAGTAATAAATTCAGGACATGCCATCTCAAAGTACTGAGAAGGCCTCCATGAAGGCTTCAGTCAGACAAGCTTTTTCACTGTGGAGGAAGAAAATCATAACTAATAAGAGCTGTGTGGTGTCCTCAGGACTATAACTACTTGTTTCTGGGGATCTCTACTGAAGTGTGTCCTTCCTGACTGAACAATGTTAAGCAATAATGCCATATTATGAATACAGCAAGCAGATATTTGGCATTTTTTGGTGAAAACAGAGCTGGGAAAACAAAAAACACACTAACCTGCCACATCACACCAGACTCTATACATTTAGTATTTAGAAAAGGATCTAAAACCTGTTTTGACAAACACCAATAGGTGAAAATAAGGATCAAAGATAGTGTAAGATGTGCAAGGGATAATCAACAGAATGGGGACTCTCAGGGAAAGTAGATAGAGTGGCTTATAATTGGTGGATGACCTACAAGTTGTTGCAACAAACACTGTGTTGTTCCTGATGACTGTCATGTGTCTGGCATAATTAAGACACACTACTGAACATTTGCAAGCATTTCATTAAAGCTTGTTAATGCTTCAAACAGGGTGTAACTGTTTGAAAGCACAGCATACATGGTGAAAAGGAAGGAGTTTGCAAGAAAGGAAAGAAAATTCTGCGGTTGCAATTATGTGCCTTATTTTGAATATATAGAGGAGCTGAAAATGTTAAGTGTGTGGAGTCAACTGTCAGAAAACTGCGTATAATCTCAATAAGATGGCATTATTTTCAGTACATGAATGAACAGAAGTTATTACACCCATCATTGTCCTAGTTTATGAATTTGTATGCGAATTTGGGCTGGTTGCAGTATTTAATAGGGGAATCATGAGAGCAAACCTCTGCATGTGCTTATTGGAAGCAGTTGAATATTCCTCCTAGCCTTCCCTGAGAAACTTCACTTTAATTTGGTTAGATTGAATTTTCCACCTAGCCTATAGACAGTTGGTTAATGACCACCCAAGAGAGATACCACAGAATCTTACAGTGGTGTTAGCCCCATTACTGCTCATCAAATTACACTGCACCCTGTATTTTTCTCATTTGTGGGCTCAGTCCAGTGTTTCTATTTCCACTCTCTGTTGTTTTGGCTTAATACACTGATATTAAAAGCTATTTTAAATTGTTTGGATATTTATGCTGAGGCAGCATGAAACCAGGAAGCTTTAGGTCATTAACTGCCTTAAACGAAATTATCTGTCGTGACCATACACAAAATGTGCCAAAAGCTCAGACTGATCCAGATGTGGAAACGTGGTCTTGATCTATTCTGTGTTTTTTAGATGAGGAATATAGGTAGTAGAGCTGAATGTGGATGTGCTAATTAAGTTTTGGTCTGTCTCATGTTGAATCTCTCCACTCACATTAACGGCTCTGCAGTGTTCAGCCAGCCTTTCCATATTACGGTGCTAATGAGATACCTATTTAAAATTCTCTTCGCAGGATATTTGTTCAGTGCATTGTTCCACAGCAAGGTTTTGCAAATCATTCAACCAAGTAACTGTACATGTGTTGGAGTGCAAAGCTGATAACGGCCCTGCATTCACTTCTCCTTTGTTTTCTCATTTGGTTGCATGAAGACGAGACTAATTTCTTGACCTCTTGGGCACACTTACTTGGGATGACCTCTTTCAGACTTTTTACACTGGTGTGGTATCTGTATATACCCTGTCATAGCCACTTTGGTAAACAGTTGGCTGGAGTTTAAAGTAGAAACTGTTGTGTAGAGGGAGTCACCAGTGCAGTGTAGTGTGATGTATAATGCAGTGTTAATTCATTTCTAGGGTAGGTATTGTCAATTAAGATTACTTCTGGTTAAAATATATTTCCGTATTTGTGACTAAGAGGGGAAAAATCTTAAAAAATATATATTTACTGGCATAATAATCAGTCCACTCCCATCTACAAGGTAGCATACAAGCAGAGAAGTAGTAATAGATAACTAGAAGCAAAATGAAAAGTTTATGTCTTGTAGCTATTGAATATAGACAAATACAGTATGGTTTTATCCACTGAATTGGGTGTTAAATTGATGGCTGTTTTGAATATGTAGTTTTGGACTTCAGGAAATTGTGACCAAATGATTAATTGAGATAATATTGAGCAGATTAACAATTAAAGACAGTGACTGCTATTTGTAGCCCTGATAAACAACTTCCAGATCAGTTAAAATGTAAATTATAGAAACATGACTTTTGCATTTGCAGCTTTTTGGGTTACATGACACAAAAAATGTTGATAGCCACTGGTTTAGAGTCTTTGGTTGTTTGCAGGTTACAGCTGCTGTCTACTAGTTGATTGAAGACTTGCCCGTCACGCTGCTGACAAAGGACTGTTTGTTTTTCTCTATGTTAACACCATCGGGCCCTCTTTGCATTGTTTGACTCGGTCATCTAGTATGTATATGCCTTTCATTAGATAAGCGAAGATATGGAGTGGGATAAGTGAAAAAGTTGATTAGCGCTTTAGCCTGGAGCAGTTGTTGTGGATTTAGCTGGTAAGCCCTTTCCCCAGTAGACCACAATACAGCCCTGCATTCCAGTCCAGTCACTCTGATTCACTGGACACCTGTGCAGCCACATAACCGGGCTGCTTCCCTGCTGTATTACCACTGAGCGCAGGCTGAAAATGAATTTAAAAGGGCCCCAAAATGAAATACTAATGGAATGTAAAGCTAATCTAAATATGCTAATCCCCAAGCACTTCATAAACATAGACGGCAACAGCCCGCCACCCACTTTCTGTAGTCATTCGCTGTGGAATGCTTTAGCCACAGGGGGTCTTGCAGTAATGACAGGCTTGTGGTGGATTAATGTGGAGTTATTTATTTCCGATTGAGCGCGTCCCCCTCCCACTCATACCCCGGACCCCCCTCCTTGCTAGCGGTCGGGCCAGGTCTCCATGACTCCTGGAGATGTTCTGAACAAGCAGGCATAGATGCTCTATTAATGCAGTCCGCCTTGCTAACATGCTCAGACCACCGCTGACGGACCTCACACTGCATTCTGGGATATCTTCAGCCCTTTACCTGCTCTTAGCTAATTACTTTTTAGGCCTGCACTCGCACAGTAATTGGTCTTGTGCTGCTGCCTCCCCTCCCTGTGCTGCGCCAAGTGCTAGTTTGAGCACTTTTTTTCCCTTCTCTCTGTCGTCCTTATTCCCCTGTTTTTTATCGTCCTCCAAAAGCCATCCAATTAATATGCTAATGAGCTGATAAATATTTATAGGATTTAAATTATGCAGAAAGCTTTCAGAGCCCGGTGTGAAATGCGTCGCTCGCAGGACTTCAAAGCCTTGCATTGCTAACGAGGCAGGGGCAGATTTGCATACGGCTTTAATCAGCTGAATACTGATTATGCTTCATTATAGAGTTGGGGGTGGGGGGGTGGCAGAGTTGGAGGAGGCCGCCAGCTGCACTTGTCGTTTGTTTCATTCCAGCAAGAGAGGGAGAGGTTGAACTTTTTCAGAAGTACAGACAATCTTGGCACACGAGAGAGAGAGAGAGAGGGAGAGGGAGTGCAAAGTAGGCACAGTAAAAGAGAAAGGGGCAGAGCTATAAGAAAAGAAAAGCAGAGTGCAGAGAGAGGCAAGGAGAGCTGTTTGTCTAAACCCTGTTGGCTTTCCCAGTGTGAGTATCCCAGTGTTGCTCAGTGAACCGTGTGCTGGACACTGCCACTGTGTCTGGTGTGTAGCTCTGGTTGTATTGAACCCTACTCGCTGCTGACCAGTGGAGAGTGAAGACAGGGTGGAGTGGGAGGAGAAAGAGAGCGCCGGTCACCCTGTCGGCGGGTTTGCCCGGCCAGGGCGATTTTACTTGATAGGTTCAGCAACCATGCTGGAAAGCACAGGTGGAGCAAGAGCTGGTGAGTTTTTGATGAGGTTGGGACAGAGCTCAGATGGTTTTTGTCGTTGGTTGGTGTTTTTATGGATTTTTTTGTATTAGTGCTACATCAGGTGCAGTTTTATCTTACTGCCAGTGACTGTGAAAGCATCAGTGATGGTGATTAATTTTGTTCGGTAATGCCGTTCGCTGCTTTGAAAGGTGAATGACTGAATTTGCAGAATAGGAATGTCATGCGATTGCGGGATTTTTAGATGAAAGTGAGAGGACCCTTCAGAACATTCAGACAGGGTTGTTATGTTTTAGCGGCAGTGGGCGTGAGTGTGTCTCACTATGTCTCTGTCTGGCTCTTTCAGATGTTAAAGTGAATAATCAGTCAGAAACTACTACTAAATGTGCAATGGAAAGTGGTGACGGAAACACCGGTGAGTGACCTCCAGCTTTCTTTTATTGTTTTTGTCTGGCTGAAATCAGGATGTGTTGAGTTTACCTCCTCATTCAACAGGTTTCAAATTTTTAAGCAAACGATTCTTACAGCATTTTTGCAGCACAAATCAGAGGAACCACTCTGCTGTCCACCTTTTTATTAACTGGTTTTGAAAAAAGAGATGGCAGCTTTCCAGAATCTTTGCGAGCAGTTCTCTTTGTCAAATGAGGTGTTCACCTCACCGAGCACTTGTGCCTATTGAATATTAGACTATTATGTTGTGTCTGAATGCTTCAGTGATTCGGTGTTGTAAATGATCAAACTCAGAGTGAACATTGTAAATTCATTGCACAGCTTTATAGTCCTCTTGTGTAATGATAAATAAGTTAATATTGTTGATGATACTGTATTCCGCTAAGCTCGTAATGTGAAAAATGAATTCTGTGATGATTCACCAGCCTGCATTTGACAGATTTATGCAGCTGTTGCATATGCTGCCAATTTTAAAATATGTTTTTCCTTGCATCCGAAAACCGTTTTTCTCAAGTCTACTTCCAGTCAGATTTCAGTATTATGTTCCTCATTTTTGTGTTAAGAACAACATAGCGTCTGCTGCCAGTTAAACCACCCTGAAAACATCTTTGAACTTTTAAGACAGCCTGTTTTATCAACTGTATTTCTGTCCTCAGGAATCCAAACCAATGGATTGGACTTTCAGAGGCAGATGGTGTCAACCACAAGTGCAATCACTAATGCACATGCACAAGCCCTCCTCCAACAGGTACCACATCATGCACATGTGCACAGCATCACACACATTACCTTGAGTAACCTCTTGTTTTCCTGTTTTTGTGGAAGGAGCAGATGTCTAACTTTTAAATTTGTTTTAGTAGCCTTACAAAAAAATAAAGTATGAAGTTTGAACAGAGGTATCCTCATCGGCGCTCAAACATGCACAAGCAGAAAGAGTTCATTTAAATGAGCCAGGCTCTCCCAGTGTCGCCTGGCAACAAGGCAGATTAATCAACCCTGTATGCTAATTAGCTGCTCTGCGGTTGCTCGGAAACAGATGGCCGAGAATATGCAAATCTATGCAGAATTTACATGCACTGCATAACAGTTATTTTAATTAGCATCTCAACTCTCCCCTCCCTTCACTTCACTTTCCTTGTCTCTGAAGGCTGCAGCATATTTTAAATACCCACTTTATCGCTTCTTTTTAATTTAAATTCTTCTCTGTGCCTAAAGAGTAAAGGCTCATTCTGAGAAAGCCACTCAGGTAGCACAGAAAGGAGATGTTTCACTGTATTTTCAGTTTTCTGCTTTTTAAAAATAAGGTTGTTATTTTGATGTCTGAATAAAATATCCAGACATTAAACTGCTTTTAATTCAAACATTTAACACCTTGTTCTTATTTTCATGGTAACAACCATTATTTGAGATTAAGACTCAGATATACATCCAGGAAGATTTCCTCTAAGCCCCCCTCCCTTTCTGCTTCACCTCCACTAGTCTAAGTCGGAAGACTCGGGTGCTCTTCCGACCTCCGTCCAGCAGAGCGTATTGCCTCAAACCCAGCTAATGTTGGCCGGGGGACAGATTGCTGGAGTAAGTGGCCTCGTTGCTTGGAGTTAAAATCTGATCGTTGCCATATATTCCGGGGTGACACATCAACACGATCAACTCTGGCTGATAGATTGGCTAGTGAACTGATGGCTTGCCCTGATTTTGTGGCTAAAGCTGCCTGTGTGCTTGTTCATCCCTGTGGTTGTTAGTCTATGTCCAAATTCCTCCACGACAGAAAATGGAGGAATATGTTTGGACATAGTCTGTCCACTTGTCGTCTGGCCAGTCACGTGACACATATCCATTTCCATATCCACGTACTCCCTGAGTCCTTACTGTAGCTTAGAAGACCAGATGGTTGAATGTGGCTGCTGCTGTTCTACGCGGGAGTGAATGTTTACAGTGCATGTGGATTTGAAGTTTAAACATGACATCAACATGCTCATTTGCACTTGTGCCTGGCTCAGCTGCATGAGTCTTCTTTCCATTTGACTGTGAAGACCCATATTTGTGTTGCCATGATAGCCAAAGTCTAAACATTACTTTGATACCTTTGTGAAAAGTTAAATTCAGTAGATAAATCTACATACAGTCAGTGCTTTTTACATGAAATGAAATGGAAATACAGTTCAGTTTCATTTGTCAAGGATGTGTGCCAACAAAAGAAATTGGAATAGACAAAGCTGCGGTCTAGTTCAGTGAACTGGAGCAGCCATTGAAACAATTGTTGGCAAGTGCTTCGAACAGTCCAATCAACCTGTTGTTGTGGATAAAACTAAACCAATAGAACAGTAATTAAGGTGTCTGTCTGATGGTATGTTATCAAACAGATCTCCAGCCAACATGCCGAGACTGGATAATGTTATGCAAATTATCAAGAAACACAAGCATGGTTTCTTTTGTTACATCCCACTGCAGTATTGTAGTAACTGTCATTATGTTCAATATCAAACTTTGCATGGGTATCGAAGTCAGCTAGACTATCGTGACAACATACACTACACTGAATGATGACACTTAAACGTAATTGTATTAACATTTCCTGCGTTCTGTCCTTCTGTTTCCCCTTCTCTCTCTTGCTGATCTCCTACATCTGTTTTCCCGCCTTTTTCCTGTGTTGATGTCTCTTCAGTTGACTCTGACCCCAGCGCAGCAGCAGCTGTTGCTCCAGCAGGCCCAAGCTCAGCTCCTGGCTGCAGCCGTGCAGCATTCAGCCAGCCAGCAGAACAGCACCACTGGGGCCAGCATCTCAGCCTCCGCAGCCACGCCCATCACCCAGCTCCCCCTGTCTCAGCCCATCCAGATTGCCCCTGTAAGAGACCCATGCACCACAGTTTCTGCAAATCCTGAAAAATGTTTTATTAGAGCATGCTGTTTGTAAAATCACAGCTTTAAAAAAAATGTAAAGAAAACCAACTACATAATTTAGATACTTACTTTTAAAAAAATAATTTCAACATGCAGTTGCAGGATTTGTCATTTTAGCTTGATTAAGCATTTAGTGGTTCTATTTTCAAATCTAAAAGCTAACCACTGGCACTCAAAACATTTGAATCAGTTTATTATAATAGAGATTATTATTTATGCAACTATTGACACTAAAAAATACCTCCAGTGTTAGGTTAGTTGTGGTGTTACATGAACCAGTTTTTATTGGAATCAAAATAAAACTGCATTTAAGAAACTGCTGTATTTTATTAATTGTTCCAAATACACGTCATAGATGAGAAGTCTGTTGTAGATCAACATATAACTAATATTATTTTCCAAATAAGATGCAGACCGCCAGAGTATTTAAAACCGTCTTTCTGGAGGCAATTTGTTGCCAAGTACTGTTAGGTTTCTTTCTGTAAAATGATTTTGCAGAGGCTTGACCGTAGTATGTGAAGTGCCCTAATATCTGAGGTAACTGATGTTGTGTTGATGCTGTGTGAATACAACTAAATAAAAAATTAATTGAATTCCAGCAGGGTACCTCAGGAAAGGGGTTTAGTTTCAGAAAAGACAAATTTATTGAGGTAATAATTCAACATTGGCTGTTATATATTATATTGGTTTGATTGCTATACAGGACAGTATGCCAAGTTTTGACAAAGTCAGTTGGAATGGTGCTGGAAAAAACATGGGTCATGTGAGTTCATATTTACAATGCTGTGTAATGTAATTTAGGTGGATGTGCAGTGTAAACAGCCACCTGACTATAATGATGACCTATTTTCTTGCAGCAGCTTCAACAGCAGAATCTAAGTCTGCCTCAGATTGTTCTGGTTCAGCCTGGCCACCCAATCGCCACACCACTGTCCGCTCAGTTCATCATCTCACAGACACAGCCGGCCCAACAGAGTAAGTAAAACATTTGCACTGTTTGATTTGCATGCAGATGATGTTTTCCAACTGTTGGATTGTCATTAAATCTTTTCTTCCCATCCGTCTTTAACTGTTTAGGCATATTGCAAGCCCAGAGTCTAAATCAACTACCTCAAAGCCAAGCTAACCTCCTGCCGACTCAACCAAGCATCACCCTTGCAACTCAGGTTGGTAATGATGCAAATACCCCTTTTAAATTCTGAATAATATGCCTTCCAGTGGTTGGCACACTTCCTCGGCTGTAATCTTGGTGGTTGACAAAATCACATCAAAAGACAACTTTTGCTTGATACTGTTGCTTAATGCTATTTTTTGTACTACTTTTTTTTCCTTCTACATATGTTCAGACTTTTAATTCCTCTTTGCAAACTCCTCTTAACCATTTTTGTATATTTCTGCTTTCTCCAGCCTGCAACTCCAACCCGCACAACAGCAACCACACCTATTCAGTCCCTGTCCCACAGTCAGACACCACCGAAACGGCTGGATACACCAACTCTGGAGGAGCCCAGTGATCTTGAGGAGCTGGAGCAGTTTGCCAAGACTTTCAAACAGAGACGTATCAAACTGGGCTTTACGCAGGTGTGTGTAGAATTGATTGATCCGTACACGTTCTGTAATATTTAGATTTCCAATTGATGGATGTTTGTATATGTAATAAATTCCTCACAGGTGTTTCTTGACAGCAGGTAAAATTATGCTTAATTCTTTACATTATTCATAATTCTCTGTTCTGGTTTCCCTCCCTCTCACAGGGGGATGTCGGCCTGGCCATGGGGAAGCTGTATGGAAATGACTTCAGCCAAACTACTATCTCTCGCTTTGAGGCCTTGAATCTGAGCTTTAAGAACATGTGCAAACTCAAGCCATTGCTGGAGAAGTGGCTCAACGACGCAGGTTTGTCCCTGAACCCACCTGAATGATCTGATAATCTAGTGTTTTTTTTTGGTTTGTTTTTTCATATTTGCACTTCTTTTGGGGGAAACGAGCAAAGGGTGGGTTGTGTGTCTTTACGTACGTTGTCTTTACCTGCCTTCCCTTCCTTTGTGTCGGTGCTGTTTGTGCAGAGAACCTGACGTCTGACCAGACCCTGTCCAGCCCCAATGCCCTGGGCTCCCCGGGCATGGGCATAGAGGGGATCAACCGCAGGCGAAAGAAAAGGACCAGTATCGAGACCAACATTCGAGTGGCCTTAGAAAAGAGCTTTCTGGAGGTGAGAAACTCATATATTCCTGAAGTTACCAATATTCATCTTAGTATTGAAATTAAGTTTTTCTTATTGTTGTATGTTAAATTATTAAAGTGTGTCGTACCAACCCCCGTGATAGATGTTATCTGTCAGGAATATACCACAGTGCAGTAGTCTCCTCAGTGCTGACAGGGAATCCCTGGCTTCTTTGCCCTCTTCAAGCAGAACCAAAAACCTACCTCTGAAGAGATCACCATGATCGCTGACCAGCTCAACATGGAGAAGGAGGTGATTCGGGTCTGGTTCTGCAATCGCCGACAGAAAGAGAAGAGGATTAATCCCCCCAGCAGTGGCAGCAGCGGAGGAGGCAGCACCCCCATCAAAACCATCTTTACCCCCAGCAGCCCTTTGGTAATGACTGACACACATGAACCAAAGTGATTCTTCGAGTATAGTTGAATCTCATTTTTTCCATTTGTATTTTTAGGTTTATGTCATAAGAGTGGGTATTTGGTATGAAGTGCTTATTATTTTTTCTTTCTGCTAACAACATCACCAGGTTCATCTTACCGTGTTTGTAAATGTAGTAAAATGATGTGTAAAAACACAGGAGCCCGTTTAATCCATCTTGTTCTGTTGCCCAGGTCGCCAGCACAGCAAGCCTTGTGAGCAGTCCAACTATTAACACACCCACCACTCTGACTGTAAACCCAGTGATGCCTCTCACCAGCACCAGCGTCTCCAGTTTGTCTTTCACAGGTATGTGTCTGCTTCACTGTGTTAGGCTTAATGAAAATGTCAAATTGCACAAAATATTACAATTTAAGGTTAACCTCCATTTCTTTGTTTGTGTGTTTTTCCCAACAAGGCACGACAGGTGGAGCCACAAACACTGCATCTGTCATCTCCACTGCACCTATGGTTACCACAGCAACCAGCTCTCCATCTTTAAGCCCATCCCCGACGTCTATTCAGTCTACGACCACAGAGAGCAAGCCTGGCACTCAGGCACAAACGATCGTCACCCAGGCTCCATCATCCATAGCTACCACTTTAGGGACGGGTCAGGTGATGGTGGCTGCTCCTGGGCTGTCTGCAGCGCTGCAGAGCGCCACCCAGTTACCCACCACCGCCAGTTTTGCAGCTATGGCTGCTGCTGCAGGGCTCAACCCAGGGCTGATGGCGTCCTCCCAGTTCGCTCCGGGGTTAGTATGTGCCATGTTCGAACACGGCCTCTGATTATTACTTCTGTGGAGTTTGCTCTGTTGCTCAGGTGTCCTTAGTGTGGATCTAAATGATCTTGTCTGTGTGTCCAGGGGTGCCCTCCTCAGTCTGACTCCTGGTGCCCTCGGCAGTGCGCTGAGTCCTGCTCTCATGAGCAACAGTACCCTGGCTACCATTCAAGGTACATGATACACGCAATACTTGCTGTAGAAATATTTGTTCAGTTTTGTAGGTTGCTGCATTTATTTTTGTGTTGACGGTTTAGTTTTGGATCATCTGAGTGTGTTCTGCCAATTATTTTATTGTTTGCTCAATGCTGAACATTATAACTAATAACTTTTTTAATTAAAAAATATTCTGTAGTTGTTGAGGATGTGACATTAAGTGATTAGGACAAATGCAGCACAAACTGACAAATTCTATTCAAATTTTATTGCAAAATAGCGCTAATACTAATACTGATTGTAATATTTTGGCTTTGGAGAAACAAAGCCAGAATACTCAAATTAGTATTTTGGATCGATATATCATATATTCATACCAGTCCTTCATGGCATTCTACCGGCCGACCCCCAGGGACATAGAAGACCTTGATTGGAAACAGGCAAATTAGTGGATCAATAAATGAAATGGCTTAATAAATTGAGGAGTATATAAATGATAAAAAAGTAAATGAAAATCCATCAACGGGTCATCGAGATAACCTGTTAGTGGTATAATTTGTATAATGAAAGCAAACATTGAATCAGGAGACAATGTATTTGCATAATAATGGAAAAATATTTCAGGCCACGCCTACAAGATTTAATCCTGCTGAGAGAAAATTGCTTCTGCAAACCAAAAAGGTTTATCCTGCTAAGCGCTAACAAGCTTTGGTAATAGAAAAACTTCCTGATTATAGAGAATTCCTGTAGTTACACTAAACCTTTTCTACATTTAATTTTTCCTCATGAGGCAGCTTTTGTCTTCCATACACCAAAACTGATCCTCACTTTCCTCTCCTTTCTTTCCTCTGTCTCCAAATCCACCAACTGCTCCTTTATCTTCTCCTCAGCACTGGCATCGGGTGGCACTATCCCCATCACTTCTCTGGACGGCGGGAACCTGCTGTTCGCCAACACTTCTGCTGGTAACGCGTCCAACCTGGTGACCACGCCGCTCTTCCTGAACCCTCAGAACCTGTCGCTGCTCACCAGCAACCCCGTGAGCCTGGTGTCGGCCGGGACGGGGGGGCTTCAGGTCACTGCTGATGCTCATCATCAAGCTACCACGGCTGCTGTGCCTGTGCAAGCCTCGACCATTACCACTGCCTCCAAGGCTCAGTGAAGCCAGTCAGGCTGCATCCTGAATTATAACACCCTGTTTCTTACGTCGGGCACTACTCCTTATCACACCATGTAGGGAATAGGGTGGTTGTTTGATAAAGGCTCTGTGCTTCACTAACCACCCCACATTCTTTCCATTGTATCTACCATTATTTAATCCTTTTGCTGCCACCAAAAACAAAACAACCTCAAAAAAGGTTGATCCTTCTATTTTTTTTAAGTTTATTTTTTCCTGTCTTTTCCTTTATGATTCTTGGATGTTTTTTCACAAACAGTTGCCAGATGGACACTGTTGTTGACCTGCCAGTCCTCATGAACCTTGACAAGTGTCCAGGAAGAAAATATCCTCGGCACCATCAAGCTGTTCACATTTTGTACATATACCCTTCTATTTCCAGGTCAGAATTTTCTCTGAAACACTTCTAACCAAAAACAAGAACTTTCCTCTTTTAACATTCAAACTTAACTGATTTACTACTAATTTCACAATGTTCATCATCACTAATGGGGGTTTGTGTGTCACCCTCTTTTTAATTATCTTTTGGGTTTATAGGACAGGCCTTGACGTAAATCATATCAAGATATTGTAGAGACTTTTTCTTCCTTTATCTTTATTGTCTATATTTTTTGACATTTTCAGAACTTTTTAAGTCTAATATTAAGTTAAGATTTAACTATCACTTTTTAATCGTGGTTATAAGGCTTTAAAAACAAGTAATAAGTGGCCGATATAAAGGTTATCATTGCTTTAAGGGTCAGAGGGACCAGATGTGTCTCTCTGAGTCTCTCTTCTGGAAACACTGACTTTTACATTTTGCTGTGGTGACGAAGTAGCCACCGAGCTTCTGTAAAATGACGGTCTAGATGTGGATTATAGACACTGACAGAAAATGACTGAAAACATTACATTGAGAGCTTTAAAGTGAGCTGCAGACATGCAGTCCTGCGTCTGATTAAGGGGTGATTTGTTTTGGTTTGTGATCCATTGGAAAACTGTACATTATGTTTTGATTCAGAGGTAGAAAGTAGATGTCTGCATGTGTTTTCAACAGCTCAGGCAGATGCTGAAAGTCCAGCAACTGCATGATCCACAAGGCTCTGCGGTCTGTGTTTGGGGAGGACTTGTCATGGGATGCGGTCATTGTACGAAACGTACGGTGGCGTTGGCTAGATGGGGTTATTGTATTGTGTTTTTTTGTTTCTTTTTCTTTTTTAACAGTAGTACCGTCGTATCTACTTGTGCACAGTATCTGTACCAAAAAACTGGATTGATGAGCTGCAGTCTGCCTGTTTTGGGAGGAATGAAATTCTTTTGTCTGCAGTCATTTGACTGGCTTACGTACTTTAAGATATACCAAAAATATTTGTTAAAATAATTGCTGTGTGTAGTCGGTGTAGCTTAGTCTAGTCAATATATTTATGAGTACAGAATCTCTCTTCATTGTCAACAGAATATAGAAATGCAATATTTTGATGATCATTTTCCAAAGATTACATTTTTTTTTAATTTGACCAAGTGTCTCATAGCTCAGTTTTCAATTGGCAGCACAACTGACCAAAAAGGAGGGATTGGTGGGTTGGAGCATGAGAAAGTAGTTTCTTTTTCTCTTTAATTTTTTTTTTTTTGCCGCCGGGGCCTCGCCCTTTATTCTTAATCTGGTTTTCTGTGAGCTATTTGATGGCCTGTTTTCCTTTCTAATCTGTGTTGGTAGCAGTTTTGGACTTTTCTGAAGCATTATGAAAGGGTCTGTTTTTGGTTTTGTGCTAATATTCAGCCATAAAACAACAGCTTGAACCAAAGTGGTTTTCCTCAGTAGTTGCTGTGCCTGTCTGAGCACACAAGTTGCCGTTCACAGGATCTCTACTTTCCTCAAATTATTTTTATCCTCTTCCACTTCGGTCAATACCCGATTATTTTTTTCCTGATTTGGTGCTGCTGGATAAGGATCACAGAAACTTAGCTTTAACAACTTGCTGCTGAAGCTCCTGGTGGAGTTGAGCTGTCGAGAGGCCTGCATGCTTTCTTATAGCTTTATGACTACATCCTGTGAAAATCAGGCTTTTGTAGTTTCGACCCTCCCGGCCGGAGGGCTCACCAATGTAAATGCATAGATCTGATCGTCACACTTCACCTCCTCTCAGCGCCACCATTTTTAAATCAGCATGTTGGGAAACAGTATGCTGCTCCCGAAATCTGTCTGTGGACTAGTTTAAAAACCTGCCAAAACTATCTTACGCAACACAGCGGTGGGATAAGTGCTGTTATGTGCTACACATTCAGCTAAACCCCACACAAAAGTAGCATTGTTCTGCTTCAAAACAACAAAATGAATTAACCCAGTGATTATTAAATCATTGAGACTGTAAGCAGTGAAATTTTTCCATGTTATCCTCTCGTGTACTTCTTTTCTGTTGACTTATTTTTGACTGAATATACCTCAGCAGCAACACAACATAAGGTTCACCTTTAGACATTTCTGTGTATAGAGCGTTGTAGAATGTATAAGTACTGTCTGGCTTGCCATTCACAGTTTATACTGATGAACCATACATAGGAAACATACATAAAAGGACAACCTACTACTGCTATTTTCTAGTACTACTATTTATGGGGTATTTCCAGGTTTGAATATTATTTTGAGATCCTTCTTGCCAAAGTAAAAGCCTTTCTCTTTGCAGCTTGGTGGGTGTCTGGCTGCTCGTGTTGCTGGTTGCCTGAAGAACTCAGTCCTGTTCCAGTGATGTTCGTAGTTACTGAGGAGTTGAACGTTTGCTAGCAAGATGAACCAGTTGCCATTGGCACCATAGGATGTTACTGAAATATTTATCTGAGGAAAGACTTAAGAATTAGAGAAACGATCTTTTCTTAATTCTATACATATAAATATATATATAAACACTTGTAAGATATTCATATTTTATATTTGAACCAGTATGTTATCAAGACTGAATGTAGTGATTATCATCCTTACTCTAAAAGAAATTCTCCCCAAAATCTTTGTCTTTTTTTTTTCTTTTTTTAAAACTTTCAAGACCAAAAAATAATATGAGATGAAATCTGAGACCACCCCTCGGTGGAGCGCGACTCGCTGACTCCCGTGTCTGTCGAGGTCTTTTCAACAGGAGGGAGCTGGTTCAGGCGCTCCTGGCAGACAGGTCCTGTGGTTGGCAGGAGAGTCTGAAGCATCTGATCTTAATCTTTTCATAGATATTTTATTTTGTGGTTTTTTGGCTGAGTCATTGTGGACTTGATTTTGCTGTGCTGTCTTTAACAATCATTAGTTTGTTTTGTTTTTTAAATATTACTTTATGCCTTTAATTGTTTTGTATAGTGTGAGAGGGCAAGATCACTGGCTTTCTTAGTTTGATAAAGAAGATTAACATTATCATTTATGCCTTATTGTTACGTAGAAGACATGAGCATTGTAGCATTGTTGTTCTGTGTGTCTGTGTGCGAGTGAGAGCCTGAGCGTTGAGCTCACCTGGTGCATTGTTATCACTGAAACAATACAGTGTACTTTGGGCATTTTAGAGCGTGGGATGGTTACGTTGCTACCTATGTTTTTAGGCGTGACTCAGACAGGTTGGGGATACCTGTGAGAAAAGCTTTACTAATAATTCCAGCAGGTGGATGTGTGTGTGTGTGTGTGCGAGTGTGTGTGTCTTATAAAGAAAGAATAGGGAGGGCAGTCTGCAAACCATTATGGTGCATTTTTCCCATCTTCCAGCGGGTGTTTGGAGTGATTTTTTTTTAAGGGTGAGACAAGAGTGCTTATTTTTGTTGTTGCCTGGAGGGAGGTTCTCTACTGATTTAACTACAGGCTTTAAGCGAGCCGTTGCCAAGCCAGCTTTTGGTTTGTTTCGCTAAAACTCCAGTTCGTGGTCAACTTATGCTCGTATAAACCGTCTACTTGGCACTGACTTTAGCTTTCAATGCTACAGTTTCAGAAGGTGATCCTGATATTTCGAGATTGCCCTTGTGGATCAACCGTGCATCAAGTTCTAGTTTGTTGACCCACCACACTGGTTTGCTGGATTTTAATGTCGACAAAGGACGCGTGGAGCACCAGTAAGGCAAAAGGAGCTGTTGTATACCTCATTTCTAACTCAAGACTGAGTGAAACCTGCTTTAATCTACTTAAGAAATAAGGAAAATGTTTTAAAAAAAAATCTTAAAAAAACACGAAAATACACAAATTTGTGTCGGTGGAGAAGCCTGCTCATACCTGTACTTAGAGAAGGGTTGTGAAAAAAGCTGCCACAAGAGGGAGACAGAATACGTACCAGTTCTCTTGAATGTCTGCTGTTTTTCTTTCACAGTTTTGATGATTCATTTTAGGACTGAACAGAAGCTATTTGTTGTGACTTAAGATGACTTTTTCGTGTATTTTATTCCTTTAAAACTTATTTTCTGTTGTGTTAATGGAAGCCCCTTTATGTTTGAACACTTGTTTAAGTTTGACAATCCTTTTTTTAAATTTATTTTTGTATTTCACTCTGACCGGGTACAGGTATGTGCGTGTCTTCCCACAAGACGGTGTGCTGTCGCGGCCCGCTCTCGTTTTCCTGCGGTAACAACAATAACCAAAGACTTCTAACTTGATTGTATACGAACGACACGCACCTCTCGCCCATCCCCGCCTCACTGCTCAGCATCAAATCCCGGCTGCACGCTCTCACCCGGTCCCGTCTGTAAAAGAATTTGCTTTTTATTGCATGCGAATGTGCGTCTCGCCTGGAAGCAAACACTCGGGCGTCCTGTCGGTGCGGCGGTTTCAGTGCCTGTGGGCGGGGATCGGAGGGAGTTGAGCAGGAGCTGAGCGGGCTTCTCCGACAGACACGAAACCAATGTGGTGGTAGCTGGGTGGTGTTTGTTAATACACACTGAGGGTTAATCCTGTGCACACTGTACCTGCTCAGGACTCTGTATGTTTGTCTGTCTCGAGCGCTGTTGCTAGGATGTCCTCCCCTCCCCTACTCGTCCCTCTCCTCCACTGTTTCTCTCTCAAGGACTGTGGTGAAAAATGCTGTTCCTGCCTCTCACAGTGCGTCTGTCTCTTCCTCATCACCTGTACACTGTAGTCCCAGGACATAAACCCTGTTGTCTCCAGGAATACACATCCTGCGGTTGTTAAAACTCACTGCTGTGCCCCCCAACTCCCCACTCCCCTTCCTCCTTTCCCTCTCCTCCCTCCTTTGACATTGTCTCTTCACTACAGACTCTGATCAGCTGTGACACTATGCATCATGGTCCTTCACTCTGCATGGACTGTGTCCCTCCGGCTCAGATCTCTGGCCGACGGGCTTCAGTGACACTTTGTTTAATGCTTTACTCCAAGTGAGGCTGTAAGGACCTCACAAGCGCTATCCCAAAGCAAAAATCCAAATATTTAACTTTTGACAAATGCAGATACCAAAGATATCTCTCTGTCCTGTGTGTCTCTGTCTGTTTTTTCTCTCCCTCCCACCCTGCAGCATGTGTATTAAGAGACAAACCCAGCACTGGCTTTAGTCCTAGCCTCAGTAATTCCAAAGCTTAGATGTATATTTTGGTATATTTCTGAGAAAAACTTACGTGAAAAAGCGTCTGTTTCTCATTTGTTTGTTGTAATCTCTTTTTCCTGTCACAGCATGGAACTAATTGCAGAACTGTCTTACTCTTGGTAGGTTAAAGATATAGTATTTTTGTATGTTTTTGGGTGTGTTATGTGTGTGATTTATCAGTTCACAGCCCAAGTGACCATGGCTTTCAACAAAGAGAGAAAAATGAGGAGAGAAAAAAAAAACAAACTGAAAACGCCAACCATGTACATATTATGTCTGTGTATCTCAAGAAATGCATTCTGTAAAACATTTCACGTTGGAAGCTTGGGCT
Organism: Dascyllus trimaculatus; assembly: GCA_024666655.1. Classification (NCBI taxonomy): domain Eukaryota; kingdom Metazoa; phylum Chordata; class Actinopteri; family Pomacentridae; genus Dascyllus; species Dascyllus trimaculatus. The sequence continues at coordinate 15,076,338 of CM045456.1, read as the reverse complement.
CATCTAAAGGAATGTGTCCCCGTTTTATTTCCCCCTTTTTTCTTATCTTGCAGTCTGATATGAATTGACTTTCCAGGACTCGAATGTAAAAGAGTTTTGGTTTCCATCGTGGAATACAACACTGAGGGACACTGCTCTGATCTGACTACAATAAAAAAAAAAGAAAAGAAAAAAAAACAAAGGCTTCCAGTCATGGCGGCATAGAACTGAAAGATTGTGTAGGAGTTTTAAGTATGTGAATCAGGATACATAGTAGATTTTGATGCATTTGTCTGCTGTATTTTTGTTTGTTTTGTTTTTATACACATATAAAGATAATCTTTTACTGTAAATGTACAGTTCTCTTTTGTTGTAAACATCATTAAACCATTTTCCAAGTGTTTTGACATGTGCCTTGTCTTTATTGGGATTCAGTGCACAAGGTAGCAATTATTGAATATCTTTTCAGCTACACTAATGATGCTCCATTAGCTTGTGCTGTGCTTTTAGTAATAATGGCATGGAAAATTTAGTAAATAATGTCCGTTATATAGCATTAGCATGTTAGCAACCACGTTATATTTAAATGCTAAAATGAAGAGATTGTTTTCTGTCCAGAAGTAAGAGTTGAGGAGCTAGAAAACTATTTTATTATATGTATTTTTTTATGTGAAATGTAAGAAAATATAGCAGAAACCCAGATTGGCATTACAAAAGTTTCTGGTTTTATCCGACCAGCAGTCAAAAACATAAAGATATTTAATATATATTCACTTAAAGTTGGCACGAACAGCCAAATCTTACATTTTAGAAGCTTGAGCTCTAGATTTAACACGTTTTTTCTTACTAAGTGGCTAAATGATTGATCACATCGTCATCCAACTGTTTCAGCTGAATTTTGGACATTAGGACGTCAGCGGCGAGGCAGAGGTGGAGGTGCTTCATTGAGAGTCAAACACTCATAGGGGTCCATATCTCTGTTTTGGTTTGGGTTCGGCTGTAGAGAGGAGAGACAAAGTAAAAGCTTATTGCAGATGGAACCCGCAGTTCCCCATCTCATAATACCAACTTTGATTCACACATAGTGTTTAGTGGAGTTGGCAGTAGATAACTTAAACATCCAACATGGCACCACTGTTGGTTTTGCCAAAAGACTTCATGTTTCATTTCATAAGAGAAATAAGAAGAAAAGCACTGAAGCACCTTTCCTTAACATTTAGGTAATTGTGTCAACTCTTATCGTGACTGACACTTTGCTATTTCCTCAGCAAACAGGACTATTCAACTGCAATGCAGGTGTAAATAATACAAGATGCCTGAGTTCCACATAGTGCTTCGGTATTGTGCATGCTGTCATCTTTCGTGGTTTACTGGGACACTTAAACAACACGAGTCAGTGCTTTTGTTTTTAGTGGCTGCTTTCCGTCAAGCCGAAATGTTTTGTGAAGAAGGTTTATGATGCCATAGTGCATTTGGATCCAGTAACCATGACATATAAAGGATTCAGAATGACTTCAAATTCAACCGATGAGCCACAACATCATGACCACATGACAGGTGAAGTGAATAACATTGATCATATTGGTACTATGTGATGTTCTGCTTGAAAACCTTGGATTTTTCCATCCCTGTTGATGAAACTTATACACCCAACTAAACACTATCCCAGAACAAGCACTCTCCCTCATGCAAATGGAAATCCCAAATGTCACTGGTCTACCCCTGCAGGAAAATGCACCCCACTACATGGAAAAAACATCAAACAATCAGGAACATGTTGAGGAACATGACAATGACCCAACATGTTGATCTGACCTCCAAACTTCCTACAGCCCATTCTGATCAAGCATCAACAGGATGCAGTGGAACAAGTTTGATGGACAGAGGCCCCACTGCACAAGTCAGAGTACCCAAAGGATCCAGTGCCAGCGTCCTGGTTCCAGACCCCATAGGACACCCTGAGAGGTCCTCTGGTCCATGCCCAATGGTTCAGAGCATTTTGAGAACACAAGGGGGACCAACACAATATTAGGCAGGTGGTCATAATGTTATGCCTGATCGGTGTATATGAGATTACTAGCATTATTTTTAACCTTTCTAACAGCAGTGTCTGTCTGTGGTCACTGATTAAAGCCCTAAAAACTAATTACTGTGTATCAAAACTACATAACTCGCTTTTTTTTCCAATAAAATAATTTCTTCATTATTTGAAATGGCTTAATTGTAACTTCGACTATATCTCACAGCTGGGATAAATAAATATGAGGCCATGTGAGTGGGTAAACTGTCTTACCTCTGGTTTCTTTTTCTTGGCAATTTTTCTCTAGAAATACAAAATAACGTCAATTTTAAGTGCCAGAAAAATGAAAATGTGACCATTAAAAAGTCTTTCTCTAACAAAAGAAGGGGCGCACCTTTCTCTTCGATGGCTCCAGCACCTGGTAAGGATCAGCATCCATCGGTCTCTCGAGTTCCTGCAATGAAATAAAAGCGATAATAAGTAAATAAGATATAGAAATAGACAAAAAGGAGATAAATGTGATGTGAGAGATTTGCCCTCACCTGGTAAATTTGATTGACACTTTCCTGTTTCAGAAACACACAAAGATTAAGTGAAGCTTGGATGCACATATTTAATATCATTCAATCAACAGCCAATCTGTGGACATTAGCAGCAGCTACTGCGAGATACTAAGACATTAAAGATATAATGAAGTTTGGATACTTACTGGCACAGCAACAGTTGGAACATCAGAAAACTACAATGAGAACAAAAAGAACAACAACAAACGTATGACAAGTCTGTTCTTTTTAGGTCTGTTCAATCTGCCAGCTGTTGTTTACAAGGCTTATCATTTAGTCTACTAAGTGTCAAAAAGTCAGCTGATGAACTGACAGAAAACGATTTGCTAACTTTTTGGGTTAAGTGCTCAATTCTTTTCATCATTTACTGAGAGAAAATGTTAAAAAAATATATTATCTCAGGTGTGAGGATAAGTTATTTCTTTCTATTTTATAGCACTTTAAAATGAATTAAACTGTGTTTTATAAAATTTGTAGGAAACTGGGTGTTTTTTTTAAACTTAATGACAATTTACACACAAATTGTCAGATGAAATGATTAAGATAATAGCTGCTTAGATAATAGCTGTACCCCTGTATTTTCACGTTGCTGGTGTCTAATTTATAATCAAGACTCCAGGTATGTCCATGTGAACAAACAGAGAAAGGCAGTCTGAATCTCAGAGGCTGTAACCAGAAAATATCTGGTAGGTTTATCTGTTAAATGACCTAAATCAGATAATTATTTAGTGACATTTATTTAAGCGGTTATCTAGAAACCTTCTGATAAACCAAACAATTCATTGTAACCCTGAATCCTGTCACTGTAACTCACCTTTTCTTTGAAGAACAACGCCGTGGCAACGATGCAATAAATCAACAAAAACAAATCCAGGAAGTAGCAGATGACCGGATGAGAGAATGAAAACGCTGCCGAAAAAGAGAGGAAAGAAATGTTCAGCTGCAGGTGGATGTTGAAGTGACTAAGTATGATAAAGGAGTACAGTTCTGACATTTCTTTAACTTTAACTTGGCTGCATATAGACATTTAAGAGAGAAATGCTGTTGTTTTAATCATCCACTTATGTTAGATGAATGCAGACGCCAGTGAGTTTATCTTGCAGAAAGCATCCCAGGACTACATTTGTCTCCAGGAGGACAAAAAAATTACAATGCAGCAGCACAAAAGCAACCAGCGCGACAAAAAAGCATAATAAATATAAATTTAAAAAAAATGCATTGCAGCCAAATCCATAAAAGATACCAGATGCCCTGTGTTTAGGGCGTCAGATGCCTCATTGATGGTGTTGGATGATGGATAAGAATCTACTTGCACTTCACACCACTGAGCAGACTACTAAAGGTGAAGTATGTGATTCTAATCCAATAGACTTATTGTCAAATTTAGTGAATATCTCCTCACATGTATGTGCTGAGCAACAATGTGGTGTTTGTATGCAGCCCTGACTCTGTAAATGGGAAACACACAACACTATTCCAGCTTTTGGGTGCACTTTTGGGCAGCAGGAGCAAGAAAGATGGTACATCTGACTATCTAACTCTTTGAATATGCAAACTAGCTAAATATCTAAATATCCAGAATCACAGACTGCACCTTTAATTGTAACCAAACCTCCAGTTCCATTTGCCTGCATTACAGCACCATGATTCCCCCTCCGTGCTTCACTGTTGTCTGCAGAAACGTATTTTTGCGCCACCCAGCCTCTTGGCAAACAAGCTGCCTTCTTTTCAGGCCAAACCTTTCAGTTTTTCACTTGTCCAGAGCTCATGCTGCCATTTCTCTGTGCCCTAGGTGAGCCTCATGGCTTTGTTTCCACATCAGACGATTATCATTTTGGCTGCAAGCCTTTCATAAAGTTCACTTCTGACCAGCGTTAAACTGATGGCGCTGCTGGATATCTTCCCATTTCGAAGGGAAGTCAGTTTCATGTGTCTTTTGTCTGCTGCACCCAGTTTCCTCTGCCAACCGCTGTGTTTCCGATGCTCTGCCTGTCAGAGACTCTGCTGATGCAGGATGACCTCCTTGTGTTTAGTTGTTGTGAGATGGTGTTAGATATTTAGATTAAAGTGCATCTTCTTTTACGTTATGGATGTTCATCAGACGTCAGAATCCTCCTACGCAGCAGTTATTGTCTTAGTTGAACAATTCTGGTTCAACCTACATGTTGTGTTGTTTAATAAAACCTTTTGGGTTCGTTCTTTAGTTACTGGGCCGCATGCTTGTAATCTCCTTTGTTTTTAAATGTGGAAGTAGGTTAGTTGATGTGTTTCTTTCTAGAGCTGCACAAATAACTTACAGGAATATTTCACAATATTTGCAAAAGTACATTTGTAAATTTAAAATATTCCTGTTTTTAACTGGATATGTGCAAAACCAAACACAATAGACATAGACACGAGTAGCTTTATGTCTCTTAATATGAATATGAGTTTATATGCATTGATAATGACAACAGAGAATGTATAAAACTGTTTTTAAAAAGTGTGTGTAATACATGATTAAGCGACACAGTACATTTAAAAGAATGATGTGCAATTCTGTATAAGATACTTGAAATACATAGCGTTAATAACATAGACTTTTCCATTAAAATGAATGGAGTGTGTTACTTGTGATTCTACAAGGAGAATCTGCTATAAAAGGACACGTCTGTGTGTGAATCCGTTACATGACACACAGCATTCAATGGAAAAACGCGACGCAAAGAGGCGCAGCAAGACCCCAGAACAGGAAATAAGACACTACATATGTGCTCTTCGACTCGGTCTCTTCCTGTCAGGGCGATGGGCTGCTCTGAGGCTTTGGTGAGGCTCATTTGTCTCGGTGTGTGGTTGGAACAGAAGTCATGTTGTGAGAACGTACAGCCAGTGGTGGTGAATCACTGAGGCTATAACTTTCTCATTAGGCCTTGATCATCTAAAAGCTGCTCCGGGATGCAACATTTCCTCCAGACGCAACGTTTCTTCCAGTCCTAATTACCACTGAATGAATCCTGCAAATGGTTCCCATAGCAACACTTGAGCTCACATTTGAGTTTTATCTTATTTTTTCGTCTGTAATTTGTTTTTTTGCAAATCAAATGTGTGGGAAACATTTTTATGAAAACAATAATATGCGTATATATGGTAACACAGAGTTAGATTAGAGGACTGACACCACTCCTCTCTGTGTGTTAAATATGAATCTCCATGGTGACCTGTTAGCTGAGTGGTTAGGGCACCTTCGAAAGGGGCGCAGATGTCGTAATAAGTGCAAGATTTGATTTGGCTCTAGCTGCCTAACACTCCCCATGCTCTCTCTTTGTTATTTTCTGTCCACCTTCGCTGTTCCTGTCTAATAAAAGCCTTAAAAGTACCAAGAAGTAGAAAAAAAAAACTACTGGAAATTGCAGTGAGCAGTCGGTTAACTTTGCTTAAGTACTGGTGGCACCAATCGGAGATTAAAATAAACATCATCTGAATGTTTTCTTGATCTTCCACTTCTCCTCTTAGCTTACACAGCTCCTCCTAACCCTTAAACACTAACAGACTGAGAGAAAACTCTTCCGCCGAACCTCAAATGGCAATGACCCCGAATATAAAAACAGTTTTAATTCAATCAGATGCAATAAGGATGGATTTTGTACTTTCTCTGTTTTTACTCTAAGAGGCCAACTGACAAAACACTGACACGCTTTTAGTAGTTTTTATGTGGAAAAAAAAAGAAAAAAGAGGGTGAATCTTAAGAGGTTACAATCTCCAAGCAGCTCATAATGAAAACAGTCCTAACAAGTCAGTGAAGGCCTTAAGAGTTATTGAGTGTCCTGTAAGTTGGAAAAATTATGGTAACTTTTTAACCCTCTGAACCCCAAAACCTGCCAGCAGGTTTGGAAAGTTCTGTTACTGGTGACTCAGATGAGACCGACAGTTGTTTTTGGCTAAACTGGGTTGAACTGCAGGCTGTGTTTACACAGGAGCGGATAGGAGACAAAAATATAAACATTTAAAATGTAAGTAGTAACATTTTTACAGCATGCAGAGCCATCTTTTCTTCAAGATTCAAGAGTCAAGATTTTTATTTGCCATTTGTGTCCAAACAGTCTGGGCACACTGGAATTCCTTTGCAGGGCTCTCTTGGAGTCGAGTAAACACACCTAATCAAAATACAATTTTCAAAAACACTCTACAAGAGTAATAAAAGATAAATACAAAGATATAGTAAATAAATCTGGATGCTGCAGCTGAGGTGTGAAATATTGCAATTGTCCAGAAATATGTAGAGGTAATACTGCACACGTAGAGGATACTGTACATACATCACAACATATTGCATATTGCATACTGTTCACATGTTGTTTTTGCCATCAATCTCACTGCGGCAGGGAAACAACTGTTGTAGAACCGTGTTTTGTGTCTGCTCTTTATTCTTTGTACAACTGCAGTGAACACATGGAAAATTTACAGCAGTTTTCCATGAAATTCAAAGTAATTCAACTTTCATTTTATGACATGCCACTAACTGTGACACACTGCGTAGAGGAGCTATTTTAACTTCTCTCTGCTTCTAGTCATGGTTGTGCTCGTTCCATAGAAAAATGAAAAAGCCCACAGTGTGTTATATGTGACAGAAACTGCTTGGAGTTCAGAGGGTTAATGTCTGTTCGCACAGAAATTATATTCACATCTTTTCATATCAGAAATCAACAAAATTATACCCAGACTTTTGCACACATCTGAATGAGAATGCTATCAATCTTAAAACGAAGCGTATTTCCCAAAATGTTGAACCGTGCCTATAAAAAAAAAACATAAGCAAACACTTGCTAATGTGCATATTATCGATATTCAAAGCCACATAAAGTCTATTTTTAATTTTACTTATTATCTTGAAGTTTTCAAAGCCACTGCACATGTCAGGTAAAGTGTTTTGTGTAGATTAATTCAAAAAAGACTGAAAATATCTGAAATATTCCAACTTTTCACTCATCACTATGTAAAATGTAATAAAACTTTGACAAAGAGCTGAAAAAAGTCAACCAGAGAAGATGAAATAAGACGATTTTTCCACCCTTAGAGCTGTTTTAAGAGGAAACAAAGGGAGGAAGCCGCATGTTAAGAGGTCAGGGTGTTTTTAACGGTACTTATTACTGTCTTCATTGTTAAAATTATTACTTTGCACATTTTCTAATCAATATTTAGAGACTGTTGCTAAACCAGCGAAACATATATTTTGATATTTTACATTATAAGACAAAAAACCATCACCACGCAGCTCATGCATTCACGGTGTCACACGCATATGAGTATTATATAATAAATATGTGGACGGCAGCAGCTCTTCCTTACAGTATAATGTGTTTTTCTGCTGTGGGTTTTGAACAGCAGAAATTTGCCTTAAGAGTTTTCACACTCAGTTAAGAGTCTGGGTGAGATGATTTATTTATGCGTGCTTTTTTTCCTTCAAAATCCCTTCATCACAATGAATCTGACTGAAATACATGACGGGACATGAAAGTGTTTTTTGATCATGTGGAAAATGTTTTTTTTTTCCCACTCCTCTCTGACTATAACATAAAAGACAAAGTCTGGGAAACATCAAATGCACCAGAAATGTCCCAAATTCAACCCAAAGAACAGAAAGTGAGAACGTTACTGTATACTTTCTACTACAGCCAGCCGCCCACATATAGTATAGATGTTTTTATATAGAGAGCAATGGGTAAGTAATTAAAAAACAAAACAAAATAAGCATGTAAAAAACTGGAGAAAGAAACACCTTTGTTTTGCATTTATTTTTGGAGTCATCAAGGGACAGCAATCTTTCTGCATCTCTTTGCTTCCTGTGCTCCAAATATAGAAAAACTATTTTTAGACTATTGAATGGAAAATGTCAACTCTAACTCATATTTAATTTCCTTAACATGCAACAGAATCTGAACTACTTTTTCCATAAGATAATGCTGCATGAGTGGAGGAAACATCTCATCTCATCTCGCCTGCAGCCCTCATTAGAGACATCAGAAAGGTGATGACAAATTTCCTTCCGATAAATAAGTTTGTCCAAAAAAGCAGCGATGAAAGACGTTCTCAGATCCTCTAATTTACCACAGAAATAATCCAGATTCATGTATAAACCACTCATCGCTGTTTATGAATGTAGTTTCAATACTTAGAATGTGAAAAGTAACTGATAACTAAAGTTTTAAAGTAGTAAAGAAGAATAAAATGTGAAAATTGAAGTGAACTTTATTCAAGATTTCCATATCAATGTGTTAATTAAACCCAGTTTACGGTTTAGTTTTCTTATTTTTTTAAATTTCACTGAAGCTTTTTTAATTTCCAACCCAATTCTGTAGGTTTGCTTGATCAATTGCTTAAACGTTTCAGGATTTTTCAGTAAAATTCATCATAAAATTGTATTTGTGTCACTTACCTGAGCAGGAAACAGGCACCGGGAGCACAAACAGCACAAACACACCTGTCCTCAGTGTGTCCATGACTCCCTTTCTCTCTCTCTCTCTGTGTCTAAAAACAACCTTTTCTTTCTATCTTTCTGTCTTGGTATCTTTCCTTCCTGGCTGCTTCTAGTCGCTTCACTCTAATTTCTCTGTGATCAGAGGAAGTGGCTGAACTGACAACCTGCCAATGGACTGAGTCGTGTATTTCTTCAAAGCATCGCGCAGCCTTCAACACCCACTGCAGGTCCCACTGACTGTGTTTTTGTTCGTCTGATCTTCCACAGCAGCATCACCGCTGGGCTCACCTGCTTCACGTTTTCTCCCCGATCGTATAACTTGCAGACTTAGTTTTGATCAGTTCCCTTTTTTCTCAAACAGACCTGCACTGCAATATGGTGGTGAAATAATAAGTGGGTTAATTTCTAGTGGTAAGATATAAGGTTTATTTTCAGAAATGTCTGTAACATTCTATTTTAAATCACTCATATATGATTTACAACACATTATAACACATTTTAATGTACCTGTAAGCAGATATAAGACTGTTTATTTCCTAAAATACATAAATGTGTGTTATATTTTTTGAGAACGTCTGTGGCAACATACTGTCCAAGTTAAGGGTCCGTCAATTTATGTGATTATACCTATACTATACTGTATTATTAAGATCAATTAACTGTTATGGAACTTTTTAGGATTAGACATAGGTTCTCAAAGTCCTATCTTCTTACAAATGTATTACAATTTGTTAAAAACAAGATATTCAACGTTCAAATTCTCCCTTTTAAATGTTGTTGATTATATATTTTGTGGGATTCTCCGAAATAAAGGACATTTATATTGTAGGTTATGAAATTACTAGTGTTAGAAATATCTTCCAAAGGCATATATAAGTAAGTTGAACTGAGGTGAACTTGGTCTCTATAACCCTGGATTGTCTGCAGATGTACCGCAGAAATAAAAGCATGTTTTTCAGAGCTTCTTGTGGGAACAAACTAACTTTCGAAGTCTCAGTGAGATACGTATCTAAAAATGTGGTAAACAGACAAAACCACGTGCTATTAAGCGCAAAATAGATTTTTAGATCATAAGGTTCAAAACAACCTGCTGGTTCACAGTCAATAGGAGAAATGTGAACAGTCCATCAGCCGGCTGTTAAAGTGATTGTGTGTTTGAAATACGTAAATGTTAGAGAGTCGGTGTAAAGGAAAGGGCTACAGACAGGAGACCTCTGCATCTAATGTTGCATAATCACACTGATCTGTGACACTAAAGGAAGCTATTGAACCAGATACGTGCGGCCAGTTTAAGTCGCACTGAGAGGAGGCGTCATTTTAGCAGCAGCGTGTAAAATGTTCATGGGCTTCTGACCGGGGCTTGACCTCAGTGACCTTTCATAAACCCTGTACTGCAACTGCGAAATGTTCTAATTTTAATGTAATCTAAGCAGAAACACAACAAAACAATGACAACTAATTAAAATAAGTACACAAGAAGTTAACAGTTGAGATGTGACTCACCAGGACACAAGCTTTGAGTGCAATTATTTTTATATCTGTAATAACTACAAGACGGACACCACTGAAAGAGTTTATTCTGACCTAAAGATGAATTTACATTCAGTAATTATCGCATTAAGGCCCTTTGCATTCATATTGTGGTTTGTGGATTACACTATACAGTTGCCCGTAAAATACACCCACAACTTGCCCAGCTACAGTAAAATGCTGCTTATGCATCTGTCCTAATAATATATACGTCACTATATCCTTTTCCCTTTAAAATGACAACTTTTAATACAGTTTAAATACTTTTAGTGCACGTGGATGATAATACTACAATTCTGTGCTTTTACTTAAGTCTTAAATGCATGACTTTTACCTATAGTGTTTATTTTAACTGCTATTTTTTACTAAAATAAAAGCTGTGAGAATTTTACATCTCTGATTTTGTTAGATGTCCAACACCATAGATCCAACTGTTTTATGAATAGCCCCAAATCAATATTATATTATTATTTATTTTATTTTTTTAAACAAAATATGTAATTATACTGTTTGCAAAAGTCTCACCTGAAATATTTTTCAGTCAAGTATTTTATTATATATTATTTTTATTATATATTACAAAACACGATATTTGCATTCGTGCGTTTATTGTGTGTATGGATGTTTCCCCAGTGACTACATAAGTGGCCTTATTATTACAGTAACTAACAAGATATGACAACAGGTAGCCAAGAAGTGATGAAAGCACATTTTATTGTTTAACTGTAAGTTGCTGTAATTGTATAAGTTGTTATTAGCTATGAACAGAATTTTCTTTTTTTTTTTAATTTGCAAGCAAGAGGCAGCAGATTTGGTCTGATTATTCTTAGTTATTTATTTTGTTTACACTTTTTTTTTTTTTTACTCACGAGCTTCTCTCAGGCTCAGTCTCAGAAATTAAATTAAATTAAATTTAATTCATGGAACCAAATATTTCCAAGACACACCTTTACAGATGATTATGGTTGTAAAGCATCACAAAGAAGACGCATTTCAAGGCAATTTCAGGTGAGAACCACTGTCAAAGCTGGCCTGCACTCAGTGTGACATTAATGTGGAACATGGGTGAAGTACAGAAAGAAAGTAGGATGACTTTCTTACACTTTATAGTCATTTTAGTCTGGAATAACTTTTTTTTAAGTGCAATTATCAGGGTAAAATGTAAAGATTTCTGGCCTGGGCTGAGTGTCGAGATCATAACAAGGCATCTATATGTGTGTACTTTACATTAAAGTCAAGAAAATGTGTATTTATCCTTTAACTCCTACACAACATGACCAGACTGATTGTGTGGCTGCTGTTGTTTACACTCGGTGTGTACATTGTTGACCACGTGACCTTCTGGGTGTTTCCTAACTCGACAGTCACATGATCCTGATGTCAGTTTGCAGCGGTGATGAACTGTTAGAGACCAGAACTGTAAACCTCACAGCGACGAAACACAAGCAACAAAAAGTTGGGACTCGTACCCAGAGTGGCTCCTGCTTCCTAAAACGTCGCTTTATCACTCCTCCAAATCAGCGCGTTAGACTTTAGTTTCGTTACTTCTTCTTCTTGCCGCAAAGCTAACGTTAGCCTAGCTAGCACAACATCTGCTAACCGAAGCTAACTAGCCGTCCGCCGCGCTGCTGCTGCTGCTGCTGAGATTTCGTCCCGGACAACAAGAGAAACATGACGCAGATCTGCGGTGTCCAGTCATGGTGCCTGGGAGTAACGTTACCTCTCATTTTAGGTGAGTATGTGTTCCGTTTGTCTGACATGAAACAACAACAACCCCGAAGGTCGCAGAAAAAACCTGCCGTGAACTAGCAGCAAAGAGGCAACATCTATCCCCACTGTGCTAACGCTAAAGGCTACAAACTTGTAAAGACATGTAGCTGTTGTTATTTCATGCACTTCTATTGTACTTGTGGTAAAATATGTGCCATAAACGTGTAGCTAAATGCAGTGAAATCACCCATATAGCAAAAGTGTCAAAAAGGGTAAATGTTGAATCTTGGCCAAGTGTTTACTCCTTCATCATCTGTTTTTTTGTCTTGTCACACTAAAATCTGGGCCCTACTTACATTATTTCACCCATATTTACCTGTACACAATTGTTAGGATCTTGACACATTAGTTGGTTTAACCCAGCCCAATAATCTTTACATTTTAACTAGATAATTGCACTATTTTCAAGCAATTTAATGTAAAAAAGTAAGCTTAAGTAGGTTCAATCCACTGTTTTTCTGTACTTGGCATGTTTCAGATTGTGATCACAGTGAGTAAAGGCCAGCAGGATTGCTTAGAATTTGTCTTATTTAAGTGATTTACAGAGTTATAATCACATGAAAAAGTGTGTGTTAGAAATATTACATATTATTAAAATGTAAGTAGGGGGACTGACCTTATAAAAAGTCCAGGAGAAAACATGCAGGTGCTACTGAGGGGAAAAAGTTCACCCATAAAATCCCATATACACAAATAATGATAATGATCAGGGCAAATCTGCTGCCTGTGTTGCTGACAAAACATTCTGCCTACAGCTGAATCATAACTTACTTGACTTCACCAGCTTTCAGTAAAACATTAAATTGGGTTTTGGTTGTTATTGAGCTAGCTGTGGCTATATTGTGTAAGTTAATTTAATAATTAAAAAGGCCACATTCTATGTGTCACTGCTGCAGACACCCTGCTGTGAGACAGAAAATACTGAATATGCAACATGACAGAAAGATATTTTCACTTTAGTAAAAGGATCAGAATTTTTCAGACAGTGAAATAATACCCCTGCATTTTTGATCAGCTATTTCATGCTATTTTTGAGGGCTTAAATGCGTGATCAGAGTGACATGAATAGATCTGGGGTATTTTTTTCAGTATTATACTCACTGTTGGTGAAAAAGCAAGCAAGCAAAAAAGAAAAAAAAACAGGCCTAATCATTAAACATTCAAGACTATAGCCACTGCCTAAACATCAGCAAGTATAAATCTGTGTAACTGAAGTAGTAATCACTAATGGCATGTTGTAAGCACATTTGATAAGGTCAGCACAATCTGATTTCTCAACATATTTCAGCCTCTTTTGTCAACACACTCTAATTACTGGGAGAAACTTCTCTGTGGTGTTATACGACACTTTTAGGTCGTCTTTGTCTCCTGATTCAAACACAAATGCGGCCTCATAGCTGAGAGAGGATGACTGCGTTGTCACAATAGCAGAACAGCAAATAAAACTTAATAGTAATCGTGTTGTATTTGCAGAATTAAGGTCGGTTAGTGCAAGATTAGTCAGTTACAGGAGTAGCAATATAAAACAGTCCAAAGATAGCAGGTACAACTGGTAGTCTGAGTATTAGAACTAAAAACACTGGATGAGATTTTGACAGTTCATTTCCATCAATAAAACTTATCAAAACACTACAGACAACAGTTTTAGAAGTTGTTCCTTGAGACGTTATTAATTACATGCATAATAAAATTGTATCACAGTTTAAAATTTTAGTGTAAATCCTTCAGAATCACTGTAGTAACGCCTTTAAGATCTCAGCTTTTCTGAAAACGAGGTGATTATGTACCTGTTTCTCAAGCTTTGTTTATCAAGAACCAAAGTGCCACAGGTATGTAGCCGTGCTACGTAACAAGAGTAAGGTATGCTGTCTGATATGGTTTGTTGTTTGTACGTATGCTAAACTCAGATTTAAGATAAACATGGAGAATCTTTACCCCTTCAGTGGATGAGTGTGAAAACAGTCCTCTAGAGTCAAACTCTGCACAGTGAGGCTCCAATGAAGGAACAAGAAAAACATGGCCTTTAATTTCATGCTACTTCAGATTTTATTACATTTCAGGGGTAAATATTACACTTAGTAAAAGCTGGAAAAGGAAAATAATGTGCAACAATGTTGACAGCTAAGTCTTTTTTATGCAATAAGATCAAATTTGCTGGTTCCAGTCTCTTATCTGAATGTTTACTGTGTTGCTGTGTCACTGAATATGTTTGGGTTCTGACTATTGGCTTTAAGATGCAAATGATGAACTGTGAAAATAATCAGCACATTAAACCAGAATGAAAATAACTCTAAGCTGTAGCCTTAAACTTCTCACCCCACTACATCTATTTAACTTTTATTTAACGAGGTGACTCACATGGTTAAATAAAGGTGAGTCCCACTGAGATTGCAGATTGCTTTTTCAAAAGAGCCCTCGCCAAGATGGCAGCAGCAAACACATTAATCTGACAGCTGCAAGTTACTAGTATAACCCAATTGATGCTGGATTCTCCTGTTATAATCACCATTTGAGTAACTTTTCAAATAAAACATTTAAATAAAACTTCATAAATATTATATATGTCTGCATTTTTACTGTTTGTGAAATGTAAATTTTAGTTGCAACCCTAAACATAACACTCCAAGGGTCCATGTTTTCCTGTCTTGTGAGTGCTTTTATTTTGATACTTATAGTACATTTTGTAGTTGATGGTTTGTTACTGAAGTAAAATTTGTGAAACACCGAAAGCTAGTTTAAATACTTGAAACTTCACATCACACAGTGCACTTTGGGCATGTGTGGTTGAAAATAAATGTGCTGCTAATAACCGGGCAAGCCTTATCCCAGAGGATCACTAGTTAGATTCTCCTACTGTCTGATCCACATGGTGCTTGTTTTCTTTTGCTATTTGAGGATAATAGATAGTAAATTGCAGCAAAATATAGCAAAATTAACAATATAATTCTATTTTATGTGTTTTTACTCATATCATTGTTGATGTCATCGATTCTCTGTAGTGGTTGACTTTTAAATGAATATGTTATGCAGCTGCTGCCCTGCACCAGGGTTTTGCCACCGTTGCCCCTCCAATGACTGCTCAAACCACCGCTGCTCCGCACAAAGACCCCGAGAGACCCGAAAGAGGAAACTACCTGGTCACTAGCAGCAACGGCACTGCCTGTTTACTGGCTTACATGGGCCTCCAGCTCAACATCTCCTTCTCTTCTGTCTCCCTTAATAAGGTGCCTGAGTAAAACCACTTAACTGCTGTCCGTGGAGCTAACGCTAAAGATGCTTTCACAGGTAACACTAAGTGGTTTAATCATTTGTTTGCAGACTGTGCAGGAAGTTGTGAACCTTCAGCCAAATTTCACAAAGAGCTCTGGGTCATGCGAGGCAGAAAGCGCCACCCTGCGACTCACAACGGATGGAGAGAAAACCAACCTCACCTTTGTCTTCGCTCTGGTGAGTAACAGCACCATGTGATGTTTGTCCTCTCACCTATTTGGCAGCCGATTTTATTTCTATCTTGCACTTCCTGAAAAAGCCACTAGATGGCAGCTGGAGCTTGAAGTAAACCTGCTTGAATTCAGTAGTACTCATTTGCTGGTCTTGCTGTTTGTCTCCAGAATACTACGTCCAATAAGTACCACTTGAGCGAAGTGTCTCTGTCAGCAGCCTGGCCAGACATGAAAGGTGAGTGCACTTCACTCCTCAGGCTGCATGCTGCCGACTTTGTATCTGATTAATGAGCATGAATACAACCTATTCTGTGATGTCCATGTAGTATTTATTTTGTGTACTGTAGTCAGGGTTTTTGTATGCTCAAATGAATAAAATTGTGATCTTATAAACCAATAAGAAAATAAATCAAAAACAAATGTGTGAGGCCCTACATAGTTGCCGTTGAGTAACTATAACTGACAATGTTTTGGGGTTAAAATATAAAGCATTTATACAATACATTCATTTACTTTTTTTAACAGACTCTTATGTGTGTTAAACCTAAGCAGACATTGTTTACAGTAGTTAAGATACCAGAGAAACAGGAATGCCTGTTTGATTAAATGTAATGTTAAATATAGCTGTATGAAATGTGAAATATTTATTTCTGTTGTGTCAGAGGGATGTTGATGGACAAATCCAACTCAGAAAGTCTTACGTGTTGCTTTATGATTTACACGCTGTGTTGTGCACACACTGTATAGTACAGTCTAAAATAAGAGATTGGTCAGCTGTGAACGGGATTTGATACTTGGAAAGGACTATATCGCTATTACAACAGTATTGTCTGAAATATTGTTTGTGTGTGTTTTTTTATCCATCTGAACCCCAAGCAGTTTCTGGTTACATTTGTACTCACTGTCGGCTCATTTTTCTCTACAATACAAAGTCCTGCACCTCTATGGAAACAGAACAATAATGGCTACAAGTATAGAGAACTCAGAAATGCCTTTTGTGTGGTATGACACAGTTATAATGTCACAGATTAATCAAATATACAAACACATACAACATTTTTCCAAATGTCCTCAGGTATTCCAGTACTGGGAAAAACGTGACTCTACTTACTGTTGATATTTTACTTCTGTATTTTGTTTCCATACTTGTCTCTTATCTGCTCTGTGTGAACACGACTTGCAGTTCAGCTGAAAACACTCAGAGTTTTTGTCTCGTGACTGTTGGTTGCATTCATGTGACTAATGGCTTCACTGTTGCTTAGAGAAGCACTGTCTTCGATCGCTAACCACTATGCAAGAGAAACACTGCTCTGTTTGTAAAGTCAAGGTGAATCAGGGGTCATTATACTGTCCATAATGTGACATATTTCCAGGTAATACAGAATATGTAGGCGGAGTACAGTTATGTGGGGTTAATAAAAATATTTTTTACAAGATGAGAAAAGACGAGGAGTTTAATATAAACACTTTCTGGACATAATTTTGACGCATACCAAGAGATAACAACAAAACCTGTGCAATATTTATTTTTCTACATACACTAGGATATATGTGCTATTTCATACAGTCTGTGTAATATTAATGCTCTGTCAGTATTTCTGTTCATCAAAAAATCTGTGCAGTACTACTGGTATGTGCAATAATGTTATTTTTAGAATAGTATTTATGTATATTTTGGTTTATTATTATTTTTATACTACATTCCTTAAATGTTTGCACTATCTATGCTGCTGTAACACGGCATATTTCCCCACTGTGGGATTAATTGAGGTTTTCTTATCTTTATCATTATATTGTATTTAATCCATGCAGTTTTTTCAATCATATAAATCTGGTTTTACAACACTGGATATGCCCTCTGCTATGATTTGTCTTCTGCTGTAGAACCCTTCAATGTCCAGAACCGCAGTCTGGACTACCTGCGAGGAACCCTGGGATACTCGTACATGTGCCACGAAGAGCAGACTCTGAACGTGGTCCCAAGTTTGTCCATCAACGTCTTCCAGGTGCAGCTGCAGCCCTTCGGTGTGACTGGAGATAAGTTTGGAGCAGGTAAACACTTTATCCAAGTGGATTAAATTCATCAGCTGCGTTCTTGCTTTGCTTCCTCACATGTTTCTCTCTCTTTTTCTCAGCTGAAGAATGCCAGTTGGATGAAGACGACATGCTGATCCCCATCATAGTCGGAGCAGCTTTAGCAGGTCTCGTCCTCATCGTGCTCTTGGCCTACCTCATTGGCAGGAAGAGGAGCCACGCCGGGTACCAAACCATCTGAGGCCACTTGTCACTTACATGTTCCCAGAGGCCACCCCCTGAAATTAACCACTGTTTGGCGAGACTTAACCTTCGACCCTCTTCCCCGCTGTTCCCTCCTTCCTTTGTCCCCCCGCCCCTGTGTGTGTGCTGTTCTTAGCCCTCATCAGTAACACTAGTCATAATCACTTTGTGGAGGTTGATATGCGCTTTCTGAACTGATCGCTCTATCATGACAAAAAAAAGGGACTCTGATGGGAGATTGTAATGAAATGAGGTAAACTTTTTACTGGTACCGTGTAAAGCAGGGGATGCATGTTGATCAGAGGGTCAGTGAGAATTCTCAAGGTCTTCTACATGTATGATTTCTGTGAAAGGAATTTTGAGGGATTGAGAGGATTGCTGCTTTAGCTTTTCTTGTCTGTTTTTGGGTGACTGTTTTTAGTGGTCTTGCCAAAAATGAGGTGTTTTGTTTATAAAGGGAATGTTTCTGCCAGTTCATCCGCCTCAGACAGTCAAAACTGACTTTTTTTTTTAATTGCCAAGTTGTATGCAGATTTTAAGAAACACACTGAAAAAAAACATATTAACCTAATCCTGAAAAGGACGCACAAGGGGCTCGCAGTAGGTCAGATACATTTGGGAATTTATTTATTTGACTGAGGTCAGTGATTAAACACTCTTTTCTACCTTTTAGAGGTACACCGCTCATTTTGTTTGGAGACTGTAGATACAGTAGTGAGCTTTGTAAGGTTGTAGGCAATGTTATTCACCGCACTTAGAATAGTTAGGCATTTCGGGGAAATGGGCTCATTCGCTTTCTTGCTGAGAGTTGCATGAGAGGATTGATACCACTCTTACGACAGCTAAATATAAAGCTACAGCCAGGAGATGTATAGAGATTGTATGTGTCGAAATATTTCCAGGCTGTGAGTTTTTGTGGAGACTCTAGGAAGTGAACGTGCCTGGAAACTCATAACCTACCTGCAAAACTATAACTTCTTACTTTCACACTTTGGGTTTTGTATAGATTAAACAAATTGGACATTACTAACGAGCTTTAGAAATGTTCTTCTGGGAGTTTGGTTACTTTTGGTCGGAGCCAGGTTAGATTCACTCCCTGTTTCCAGGCTCAATTTGATGATTGACTGTAGTTTTATATTTACTGTATAGTCATCATATTGATCTTTAGGGCTGCCCCTGACGAACAACTGTACTATTCGTTGTTAACAAGCCATTTATTGAATACTTCCACATTTATGGAAGTCAATTAATTATCTAAATATATATGTTTTTGAGGGGTCTTTAGACAATGATTTGAGTTTCACAGCTGAGAGAGAATGCTCTAAGTAGGCTAACATTGTTAACAGTGCGCTACGTTGCAGAGGAATACAAAACCACAGCTGAAAATGAGTTGTTAAAATGTAAATATCACAAGTGCGTGCATGAAACAAGCTGCAGCAACACCGGCAAAGGCATTAGGCTAAATCAGCAAGGACACTGAACATTTTGTTAGTAAGTCTAGTCAGATTCAATTCTTTCTCAATACTGACACCTGTCCATAACAAGACCTTCAAAAAGCCATTTGCGGTGGCTTGTCAAAAAAAAAGTTGTAGTCTTTAATATCCCTATTTGTTTCTTTATCTGCCCTCTCAATGTGCCTGCCATTCAGGGATGTAAAGGATGATATCAGTCCATACTTTAATGAGTGTTTTCTGCTACTAACCAATCCAAACTCAGATGACCAAGACTCCTCAATATTTGGTTGACAGTTAGTCGGCAGCCCTATTGATCTAATGTAACTCAGCACAAAAGCTAAAAAGTGCATTTCCCACATTGATAATACACACTCCTGTGGATTCTGCTGTTACCTTACACACTCAGACACCGGGATTTGCTTAAACAATCTCTAAAATGGCACTGTTGGTCTAGATGAAGAAGCTCAGGACAGCACCGTAGGAACGCCAACACTGTTGATTTATTACAGTCCGCTGAGTGGTTCTGTTTGTTTGTTTGTTCTGCGTTTTGGGCCCACTTGGGTATTTGTTCCCTGAAGGGACAGACGTTACGCTGGAGTCCTGAGAGGCAGCCCCAAGTAATGTAAAGTAAAATGTCCAAAAGTTCTCAAGTCAGTGTTCATCAGTGCCTTCCCAGCTGTAACATGGATGGAATTCAAGTCAAGCCAGTATCACAGAGGTACTCACTCATTCACTCACTGACACTGTGTGCTGCCAATTATGGGACATTTTCTTTGTGTCTCACGTCGCCTTTCGTGTACTGTTACTACCATAAATATGCATTGTTTGATGTAGTAGGAAAAAAAGTACAGATATTTATGTTTTTGTGTTTTATTTTTCCTCCCTCATCTTGATATCCATATAGTGATTTAATAAGGATTTTAATGGATTAGTTTGAGCTGTTTTTTAAAGGAGAGGCCAATAAAAGTGAATGAACAAGGCTGTTTGACTTTTTGTTTTGCCTGCATCGCCTTTGCCAGCCGTCAGACCTGTTCCTGCTTGGTTTTATTTGTTTGGACTATTTAGAGGCGGAGGTTTTTTATTATTCGATGGTAATTGTGCTGCTGAATGCCTTCAAAGACTGAATTCCAGTGTTATTGTGTTAAGAACCTGAACAGATGTTTCTGAAGAGTTAAACTACAGTGTTGTTTTTGATGTTTGGGTGATGTTAAACTAACAGCTCTGATAATAAAGTGCAGAACCTGGAACTTATCTGTTAGCGAAGATGGGAGAAAGTTTGGCAAACATGGTGTTTGGCTGTTAAAGGAACCTTCAGGCAACGGCAGTCTGCTTCGAGAAGCATGTTCACTCTGCTATCTGAATAAAATCAAGAAAAAGAATATGAGGCGTGGCTATTAAATAATTAGACTAATGCTGCAGATCAGTTGTAATGATGAAAATTGCAGTCTCTTTCCCCCACAGTATACGACTATTACAAACAGGTTACGGAGACTTTGCAAGGAAGGATCAGAAGACAGCTCTGTGAAAATGGTTTCATCCCTTATCAGGATGACACTGTTTCAGAAGTGAGAGAGGAAACAACGAGGAGTCTGTGACAACTAACAGAAGAAGAACCTACTGCAGTGCTTTGATCATTCAGAAGACTACAGTGCAGAGGTGTGTAGTTAAAGGAAGGAAGGAAAACTGAAATGTAAGTTTTAAAAGAGAACTGTAAATTACAGCTGAATTACAGCATCAGTCTTCTTTGCTTAATAGCCACACCTTGCATTTACATCAGTCCATGCTCTGGATTTACAGGGGTGGGGCCAGGGGGGGGATGCAAAACAACCTCAGAGATGCAAAATGCACTCGAGGAAATGCATAGCAAGTCCAAAGACACACAACATGACAAAAAGTCACTGCCAAGCTGAGCCTCTATGTAGCAGATGTTATCATAATTTGTCCATGGCTTTTTAAGTTATAAATAGCAGCTATGTATTGATACTATTTTATATTATGATAGATAGGTTCATCACTTAGTAACTATTAATGGTGTACATTTTCTTATTCCTTAGAATCAGGGCTTTAAATGTGCCTTCATATAGCTGTAGATTTGAAATTGTTTTCATTTTTTCTAACTTTAATAAACAGCCACAGGTTTGGAGCCCCTCAATACACTATTGTTTAAGACTCACGTAACACTGAAATGACCATTTTTTTTTACTTTTGTTGGGCTGGGGCAGTTTTGAGATTAGCCAAATCAGGAAACAAATTGGGGAAATTACCGGGCTTTTGTTTACAGACAAAAGGTGAAACAAGTTTGAGTTCTGTAAATTTAGATAGTATTCACCACACCAAAGGCTGACTGTATAGATTTACTTCTTAAATTCCCTTTTCCAAAGAACAATCCTGATATCAAGCACAGAGACAAAGCAGAATTTATTATTTTCCACCGATCACTCCAGTATTTCCATGGCTAAAGTGCAGGTAATTTAAAAAGAATTACAGATTTAAACATTTTGTGCAAAGTATCAGGACTGATAATCCTAAAATACTTAAAGTATCTATAGCAGCTAAGTTATTTGAGAAAGAGAAGCAAAAGAAAAGGCTCAAAAACCTCAGCACACCCTTCATATTAAATATCCAGTCTGCTTTATCACAGTGAAATATATTAACTTATCACAGAAGTAGCCAGAGCCAGCCACTAGTACGTCCATTTGGTAACATGTCCTGATATTACAGTGTTTCTCTTGCGCTGACTGAAAGTCCTTAGTTTCAAAAATCCTGTCAGATAGGAGGACTGGTGGATCCTGAACCTCATGGTTGCCCTGATTCCTCTTTTAGGATTTGTTGTCTGCATTTCTCTCTCAGCTTATCAATAGTTGACATTGACAGGCTTCCAGGTTCTGTAAAGATCTTCTGCAAAAAAGGAGAGGTTGATAGAAGGTCATGTGAGGGTGACAACCTTTGTGAACACAGAACCCTTAATTCCGCTCGTAATCAGAATAAAAACTATATTTTTGGGTGTTAAATTGGTCAAAATCTAGTGAAAGGATGCATATTTGTCAGTTGACATTTTATGAAAAGCTATTTTCCTCTCCAGAGTCTCACCCATTTGAGTTAAAATTGTTAAAATATACCATTTTCTCTTCTGTTGTTTGTCTTAGTAAAAGTTAATCTTTTTGCAAAGGCCAGTGGAAGAAAGACTTGTTCTGAAGCATGTAAACAAAGCGCCCTATTCCATTGTTTATGGTTATGCTCACCTTTATACTATACTGGGAACAGTTTGTTGGATTGATTGAACTTAGAAGGAAATCGTCGGCCATCTCACAGGCACTGTTTCCCTACTAGTTTTCTCTGACTGTCCTCGCTCATCTCACCTGCATGAAGGTGTGGCAGTCCAGAGTGAAAGCTCCACAGGTGATCTGTTTGAAGCATTCGCACACATCAGGTAAGGACCGAGCTCTCAGGATCTCTGTCTGGTGGTGAATGATGAGCGTCAGAGCAACACGGAAAAGCACCTTGGAGCCCTCGTAGAAAAGACAGTCCCAGACCCGCAGGACTGTCTGCAAGGAAACAAGAAGTATGTCTGTTTTAATGAACACCATGAGTTACTACCACTTGTCTTTATGATTAAACCCCTATTATTCCTCACCTCTATCGGGAGTATGTCGATGTAGAGGCAGATGAACCAGCGCGACACCACCAGTGTCCATATGCCGGGATACTGGTCCATGAGCTGCCCGACTGCAGGGGCTTTGGTCTTCACCAGCTCCCCAAGGACCTCCTGGTCAGTCTTCAGCCCCATCATGGCAGGGCTGTAGTAGTCTGCAGTATCACAGAAACATTAACCCTAACCCAGATCACGGTCCAAACCAAACAGCTGAACCTTTTCCAATGAAAAGAGGTGGTCTTGTTCTGGATCAAACTGTTTTGATTTGTTGCTTTTTGTAGATGTTTCAGACATTTGGACCAATGAAAGAAAGTTACAGTAGGCTTTTGTCAGAACCCGGAAAAGGAAAAAGGATCTGAACTAGAGCATGGGAAGAGATGGAGACCAAGTTTTGAATTTAAATATGGTCTGATAACATTAAAACTCATAAAAATGCAGTTATTTTCCAGGTCTGACTGGCAGTGCATCTACGAATAGGAGGGTCAGATCTTCTGGCCACTTGTCTAAAAGCCAGTTAATGTGAAGTATAGACAGACGTAGCCTACAAGAGTGTCTGTGTCGACTGTCAGTCACCCAGGTCATGGTAATCAGAGCTCCAGTGTGCGTGTGGGCGTGAGTGAGCGTGTGAACATTTGACAAACTGTACCTGGAAGTATTCTGCCCAACAGTGCGTCCATAAGCCAGAAGGCCTTCTCTTCATCTTTGGTGATTATGATGAGGTAGCCAGCAATGAAGTTCATCCCCTAGGACAGAAAGAGGAAGTCAGATCAATGATTCTACAGAATAAACCAGGTTTGTTTCAGTTCCATTCAACAAATTCAACATACTTCAAGCTCAGGCAACCTATGCTGGCAAACTAGTCCAGTCCAGAGTAGGATAATTGTCAGGCTAAACCTGAGCTGTTGCTTAACCAGAGCTCCTGTAACAGTGACCCAGTCCAGACAAACCAATAGGACAGCCACAATATTACAACCAACTCTCTGGTGTACTACCACAATATTTGATTTAATTAACAGTGTCAGTCCACAAAGTCCAACAACAGAAGATCAACTCAAATAATAACTTAAATAGATTACATGGTGTTAAATGATAAGATGTAGACCTACATACATAGCATGTTGTATTATATGGTATCTCAATCTAAAGTATCCCAGGAGAATGATAATAGCTACATGGACAGTTAACAGTACAACAGCAGAAAATTAGGCTATGTTGGCCAGAAATGTAGAAAATAGATTCCATATGCATCTCCGATCTATTTCCCTGATAGAAGACCCTGTTTTAAAAAATATATCAGTTATTACAATGTCAAAAAACATGTGAACGTAGATGTGTTTAGCAATTGTATTGTTATCTTAATAAATAATTAGTAAAGGTCAGTAAATATGGACCTAAACCCAGGAAGCTGTCATAGAACCTATGCAGGACATTTTATGTTATATAAAATAGATTATGTATATTATGTGGAATATATATTAATTTATATATTTTAATTTATCATATTTTTCTAATATTAAGCGCAGCTCAGTGGTTGCTGTAGTTTGCTGTGGTAGATCAATTTGACCTTTTACCTTTCGTGCTGCTTAAGAACACTGCAATTGTCTTGATTACTTGGACCTGTATCTAATTAGCTTGATTGAGTGAACTTGAACTGATCTTAAAAAAAACTGCTTCAGCTGATTTATTTGGTTCACTCAAGCCATGTGTTTGACTTTAATCCCCACTTTTTATAGCACGCATAATTAATCAGGCCCCAAAACCCTCACACAGCAAAATATGTTGCTGAATTCATGCTGTATATTTACACAGCAAGGACATATTTCACCAGCATATTGTCAAATTGATTGAGATGACAGGATGTGTGAGTGAAACCAGTCCTGCACACGTCATTTTTACGATTAATAAATACAGTGATGGATGTGAGTTTGACAGAACAAACGGGGGCTACTGAATGTCGCGTGTTGGGAAAATCTCACTCGTGTATTTGAATTAAGAAGGAAGCAGCCCGACCTGATCTTTAGGTAAACAGATGCTACATTAAGTGTCAGGAGAGTCAGCTCTTGACTGACAGTGTTTCCCTCACCTGGCAGTACCCCACTGCCTGGTTGTGGTGTCCGTAGGCCAGCAGCACGTTGTAGAGGGACTTCTGCAGGCTTGGTTCTGCTTTGTTCTGGAAGAGTATGTTGTCAGGAAAGGTCCTGTGCATATCTGTCAAAAAAAGAGATGTATAATAGTATGATTTGAGCATAAGTCTTGATAGAAGGTGAGTGTTGATGGAAAGTGGGATGAGATGCTTCTTTTGTCACACCTGTGTGAATGGTTTCCTTCAGCTTGCCATCATGCTCCATGGCCAGCAGTGACTGGTAATAACCCGGTTTACTCTCCAGCTGCTCCTGAGCTCCACTAGCTGCCATCCAGATCTTGGCACGGTGCTCATTGGGCACGCCTTTACGCACGTATCTTTTAACTTCCAAGGCAAATTTCATGGTTACACCACGCAAACACAGAGCTTCAGTGTGATGCATTTGAAATTTCATGTTTATTTTTGTGTACCTGTCAAGTTCTTCTCCACCTGAGGTTTCTCCTGAAGCAGCTTCGACCATCTCATTGACCTTCTGTTGAGGACGGACACGTACTCGTTCATCATCTCCTTGTAGGATTCAAAATCATGGCGTCTCTCGAAGCCATAGGGGTCAATCCTGCAGAGATAAATCTAAATTAAAGCATAAAGCTGACAAACACAGATGATTTTGCTCCCCGCCCTTCGTCCTCTCTCCTATTGAGTGACGACGGACTCTACAACTGCCTCCACAGGGTTGGGTTTCTGCAGCGGGGTGATCAAATGCTCCAGCTGGATGAATAGTAAGTATTAAATTACCTCTGTCAGTGGGATTAGGAGCAAGGAGCAAAATTCAAGCTTAAAAATACCTTTAAATAAGTTCCAGTATTTTTCCCTTAAGCCTGAATGTTTTTAACAGCTGCTTTACAAGTTTGTGAAGTAAAACATTAAGTGGAAATAGAATAAATTAGAGAGGAAGAAGTCTGATGGAAATAACAGGTCACCAGCGAGGAAGCAACAGGCTTAAGCACTTTATAGACACCATAATCTGACAATAAAAATTCAAACTAATGCCGATGTCATGAATGTGAGCTCATCAAAGATTAAAAGAAGCAGTTAAATAACATCACAGCAAACACAAAGCTCACCTGTCGCTGTCATTATAACTTGCCACAGGCTGAGCAGCGTTTCCTTTCATTGCTGTCTCCATTGCGAGTCATGTGCTGCAGGTACAGAAGTCCACCGAGGCTGTAAACAACCTGCAGCGAGAAGGTTATTTCATTTTTATTCCCTGGAAAAAAAAACTGACTGCTGTCAAAGTAAATAACAAAGTGGTCTGAGTTTCCAGTGTCTCACCTTACAGCGCTCAGCGAAAGGAGGAGCCAGCGGAGGAAACACCCAGGTGACATCCACAGGTGTGGGCTTTTATTTGCACGCAAAACAATTGGAGGAACAGAAAAAGTAATGTTTGCTCTTATGTTCTCTTGCATATCACTGTACAGCACAAATAGTGGCAGTAAGGATAAGAGCAGTGTTGAAAAATAAAGCAAAATAAAGGTTTTAAGCCACGTGAACATGGTAAAATAATATTTCATGACAGCATTTTGAGCCATGACTTTCAGAAATACTACAGTCATTCCTCCAACCTATGGAAGCCCGCTTCCCCCGTAAAAAAAAAAAAAAGTCTGAATCCTCTGAAGCATTTTTAGTCACATTTTTATGGGCTCATTTTCACTGCAACTGAATGGAATCAGGACAACTATGGCTAGAAGTTGAAAGAACCCAGAAATGCATTTTTGTGCAGTGTAGCACAGTTATAATGCCATAAATCATTTTTTAAAATAATTCTAAAAATGTTTAATTTCTTTTATAATTACATTTACAAAAACTGAAAAAATGGAATCAATATGTAAAACTTCTTCTGTTGACCCACAGCTGTTACCAATAAAAAAAGGTGTCTCTACAAACTAGAGATGGGCTATTTGACTCGGCCTATTCACATTTTCACAACCTCTATAAAGTTGCCTTTTCATACTCCTCTTTGAATGTATCCCCCAAAAACTTGCTGACAACTTGTCGCACTTTATACTGTATTCTGAACCAAACCACATTTATTTTATTGCTTGAGTACAATTTTATTTTCCTGTCTCTTCTCAAACTGCCGGTGAATAATCTCTGACTGATGGTCACAGCTGAGTCACTCATGGCCTCTCATTTTTACGGCATTGAAGAAATAAAAAATGTCATTATTTTACAGATATTTGCTTTTATTTAAGTGTTCTCTTTTTTTATAGTGTCTTTTTTTCATTTTTAAATATTAGAGTATCTGCTGCCAGATTTTTACTGTGTTTTTGTTTTACTGTGTGAATACTACATTTAAATTATTATGCAATTCTATTTTATTGTTTTTTATTGTTCAACTATCATTTAGTTACAAATTAATTAATGTGTTAATGTGTGTTTTTCTGGTCATAAACTGCTTTAAAAAATCGTAACCAGAGTTAACGATGGCTTCCATCCTGCACTTGGCAAGTGTCCACTGAATGTGTGTTCATGTTTTACTGTTTATACCCATGATTTGTTCATGCAGCTCTCGTTCAAAGATTTTTTTGTGTGTAAATCCTGTGGTGAGTGATGGATCATATCAGGTTGTCTTCATGTAAAACCTTTTACACTTAGCTTTTTAAAGGTCCACATCTCTTATTATTACAATTGCAGGAAAGGCCTTGGGAAATAAGTCACATGAACTAACATGCTTCATCTCACATCTCCTGACCTGTCAGATGACTTTCCAGTGAATACTAAGGCTTTTCAAATGATTAATTTAGTTTTTTGGAGCCCCTGAATTTTTCTTTGGCAACACTATCAGGTTAAAACAGATACAAATCTAAAGGACTGGGGTGTTTCAGTAGTCTAATGGTTAAGGTACCATGTCCACAGTTACTATATACCCTGAGCAGAGGGACTCTTGTTGCATCTCATACCTTCTTCTCTCTCTTCCCAGCTTTCCTGTTCCTCTCCACAGTGGCTGTGATATAAAGGCAAAAATGTTGAAGCTAAACTAAATAACAGGCAGCACTGACATTTACTGAGACCTCACACCTGGTGCTGAGGTTCACCTGCAGGCCAAGTCAGCTCAGAAAGGATGTTGGATTTCCATTTCTACCAAAGCAATGTGTGAATTAGGTACAGTCCAAACCATTTACACTTTCAACATCGTGCCCTTTAAGCCACTTAACATGATTTTTTTTTCAAAGTTTATGGAAAAAAGATGGTCAAAAATGAAATGAGTTTGTAATTCTTGTGGTGCTTTCATCACATTGCCAGAGCATCTGCTCACAGTATTTTCCTCATGCTGCTGCTAGGGGGCACCAGCATGAGAAAGGTTTAGGATCCATTTCCATGAGGGAGTGTACTTGTTCTAGGACAATGTTTATCTGGGTGTCTAAGTCTCATTAATACAGATGTCAAAATCCAAGGTTTTCCAGCAGAACAGCACATTGTACCAATAAGATCAATGTTATTCACTTCACCTGTCAGTGGTCATAATATTGTCGCTGATCAGTGTACATAGTGAGGTAGTTTAATCTACAACAATTTAGCATATTCTGTAAGATCTTGTTTTGTAGCATTCCTGTCCTAAAAAAACACTCAGCTTATCACGAGCTCAGAAAAACATCTTTGTGACAGAAGAGTTTAATCTAATATGGTTATTAAATTATTTATTTAGCTTAAGAAGTAAGATTTCCCCAACCCAGAAAAACTTAATCCTTCAGTTTATCACAAACAAAATTACCACATTTGGAGATTCTCCGTTTCTACTGGACATGAAGGTGTGAAAAACTGTAATTGCTGTCAGACAAATGTAGTGGAGTGAAAATTACAAGATTTGCGTCAGAAAAGTTTGAGAAACAGGTGATAACAGTATCTTAAAGGCAAGAATGCTGCCTGTATATTACTGTAAATCAGATTACTGCTGGTGTCAGTGTTACAGATAGGAGTTGCTCAAAGCAAGGTAATAGCAGTTTTCTCTGTAAGGTGTGGCAATTTTTTTATTGTCTTTTAATTTAAGAACTAAATAAGGCTTTACCTGTCTGATAAGAAAGACCCAACTTCCACAAAGCACAAAAGCATTCTAGTTAAACACATGTAGTATCTTTCTATGTCAGCCAGTGGCACTTACACTTACAAGATATCCTTTAAAGTCAGTCTGTTCTCAGTTCTCACTTTGCATCTGTGATATTAGGTGTTTCCATTATCTATCTTATCGACAACAAAAGCACTAAATACATGTGTGATTCTGGAAAAACTCATGCTTTATTCATCTTTCTTAAATGAACAATATACTTAGGCTACTTACACGATGTATCAACAATATATTCTAATTTTCACTACCTTCAGGAACACTGAACAGATGGGGTTCAACAGAAACATAAATATCCAACAGACAGGTATTTATTCTTAAGGCTTACTTTGTCGTCCTGTTGTTGCCCTCTTTAGTGTCCTGACTTCTGATCTGAGGGCTTCGCCTTTAACATACAGATATGTGCCATGCAATCCTAAAGGCCAGTCATTTCTTAAATTTAAATGAAATGCTGCTGAGTGAGAATGAAATGCCTCAGCGGGACAAACTGGTAGAAACAAAACTCTCTCTTCGCTGTTAGGAAGAAATTACTCTCTAGAAAAACCTTGTGGAAAGGACGGACTACATTATATTAAGGATTCAAGACCCCACTCCCAACTGAGATTATTCTGACAAATGAACAGCACAAACCAATATCAATCATCTAAATTAAAGCACTGCCTTTACTTTAGTGAAAATTTATTTGTGAAACCAGCCCGAGGTGACGTAAAATGTGTTTAACATGCTTTCAATGAGAAGCTCACGATTCCATGACTTGACAGATCCACCTAACAATTAAACCAACAGCATATCATCCACAATATTGAGGCATCCGTTAGAGATCTTAGCATTTACTGTACATAAAACAATCATCTTTTGCATTTATAAATTGAACATATTTATATTATTCTTCATATAGCTCTCTTTGTAAACTGTCCCAATAGATACAGTATGTACAGTAAAAACTGCAACAGTTCTGTTGGTGCTGGTGTAGTGAGCACACTCTCTCCCACAGTTAGAGTAAGACATGGGAACTTTGTCACTCAGAGCTTCATATAACAAAACAAAGCTGACTAGGAAGAATCTTAAAACACACAGCTTTCTCATCTCCAGTCCGTTTAGAGTACACGCAGCAGCCAGTGGACCTCCTCTCAGAGCGGTGTCCATGCCCTCTGACGGGGCCGTAGTGCTCCTCCTGGAGCAGAGCAGAGGGGCATCCAGGATACTGAGAATCTGGCAATGTCCATATGACGCCTCAGTCTCAAGAGGACAGAAAATATGGCCAGTAGTTCTCATAGTTTTTACTCAGCTCCCTGAAAGGTGGTTTCCTGACAGTTTCAAGTGCTTCTGTTTTCTCTCTGAAGTCTACAATTTTTCACTTTTTTTGTACAAGTCTTAAAAAAAACTATGAAGTCACTGTAAAAGAAACAAAGTTCTGGTTTTTCCAGAGCTGGGACTGGATTTAGAGAGTCTTACGTTTTGATCCTGTTACAATTGGTCGAGCGAATTCCACAAAATCATCTATAAGGACTGGCCACGCTCCTGAGAAAGAAAACACCAGGGTATCATTAGAGTCACGGCGATCAGAGCTAAGTCTGAACTAACTTTTATGCCTTGTGTCGTTGCAGACTCACCTTCCTCATCATAGTTTGACATGTCATCTGCAATCATGTTACCAAAGTCCAACAATAAGTTCCATGTGTCCTTTGGGATGGATCGTTTATGATGTTCCTGCAACAGACCAGAGTTGGTGAGCCTGCAGGTACAGAAATGGCTTCTCACACATGTCTAATTTTTTTCTATCTTTATAATCAACACTTTTCTGCCATATCACCACAAGGTACATCGCTGTGTGTTTTGGGGCTACAACAGCATGCAGGTTTTCACTCTAACCAAACACCATCTGGTTTCACTTGCTGGTCCAAGTTGTGCTAATCAGAGAGGTGCAATGAAAGCCAGTTTGCCCCGAGTCATCCACAGCACAGCTTCCTTAATACTGGCCTAAGTGGATTTCAATGAAGGACAAACCAATCCAGCTTTTTTTTGGTGATACAGAGGTCTGATGTGACACCAGTGCACTCATTTTCATCTCAGTTAATATCTTCGTACAATACCTGTAACAACCTGATCTGCTTTTAAAATAAAGATACCATTGTGCCTGGGATTGCTCTGACCATAAAAACTGCCATCACTGATTGCAAAGTCTAACTCATCATGTAGACTGTGGGTATAAGTCTCCCATCACAAATTTCATGTCTTTCCTTTCTGCTATCTACTGTTTTTAAAACCCCCTTCAATACAGCAAGCAGCTACAACATCTGGGCTAGCAACCTACCACAGTGAAAATTTTAAGTTTTTCTAAAAATCTGGATCATGCAATAAGGCAGTAATTCTATTTTTTCAGTGGTCGCCTCCCTGCATGCAAATGCTCAGCCTTAACTATTTAGCTGTCACTATTTTGAAGGGACACTGTTGCTTAACAAGGATTGATGATTGGGAAAGATGGTTGCTTTAAAGAAAAACAAACAAGCCATGAATGTTTTCCCCTCTGCAGCGGAGGGATAATGACTTGCAGCTAGACCACTGTGCACAGCGCTGTGTCAGCACTAGAGAATAGTCTGGCTATGCAAGACTACTGACTGCTTAATAAACTCAGTGTCAGCATGATTGCTGACACTGAATTTACTAATCTGCCATATTGGACCGATGTATCCTTACTTTCACTACTTGGACTCACCAAAAGGAATCTATTCCAAAGATCAAGAAACTTAAATCGTCCTGACAGAACCAGGTTCCAGTAGGCTACAGCCATCTCCAAATCTGCACACAGACACAAGGAAGAAAACCTCAGTTCCACTGTTTGTGAAGCAGTAATATCATGTTGTTATTACTGTGACTTTACTTACCTAGACCCTTCTGTCCAGGATTTTTGGCAAAGTTAAAGGTGAACTGGTAGAAGTCTTTGAACTTCCCGCTATCTTTCAGCTCCTGCTCTAATCTTGGCAAAAGGGCCTTCAATTTTTCTGGGCTGTCACACCTAGAAAAAGAGACATTTTCAGCAACAGATATCATAAATAACCACACACGGACACTTCAACAAGTTGTAACACGACAGTCTCGATGCTGATGACAAACTGGCTGAAGATGACTCTGATTCACAAAGCTCTAAAGTCAAAACACTGCAACTTTTTTATTGAGTCATTCCATCAAGACACAGAATACTCAAGCTGTGGGTGGGTCTATATATAGACAGCCTTCCCTCCCTGGAGCTACACTAAGAGCACCGTTATGCGGAGCTACTTCAGGCCCAGTGTTTACGTCCCTCTTCAGAGCATGTCACATGCTATTGATGTCAACACTCACCCTAGCTCTGTCATTCCGTCCAGAAACTCCTTCTTGGTGAACTCGCACTGAGTGGCGGCGCGAAACTTCCACGCAACAACCAGCACAGTGATGCTGGCTGGGTCCAGTGAGAGGTCATCACAAAACTGCTGGATTCCATCAATACCAATTTTGTTCTCATCTTGAGGATCTATCAAGAAAAAAAGCTGAGTTACACTCTTTCATAAAACAAGTAGCAGCTATAATTTCAACAGAACACAGGCCTTTTTTGGACTCTGTCACCCGTATCCTTGTGAGTATTTTAAGGTACAGTGTAAAGCCCAAACTATATGTTATTCTACTTGCCTTTGTAGCGATTGTAGAGCTGTTCCAGCTTTTTTCGGTCTACTGAGGTTTTCATGGATTCCTTACAGTAAAGCTCTGGATTCTGGAAGTAGTTGTCCGTAGCAACTTCTAGTTTCCAGTCATTCTGTGTGAGGCAGTACACGGCTGTCTTCTCCCCAGCCTGTGTGAAGGACATGAACTGCCGTACCTTGTCCCTCTGCGAAGACTTCAGCTTATGCTGTGCAAGTACAGGACAGGGGCTGTCAGACACTGGAGCGATCAGACCGGGAAGCACTGACAACAACACGCAAACACACACCGACACGCAGACAAAAACACACAGCGAGACACAAACATCTACAGGCATTCAGGCAACAAGTGAGGAGGACCGAAAAGACTGGGAGACACCAGGAAACTCTCGAAAAGATTAGTCAGTCACAGCGACAAAACATATTATAAAACGCGAGCCAAGACACTGCGGTGGCAATTATGTCCTGTCCAAAAGCAACATGGGCTTTTCTGAAGGGGGATGTTGTGGATTCTCAAAGCACATGCTGTACCTTGGAGGGCCCCTCAGATAACTACAGTCATAGATGTAACATGAGTAGGGAAATGGGATGCCATCGCAAGGACCTAGAGGTGCAACAAGTCTGGAGTGTAACACAAGCACTGTGCCAGAAACACTTGGCATTAACAATAATAAAAAACTAAATCAAGGAGGGCAAAAATCGTACAAGTCAATAATGTCAGAATACTTTACCAGTTATGTTGTTGACATTCATATGACATGTGCAAAACAGTTATAAAAGCAAGGGTCACAGGGTTTACATGTCACTAGTCAAGAGCCAGTCAAGTAAGTTCAGAATATTGTATCATTAAATTGCTATGTATCCAGCAAAGAGCAACACTTTTAAGTCATCACCGTCCCTTAAAACAAATTCTAAATGTTGACTGGTTTCCAAACATTATATATATGTTATGATCAGGTTTAATATAGCACATAATAAAGTCAGTTTTTAAAGAAAACATGGTAAAAGTACTAATTTTTAGCAGCTCAAATATGAGGATTTGTTTATTTTCTTCTCTTCTGTGACTGTAAAATGAGTATTTATTTGTTTTGGACTGTGTGGTTAACAAAACTTGACAAACTTTAGACTTGAATAACCATACTGCACATTTTCAATATTCCCAGTGTTTTATGATGAACCAAATGATCAGCTCAGCATGTAAACAGTAGGTGACCTGTCGATCTACATTAAGAAACCACCATGCCATGTCCTCCCACCAGCTGCAGCATCTGAGCACTTCACTGGAGAGCAGCATTTCCTGAAACCGGAGACTAAAACTCTGACTCCACCGAGCTGCTAATGACTTCACTAACCGTTACCGATTTCTCTTAATAACGACGCATGAAGTCGGACCGTGTGTGTGTTTGTGTGCTGGCCGCCGTTCAGACAGCGCGGATTATTGTGCTGCCAGATGGGTAACGTTAGGTTAGC
This sequence comes from Dascyllus trimaculatus, assembly GCA_024666655.1. NCBI lineage: Eukaryota > Metazoa > Chordata > Actinopteri > Pomacentridae > Dascyllus > Dascyllus trimaculatus. Next base: position 15,041,849 of record CM045456.1, on the reverse strand, counting down.
ATTGTCTCCAAACCACGAGCTAGTAACTTACACTGGCTAACGCTAGCCGAGTTAGCCACACTGTATCACTGACACTTTTACGATGAGGATAATATCACGGCAGTGGACTGTCAGTGTGGTTCTGTTTAAGACAGGATTTCACTCAAACGACCCCGTGTGTGTCTGTCTTTGAGGTCTGACGGCTGACCTGCTAACAGCCGAAGTTACCAGACTGCCAAAAAAGGGAGCTAATGCTAGCTGCTCTCAAAATATCAACTGACCTTCCCTGTAAGAGCTGCGAACACAAGAAAATATTCATTGTAAGCTTGCCAAAACGCAACACATCATGTACTTTAATATTACGACTACAGTCTTGACCGTAAGCGCTAATGGCACTAAAGCCAATGCCTGGGTTTGTGTTTATTTTGGTTACCTACCATTTTTACACCCGCTGTTTGACCAGTTTGGTAGCCCGACTGTCGCTCATAGTGCGCCTGCGCGGAAGTAGCCGAAACGCTATTATCGGTTTCAGAAGAAAGATGAGTTTTGGCAGCAGCTGCTGTGTTGTGTTGTATGCATTAATTGCAGTTAGTTGCCAAAACGAATCCGTCTGCATGTGTTTACAATGAGAGAGAGAAAAATGAAATTTTGTACTGAACAAAAACATTGCATGCAAGTAGGCTTCTTTTTGGACTTAGAGAAAAAGTTTGAAAAATATCATTTCTATTTTTTTGGTTAGAAAGTGGTTAAACATAGTCAACTGTGCAAAAATAAATAAACAAATAAATTAGCTGCTCAACTGGTGACAAATTCTCATCCACTGAGGTAATCCACACCATGGCCAGGTGTGCCTATAAAAGGAAATGATCACATAACGTGAACAGCACAATGACATTCCTTTGACCAGTGACTACAAAAGGCCCCTTTAAAAGGCAGCTTTATTCAAATGACATGATGCCACAGATGACATGTCAGTAAGGCACTCAACTGTCTACAACACTACCATTGCCGTTTAGGAAATTGTGTCATGCAACATGGTATGATGGAATATCTACCAGATGATACTCTGGATGGACATGTTCGACAGTGTGATCCTGCAGAAGGTTCACCAACTTCACTGAGCCCTTCTAGTAGAATGGGACAACATTCCACAAGTCAGCATCAACAACCCTGTAAACACTGTGAGTTGCATGTGTGTGGCTCTACACAATGGTGGACACTCTGGCTTGTGATTTCTGATCTATAACCCCACTCTCGATCTTATCCTATTATTATTTCCAGTATGTTGTGTACTTGATTGCTTCATGGTATCTACTCTGTTGTGACAGAGCCAAGTGTTGGAACAACAAATACTTAATCACCTGTGGTAAAAAGAATACATAAAATGTGATCAAATACTACATTATTACATACAAATTTGTGTTCAGTATATGTTTTTAAAGCCTGCATAACACAGGAAAACACCTCCAAAACTACATGCACAACTGTTAAAAAATGAAACACAATACCACTCTTCACCCTCAACACACAGGGACACACTCTGACTCAACACCCAAATACCGGCACAACCAACACAATACACACCCTAAAACACAGGAGTTGTACTCCTCCTTTAATACACATCAAACCTGTCCTAATGTCCTAATAGGAGACAAACAGCTCACACTGCAGTGTCTTCACTGGAGACATAGATTTGCCCAAATGAACTTAATAAATAGCCAGTAAACAGCATTCAAACAAACTGGAACATGAGCTAGGTGGCGTCAAAAACAACTAAATGAAAAAGCTAAGTAGGTATCCTCGGGGCCCAAGAACCTCAGGAGCCCCTAAAGCCTTAGATTTTCTGTGTCATGTCATTTGTTCCTACTTAAGTGAAGATTTGTTTGAGAATATGTACAGTTAAAGCACAATTATCATCAACACAAGTGAGGCCTGAAGATGGTTAATAATTTATTACATGGCCTGAGGCGCTATCTTGGATTGGGTTCCTGTCTCATATCATGTTTTTCTAAATCAAAACATTTAATCAAACTGTGACACAGAAAGGTGCACACCGAGAGAGTGAGTGACAGGGGGTTAATGGGAGACCAACAGCACATTTTTACTCTGTAGCCAGGGCAACAAAATGCTTCAGTATTCCAGTATAGGTGGAATGTCTTGTTTTTAATTTTAAAAAATAACCACAGTGCACAAATAGTATGCTGCAATGTGTATATTACTTATATTATAAAGCTTACAAAAGTTGCTTAGGTATAATTATTATTCTAATAAAGTAATTTTCAATGTGTGACAGAGATGAGTGCAATGCAGCCCAACAAACTATTACAGGCAGGTGGTCTTTCCTTATAAGTCTAAAAACCATTTAAGCGAAGGTGTGTTTTATCACATTCTGTTGCCACAATTGTATTAATTTGATCAACTATCAAAAACATGGGGACCCATATAACATGAAAAAAATAAAACAAAGCAACTAGTACTGTAAGTTGAGCTGACAGGAGGCTCAGCTCAGTTATCTCATGTGAAAATGAATCCACCCTTCAGCAAGTGTGAATAAGACCCGCCACACAGCCACTGATAGAGTATCTGTGGACGTCAGCTTTCTTCTTCTTTGTTGTTTTACAGTGAAAAAAGGCCTGAATGGCAGCAAAAGTTGACTCACAGGAAGCAGCTTGTAAGTGACTGTCAGAATAATACAGAAAGAGATCTGTTGTCATTCATACCAGCTATGAAACACATGTGTAAGCTTTGGAGTGGTATCAAAATGCTTTGCAATAGTACTGTCGAGTTTCTTGACAAAATAGTAAAATCATCCCTCAGTGTATCACAGTATGGTGTCAAAACACCATAATACAGCTCTAAGACTACACTTCACTACTTTTATTTAGGTGAACATGATAAACCAGACACTAATGGGAATTTGTAAGTTTGTTTTAAAAATTCTAATGTTAGAGAATACAAGAAAACAAAAGGGTATTGAAAGAGAAAGGTCTGATGTTTTATTTTATTGCAAAAATGCAAAACCCTAATTGAAAATCGACTAAACCAACACATGCAGTAGACAACAAGTGCAGCTGCATTTAACAAAGCAGATTTAATAAATCAAATGCTGATTGTTTGATGGTGTTAGTCTCTCGGATGTCAGAGTTTGATGCTTCTCTTGGGCTTACATTATAATAAATTCAATATTTCTGGTTGTCAGATTGAAGACACTGATAGATGTTAGACTGTGTACTGGGATATTGTCCCTTTTTTCTTTTTTCTTTATTTTTTGAAGCACTATGAAGGAGACAGTTGATTCCAGTAATCTAGTCTGTGGGTAAACTGAGGTGAGACGGATGCCACTTCACATATGACATCAAAATTAATCTCAAATGCAAAATGACTTACTGCTTGTGATTCTTGCTTTACATTTCACAGTTTTCTATATTTTTTTTCAGTCAATACAGCTAAGGCAGCAGTCAACTACTGAAGTTGTGAGTTAGAATTGACTTGGCAGGAAAAGCACATCTAACACATTTTGTTAATGATGGCTCATTTCCATTAATTGTTCAGCAAGCCAACACAGTGACCCAGCACACACAATGCTAAGACCATGCAGCCAGCTCATCTAAATGTAATGCAATGGTTTAAATGTTATCAGTTTGTGCTTTTTCTGCAACGATAAGCTAAAATCTCTCCTGTTAAAACAATCTTTTGCTTGTGAGGCCTGAGCCTGGGGCCTTGCTGCCACATGGTGTGCACATGGATAAATGAGAGGCACGATAAATAATGCATTTATATAAAAAGTGCTTTATAAACACCACGCAGTCCATTTATACTTATAATATTTAACAATTCAGTCACATGATCGGTTGTATTTTTTGTAAAGTTTTCCACCAGGGTAATGTGTTGCTGTTTTAAAGCCTCCACAAAACTGGTGAGAATGTCATTCCGATATTGCAAATATATCAATGTTGTTTTGAAATGATGATTTTTTTCCTACCTTGTTGAGTTTAATATGAGTGTAACAATATCAACAATACACCATGTGCAATTTGCAGTTAACTGTAAAGCATAAACTTCTGAGTTGACTAAAATCCTGGTGCCCTTGTGGTTTAAGAGGACAAATGTTTAATGAATAGCCCTGGATATAAATTTTATTTCTTTATTTGCAAAACTAACAATAAAAACAATCTATTCATCTGTCATTACAATCATGTGTTAAAGCCCTCCAAAATATTATGATGTAGTTTAGCAAAAATGCTGCAATATTATTTTATTCCTTGTAAAAGTCTGACCTTTATACAGTATGTACAGCAGTATTTTTTTCATTTATAGTTTTCTATGGAGGAGATTTATCATTTCACAATTTCACAGCAGGATATTTGTGACATCATTGTATATAGATGCTTCCCAATAATTACATATTGAAAATAAAATGTCTCTCATTAAAATATTTAACAAATATGGCAAGAGTCAAGCTGCAATAAAAAGCACACTTTATGGGTTTTTTTCTCAGCAACACATGCTGTGGATTGTTGTTGAGTGATTATTTGGGTTTTGTGACTTTAAGGGGGGGTTTGTTCTCCTCACTCATGAGTATATTCATTTTACTCTCAAACAATTAGAAAATTATGCAATTATAAAATCCAATCTAAAGGCACCTCCAAGTCTAAGGCCATGGTTCTCTACGGGAAACTATTGGTTGCTCCCTCTGGGTTGAGGATGAGTTGCTGCCTCACATATCTTTGAATCTTATTCATGACTGAGAAAATGGAGCATTAGATGGACAGGCGGACTGATACAGTGTCATCAGTAATGCAGGTGTTGTGTTTTAGTCATTGTAAAGAGGGGGCTAAGCTTTACCTCATCTACAGTCATGAGCTCTGATTAGTGACCGAAAGAATGAGGTCGCAGATACAAGCAACTAAAAACATTTTCCTCCATAGGGTGGCCGGAGTCAGCCTTAGTCTGATGAGGAGCTTGAACATCTGGAGGGAGCTCAGAGTAGACATTGAGACGAGCCAGCTGAGGTAGTTTTGACATCTGGTTAGGATGCTTCCTGTGCACCATACCTTGGCAGGTTTTCCAGTCATATCCAACTTGGATGAGCCCCCTGGGTCGACCCAGAACACCCTGGAGGGAATAAACATCTCATCTGGTCTGGGAATGGCTTTGGATCTCCCAGGAGGAACTGGAGAGCGTTGCTGGAGGAGAGGGACCTCTTCGATGGCCTGCTTAAATAAGCGGAAGAAAATTGATGCATGGAAAATCTCGAGATCTTAAAAACACCTCTGCTATACACACACTATAAAATTGCCTATCAGTGATCCATGTTTATTTCATTTTTTTTTTAATTCCAAAATGTGCTCAGTGTATTTTGAGTGCAGCCAAACCTTGCATTTGGAGTACAAGAGCAAACTGCATCCTCATACTCCTGTGCAGCAGATGGCGGTATATGCGTCTCTGTAGCTGGCTGGTATCCACCAATCCCAGGAGATGCAGGTTGTGGGCATGAACTACTTTGACCGGTTTGCTTTCGTCTTCTTCACGCTGTCCAATCAGACGCTGCTATAGCGAGACACCGCCAAGATCAGATTGTGAGACGCGCTGCTGTAGCTCGGCTAGCAGAGAGAGGACTGAGAAGGCTAGCTAGCGATTTGCTAACATTGTGAAGTGCACCGGTAAGTAGCCTTTACCGACTTTTAGCTCGCTTCTCACCTGTTGCAGATGAAAGCACTTGACGTTAGTAATGTGTTTTACTTGCATTGTGTTTTAGTTAAGTTGGAAATACGCTGCCAGCAGACACAAAGCTAACCAGGGCAAACTTGCAGCTAATTCTGGCAGTGTTGTTGGTGACAGCTGTGGGTTAGCTTGTTCGCTAGCCCTCTAGCTAGCATAACGGCAGTGGGCTAACAAAGCGTCGAAGGTCCCAGTTTTTGAACCGTAATCTCCAGTTAGCTTGTTGCTAAAATAACCAGCTGCTAACTAGCAAAATACTAGTCATTGGTGTACGTTATGCGTGAAGTTTACAATATATTCGACCATCTTGCTAACTAATCGTAAGCAGCTAACCGGAGCAGTATCGACAGCAGGGCTAGTTTTAACGGTCCGCGCTGATTATAATCTAATTGGTAACTTTAATCATTTTTCCAGAGTTTCTTCAAACTGCAGTGTACTAAAACACCGAAAAGAAAAATGTCTAAAAGTGAAACCAAATAAAACAGCAATCTCAATATTAATATAGCCGATAAGTTTTTCACTATAGGTGCTATAACAATATTATATTAAAAGTCAAAAAAGCAACTTAAGCTCTTGAATACATGATGATGAATAAAGAATCTAAGTGTTTCCTAATGTAATTTCGGGACGACAAGCTCACTGTTACTAACGAGTTAGCTGTGTTTGTTGTTGGTTTATGAAGAGGTGACAAGTATCCGACAATATTAAGTTTTCGACTGGCAATAAAACACAATTAACTAATGACCTACTTGTAAATAATGGAACTGCCAGTAACGGTCATTTCAGAAGTTGTGGTGATTTATTGTGTGCGTGTAAAGTGTTTCATAAGTTTTACGCCGTAAATAAGACACACATTGTTCCTATTTAACTGAAAACTTAATGTATTTACTTTTTCAGTGGTTAGTCAGTGGGAAACGATCACTGTATACACGGCTACTATAGTCGACCAAGTGGCAAATCCTGGCATGACTGGCTGTATAACGCCGAAAAACAGAAACATGACTGGAAAACATATTCAAGAGTTAAATACACAAAGCTGATAAATTAATTTGCAGCTAAAATTAACAGCAGAATTGTTAAAAAGTGCCTCGACATTGCTTAGTTTGTTTCCTGTTTAGTGGGGATTTAGACCTCCTCTTCCTCCATTCTCAAATGCCAACAACAACAGCCGTCGAGGAGACAGGAGAGTGCACTCGTAAGTGCACAGAATCACTATATTCACTTCATTCACCGTGCGAAATGCACACTCGTTTTTAAAACGTTAACTCATGCTCAACTGTAGCTGGAATCTGCAGCACGGAACCAGTAATTGCTGAATTGTATGTGAATCGACTGAAAACGTGCATAAGCTAACTAGCAAGCTAACGCCAGCAAGCTGAATCCAGCGCTAGGTGTTAGCAGTAACAGTTAGCTAGCTGGATTCAACAAAAGATTGGTCATTGTCATCGACATATAATTATGAATGCTGTTACTGCCGCATGCAGCCGGACTGTCTGTAACCATACGGTGCTGTCACTTTAGCCACATTATTAGTTTTGCGCTGTTGTGGTAAAGTTAGCATGTTTGCGTGACCTGTAGCAGAAGTTCGACGATGCCTCTCCTCCGGACGTGCTCGGTACCTGAAGTAGGCCTTGTGCACACTTAGCGTAGTAAAAGTTGTGAGCATCAAGGGATGGTTTAATGCGGTTTTCTGCTCGCACTGTGCATTCAGAAATACCCCTCAAAGATCCATATAATCCAGATTGGTGCGAAATATACACATTTCCGTCAAATTCGTCTTGTAGAAAGAATACTGAAGCTAGCGTTAGTGATGTAGTTAGCTTTCTGCAGTGTGCTCGTAGCAAGCAGTTCCAATGGGCCTTAGTTCAAAAATAAGTTTCAGTTTCACACCTAAAATAAAGTAAAACACAGCTTCGCTCAGAAAATATATTGAGAAATGCAATGTTAGAGTGAAACCAGGAACTTAACCATTCATTTTTGAATAGTTTGCCTTCTTTCTGTCTGCAGGGGTCTGAATAGTGATTGACAGAGGAAAATCTTTTTAGCTTGAAGCTCAATTCCTTTCGGTCCTTTGGGATCATGGCTAAAGATGTAAGTAACTATATACGTGGATTCATGGGAAACATTTTGTAATTAATGTGTCACCTTGCAGTCACTGGAGCTAATGTCAGATCATTGCATATCTGTTGCTATAACTGACTGAAAGCATCTGCTGAAGACCTGTGTTACTTTTTCTGTACAGGGTTTGTTCAACGACACTAATCTAGCAGCTATAATTATGCGACTTTTGCAGTGTATTAATTTCTTGTCCTTCACAGGCTGGTCTGATTGAAACAAATGGAGAGCTGAAGGTTTTCATCGATCAGAATCTGAGCCCAAGCAAAGGTATAACTAACTAGTAGTTGCCCTTTTACAGAAATTGTAGATGTAGTGTATAGTATTTTATTAACAAATTTTATACAGTCTGGTTTAAGTAACGGCCTACAAAGGAGATTTCTCTTTAGGAGTAGGCCTATGTGCTGGTAGGCGGACGATAGGGGGCAATGGAGTTTCAGCCAAGTCCTCTGCTCATTGCTGGTTCTCTCATGTCTTCTATTAGGTGTCCTATCCTTGGTTACTGTCCAGCCCACAGCTGCCCCTGTGGCTAAACAGCTCCTACCCAAAACCCTTGGGCCATCCAATGTGAACGTTGCTGCACACATGCCACATTTGCCACACATGGTGAGTGAGTTCTTACACCGATTTTTGTGTTTTCTCAGCCACATTTGCATAAGAGTTTGGAATGGTTTGGGTTTTTAATTGTTGGTGACTTGCACATGCATTTGTGTATAGATTTACATGTAGATTTGCTTTTCTCTGCTCCGTCTTACTGTTGTGTAAGCCCCTCCATTATCATTGTGAGGTGACCGCGCAGAGGGGTAGGTGGAGGCAGTTGATCCTAAGCTTATCAACTCTACAGTCAGCAGGATTACACCCATCATCCCATTATATACAAGGAATGTATACATAACGGAAATCAGCTTAGATATCACCTTAGTGAAGGAATAGATCACCTGTCTCGTAGATACCTCATGCTACTCTTAGGAGGCACATTTTAAGCAATTTCTTTCATGTATCGTCTGATATTTATTACACAGTGACAACAATGTCTAAAATACTCAATGTTTTTACTTCATCCATTGAAGATATATATAAACAGTTGTCACTACGTATTTTTACAGTACTGTCAAAATCTGTTGCATTGTATGTATTTAAATAACTGAGATTGTGAATAAAAGCATAAATTCTGTCCGGAGTTAAATAATTGTCTTTCAGTTTTGCTGCTTCAGCTCTACATGTCATAAAATGGCTCAAAAAAATTAATGTATTGAGGGTAATCACATGCAGCTTTCTGCCAGCTATACTTGTAACAACAGAACTTGGCAGAAGATGCACTTCCTGAAACGGGTCATGTCTTCAGTTTCTATTTAATGTTATCTACCCTCTGCAGTTCACATAATACATTTTTAAGTAGCTTTAGAAAAAGCATTAAGCTCATCATACATTGAAGTTTGAGTACACTGAGTTTTGGAGAAGAACTCATCTTATGTATACAACCTTATGAAATTATTGGCAATTTTTTCTTTCCTTTCTTTGTAGGTGATTGGAACACCCCAGAGGCCTACAGTATCAAATACTATTTTGGTAAACAGTCCACACACACCCAGTTCCCAGTTCCTCACTCAGAGTCAACCAGCTGATGCCTCTCCTTGGTCATCTGGGTGAGTCTTTCAAAGGTCCTTAGGTTTATAAGCTCTGAACATAATTGTGGAGCTCTGTGATGATTAAATGAAACATTGTTAGAATGAGTCAGGTCTCACATCATTTTATGTAAAGACAGAAAATTCGCAAGTTTCACATACATCAGTGTTTTTGAAAGTGTCACAATTTTGGGATATGTTCTGTCTGCAGAAAACGTGGGAAAAAAGGCGAAAAGAATGGAAAAGGCTTGAGGCATTTTTCCATGAAAGTGTGTGAGAAGGTGCAGAAGAAAGGAGTAACCACCTACAATGAAGTGGCAGATGAACTGGTGGCAGAATTCAGCTCTTCAGACAACCACATGTCACCGAATGACTCGGTGAGTGCTGCAGCTACACAACTTTTTCTTATGCAAAAAAAATGCAGACTTTAAAAACTCGATACACAAATGTTTGAAATTGGATCATGTGCGCTGATAGATTTTACACACCTTTGCAGAGTTGAGATGTTTTGTTAACATTTTAAATCATGTTTTTCCACTTTAGCATGTGTATGACCAGAAGAACATTCGGCGGCGTGTTTACGATGCACTTAATGTGCTCATGGCCATGAACATAATCTCTAAAGAGAAAAAAGAAATTAAATGGATTGGCCTGCCCACCAACTCAGCACAGGAGTGCCAAAACCTAGAGGTAGGAACACACAATGAAGACCTTGCTCTCATTAGTATGCGTTGGGCATCGCTTGCCTTTTAGCTCTGATGCAATCGAAATTACTACATGTATTATTTCAACTGTAGGTGGAGAGACAGAGGCGGCTGGAGAGGATTAAGCAGAAACAATCACAGCTTCAGGAGCTCATACTGCAGGTGGGGATGAATTGAGTGCTTGTCCTTGTGTTTACGAACGTAGCCATTGTAGCTATGACATCAGTTCTGCTGGAGCTAGCGTGTATCTCCTCAAATGTAGCTTTACAGCAAGGCTACAAAATCTCATTGTCTCAATGTTTCTAATGCAGGGGAAAAACTATTTATCATGAAGTAGGTTTATTCTCTGCTTTTCAATAACTCACAAATTCTTCTTATGCTGGTGAAAAGTGGAAGACTTTGTGTGTGACTACTTATGGTATATAACAAAAGCACGACTCATGTCACATCCCTTTAATGTCATTGTTATGCTACAATAGAAATTTTGTGCTGAACTATTGGAACAGTTGCTTCTCTTGAGACATCCACAGAATGTCTAAACAATTTCGACTGTGGAAACTGCTGCTTAAGAAAATGTAGCAGAATATATATTTTTTTAAATGTCAGGTATGTTAGCAATCTGATACAAAATTTCCCTGTAGCTGCTTGAGAGTTGTCATCTTTCTTTGATCTTGTCTTGCAGCAAATAGCTTTTAAGAACCTGGTTCAGCGGAACAGACAGTCAGAGCAGCAGGCAAACAGACCTCCACCTCCCAACTCCATCATCCACCTTCCTTTCATTATTGTCAACACCAGCAAGAAAACTGTCATCGACTGCAGCATCTCCAATGACAAGTACGTGATTAATATCTCTCATGTAAAAAGTTACCAGTTTGCTGTACTTTTACTTTAAAAATGAGCAGTGCATTACCTTTTAAAATGAGAATAACTTTGTACATTTTCAAACAGCCTCTCCAAGGAGACATTTAAATGTTTTTTTGGGTTATACTCATGAAGTCTTTTAACATTGGTTTGATGGCAAATGTAAAGACAGCATGTTAAGTAGACTAGCCTACATACTGAGACTTAAGTAGTTTCTTAATAGACAGCCCAAGGAAGATGACATACTTAAATTATATTAAATTTAAAATTTACTGAAGTGCTCCTCAATTCCTTTCTCGGCATTTCTTGGTTCCCTTAAAACATGAAGAATATCTTTCCAAATTACACATACCTTGAAGTTTTAACATGGCTAGCACACAATTACTCTTCTAAAATTCACTGTGCATTGAACAGAACCTACTGTGTTGCATTTCTTGCTTTTTCTATTCAGTATACACTTTAGCACCGTCTTTGAATCATAATCCTTGATCTACCTTACATCTAGATTAGATTGGTTAAAATAATCATTTTCTATGTACTGTTTTTCCTCTTTCATCTGCAGGTTCGAGTATTTGTTCAATTTCGACAGCATGTTCGAGATCCACGATGACATCGAGGTGCTGAAACGTATGGGCATGGCCTGTGGTTTGGAGGTGGGAAAGTGTTCTCCAGAGGATCTGAAGGTTGCACGCAGCCTGGTGCCCAAAGCTCTGGAGCCTTACGTTATAGGTATGTGTTACAGGCTCCATTGTACTACATGCTCCTTTTGCACTGGACTGTTATGAATAAATAGTGAAAGAAGCAGCAGCTGCAGTGAACTGGTTAATTTGGATCTGCACGTTTCTTTCGCGTTTGGGTCTTTACATCTCATTGCGTCACCAACGTAGGAAGCACCTTTGGCTATGGGAAACCAGTTTCATCATGTTCATGTTACAGTGGGCACTGTTATACATCAGTCATCTCAACACCATGAAAATAGGACATTAGGAGTCAGTGCTTTGATATTAAGCCGTTTTAAGCCTGTTTACAAAGCAAATCCTGATACTCATTTCAGTCCAGTCATTTATTTTGGCAACTTTACTTATTTTAATCTGTTTTTAAAGTAAGTGGGGAAGTTTGCCCAGCAACTCTGCAGTGATTTGTATACAAGTGATGTTGTCCCGGGTAGGTCAGATAGTTTACCTTCAGTTTAAGTAAAGATTATTACCATAGTTAGTTTCTGGGGTCCCTCTCGTGTGTGTCACATGCTGGAGAAATCAGTAGCATTGATGCTTACAGTATTTGCTAGTTTGTGTATGCCGACATGTGGTATGATGAGTCCAGTCAGCCTTAACACTAACACAGGTATGAAAGCGAAAGAGATGGAGTTCAGATATTCTTATGTGTTTTCTCCTAATCCAGAAATGGCAAAAGGTCCCATCAGTAACGTCTACATCACTGGAGGATCCTCTGCTAATGGAGCCCGATATCCCGCAAGCAGGTAAGAGGTCTTAACTCTAATGTAACTTATAATTGTGAGAGAAAGCAGATTCTTTTATGCACACCTTCCTGTTCTGTCACCTTGTCCACCATTAACTTATTTTCCAACCACATTTCACCCTTTCTATTCTGTAGTGATGGTTGCACTGATGGCACCATGGCCTCCAGCTCAAATGACTCTCACTACAGCGGCTCTCGCGTGGAAACTCCAGTGTCTTACATGGGGGATGACGACGACGAGGATGAGTATGATGAAAATGATGACGAAGACTAACCTACCTACGCCTCGCCACTCCAACAAGCACAGTCCTTCAAACCACCCTCACCGTGGAAATTTAGTCCACTTTTGTGTGTGCTTCTTGAACCTTTTCCCCTGTTTCCCATGCCTGTATTTCTGTCTGGCTTTCTCAGGGTGTAGACGAATATTGAAAGAACAGAGGTGTTAATTGCACCCATCTTTTTTTCTGCTCCTGAATCACGTGCACCTGCACCACAGCTTGGTGGGAGGTGTCGTCCAAGGGAACTGTAGTCTGTGGCCCCGCCACTTGAAGTCTTTGTATGTCTAATCCACTTCTCAATAAGCCATCCCACTAAAAAACTCTGTAAAACTTACTGCTGTTGGAGAATGTATAATGTACTTGTTTGAATAGTTATTCTTATTATTTTGCAATTACATATGGCAGACATGATGATGATCTAATGTTCCAAGATGGCCAAAGTGTCTGCTTTAACATGCTGTGTTAGTGCAACACCATGAATTCTGAATGGCCTAATACAGTTGCCATGGCATCCCAGGATGGGGCTCCATCAGATGTGTTGATACTTATTTTTGGTTTGTTTGTTTTTGTTTTGTGTTCCTGGGCAATTATTTGAAATAGTTTCTTATCCCCCATTGTGTTGGGCTGGCTTCCTTCTGTTCTGTAGGCAGCTGCTTTCCTGATCTTGTTTGCTAGTTTTGATTTTTTTTTTTTTGTTTGTTTTGTAATCCGGAGTTGAGGGATTCTCCATCACCGCCCTGTTAACGCCTTGGTAGTGTTTACAAAATAATGGCAGCATCAAGGTAAAGACTTTCATAACCCAGGCTCCTGATAGGTAAATAAGCTTTGTTTGTTAATTACGTATATAAATCCTACGATTGTAGCTTATAGTATCCTTTAGAGGCCAGTGGTAAAGATAGACCTTCAAAAATTATTGATGTAACAAAATGTGTGGTTGTGTAGGTCTTTATGTACTCCCTTCAAAGATCTCCCTTTTAAAACTGAGCAACACATGTACTGACTCTTCCAAATACCTTTTCTGTAATCTAATATAAGTTTGCAAATTAAATATAGATTGTTTTAATAAGTTTGTATCTAGTTTTCATGTGAGTTTGTTGCTGGGGAAAAAATTCAGATCAGAACATTAATTTTTTTTAATAATTAGTGGAACTGACAGACGGCACGGAACTGATGGAGGGGTAGCACAGTTTTTACACATTTCTGCTGGTTTGATATGAAAAAATGTTTATGTGACCCTTGCACATACACGTGTTGAGGAAAGGGTGGGCTTGGGGAGGTGTGTGCTTGTCAGGAAAGCCACGGGAAAACTGCTGTAGGTGGTGGAAACTTGAGAGGAGGATATCTATGAGGTGAGAACAACTGATCATGAGTTTCTTGACCCATCATGCGTTTGTTCTTTTGTTATGCTACCTTAATTTCATATGTGTCAGTGGTTCACTTCAGTGTAGATGTGACTTTACAAAGGCAGGCCTCGACATCGAGACGGGGCCCTTTTCTTAAAAAAGAGGTCTGGCCAAATGTTTCTGACACGGAGAGCGAAAATGAAGTGCCTGCTTCAGGCACACACAGGAAAATCTGAAAGGTTGCTTGGCGTCTTAATGTTTGGGCCTATGGCTGTTCAACATGTTGGTGCAGGTCATTAAAGCTCTTTTTTCCCCAAGTCTGACACAGTTTACATGGAGGTTGTCACAATTTTGAAATTTATGTTTAAAGGCAACAATAAACCAAAGTTTGTAGGAGTTGGGAACTACTGCTGCAAACATGGAGGGGGAAAGTTGTAAGGCTGATCCCAAATATTAGAATATCCGAATATTTGTTTGTTGTGGTGGTATTCCAATAGTAATTCTGATACCTGAATACTTGTGTGTGCCACCGCCAGGCACCACTGGGGCTGTAGAACGCCGCTCGGCACTGCCGAATGCTGCCAAGCGTTGCTGAGGCTCTAGTACGCCGCCGTCATCAAATCCTGTCGAAGCTTGATCACAATGTGATGTGGGAAGTTTGGACGTCAAATCAACATGTTGGGTCATTGTCATGTTCCTCAACATGTTCCTGATGGTTTGATGTTGTTGCCATGTGGTGGGGTGAATTTTCCTGCGGGGGTAGGCCAGTGACATTTGGGATTGTCATTTGCATGAGTGAGTGTGCTTGTTCAGGGACAGTGTTTATTTAGATGTCTAAGTCTTGTTAAACCTGATTCTTTTGTTGGAAGCCCAAGAACAGACTAGAAAAATTTTCAGTTCACAGATGTAGAATATATTTATGTCACAGGTAAAGTATGGCAGCGCTGGCCTCAAAATGACAAAGCTCTT
Organism: Dascyllus trimaculatus; assembly: GCA_024666655.1. NCBI lineage: Eukaryota > Metazoa > Chordata > Actinopteri > Pomacentridae > Dascyllus > Dascyllus trimaculatus. Next base: position 15,026,775 of record CM045456.1, on the reverse strand, counting down.
GGAGGAACTCCATCAGAATGAGCCCCGATATACGGGTATAATTCACATTTATCTTCTTGGGCTGGGCCTGCCCCGTACACAGGTTGGACTTGGACGCTACCGAGTCTCATTGGCCAGTTATCTCTGACGTGAACACGCCAAACCACTGTTCAGGTGGATTTACTGAAATGTGCTGTTAAAACAAGTGTGTGTGTTGTCTTTAAGACGTGCATCTAGTTTGCCACTGTTGTGCATAACTTTCCTGAACACAGAAACTACTGAGTAAAGATAAGAGAGGAGCTGCAAGCACCCTACTCCCTTTTATTTCAGTTTATTCATAGTAATGACGAACTGTCCATGGGAACAGGATAAGACGGAAACTGGGAGTGCAGCTATTCCCATTTTCATAGCAACAAAGATAATGAGTGCAGACTGTCTATCTGCACTCATTATTGCAGGTAGACGATCATTATTCGTCTACATATGGTTAGACGAATAATTATCAAACTGAGTAAATAATATAGCAAATCCAATCATGGTAGAATCAAGGAATAATATAACAAATCATAAAATAATATAACAGTGACATTTGGGATTTCCATTTGCATGAGGGAGTGAGCTTGTTGTGGGACAATGTTTATTTGGGTGTCTAAGTCTCATCAACACGGATGTCAAAATCCAAGGTTTTCCAACAGAACAGCACATAGTACCAATATGATCAATGTTATTCACTTCACCTGTCAGTGGTCATAATGTTGTGGCTGATCGGTGTATGTAACACTGAAAGTTTAATTGGTTCCTGCAATCATCTCTTCTGTCCGTAACAGACACAAAGTGATGCAAATGGTGGAGAAAAAACCTTTGGAGTAAAATTGCTGTCTAGAGTTAAAGTCAATATGATGCTTCAGCAATCTAATTCAGTGAAATTAAGTTGGCATCCTCCAGACTGAGAGTCTTTACAGGGTCTAACTGGTTTCCTTGCTGCCCTGCAGAAAAGTGATAGAAACACAACAGCAGAAATTTGGTACTAAAAGACTGCAGCTATGAAAGATACTCACTTGATCTAACTGCTGTAACTGCTCACATCGGCTTTAGCTGAACTTGAGAAAGCAACTTTACACATTTCCAACAACACTTCACGTCCTTGCAAAATTGATTTCTTTGGAGCCAGAAGCCATTATATGTGAACATTGTAGTAAAATTTGAAACTCTCCTTTGATAACTGCTACTTACATTTGCATTGTAAGTGCATTTGTTGTGTAACTGTAGGTGCTATCACTAGGCCTCCCTGTTGATCACAAACATTTGTATTTTGCATTTTGTATTCAAGCTTTTAACATGCAGCAACAGATTGATTAGAGTCTATATATACTGTTAATTGTAATTTGCCAGTTGACTGACTGGGGGACATTCCTGCATATGCTGCTTGTGTTGTTCTGTTCCAGCATGTGCTCGCACACTTTGTCTGGGGCATTGGGGTGTTAATGGATTACCGAAAGGTGTTGACTCAGGTGTGTGTGTGTGTGTGTATGTGAATGAGGGTGTTACAGTGCTCAGAGTGTGCTGGGATCTAGTTCAGACACCAGTCTCGAGGTCCCATTTCTCTCTCTTCTGTCTCTCCTCTGTGATCTGTCTCCTGTTCTCTCACTCTTGCTTTCTCTTCTTCGTCATCTCTGCACGTTAGTCAGCAGCATCCATCCTCCGCCTCTATTCGCTCTTTGCCATGTCTTCCCCTTGCATTGCCTAACAGTCACCAGCCCTCAACATGGATATTGGAGGACTGACCACTGTGGTAGCCAATTCTGCCTACATCAACGCCCGTGGAAGCATCGATGGCTCTAATTCAGCAGCGACTCGGGATAAGAAGTACCATGCTCGTCTCAAACTGCCCCACATCACCGTGTGTGAAGACCTGAGGGACACCCTAGATCTGGCCTTTGAGTCCATCTGCGTAGAACAGCCGATTGGCAAGCGCCTCTTTAGGGAATTCCTGGATGCAAATAAAGAGTATCATGGGGCTTGTCGTTTGTGGAAAGACATCGAGGGCTATGACATGGCAGAGGACTCCGAGAGGGCGAAAAAAGCCTCAAAGATTGTTCAGCGGTACTTGGACCCCACTGCTAAACACTACTGCCCCTTCCTGTCTGAGGACATCATAGCAAAGGTGAAGGAAGATCTGGAGGCCGTAAGGGACGAGTTGTTTGCCGCAGCCTTGGCCTCGACGTTGGACTTTCTGCGAGAGGCCCCCTACAATTTCTACCTGGAGAGCATGTACCTGAAGAGGTTCCTGCAGTGGAAGTGGCTGGAGATGCAGCCCATGGATGCAGACTGGTTCCTGGACTTCCGTGTGCTGGGGAAAGGTGGGTTTGGGGAGGTGTCTGCCTGTCAGATGAAAGCCACCGGAAAACTGTACGCCTGTAAGAAACTCAACAAGAAGAGGCTGAAGAAGAGGAAAGGCAATGCGGTGAGAGAATTATTGTTACTCTGGATAAGATGCTGTTAGAGTTTTGCATCAGTCAGTGGTAGCAAAGTCTGCTGAAGTTAAAGTAGCAACACAGCAATGTAGAATTACTTAAGTAAAAATGCATAAAAATGCACAAATATTTGCATCAAGATCCCTTCGATGATGTATGTGGTAAAGTTGGGGCTACTTAAACTAGTTTACCTCACACATGCTGCAGGGACTCAACACTGATGAGCTTCAAATGGTGTTATTGTCTCTTTATTATTAGAACTGTGGCGTGCATGTGTGTATTATCTCAGCTTATATGAATATGAAATCAGAAATATGAGGCTCTCTTAGATACATTACTCCTTTTCGGAAAACGTCACTTTACATAGTGCACCTCCACATAAAGCAGCATTGCAGCATTGCTTTTGTTTCTTTGCACTAGATTTAAGGCAATCACAAGGCTCTTAAATATAATTTTTATTATGCTGTGTTTTGAATAATTAAGCCATATTTTGCACAGCTTTAGGTTTTTGAAAAAGTGTTCTGCACTGAGCAGGCTGCTGCAGTGCTAATCATCTTTGTCCCTGCTTCTGTCTCGTTTAGCTTTAGCCTGCAGTATTAAACACTGAGACAGGGATAGAGTGATTACTGGGAGCTTTATTGAAAAGCTCTTCTGAAGAGAACTCCTTGGCACAGTTACATCTTGCCCTTGACTTGTCTGAGGTCATCCTTCGAAATGAACCTGGTCATCAAACTACACAAAAATATACAGCACACTTTGCTTCAACCTGACAGGAAAAACTTCCTTGTTTTTTTTTTCTTTTTTTAAAAAAAAAAATGTGACTCATACCTTAGTTTTCATTTCTCCTGTAGGGGGCCATGGTGGAGAAGAAAATCCTTGAGAAGGTTCACAGTCGCTTCATTGTGTCGCTGGCATACGCCTTCCAGACAAAGGAAGAGCTTTGTCTCGTCATGACCATCATGAACGGAGGAGACCTCAAGTAACTTCACATTCTGAAATATCTCTTAGCACGAGCATGAACGTTCAGCTCACTGAGGTTCAGTATTAACACATATTTCTTATCCCTCACTACTATGCCAGTACTGTAGCTAATCTGACAGACAACCTGTTTTTCTGCAATAACCTTTTAATATCCTCGCTGCCAACACAAGGTGTGCAGTTGACCTGAACACTGATCAGACAGGAATGTTGTCGTTTTCCCTCAGGTCAGCTGTGACGCCAGCTGGGAATGAATTTAACAATCCCCCAAATGCAATTCACAATTCACCCTTAATCACAGTGGGATGGATTACTTGTAATAATTTGCATATTTTGTTGCTGACAAACGCATAGGGCCAGCTGCATATGCATGGTGGAAGTAGCATGTTCAGATTCAGTTTAGGCAAATATGTGAGCTGTTGTTATTCATGAGACTAAATATTGAGTTTGAGCACAAAGATAACCCTGAGTAGCTTGTTATGACGTATGCTATACGATTTACGCCATTGTAAATCCAATTATATATCTATAAAAACTTTGAAGTGAAATTTCTTGATTTAAAGCGTCTTTCTTACTTGAAAGTCAAATCTGAACGTGTGCAGACAGTAGCTGGCAAAACTACAGTACAATGACAGCTAAGAACAGGATTTTTTGCATGCATCACATGTAACGACAACATATTGGCAAGTTGTGTGTGTGCAGAGCATATAATACTGCAAATATGTGCAGTTTCTCTATTTTTTATACATATCAGAGCCAAAGCTAATCCGTTCCCTGTTCCCTCAAGGTACCACATCTACCTAGTGGATGAGAACAACCCTGGGTTCGACGAGCCCAGAGCCTGTTTCTACATCGCTCAGATCATTCAGGGTTTGGAGCATCTCCACCAGAAAAGAATCATCTACAGAGATCTCAAACCAGAAAACGTGCTGCTTGATAATGACGGTAATCATTTTTAGGTAAACGCAGGTGAATTTCACATTTTCCGTGTGTAATTATTGGCTGATTAAGATGAGTTTTATTCATCAACACAGGGAATGTGCGTATATCTGACTTGGGTCTAGCTGTGGAGCTGAAAGAAGGCAAAACGCTGACCAAAGGCTACGCCGGGACACCAGGTCGGTCTCATCTGTGTTTTCTTAAAAATAAGTGAGCAACTCATATTGAGAGGGGTGATTTGACAGTTTTCATCCTCAATTATTGTTTTTTTTTTTGTCATTTATTATTTGCTTGCAGGGTACATGGCACCGGAGATGCTGAAAGGAGAAAAGTACGATACCTCAGTGGACTACTTCACCCTGGGAGTGACTTTGTACGAGTTCATGGCTGCTAAGAATCCTTTCAGAAACAGGGGCGAGAAGGTTGGTTTTTCAACTACATGTGAGACTTCATGCACAAAAATGAGACTTTATGTAACAGGTAAGGTGACAGGTTGTTGGTCTTCTGCACAGGTTGAACGTGAGGAGATGAAGGAGCGTATGCTGACTCGTACAGTGACCTATGCAGACAATTTCAGTGAGCATGCAAAGTCATTGTGCGATGGGCTGCTGGCCAAAGAGGTCGACCAGAGGATGGGTTTTAAGAATGACTGCTGCGATGAAATCAGAGCACACCCTTTCTTTAACGACATTAACTGGAGGAAACTTAACGCAGGTATCATCTACTTTCTATACTTAATGTTCAGATTCTGGAAACAGTTTTAATCCACCAACTATCTGATGAGATTTTTGACCCACATTTCGTCGCTTCTGCAGGTATTCTACCTCCTCCTTTTGTCCCCGACCCTAAAGTGGTGTACGCTAAAAGTCTGGATGACGTCGGCGCTTTCTCCTCGGTGAAGGGGGTCACCCTGGACGAACCCGATAAGACCTTTTTTGATGAATTTGCTTCAGGCAACATCCCCATCCCCTGGCAGGAGGAGATGATCGACATGGGCATCTATGGAGAGCTCAACATTTGGGGCCCTGAAGGCAGCATCCCGAACGACCTCCGCAGGGAGTCGATACTAGAGCAGCCAAAGTCGTCGACGTGCTGCATATCGTAGAGTCACTCAAACGCACTGAGAATACATGAACCGTACAGTGAACAGACTTATGTTTCTTTTAAACATGCGGCATGAAGACTCAAATAGTCGGGACAGACACAAGTCTTCTCTGAACTTTCTGATCGCATTTTAAGACTTTTGTTTGTGGCCACTGGAAACAGCAGAAACAGAATGGAGGTGGCTTTTCAGCCAGGAATGGACTTAAGCATAGATTTAGGTGTTAACAATTTTAATTCTTTACATGAATCCTCATTGGTTCCTTCAGCCTCTCCCTCTTCATCTCCTCCTTCTCCTTCACTGTCTATATGTTGAATTTGTGCATGTGCTGAGTTATTGTAATGCTTATAGAGTTAAAATATATTTTTAAAAGCCCATTTTCAAGCTAGTGGTTTAGTTAGGTGTTATCTTTGGTGCTAAGGGACAGTCACACGTTGAACATGTAAGATGTTTATTTTCCTCTACTGCATTATGCTCCAATAGAGTGTATGCCATTTAATGGGAAGTGCTTTTTTTTCTTTTTCTTAGTTTTCAATATCTAAAGCTGTTGGATTACCAAAAGCTAAGACACCAGAAATGCAAAGCTTCATTCTTGTGGAAAAAATTCTCTTTGGGTTTCATTTCATGGCTAACAATTGACTTTCAGCCAAGAGAAGAGCACCTTTGATAAATGTTGTCTAGATGTTACGAGACAAATATGAATACAGGAGAAACATTTACAGGTATATTATTTATTTTGAAAAACAAATCCTTAAACACAAGTTGAATATATTCAGAAATATCAAATGTCTGAAAAAGCACTGACAAATAAAATAGCTTATTCAAATGGAAACTTGAGTGAGGAACTTCATTTTTTGCTTAATAATGGTTATGACACTGTCCAGGAATGTTGTGTAAGCACAGAGCAAAACCAGACTTTTCTCTACGTGACTTAAATCAGCAAAAGGAAAATGGAATTTCCTGTTTTCCTAAAAAGTGAAACTCAACATCTCAGGAAACTCCCATTCCTAAAGCTCCATTATCACTTTGCTGTGGCCTTGTATATCCTCACCTCCTGCTGTGGCAGCTCAGTGAGCAGCGTGGTGTTGAAGCTGCTCTTAAAGCTCTCTGTGAACCTCAGGTCTGACTGGAAGCGGATCTTGTTGGCCCACAGTAGCGTTGTTCGACTCCCTGGTCGGCAAAAGTGATGCATGGTTTTCAGCAGTTCCTCCAGACAGTTGTGGTGATAAACCACATCGGCAGCGAGCACGTAGTCGTAGTGATAGGATGGGTAGGGGAAGTCTCGCTCCAGGTCCTGACCCCAGCAGAGGGCGGTCACCTGAGGCGTGTAGCGGCAACGACCCTTCGTGTTCCGCAGGAGGTTGAAGGTCAGATTAGACAAGATGTCGGGCAGGTCAGTGGCCGTCACCCAAGCACCTGGTCAAAGTAGAAACCCTGGTTTTAGTTCTGTTCTACATGGGCTAGTTTAGTGTCTGTAGCTTTAAATGCAGCTAAACTGCTGCTGTTCATGCCCCCGTCAGGAAGAAGACTCTCTCTGCATCTCTGATTGACGCTGAGCAAAACAGTTGCCCACACGGGAATTGACATATATGTGAATAAGTGTGTGAGACCAGAATTTTGTATCAGTTCCAACTTTCCGTCTGAGAGATCTTTTTAAATCCAAATGTAGACAAATTCTAAGTACAGTTACTGTTTTTATCTTCTGTAAGGTGAGTTTGTCAGGCAAGGTTGCAGGTATAAAAGTAGTTTAGTGGTGCAGAGCTCCTGTTTGGAAAAGTCTTAATGTGCTACATTACAGTCACTGTTTTATACTTGTTCCATTGTCTGACAATAGAAAACAGAAAAATATGTAAATGAAACCAGCTTTATTTTGAATTCTTCTGTATTAAAATGCAGCATATGTGAGCACAGAGAGCAGGAGAGAAGCAAACTGATGTAAACACTGGCTGAGTTTAGGCACTAAAGCTTAACAGGTGACATGAAACTCAATAAAACAACCTAGTTCTTGTTTATCCATTCATATCTTCTTAAGATTCCACCATCTCTGAACATGCATCAGCATCATAATTTCATCAGGGTTCTGACCTGTGGGCTAACAATCAAAGCTAATGGTAACGCTAGCTACATTAGCCACGCAACTAAGGATTTTCCTATTATTGTGGTGACATCACATAATAAAAGTGATCCACTGGGTCTTCATTTCCTTTGATGCTGGCAGTGCATGAATACTGTTGTGTGTTCACTCTTGCAGCCAAATGGAGAAAACATCTTTATGTTTTAACAGCTTTTACTTTACATCTCCACGTCTATAACAACCACAAAACACGATAGAATGGATTTTCACCATATATGACTAAGGTAATAAGGGAATAAGTGATAAGGCTGGTGACATATATTTTGTTTTGTCAACAAATTAGAAAATACTAAACCTTTCTTTAAATCAAACTCTATGTCTGCGACTCATTTACAACTTCAGAAAGAAAAAAAGGACATGAGGCTCGAAACAACTACAAATTGGTCGGTTGTGGTCTTTTCATGCTATTTGTATAGAGAATAATAAAATAATAAATGAACATGAAAACACGAACTTTTAAAAGATGTTAAGCTAAATTTCAAGGTGTCTTCTCATATCTGTAAAACAGAGCTCACTTCCTGTGACATTTATGTAACTGTGTCTTTTCAGAAATGCTGAATGTTAAATGCCACTTTGGTTCTTTCACTGACAGTGTCACTTGGACCTTGATCCCCTCTCCAGGCATGAAAAAGAATAATTTCACAAAGACTGCATACTGCATATTTAGAGACAGAGAAGACATTCAGGTCAGTGTTAAAATTCAGTAATGCCGAAGTGCTCGAGAATAAATTGCTTTAACTTTATGCTTTACATTTAGATGTCTATCGATAAAGATAGAAGGATGAATAGAAAAGAAAAACAAGTTACTGTTGCTCGCATTGAGTTTTCTTTGTATAAAAGCCTTTAATTTCATGGGGAATAAATTGACACTTTTGTTTCCACTGTGATTAATGGAGAGGCTAAAGGATGACAGGATATCTTTACAACTGCTGGCCTGTTTGGAATGCAAAAATTTAGTGTGGGTGGATATTCATGGTCCCCTAACAATGATTCCCAGTGTTTTTAGTTGCACAGTGATTTTTTTCTATAGGTCCATCACCAAGCTAAAATGTAAATATCATAGAAAATATGGGGAGATAATGTAGTCCATATTAATGATTCCAGGGGAAAAAACACTTGGGTCAGTCCGTATCATTTCAAATAGCGTTGGTGCTCCATTGCCTCAAATTTTGTTTAGAATTCACTTATTTGTTACTTGGGACTCAAAACTAAGTTATGTAAAAATATTTTCCAGCCACCACTGGCCACCGTACACACCAGCTGTGTTATTATGATGTGTGTTGAATTATCATCAGTTTCTATATTCAGTGTTTATTTGAAGCATATGTAAGGAAACATCAGGTACAGCAAAATAAGCCTCATTTATTGTTGAATTGCAACAAGAAGACAAGTGGTAACTTTGCAGCCACAACATTCTGACCACTGACAGGTGAAGTGATGACATTGATCATATTGGTATTATGTAGTGTTCTGCTGGAAAACCTTGGATTCTGACATCCGTGTTGATGAGACTTAGACACCCAAATAAACATTGTCCCACAACAAGCACACTCCCTCATGAAAATGGAAATCCCAAATGTCACTGGCCTACCCCTGCAGGAAAATGCACCCCACCACATGGAAAAACATCAATCAGGAACATGTTGAGGAACATGGCAATGGCCCAACATGTTGAGTTGACCTCCAAACTTCCTACACCCCATTGTGATCAAGTATTAACAGGATGCAGTGGAACAAGTTTGATTGACAGAGGCCCCACTGCACAAGACAGAGTACCCAAAAGATCCAGTGCCAATGTCCTGGTTCACCCTGAGAGGTCCTCTTGTCCATACCCAATGGTTCAGAGCATTTTTGAGCACATAAGGGGACCAACACAATATTGTTCAGGTGGTCATAATGTTATGGCTGATCGGTGTATAATAACAATATACAGATCTTTTTGCACACTAGTTTTTGTGGTCATATTATTGAGTCTGCTTCACCATTTTGGCGTCTGAAATTAGATTAAAATAAATAGTAAAAAAAAGTAGAACCTTGGACAATAATACCTCCCACACATTAAATTCTTCTGATGTTAGAGATCTCAAAAAGTTGGTGAAATATTGAATAAAGTATGAATGTGTACAAATACAGGCCATTTCTGGGGCCCCAATACCAATATTGTTTGAAAATTGTATTTTTTTAAAAAGCAAAACCAAATTTCATGGCTGTGGAAGTTCTATTTCTGGAAATATAGAGCCCCTAACATGGTTTCCCAGGTAAGACGTTTTTTTTAGGGTAAAAATACAAAAAAAAACCCAAAACCCAAATTCAAATTCTTAAACGTCAGCCAAAAACATTTTACAGAACTTTTTGTTCCAAATAACAAATAAGTAAACTGTGAACTAAATCTGAGACGATGCAACATATTTCCTGAACTCTATCTGATTTGACACGGACTGACTTATTTAAAATCATATTATGTGTTATGTTATTACATATTATGTAAAACCATGTCAACTTTATCAGAAAACACTGACTTACCAAGCAGACTGGCCACTATAGAGAGCAAACCAGTACCAGCTCCAATCTCAAGCACTGCTTTGTCCATCAAGTTCACCTGTTGCTGGTTGTTCTCCAAGAATTGACACAAAGCTATCGCCTGCAAAATAAAAATCTCATTATCACATTCACAAGCAGGTGAATGTACAGACATAGTGTTGATAACGGGGCTCACCCCAGGCCAGATCAGAGCACCGTACGTATCCAGGGACTCGCGGATGCTGATCTCGTGTCCAGCAAAGTTAAAAGACTCCTTTCCCAGTGCATAGTAAACACTCGGCTCCCAGATGTTCCTCCTATCCAGAGCCTCACTTGCCATCACTTTTTGGTCTGCAAAGGCTGACCACAGGAGAGTGTAACATGAAGAGTCAGCTTAGAGGAATTCAACATTGATCAGAGTTACAAATCTTATAGGAAATAAGAAGGTTACTCTCTTAGAGATACAAAAACTAGACTAAACAGATGATGACAGATGCAGTTTGAACAGACATAAGATTCATCTTGCCTTCATCTGTGGTTTCCTGCTCCACCTGTAGTTTCTCATCCTGCTTCTTGTCTTCCACCTCCTTTGTTTTTCTGGGATGCATCTGTCGGACAAGCTGGATGACTGAAGGCAGTCTCTCCATGACCTTAAATATTGTTGTGGCATGAGAACCATTATAGTCTCAAAAAGGTACTTTGACAATTTAATTAAACATTTCCATAAACTGGTGCTGGGGATATTTGTGCCTTTAAACCCCATTATGAGTCAAGGCAACCCACCTCTTTGAAATCCACACCTCCACTTTATATCACAATCTTTCTATTATGTATAAAATCATTGTAATGCACCTTTAAATAACAATTTGTTCTATGAATTTAAAGCACATCAGGCATGTTGTGGGCTTTTCTATCAATAGTATCACTTATTTGAAATGTTTTACTTTTACTGTAACTCTTAAAATGGAATGAGAAAACACAGCAAGCTGCACAAAGTAAGTATATAAAAACTTTTCTCTTTTTAAAATTTAACAAGCATCAATATTCCCTCAAATAATCAGCGTCTCACATAATTCAAGTTACAGCAATTTTCCCTTTGTGTCCTGTTCGGCATATCAGTCGCGTCTTTCCAGTTGTTGTATTATTGTTGCAGATTATGTTGTGTTTTATTTTTAGTGAGCTTGTTAGATTATTTGTGTATTTGCGGCTTGTTTTAAGCTCAGTAAAAGTCAGAGTGGACTAGACTTAGTGCACTAGTCTCTTTGGCTGTTACTGGACTCCAGTCTGGAGCCGGAAATACAGCTGGTTAAACCTGGAGGCCAACAAGCTGTTGCCAGGGATACAGAGGACACATCGGGTTGGTCTTGACCTCAGATAAAAACCACATTTAGATGGATTTTAGTGGAAATACATACTAAAAAATAATTATTGACATACTTTGAAAATAATTATTGGTATTTTCAGATTGTGTAGTCAGTCTTTGTTTTCCTCCCATTCGCTGGACCAAATACAGAGTTTAAATACAATATGTCAGAAAATTTGAAACATACCTGTTGGATATGGTGTCCTCCTGCAGCTTTTCTTCCTGTGTCCACTCCTCTGTGCTGTGTTCTTGTGTTTATAGCAGCAGCATCATCCGTGACACACCCCTGAGTGAAACAAGGATCTCTGGCAGACAGAGTTGAGAGACAGAAGCAGGGAAACACATTTATAACGTCTGACAGAGAATTAGGTGCTTGATCCCGACCCCTCCCAGCTTTTGACGGCTAACTCCTGCTGCATATTCTTTAAATTATTTGCACTGTTGTGGCTTTCATATTTCTTGTTTGCTTTTTCCTTTTCAGACCTCTCATCCCTAATGAGCCAAACATCTGGCTATAAACAGGGTTGCAGGTAGAGCTGCAGGGACATGCAAACATTTGAAAACACAATGTGTTCACACTTGGACAAATTTACATATTTATGTTTATCCTAAGAGAGATCTGAACAGATGTGTACGAGGTGTTACAGATGTGTGAAGTGGATGTGTGCCACCTGGCATCCTCCAAGAAGACTAGGGGTAATTTCTAATGCAATCAGCAGGGCAGCCAAGAACATGTTCACCCAGACCTGACCTGGAACTGATATTTCCACTTTGAATAAATGCATTAAGCATTTATCCCTCTTTTTATCTGTTCCTTCTATCCCTGCTTCATCCCCTTTGGCGTGTATCATACCTTTCTTTCTCCCAATATACAACAATCAGGCATAACATTATGACCACCTGCCTAATATTGTCTTGGTCCCCCTTGTGTGCAGAAAAATGCTCTGAACCATTGGACATGGACAAGAGGACCTCTCAGGGTGTCCTATGGGGTCTGGAACCAGGACACAGGCACTGGATCCTTTGGGTACTCTGGCTTGTGCAGTGGGGCCTCTGTCAATCAAAGTTGTTCCACTGCATCCTGTTGATGCTTGATCAGAATGGGGTGTAGGAAGTTTGGAGGTCAAATCAACATGTTGGGCCATTGTCATGTTCCTCAACATGTTCCTGATTGTTTGGTGTTTTTTCCATGTGGTGGGGGGAAATTTTCTTGCAGGGGTAGGCCAGTGACATTTGGGATTTCCATTTTCATGAGGGAGTGTGCTTGTTGTAGTACCGTGTTTATTTGGGTGTCTAAGTCTCATCAACATGGATGTCAGATTCCAAGGTTTTCCAGCAGAACAACACATAGTACCAATAAGGTCAGTGTTATTCACTTCAATTGTCAGTAGTTGTAATGTTGTGGCTGATCGGTGTATGTATTTCCTTATAGTATGGAATCAATACAAAGAGTTTTGAAAGTTCCCATCCAAGGACATCTGTTATAATGTTGTGTTATTTATGAACAGCATTCAAAACTACATTTAGATCTGAAATTCATGCAGACCAGTGGTTTAGAGGATGACAGGAAAAGATCATAAAACGTATGAAGGCTTTCGAAAATGGCAGCAGTCACCCTGTTGTGGTCCTTTGATTACACTCCTGCCCTGCCGAAAATGCGGAAAAACTGTTCTTAAAAATCTGCTTGTAATATCAGACTTTTGAAAGACATTGCATGATATTAAAATTTCAAACAGGACAGATATTTCTGTTACTTGTTTGTGCAGCGCTGTCAGGAAGAACACAGATGAATGAAGTACACAGATTAGTGCTGGTATGTGTTTGCACTATAACAAGCTGTGGCGTAAACATTGTTTAGAGTTTGTTTTCAAACCAGCACCAGAGTCCAGCCTGTAAACTGCAAAGTTTACGACTGACCACAGACACAGGGGTCCTCACCGCACCGAATGTCTGTAAGCCGGGCTGTAGGGCTTTAAGTGGGAGGATTCACAGCTTTGGGGCATGAAAACACACACACACACACACACACACACACACACACACACACACACACACACACACACACACACACACACACACACAGAGGAGCCACCAAACAGATGGTTGTGCTGCATGAAGTTAGAAAATGACTTGAACTGACAGATGGTGAGCAGCAACACTGAGTCACTCTCATCTAAACAGCAACACTAATAATCAGTCAAGGTATTAGAGGATTTCCATCACAACTGAGCACTATGATCTCCACACCAGGAATCCACCCTGCTCTGTTTCATTTAATAATCACTGCTGATCAGTATGTATAGGCCCGCTTCGTGATGTTGACAAAGCAGATCTGATAGAGTCTAAAAATATGATTTTGCTATGTAACCACACAATGTACAGCAAAGCTACAGGAAGCATCTCTCCAGTAATAGATTGGAGATGCACATTCAGCTTTGATCCCTTAACTCCAGCAAAAGTCACTATTCCTGGTGGGGGAACAATAGAGAATCTGCAAGGCTCACATGTGCACACGATTACATTCCTCAATAGCTTGTGTAAAGCTGTATCATTTGAATATTGATAACAGTGACCGGTGGTGGTGGTGGATGTATGCATGGGTGGGACAGTCAGCCAATTAAACAGAGGGATAAAGAGCTGCCACTCATCACCTTAGTGTTGGTAATCCTCACCTCCGTGTCCAAAGGTCAGGAGAATGTTGTTTAGGTCAGTGGAAAATGAGTCACGGTCACACACGGCAACATGTGCAGGCTTACAGTAGCCCCATGTACTGAATACATCACTTAATGGGCGTTAAGCTCCTGTAATTTTAAAGGGTAGGCGAGGTGTTTAGATGCTACGATGACAGGGGAGTGTAATCAAATGTGCATCCAGCCAGCAGATGATGAACATGATATCTGAAATCTGAGTGTGAACAGCTTCTGTTGCCATCGAAGATTTTAGGCACCAGAACAGATTGCTCTCTCGGGTGGAGCGACTGTTCCCTGATCCTGCGAAATGAGCCAGAATGCCTGGACTGCAGGGGTTGAGTGGACTGAGGAAGCCATATATGGGTGTTGGATGGGCTGGATGTTTGCCCGGGCTCCACAGAGTAAATGACTGTATCACTGTTTCCTGGTAAACACTTCATGTAAACCTCAACAAGGACCCATGATGCAGTGGAGCTGTAACTGAAAGGAAGATGCTGTATCTCCAGGTGACTGTTTATTAGGTTCACCTGGCTCAACTTTAATGCAAAGAAAGCTGCTTTCATGAAGGTTTTAATGGGCTAGTTTTGAAAAAACTGAGTTTACAAAGGGCTTTACATACAGGCAAAAAAGAAATGAAGGATACTAAGGAAGAACATTGAACAACTGAAGACTGGTCCAACCATGGTTAAAAAAAAATGCTCAAAATAAATTTGTACAAAACACCTGATAAAATCATGAAGTGCCAAATCCAAGTAACAGAAAGAAGTGGAATAAAAGAAAATTAGAGAGTAAAACCATAAATACAGGCCTAAAAATGATAATAATGGTAGTGATAGTAAATACGTTTAAAAAATATGTAAATAAAAAGGTAAAAGAGAATAAAATGAACAATTAAATCAAGTTTAAAACCAATTGGATGAGACAGTTACTCAGCCTCCAGTTGAGGCTATTTTATACAAGAAATGACTTTCAATCAACTGAAATTACATTGTCAAGAATGTTTGACTCGGAAGTATTGGCTTTCACTTCTTCAGCTGCACTGCATTTAAAAAAAAAGTAAAAACGTTTTTGGAAAAAAAAAATTGTACTTGATGTGTTAATGGTACATAATTAGAGGAATTTAAATTATTCTGATATTCTGAACAACATTTTAGTGCTCCTCGCTGTATTTTTGTGGCACACTTTTGTTGCTATCACATTTTCTATGTATACTTCTTACATGTGAAATGTACAACAATTAGTTTTTGCACATCAATAATGCATAATGTCAGTAAGTGTAATTTTGTAAAATTACTGTAGTTTAATAAGACTCTTATTTTCCTTTATTTTACAGTATTTTATTGCCCCAGCTGATAGAATATTACAGTTACAGTGTCTGCTATTCCTACTAAATAGTAGACACTCGTACACTTACAGTTTAATGGTAATAACGACAACGAGTGCAAGAATAAAACACAATGTTCTCTTTATTTACTTTACTTAAGCTTGTTATCAAAAAACAGAGAAGACCATATATATTGTACATGCATATTATTCCTTTAATTTTGTTTTACCTTTCTAAAGGCCCTGGAAGTGTGCCTTGAAGTATGTCTAAAAATAACTACAGTAAATAAGCAAAATTAAAGATAAACAGAAACATCTTTATGTATTATTTATAAAAATTTCAACACACATCTGCTTCATCGGGACTGAACATGTGTGGTTTCATGAGATTTGACTGACAACAACCAAACAACGTGCCAGCCGTCATCACTTTCAAATATTGCTGAATCCTGATTGGAGCATGAGATTGTGACATCACCATTTCCCAGATGAGCCCCTCCCACTTCAAACTAGTGAAAAGTTCACAGAAAACAAAGCAGATATCTGAGAAAAATCTGTGGATATAAGCAAAACTTCAGTAGAAAATAACAAATTAATTCAGGATCCCATTACACACAGTAACTAGCTGACTGAGAAAATACGTCCTTGAGGCCTTTAATTGACTGCGTGTTGTTGTAATTTGCTTTCAAACAAATGATGTAAGTAAAAAGAAAACACAACCGTCTGCGCATCCAACATCAAATCAGACGAGGAAACAGGTTAGAAAAGAGCTCCTGTTATATTCATTCATAAGGGTAGGAGCAGATGAAAGCCTGAGGTTCCCAGCATGTGAAGTCATTAAACTTTCCATTTCCTGAAAGACAGACAAACAGCAGGTCAGACATCCAGCAGCACAGTGTTCAATAATTACATGTGGTAAAAAAAATCAAATCAGTGAGACTTCGGCGCAGCTTGAGTCTGGTGTTATATGTTTTAGCATGTCTTATTTATAATAACACCACTGTTCACTTATCATGTAGGTGTTTTCAAGCTGGTTTAACAAACATAAGTTCCCCTGCTGTTAGGGGAGACTAGACAATTACTACAAAGTTGTCTGATGAGTGGAATGAGATAAACATGACTACATTTAATAAACATCAGATGTTATTGCTATTTAGTTAAGTTGGTGAAGTGAATAACATTGATCATATTGGTTCTATGTGGTGTTCTGCTGGAAAACCTTGGATTTTGACATCTGTGTTGATGAGACTTAGACACCCAAATAAACATTGTCACACAACAAACACACTCCCTCATTCAAATGGAAAACCGTAAATGTCACTGGTCTACCCCCGCAGGAAAATGCACCCCACCACATGGAAAAAACATCAAACAATCAGGAACATGTAGAGGAACATGACAATGGCCCAACATGTTGATTTGACCTCCAAACTTCCTACACCCCATTGTGATCAAGCATCAACAGGATGAAGTGGAACAAGTTTGATTGACAGAGGCCAAACTGCACAAGCCAGAGAACCCAAAGGATGCAGTGCCAACGTCCTGGTTCCAGACCCAATAGGACACCCTGAGAGGTCCTCTTGTTCATGTCCAATGGTTCAGAGCATTTTTGACGGCATAAGGGGACCAACACAATATTGTTCAGGTGGTCATAATGTTATACCTGATCAATGTATATATTGTGTAGTCTGAACGTGGCATTACACTTTGACACAGCAAATTTCCACCACGGATGATTTCTTCAAATTAAAAACAAGAATCTCATCAGGAAAATGTTGTTGACTGAGTTCTGTCAACACTTCAACTAATAATTTCAAGTTCAAAGGCTAAATATATTTAGAAACGATCTTTAAAGGGACATCAATGAGTCTTAAGTTGAATTAACATGAAATTAATATAAAATGTGCATATTTACAGCACAATAACAAGAAAAGTTAAGTTTTCAGTCAATCAAAAATCACTGACAGTGTGCTATTTTTTGCTATGTCTACTTTTCTTCATCTTACCGCCATGGATCATGCATAAAATCAGGCTCTAATTGATGCATAATTAATGAATGAGAGCGATTCATAACTAATTCACTTTAATAAATACACCAACATGCATACTATTGTTGAAGTAGGGCAGTGCAAAATCATACGTTTTACTTAGTTTATCTGAGATGTCAGAAAAAAGACCAAAGTTTCTTCATGTTAGCCACTGAAAACAAAACAAAAGAACAAAACTGACCCTCCACGGTGCTGACATCTGTTATGTTTTTGGTTCTATTAGTAGGAATAATGAGTAAAAGCTACATCAGATGCTTTATAAAGGTTCCATGTTTTATTTCTGACCACAAGGAAAGTGAAAAAAGTGTAGTTTTTGAACATCTTCAATCATTTAAAGTCACACAGAGACTTTCACTGTGCTGGGATAAAATTACGTGACATGATTTTGAATGTATAAATAAAGGGACAATATTTTTTTACAACCTTTAACTGACCTATATTGTGGAATTATTGAAAATGTATACATTTTCATAGATATCCCTGCCTTTTTTTAAATGTAGTTTTAGTTCTTTGCAGCTTTATAGTTTGTTAAACTGGCAAAAACAACAAACCACCCACAGATAATTTGCAAAAATGTGCTTGGAATAAAAACACCAAAGGGAAGAAAAGTTCATCTAAAAGAACTTCTCACAGATTTAAACTGTCTCATACCAAACGCCAGCAATTCCAGACATTCCTCCACATTCGCTGTGTTATTGGGCTCCCCGTTCAGCCAATCAGAGTAGTCCCAGAAGGATCCATCCAACCAGACAAAGCGCTCGGTCTGACGGGGAAAAAGAGATGAAACCAGATATTTATTTGAATTACTCCTCAAATGCAACACAACAATCACACGAGCCAGCCTGGAGTTGTGATTAGAGCACAGTAAAGCCATATTTTGTGTTCTGAAGTACAGATTTAGGACCCCTTAAAGACACCCACATCTAAAAACCGGAGGCCTCCAACCCAGGTGCGTGTGTAGGTTCCAATTTTCTTCAGCATCAAGTCCATCACATCTCTGTGGATGCGTGGGCTCGTGATGGAGGCCAGGTGACCGCCGATGAAATGCTCCTGGCAAAAGAACTGCAAGCAAACCGAAAACACAGTGGTGGCGTTTTGATGAAAGCAACTTAATAATGAATCCCTGGTTTAATGGAGAATAAACATAGGAATACCTCAGCATCCGCAAACCTCTTTGGTTCTCTGAAGAACTCGTAGCACTTCCCCTCGAACACCACACCAGGACAATAGCTCAGCCCTGTGGCAAAAAGGGGGAATTACAACCTCTCCTTCCATATTGTTGCTCTTTAAAGCAGGAGTGGGCAATCCTGGTCCTCGAGGGCCGCTATCCCGCATGTTTTAGATGTTTCCCTCTTCCAACACACCTGATTCAAATGATCAGCTCATCATCCAGCTCTGCAGAAGCCTGATAACGATCCTGATCATTTGAATCAGGTGTGTCGGAAGAGGGAAACATCTAAAACATGTAGGATAGTGCCCCTCGAGGACCAGGATTGCCCACCCCTGCTTTAAAGGATGAAATTAGCATTTTTGCATTGCTTTCTTTTTGTTGCAATCCCTCCTCTTGTCCAGAAAAAGATCCACTTGTTGTGTGACTCCAATGCAATCCAATGTAAAATCGCTTCTTTTAACTACCACTGAAGTTCACAGAAGCAATTCAAGTTACATAAATCAAAGTATTTATCATCCAAAGTAGCTTTTTTAGCACAAAAATCACCCTTTGTGTTGCTATTGTTTCACTTTAGCTCAGTCCAGAAACACCATTTGTGAAAAAATGCAGAGATGTAGTTATAAAAAAGACTTTAATTTTAGAGGATGCAGTCTCAAGATCAAAATAATCATCCTAGCATTTGTTTTGCTTTATCTGCTAAAGCTTTGATGTGTTTTCTTCTTTTTAAAATTGCTTTGTCTTTTGTTTCGTTCCCTCTCGGGGGTCATGATCCTCTGCCAAAGTGAGATAGCTTATTTCTGGCATTTTATGTTTGTTGTCTTTGCATGCATTATTCAAAATTTACAAATAAGGTCTCGCAAAATAGAAGTATTTTTTCACTCAGAGCCACATGTCTTACACTGGAATTGCATCAGGAAGAGATTTTCTCACAGCCAGCAAGGAGAAGAGGAGTCAATTCAGTTTGAATGTCGATGCGTGACACTTTATTAGCACTTTACCTTGTCTTTCTAGATTTGGTAAAAATCTTCTCCCAGCTCCTTCAATCTGCTCATCAAACACAGGCCGGTCTTCTTTCCCCATAAACTCTCCCCCTGCTTCCTCCATCACCGACCCATCAGGCCCCTTCTCCTCTTCCACCTCTGGCTGAGGTTCAACGGCAAGATCTGGATTCTGAAATGCTGCCCTCATCGACTTCTCTACCTCTGACAGCTCTGTGTTGTCAAGCATCATGCTGTCATCCAGCGGCTCAAACTCGCCGCCCTGAGTTTCATATTTTCCCTCCATGTCGATGTGCCTTTCTTGTACAGACAGAAGCGGGTCGGTTTGTCTGTCGAGGTTCATTTGCTCCTGTGCCTTATCTGACAGTGGTGGCTCCATTTGAACATCTGATTCCACCCTAAAGTCTGGCTCAGCCTCTGGCTCAACTTGAACCTCTGGTTCCACATGAACTTCTTGCCCTGCTTCAGACTTCTCCTCCACCTTATCTACTGACTTTACTACCTCTATACCCACTTCCTCCCCTTTAACCTCTGGCCCTGCTTTTAGCTCCACTTTAACCTCTGGCTGCACTTCCAGCACTTCTGTGGAGCTCAGTCTGGCCTGTGGTCCAGGATTCTCTACCTCTACATGACCCTGCGCAGGAACCGAGTCTCCCAGCAGAGGGCTCTGCTCTTCTTTGGGTAAAACAGGACTTTGTGGCACACCAGGAGGCGGTGGTGGCATTCCCAGAGCCACTGTAAAGAGAAAACATTTGAATATTTACAGATAAAATCAGGCAGATTCCTTTAACACGGGCCCCTGATCACAGGCATGTAATCTATATATTAGTATATCTATATAAGTGGCTGAAATTCAATTCAGATCAAACTAAAAATGCTGTCAAGAAAACTTTAAAAAAAGCAAATCTGAAAAGAGATCAGTCACACTCCTTGAAAAATGGAATTAAAATTTCTTACCTGCAAAGCTTAGTGAAAGCAGCACCAGCGTCTTCATCTTGATCTAAATGACAAAATCTGTATAATTTATGTAACTATTTAGAAAGTGACTGGGATTTTCTTTAAATTATGATTTGTACCATGTGTTTAAGCACCTGTTCAAGTTTCTCTGTTTCAAATGTGTTTCCTCATGTTCTTCTAATCTTTATAACCACCTAAGTCCTGCCTCTTTTATTTCATATTTTCCCAGTAAGTCATAAAGCAGGGACGTCCCTTTACCTTATCTTGCCGGAAGCCCACATTTTCTCCTTCTGTTTCCTATTCGCGTTTATTCTGCAGTGATTAAGAGGGTATAAAGTTAATATTTTTCTAGGCCTCCTTCAAAAACAACTTGTAAAGTATCAACGTCATACCTGATATATAAAAAAACAAAAAAACAAAAAAACAAATCAGGGTAATAAACTGTTGCAGGCTCTTTGTAGAGAGATATAGAAGTTAATTAGACACGTGTAAATGCAGAAAATATTGATGATGTTTATTGATTCTTGAAATGGAACTGGTCACATAGGCTATCAGAGGGTGTAACTATCACCTGCCATAAGAGCAACAGATACTCTATACTTGGAAAAAGTACAAAATGTTGACAGTTTGACTTAAATTTTACCTTCAAAAGAAGGTAAAAAGAATCATTTGTACTTGTACTTGACATCAAATTATCAAAACAGCTTCCCAGTCAGTCAGTGATGGTAATCTAGATCTGGACTCTGACCTTAAAAATTAAACAGCAATAACCTCTTTTTACTGGTATCATTAATAATACAGTCTCAAGGCACGGCTGTTAAACTCTTGAGATTGTTTTATATTGTATTTTCTGTATCTCTCTGATGATACAAAATGCCGCTACTAAAACCATGAGCATGAATATTAATTGGTTTTTACACCAACATTTTTGAATAAGAACTAGGATTCACTGTATCAGGATGAATAGAGTATTTTTTTCAGCTTAATTTCTAAACCTCCCTGAAGCCTTTCTCTGAAAATCTGTGTTTGATGCTGCTTGATAAAAGCAATTTATACCAACAAGGATGAATGTAGGAGTTACATATTTTTCTAACATTTACATTTTTTGCCTTTCTTTGATCTGTCAGAAACCGTGGGAGGAGACATGGGATGATCACAGTGACACCTTTGATCCATGGGTCAACCAGTTGTTAGTTTCAGTGTCATCAACAAAACAAATCTTACATCCTCCAAATTTACAACTAGAAAAACATTTTATCACATGCAATTTTACAACCCAAGCAAGATCTGCACCAAAATTGAATGTGTACTTCCTGTTGCCCGTCCTCACCAAGCTTCATGAAAATGAGCCGGGTAGTTTTTACATAACCCTTAAGATAAACCAAACCTGAACTCTCTGAACCCCAAAACCTGCCAGTGGGTTGAAAAGGCAAGTTTAATTTTATTTAAAAAGAGCTCAAACTTACACCATGTATTAGAGAAACTGTAGAAACAAACAGAATCATTGGATTTTCAACTTTCTCGCGATCCTTGAACTACTCTTCTGTGACGTACTGTTTCATCAGGAAACTTGACCAAATCTGAGCTTTAAACTGTAATATTTTATTAGAATTATTTTCTCTAAAATGTAAATGTATAAAAATGGTGTTTGATTAGATTCCATAAAAATGCTCTTTGTCAATCCAGGAACTTTTCGGTTGAACTGCAGGAAGTGTTAACACAGCGCAGATTTTTTTAAAAAGTAGTTTGGAAACAAATTAAAAATGTAAATAGTGAAATACTGACAGTATGTGGAGCCTTTAGAGTAGCCTGGCCAAAAGGTCAAGGAAGATGGTAGGCAGGCAGACTTCTTGTGTGCAAAAAGGTGAAGATTTAATTTTACAATGTGAGATGTAAAGTGACAAAACAATGCAAAAATAATTTACAAAGAAAAAACTATTTTAAAATTAACTCAGAGTTACTCAAAAACATCACATTCTGGGAGCACAGCCTCAACTCTTTTCCTGGGGAGAAAAATCTCTCCCCTTATATAGTTTGCTCAATTCCCACCTTACTCACTTCAGCCCTACCATCATACAGCATGGTGACCTATTCTAAAACCATCATACAAAAAAATCTCCAAGCAGTGTAACTGTACACCAACAAACTTGTTGGCATTTGTAAATCTCCCTTAAATCTAAATATATGAAATCAGTACTGACTGATGCCTTCCCATGCAAAAGAAACATTCATCAAAAAGAAAAAAACCCTCCACTTGGTCTGGCCCAGTGATGACATCACCATCACCATAAATCCAGGAAGTGCTGGGCGGCCTCCTCCCAAACACTAGTCCTGCATGGTGAGTATGAACAAAGGAACAAACAATTAAATAAGTACCAATAAGATCAATGTTATTCACTTCACCTGTCAGTGCTCATAATGCTGTGGCTGATTTGGGTATAACACTGAGATTAAAAACTTTAAAATGAGCTCTTATTTGCTTTAAGCTCGGGTTAAAGTATTGGTGCAGAGTAAAAAAAGAATAATCTTGATTTATCCCAGGAGGAATAATCCTAACTGGCACAAACCAGCTTCAGCATTTTGTTGCAGTGAAGTGGGAGGACAGTTGTTGAAATGATCCCTGATGTCTTACGGCTGTCAAAGATCACAGAGCATTTAAGATCATCCCTTTAAATGTTCTGTGATCATGTATATCGGATTTACATGAGATTCACTACTTGGGAGAATTTATTTACGTAAAAGACATCCATGTAAAGTGAGCAGTGATTTCTGATCTGTGGTGTTATGGTTGTAGATGTGTGTGTTAGTGGATCACTGTGAGCTACATGACATCAGTGTGTCCTGCTCACACCAGAGCAGCTGGGATTGTTGATGGTGAACAGGTGCTGCAGCTGAGATTTCGTGAGTTAGTATTTCACTGTTTCTCCCTGTGTGTGCTAATGCACACGTGTCTGCATGTATGGCCCCTGTGTGTGTCTTTGTGTGTGCATATGGTCACAAATGTAAGCATGTGGGCACATTAACCGGGCTGAGTGACAATGTGCTGTTGTGTGGACGCTGGTGGTGGGAAACCTAATAGCCAAGGACACAGTAGCTCAGTAGCAGCTGTCTCATCTCTGCACCTCCGATTACACTCATCGCTGTGGACATATGGAAAACGTACAACTTTAACCTTTGTGATTTCCATCCTTTACATTCAGATACGCCTACTTAAGTACACGAGTATTAAGATTCAAATGAGAGATTCATATTTATGGGTTTTATTGCTGAAGCTGGTTGAGACGGAGGCTCTGCTTTATAAAAGCTTGAGTAGTTTAATTCACAACAGTGTATCATATTTAATGTCTGAGAAAACAATATCACAACACAGGTTATGTAGTTCTGGGTCCAAAAATAGGTGAACTAAACAGAAGTAAACTGAATCTACAATAACTCATAAAATTGAATACTGAACAGATGAAACTCCTCAAACAAGCTGAACACAGAGGAGCATACGGCACATACTGACAGATGATTCTGAAACAGCAGGGGATCACACACAAATATTACCAGCTAAACTATGAATACAACAAAACGTTACCATCAGATTATATAATCTGAAGAAATAAACTCTTTAAACTAAAAATGTTTGCTAATGCATATGCAACATGAATGCAATGTGTCAAGGGGTTAAAATTGGCAGGACATTAACTACTAAGCCTAACTGTGACTGCAGGTGGGGCGTCACAGTTTGAGGGTGTGCAAGAAAAATACAGAGTACCTCAAAAGTACTTAAATGTACAAGAACTGTTTTGTAAAGCCACTTTTAGGAGGGAAAAGCAAGTTGTAAATATCACTCTATTATACTGTATCATCACCTTTTTATATGACTGACTTTTCGCAAACATTTGCCTATTTACACATCAACAGCAACACGAGTGTAAGTGCAGTGTTAGTTCTTTTTTAGCTCTGTTTTTGGTCTCAACCGACTCCTACGATAAATATCTCTCTCTGTCGCTGGTAAATGCATCACTTTGTTCTAAGGATAGTTGCTAACAGTGCCAATCTGCTGTTTGTTGCTGAGCAGGTTGTATACAGGAGGTGTTATTGCTTAATTGCTGAGAGCATTTGCCTGCTGCATCTAAAAATTATGCATATATAACTCTGTCACATTGTTCTGGCATTGTTGTTTGACACCTTTTAGTATAAAATCTTCAATTATAGCTTTTAAAAGAGTGCCAAAAAGTTATCAACTGCCAAAAACTGATTGCATGGTTCATATTAAAGCATGCATTGCTAACTTTATATACAGATCTTCTTTCATTAATGCAAATACACTAAAATGTATGTCTGTCATAACAGTAAAAGTTTGTCTTTAACTTTAATGCTTCTTGTAGTCTAACTGAATGATTCTGACCACAGAAATGTTTGCATTTGATATTGTAATCAATATCAGGCTTGACATTTAGGAGGATTGAAAACAAAACTAAACGCACATTCTTAGGCAAATAATTTGCACATTTGCACATTTCTGCACATCATAAATATTTTTGCTAAAGTTTTTATTGCTTAAAATTCCCTGTATTTGCTACACTTGCTCTTTATTTGACTTGAAACACTTAAACCTTTTCCATTAAATATTCTCTGCTTGCACCAAATCACCACGTCAAATTACTTGCATGTGAAAACCTACTTGGCAATGAAACACATTCTTTATTGTTTCCAAAGTCCAGGTTATATGTGTTCATTATGTCTCATACCCTTGTCTCAACTTTCTTTAATATGTTTACGGTTGGGTTTTATATGTGAAATAAGGAAATGATCTCTTCTGCAATCATCCTGTGGGCTATAATGTTTAGTTTATAATCTTCATGAATGAAATTAAGTCATTTTGATGCATTACTAACATTTCAGTCACAATGTGGGGACTGCAGTCACTTTATGGCAAGTGGGAAACTGCATTATATGAGTTGAACTGCTCCTTTAATGCCAATTCAACTGGTAAAAACAGCTGGTTTGGCTATAATCTAACCAGCAAAGCAGGTAAATTAATGCAGATATATAGAGAGTAATTGCAGCTTTTTGCAGTAATATTATTTATTGTAGGAAAACACTGAACCATCGTCCCCCTGTTGACTCTGTATAACAATCCCAGCAGGGCAGGTCAAAGCTCAGCCCCTTGTGAGAATCAAACGGTCTCATGTTTCCTCTGTGAGCTTTTGTCTGCAGCAGGATGGTGGTCTCTGCCTGGACTCGTGCGTGCACCCCGTCAGTTGTCCGGGTTACGTGAGCGCGCCTGCAGTAGATCACACTTGAGGAATCTGCAGAGGAGTTTTGGACCAAAACTGAAATCATCCAGACTCAGGAGACACCCGCAGACCTCAGGACGAATCTGAAGCCAGAACATGAAGATGCTACTCCTGCCTTTGCTCATCACCTTTTTGCACAGTGAGTTTGTCAGGTTTTCAACACTTCTTCTTTTTAAACCTTTTAATTAACAAGATGAGAACGTGATCGCAATGGAGGTGCAGCTAAAAGTACGGAGAGGAAGAAGTAGACTAGATCTAGCTTTTTAATAGAGTGTAGTTCAGTTTATGATGTGTGCAAACTTGTTAATGGAGCTTTTGAGTCCTCTAGCAGGGTGTTATTTAAATATCCTGTGCCATTAGTGGTGTTTTACCTATGATATATCCCTGCAGTTTTACAAAGGATTCTACAGTTTCATATATTCAATTTATTTGAGACATTTGGGTATTAAGAATAATAATAAATTCACGAAAATTAAAGGTGTGCATTGCAGAAGCAGACAAAGGCAAACCAATGGAGTGAGTTAGGGACTGTAGAAAAATTATTTTTATAAGAGAGGCTTGAACTTTTACTTTTGTTGTGCATTTTTGAAAAACAACACTTTAATAATATTTCATTCAGACTTTGATCTTGACTTACAGAACAGCCATTCACCTCCTTTTCCTCATATTTCATAATGATAAAATAGTGCAGGTACAAGCATTCCTGCAAAAACAAGCAACAGTTTATACTTAAACTCCTTAAAATGTGTGAATATTTTAGTTGAAATTATAACTTTCTGTATTTTACATTAATTGACAATGTGGCATGAAAGAAAAACATAAATTCCGACTAAAAACATATTCAAATAATTTTTGTACAGTCCCTAAGAATTGATAATTGGCTCCTAAAAAATGAATTAGTAAATAAATTAAATTGAAATCATTTATTACTTAGATGAGTCTTTTTGCTGTCAATAGTGGACAGCCAGGCTTTTGTTGCATTATTTTATTTATTATGCAGTGTGGATGACTCCAGAGTCAGAGGCAGGAGGTGTGATGTGTTCAGGGGCTGCAGCAGAGATTGTTGCAGGGAGTGGCTGAGCCTAATGTTTACACTGAACCCGCTCTGATGCCGTTTGAACCCGAGATCAACAGGGCTGATGAGAAACACAACACGGAGGAGTCTGAGATCCCACCGTTCCAGTTTGACGATAGCCCCCGACTGACCCTGTTGCTAATTGGACTGAGATGAAAACGACCCCTTGCTATCTGAAAAAAATGCATTTGATGTTGCTTTGGGATTCTTAGAGGGCAGAGGCTGCTCTCCAAACAACATGCTTTATGCTGGTAATTGCATGTGAGTTTTTATCTTTCTTGGAATTTACTCATGAGGACCAAATGTCCTTTGCAGAGATGGAAAGATGGGAAATCTTCTGTTTGAACAATTAAAAAGATGTGCTTTAGAATATTTTGTGCAAAATACATGTTTATAGTGCATCGGAAGTTGTTTTAGGTGCAACATGCTGTCGGTACAATGCATCCCAAATAAGTGTAGGTAGCAAAGAAGTGATATTTGGAATAGAAATTTCAACCATTTTGAATGTTTTTACACTCTTAAATGCTGCATTTTAATACAATGTGCAACAAACAAAAACATATAAGAGCAGCTTTTTAAATTCACGACATTTAAAACATCAATTATCAAGGAAAATGTACGCAACATGCTTTTTTGCAATATTTTACACAATATATTGCATGTACAAGTACATTTACCGCTCACGTGGGTTACAAAGATTCAAAAGAAGTGTTAAAAGATAAAGATAGGGTCAGGCTGAGGTCACCATAAACCCACAAGTGTGTTATACAGTTGTCTGTGTGTGTCTGTGTTGTGCTGTGCCAGCTGAGAAGGCTAAGGTTACTGTCATGTATGGTGGCTGCATGTGCATAAGGAAAGTGCAGCATATGTGCACCATTAACAGACACATCCAGTGATACACAACACTTTGGATATTCCCCCTGTCCTCATGCTACAAAGAAGAATTATTCATCATCTTACTCCTCTGATAAAGGTTCATTAAGTGATTAGAATTTCTTGATTTTACCATTAATCATCTCTGTGGTCTTAATATTTTGTGTTCTATGGCATCAACAGCTTTAATGGAAGAGGAAAGATTTTTAGAAAGCAGCATGACATCAGTAGAAACTTCATGCAGCATGATCCTGCAATAGTGTTTGATGATATGCATGTGTGTTTGACCAGGACCCTCTGCCACCGACCCAAAAAAAGACAGCTCTGACAACATTCAATGCTAATTTTCGAGTGGACTGTCACTTTAAATCCTCTCTTTTTTTGGTGGTGTGCATGTTGTGTCTTTCTCAAAGTGTCTGCTGCAGCCTTCTGTGTGTTTGTGTCTGTGTGTGCCTGCTGAGGGACACATCACTGAAGGAGGTTATCAGGTCGGGATAAAGCAGCTTGTCAGAGAATCATCCATCACCTGCATTCCTACACTCCGCTGCTCCTGGTACCACCAGGATGTAGACTCACACTCTGTATGTCTGTGTGAGTCACTGCATGGGGCTTGTGTTGCCATGTTTTTGAGGACTAATTTCAGTTTTAAACCAAACAAATGTGCATGATGAAGACATTTCAGGTGGCCTCTATTATTTATAAAGGATTGTTTTACTTGTTTTTAAAGTTCTAGTAGGAATTCAGTAGAGACTGGGGGTAAAGGTTTGGGGAGCGGGAATGCACAACTGGAAATACTGATGTGTTTGCTTTCACACAAAAAGCAGATGCACACATTTGGTAGTTCTGTCTGAATCCACAACTTTTTAATGTGCTTCTTTATCCTGTTCATATGTGTGATTATGCTTGTGGTTTCTGATTGCACTGGAGTTCAAAAAGCTCTGAAAGGCTCTTATTTTGAAACTCTAAATATATTTAGCATATTAAGTACTGAGAGATTCTTGTTCTGCTTAACAATGTGATCAGAAACAACATTTTTTAATTGTTGTACTTGGCTGACTGAGAGTAAAGCAGACTGTTCTTTTACAACAGTAGATTGATCTTCTTGCTCCTGCAGGTCCCATCTGTCTGTCAGTGACAGTAAGCAGCAGTAAACCCAAAGTGGAAGTCCATGAACACACTGGTAAGACTGTGCAATACTTCTTTTTTCACATTTTTAAAGAAGATCATAGCATTAAAAAACAAAATTGTTCAATGTCACATAGTCTCCTTGGATATTTCTCTTATCTTTGATGTTTTACTGATTTACTAGTGAGTTTTGCCTCTTAATTCCAATCGAGCAGAATAAAAACTTCCCATTAAAAATATATAAGTAAAATATGACTCTAAAAATTCTTTCATCACAGGTGCATCTAAAAAGTCATATCAGAGGAAATAGTTACAAATTTATATTTATCTTCAGTCCTGGAGATAATGGAAATTAAATTGATTTCCGCATTTACTTGTGAAACGTGAAAAACGTACATCTTACATTTTACATTTGCTCACTAAATTTGTCTTCCTCACCTTTTTTCTCAAACAAATCACTCGGATCACGTGAATATGCAAGTCTCGAACAGATTTACATAACTATACCTTAAAATTATGCCAGTTTTAAAGAGAATACGAACATAAATTTCCAAATGCTTTTTGCAATGTCACTCAAGAATAGGGGAAAACAGCAGATATCTCATTTAATGATGAAAAACATGGAAGAAATAACACAGAAAATAAGCACAGTAGATCACACAGTGGGTGACAAAAACAGCAAATTCAGCTACAAACAAATAAACAAACCGAGCTGTAATATAAAAAAGTAATTTTGCTGCTCTGTTTTTCTGCCCTCTCAGATGCTGTGCTGTCCTGCGAGTTCAGGACGGAGAAAGATCAGAACCCTCGAATCGAGTGGAAGAAGAGAGGAAAGGCGGTGACCTTTGTGTACTTTAATAACAGATTTGCTGGTGAGTGACAGACCTGCAGCGGATGCATTCCTGAAACGCCTCTAATTTGTGAAAAGCAGATATTTTGCTGCCTTTCCTGTCATTATTCTTCCATACATAATTGTTTTCTTTGATTAACTGCTTTCCCCTCCCCCCATCACTTGTCCATTTTTCTTCTATTTTAGGGTCTTACGCAGGACGGGCGAAGATAGAGGGAGCAACGCTGACGATACACTCAGTGACTCAGAAAGACTCGGGAGAATATCGCTGTGAGGTGACTGCCAGCGAAGACCACGTCAACCTGGGAGAAGCTACTGTAAACCTCAATGTGCTCGGTATGACGGAAAACCTGTGTGTGTTTCTATGCATTTATAAATATGCTTAGACCAGGGAGAGTGTAGATGTATTTGTGTGAGATGAATGAACAGTAAATTTCTGTAATTTATTTGGTTTTATCCAGGTTTGACAGTCAATGGTGCTTTTAAATGCACAGTGAAAAGGTTATTAAAGACTCTTAGCTTCTGTAATGTAATGTTCTGTATTTCTAGTGAAATGATATACACTATATTGCCACAGCTTTGGGATGTCTGCCTTTGAATGCACATGAACTTTAATGACATCTCATTGGTAATCTGTAGGGTTTAATATGGAGCTGGCCCACCCTTTGCAGCTATAACAGCCTCAACTCTTCTGGGAAGGTTTAGGAGTGTGTTTATGGGAATCTTTGACCATTCATCCAGAAGTGCATTTGTGAGGTCAGGCACTGATGTTGGACCAGAAGGCCTGGCTCTCAGTCTCCACTCTAATTCATCCCAAAGGTGTTCTATCGGGTTCAGGTCAGGACTCTGTGCAGGTCAGTCAAGTTCCTCCCCACCAAACTGGCTCATCCGTGTCTTTATTGACCTTGCTTTGTGCACTGGTGTGAAGTCATGCTGGAACAGGAAGGGGGCATCCCCAAACTATTCCCACAAAGTTGGGAGCATGAAATTTTCCAAAATGTCTTGGTATGCTGAAGCATTAAGAGTTTCACTGGAACTAAGGAGCCAAGCCCAACCCCTGAAAAACATACCCCCCTTCCCATCACCAAACTTTACACTTGGAACAATGCAGTCAGGCAAGTACCGTTCTCCTGGCAACTGCCAAACCCAGACTGGTCCATGGGATTGCGAGACAGAGAAGTGTGATTTATCACTCCAGAGAACACGTCTTCACTGCTCTAGTGTCCAGTAGCAGCGTGCTTTACACAACTGCATCCGACGCTTTGTATTGTACTTTGTGATGTACGGTTTGGATGCAGCTGCTCGGCCATGGAAAGCCATTCCATGAAGCTCTCTACGCATTGTTCTTGAGCTAATCTGAAGGCCACACCAAGTTGGGAGGTCTGTAGCTATTGACTCTGCAGAAAATTGGTGATTTCTGCACACTGTGCACCTCAGCATCCACTGACCTATCTCTGTGATTTTTCGTGGCCCTCCACTTGGTGGCTGAGTTGCTGTTGTTCCCAATTGCTTCCACTTTGTTATAAAACAGTTGACTCTGGAATATTTAGTGTTTAAATTTTTTCACGAATGGACTTATTGCACAGGTGCCGACCTATCACGGTACCATGCTTGAATTCACTGAGCTCCTGAGAGCGGCCCATTTTTCACAAATGTTTGTAGAAGCAGTCTGCATGCCTAGGTGCTTGATTTTAAATACCTGTGGTCATGGAAGTGATTGGAACACCCGAATTCAATTATTTGAAGGGCTGTCCCAATACTTTTGACAATATAGTGTATGTTGGAGGGATTTACAGGAATTTAAGTAATGTCTTTAAAATGTGGATGGAGAAAAGTAGCAGGACTGGCTGTGAAAAAAACCTCCTTCACTTGTGTTTTTATATCAGGAGGAGGATAATAGAGGTTTAATGATAAATAATTTAGATCTTAACATTATTTCTGCATGTTAACAAGCTGTTTGCCAGATACAATCCAATCACTCACTTCCTATTACTCTAATAGCTGCTAATGAACTGCTGTTTTCATGATGGACAGTGTGTTAGCGAGCGCTGAAAGTACTATTTGATTGAACACATTTGTGTCACTGCAACCGAGTTCAGGATGAATCATCCAAAACATTCTGACATTTCACACGGGGAGAAAAAAGAGGCACTTTGATTCAAATAGACTCAGAAATTATTTCTTGACACACATGAAGGCTGGAAAAGGAGGAAAATGAACGTGAAGACACAGGATTGGAAAGTCTTTGATGCTGCTTTCAAAGGGAACTCGTAACATTGTGTTCTTCACCTTCATCGTATGCAGCGCTATAATGTGAATATGCTCCGGTTTAATTTGAAATCGCTGTTACCGGGCAACAAAAGTGCAGGTCACCTTGCCGACCTTTCAAAACTGGTGAGAGGTTTTGTGTTTTCTGCATCATGCTATGGAACGAGGGGACAGCTTTGAATGGTGTCTGACTGCGATGGCACAGTAACTCAATGTTTACCCCACAGCTGAAAGGTCCTGGGCTTTACCTCCACAGGCTCCCAGTTTGTAGGTGTGAGTGTAAATTATCTATATGTATGTAACAGCCTGGTGTCTCCCTCACCTCCCACCCAGTACATGCTGGGATAAACTCAAGCCTCCAGTGACCCTGCACAGGGCAAGTGGGAATTATTCTAGTAATTAGTGTAGCTGATTTTGCATTTCTGTAGAGAATCCAGGTGATTTTTCAAAATGACAGCAGCAGGTTGGGAGATATTACAGAACATAGTGAGAGATTAATTAGCCTGCCCTCAAAATCTGGTGTTTACTTTAAATTTTCTTGTTGTATTCAGCACGCAGGTGAACCAGCAGGACTGATTTCTGGCAATATTGGATTTTTTTGATCGCTAAGATATGGTGTTTGCTCACTTAGCCATAGAAAGATGTTCCTGTGTGATTAGTTTTATTGCCTCCTTCTACATCATGTTGGAAGTTAAATTCAGCCTTTTATATTGTGATATAACTTCATAAACTTTCCCCGAATCCTCTGAACACCTAGCAGTTTTCTCTGTGTTTTTTGCTCTGTTCGCATTTTGTACTTATTTTTCACTATATTATTCAGTCTTGCATCTCTATGGAAACAGCACAACCATGGCTAGAGGTTGACAGAACTTAAAAATATCATTTGTGGAGTATAACATCTTTAAAAAGAAAAAAAGAACATTTTAATTTCATTGGTTATTTATTGTACAAGAAGTGGAGGGGGAGAAACCTGAAATCAACATCTTTCCAAGTGCGCCCAGGTGTTACAAATACTGGGAAAAATATTTTGCTATGTATATTTTAAATTTGTTCCCATACTATCTGTTCTGTGTAAGAACAACCTGCAGTTCAGCTTAGTTTAGACAAAAACTACTTGAATTTTTGCAAAGGGACTGCTGGTCACAGCTGAGTCACTCATAGCTTATCGGTTGCACTGTAGAGTGCATAATTCTTTGTTTTTTACAGATTCTGGTTAAAGCAAACAGCTTATTTTTCGACATTTTATAAATGAGACATGTAGAATAAAGTTATTTTGATGAAATACCACAATCCTAAGCTTAGATTTGGTCAATGGAACAGAAAGTCACACAATCAGTTGAAGTTTTTATGGTCTCTGATTCTGTTTAAATGGTGTCATTTCTACAGTTTTTATTAAAAGCAACATGCCTCAAACTCAGCTGGAGGGTTTCGTGGTTCAGAGGGCTAAGCAGTGAAATTATGGGGACTGAAGCAGTTGGAGTCTTTGCAGAGAGATTTTTTGCACGTTAGGTGTTACTGAAGCCAGAGCAATGACAGTTTAATGCGTGGATATGACATCACCTAAAAGCTGCAGCAAATGAACCGTCAGACCGTTAGACATCCACTAAACAACCGAGTGCATCAGCATGAGTAATGCTTTAAGTGTTTCAAGGTAGGCTTGTCTTCCACCAAAAAACGACAAATTGCATATTTTATAAACCCATTTGTGCTCTGCTGTTTTTCCTCTCTGCCACCCCAGTGCCTCCTCATGTCCCATCCTGCGACGTGCCGAGCTCTGTGTTCGTTGGTTCGGGCCTGGAGCTGCTCTGTAAGGACAAGCTGAGTGTCCCTCCCGCCACCTACCGCTGGTACAAAGACAACAGGGCCCTGACTGCCACAGGAGAAGCCCCCTACAGCATCGACACAAACAAGGGCACGCTGGTGAGAATGCACTAGAATATGTAAATATGCATGTACAACGCTAAAACACAAATATGCAGACATGGAGATCTCTTCACTTCCCCTGGTGCCTTGTCTCTGTCTGGAGCAGAAGTTTAGAAGTGTGTCCAAAATGGATGCAGGGATGTACCGCTGTGAGTCCTCTAACAGTGTGGGGGCACCCAAGAGCTGTGTGGCACAACATCTGAAAGTTGTTGAATGTAGGTATATTTGTAAAAACCCATGCTCACGTATCATGTTTCACTGATCAAACACTGAGAGAAAAACTTTCCCCCTCCTTCCAGATCCTTTGAATATGACAATCCTAATAGCAGGAGCTGCAGGTTTTGTGGCGCTTGTGCTTTTCTGCTGCATCTGTGTGTGTGTCTGCCGCCGACGAGGCTGCTGCAAGAGTGAGTAGAGTGATGTTGAATCAGTGTGTGCCTGTCACATAAACAGTGATTTTACGTCTGAGGCCTAAAAACACAAACGCACATGTCAACAACACGTCTACCCTGCCTATACAGTATTAGTTTTCCACTTGGTGTGCAGTGAACAAGGGTCTCGACTTAATGACATAGAAAATATATATCAAATGTGCAAGAGGTTATTATTTATTGGTGTTTAGGCCAAGAAATGAAGAGGAATTTTGTGAAACACATTTTAGGATTGCAGGATCATGTCTTTATCAATTTTTTTTAATTTTTGGGGGGGCTTTTTCCATTTTTTAATGATAGGTGAGAGACAGGGTGAAAGGGGCTAGAGGGCAGAGAGAGACATGCAGCAAAGGGTTGTGAGCCGGACTCGAACTCACGCCCTAACTTAGTGAGCTATCCTAGCAGCCATGTCTTTATCAAAATTGGTCTGTAATGATAGCAGATTTTCACAACATAATGACTGTGACCTAAAGAATTCATGATGATACTATCATAAAACCTATAAAAAGAATGCTAGAAATGTACTGCATCTTTAATTTTGTGGTTTGTGTGTTGTATTTTCTGAATTAATTACACTTAAAACATGAATCTAGGTAGATGAAGAGAGAGTCTGTAACTATAGTGTGCTGTATGGTCAATGACATACAGCACACTATGACATGACAATGATATTGTCATGTGTGTGGTATTAACGTGATAGCAATATTTCATTATTTAAATATCACAGTTATCGTCAGTAGTGAGGTATCGTATCAAGATAATTATCTTAGGCAACAGCAGCCTTACCAGGTTTTCAATCTTCTAGAAAGTTTAGTAGATCGTAATCACACGTGCAAAAGTGTCAGATTTAAAACTGTTCTTTGGCACAGAAAAGGGTAACCTACAGATCGTTTCTTATCATTAGTGGTTTCCTCATTACTAAGGATCAATCAGGCATCTTCCAGCGAATTGATCTGCATTTTATGGCTCTCAGCTTTTCTGTTTTACTCCTCTCCTTATCGTAGTTACCAGCAGGAAGTGCCGTCAGTGAAAATGTTCTGATAAACTCACTTTGCACCACCAGATTGAGCTCTGATAGCAGAATGATGAAGCTTGCTGCTGGCTGGTAAACATCTAACTAAAAAGTAGTTCAAGGAAAGTATTACCTCCATGTAGCAACCAATACGTAATAACATTTTGCCAATAATGTAATAAGTTATCACGTTAATGACCTAACAATAAAAAAAATGAAAATGTAATAACTGCAGTCGATAATGTAACAATACACAGATGGGACTGCATTTCTTGGACATAAAACTTTTTTTTTTTTTTTTACATTTTTGTGCAGTTTGCTCATCAAAAATAGGTCTAGTGGATGGCATAGTCGTCATATTCTTTCATCCTTGATGAAAGAATATGACGTCCCATGTAGCTCTCAATCTCCTTAACTATGATTGGAAGAGCCAATTTGAGAATTACTTGTTGTAAAAAATCTTTATTTAGGATAGTGTTTGCTTGCTTAGAAACGTAAATGCATCATTTCATGTCAGTATCTCGTCTTAATGAAAAACTTTTCATTAAAACTTTTTTCAAACATTTCTCAAGGAGAAATGATTCAGTCCTCACTTAAAACTGTATTTAAATAACTGGACTGGCTCTATAATGGCACTTAACTCCAATATACAACATAGAACATGAACACTCATTTACAAATGTAAAAAAAACCGAAAGCATATTATGTACATTATTAACTCAAAAACTTTATTACATTATTGCCAAGTTATTACGTTATTGGCTTTATTACATTTAAAATGACCAAAATTAGTACATTATTGGCTGTTATGAGTTATTGGTTGCTGCACACCACCTTAATAAATGCATGGTTGCAAGAGAAAGGCCTAATTTAATGATTCAGACAAGCCTTTTATTATTTTGATGAGTTGTTTTGACATGATAATGATGACAACTTAATATTGTTTGTAAATAAAAACTCACTTTTCTGCATTACTTGATATAAAACTAATTTCAAGTAGATTTAACCTAATTAAACTGGCTTCATAGCAACAGTTTTTATTCATAAATTGAGGATTTCAAGTCCCTAAAGCAACTTTATTTTTTACATTTGCCAATTTTTTTTCAATAATTCTGGTAATTAAATACACAACACTTGTAAATAATGTAGAAATGCTGCTTGGAGCCACTTTATTTTTATTAATACTCACCTTAAAACTTGTGTTAATGCTACCAGTCAGTAAGTAAGTTGTAATAAATGACATCTTTGATTTCAGAGGAAAAGCTCAGTGTGGTTTATTGGATTAACGTCATTTCATTAGAGGTTGTCATAACTTAATAAGATGGACGATGAACTGATGATTGATGCTGAACATTATTTTTAAAGAGCAGTGGGGTGTTTAGCAGCTGAAGAGACAGATATTCTCAGGAGTTGGCAGAGACCAAAACAAAGTGAAATGGTTATTATTCCTCGATTTGTAAGGTGGACAGAAACTCGGCCGCATGAATAAATGCAACTGGTTACTGGCCGCCACTGCCAACAGATAATGAGGTATGTGTGCAACTTCTGATCATTTTTCCTTTCTTGTTTCTTTGAACAGAGGGCAAGAAAACAAAAAGGTGAGTGTTTCTCTTTCAGTTCTCTCTCCGTGTTGCCTGTAAACGTGCGTTATTATCAGGTAATGAGCTCACACTGAACTGTTGCCCTTTTGTCTTTCAGCACCAAGTCCTACAACCCTCCTCCTCCTCCACCTCCCCCCACCCGCAACGTGAGTGATCAAAGGTTCTGTTATCGTGTGGGAGCTTGTTTTTGCTTGCACAAATTCGGGGCTGCCATTAAATGCTGTTGATGAGTCGCTGATAACTTTGGTCCCCAGCTAATGAAAGGAAATGATTCATTGTGCGTCTTCTCTGCAGCTCAAACACTACAAGCAAACTCAGTCCTTCATGATCTGAGGGAGAGACGACTCCCTCGCTTTGACTACAAACCATCCAAAAATCTAAAGTTGCTCGACAGTCGCTGTGGCGGACACAGAGGTCTTCAAATGTCAAGCAAAGAGTTCCTTGCTGCTTTGTTTCCGCACTGACAGTTTGGAGGAAGTTCATGTTCACATCCAAATTTACAGTTCTACCACTTTTTAAAATGTTGTATAATATTTTTTGTCTTCTTTATCTTCAGTGTGTCGAGACTCTTTTAAAGTCTCATTTTAAAATGTTTTTGAGGTCTTTTTAGACTTGAGGTGTCAGGTTCAGCACTTCAGCTTAAGTTTCAGCTCTTTTATGCCACCTATAGTTCACAAACTCAAACTATCTTTTGCCAATTTATGGCAAATACTGTATATAGATTGTGTCAGTTTCAGCTACATGCAGAAATGCTGATTTCTCTTTTTCATTCTTACATATTTTATAAAACATTTTGTACGCTGATCACATGTTATGTTAAGTTTTCTCTCTTATTTTTTTTCTGTATTTCATTGTAGTTCACATGATGTAAATTGAGTGAGAAATGAACAGGTGTCTGCACACACTGAATGGTGCTTTGGAAATTTTTAAAAATCTTTTATACTGAAATATTTTTGACACGTCTATCTCATAATCAATAAAGAAAGATTAGTAAAAATCAGCACTTTGGAATTCAAGGTACATAGTTTATTGGCATCAGTATGTGTTAAAAGTCTCTTTATGCGTTTAAGCTCCAAGATGGTGGAAACGTTGATTGGATTGGTTCGGTTGAGTCAGTTAATCCTGATCACATTTTTTTTGTCATGGCTCCTATTTAGTGCCATCTCAGGCCAAAATTTTATATTTCTCATAAATCAGTTTATTAGCTCTTTTTGCTTAAAGGCAACTTATACATGTTGTATGCAAACATGTCAAAATGAAGACGAGAACATGGCAAACATTGTATCTACTAAATACACCGATCAGACATAATATTATGACCACCTGCCTGATATTGTGTTGGTCCCCTTAAGTGATCAGAAATACTCTGAACCATTGGACATGGACAAGAGGACCTCTCAGGGTGTCCTATGTGGTCTGGAACCAGGACGTTGGCACTGGATCCTTTGGGTACTCTGGCTTGTGCAGTGGGGCTTCTGTCAATCAAACTTGTTCCACTACATCCTGTTGATGCTTGATAAGAATGGGGTTCAGGAAGTTTGGAGGTCAAATCAACATGTTTGGCAATTGTCATGTTCCTCAACATGTTCCTGATTGTTTGATGTTTTTTCCATGTGATGGGGTGCATTTTCCTGCACCCATCCTATAGATCAGACTGTGATCTAGTAAGTTTAGAGGCCAAGTCAATCTTCCTAGCTCTTTGTTGTGTTCCTTGAGCAGTTTTCCTGATGTGGTGGGCCACATTGTCCTGCTGGGGGAACTGTCAGTGTGGCAAAGTAAGATCCACATCAATGCCAGGACCCAAGGGTTTCCAGCAGAACATTGTCACCTGTCATTGGCTTTAATGTTGTGGCTGTTTGGTGTACATGTTAAGAGCCTGTTAACGTACTGATGCTAACATTTGGTGTGAAACCACAGAGCAGATAGCAGCTCTTTTGTCTTGATTGTTATCACATTCATTCATTCATTTTGGGTGAACAGATTAACACATATGAACGCATACGGCACATAAACAATAACAGCTGTGGGTGCATTTGAAGTAGTTCACTATACAAAGAAGTAAATGAATCAGTGCCTTTACTGTTTAACAATGTATTCAAGTTGTTTTGAAATAGCTTCAGCCTGCTGTTGTCCCCTTTACTAATCTTCAAAAATGTCTTTTTCTTTTGTCAGTAGACTGTTGTGGTTACAGATGATGATCAGCTCTTACTGATTTCTTTCCATTGTGTGAGTTTTGTCTGGCCAGTAAGCAAAAGAAAAAAAAACAAGCATTGAATTCTAACTGTTTATATATAAATATTATTTTCTTTCTTTCAAACAGCTTTTTGATTGTGCAGTTTTCTTACCCAGACAGCAGTTTACATTCTTGCTTGACCACTAGAGAGCACCACAGCACCGACTGTATCTGTCCTCTCCAGCAGAGACTATGGGCCTGTAGCTACATGACGCCAGCCTTTATCCATTATTTGTCGATGAACAGTAGCACTATTGTTCTCCTCCTTTTGTATTCGTTGTTCGCCTTATTGTGTTGCCCATAAATTAAAAGCCCTGAAATGCAATGATTTCCTGCAGCTTCACTTCCACGCGTTACTGAATAAGATGCATTGTCTGTGCCTGTCTTTGTAGTTTGAAAATTTGATTCATGTTCTGGATGAATCTTTTGCACCAGGCCTCTGCAGGATCTATAACTGCTGCAGTGCACAGTGTCAGGAACCAGCAGCAGGGATCTATTCTGGTACACGGTAATAACCTTCTGTAATGATCACAGTAAGTGGATCTTATTGATTTGCTAATATAATTGTATGGCAGCTCAGACCTCTCTGACTGACCACTCTGGCTGCAAATAGAGGACATCAACTCGGCTCTAAAATGCAAATGCTGTCACAGTTTGTCACGTGTGGGAAAACTGTATCCTCGGTGGGAGGTGATTTTGGTTTTAGCATAATGACAACACATTATGAATTTGTAGAATGTTTTATTCAGTAATTCCTCTCGCACTATTCAGGGAGTTCTATGTAGATGAAACGACAAACAAATACATTTTCAGCGACTATCAGGAGCTAATTCACACTATTTCATAAACTGTTGGGTAATTCTTAAACCCTCAACACCCATGGTCCCATCCCACTTGTATTATGTTTGCTTAATTAGACTAATTCGCAGGACTGTGCAGGTGCACTCTAGCTTTTAATCTCCTCTTAGTTTGTTTGAGGACAGTGTTATCATTTCTGTTAGTTTGTAAAGTTCATTAATTCCCAGCAGAGCTTTGCACAAATTCAACCTGAGCCAACACAACACCAACATCTGTGTGGGTATGCATGGCTTTTAATCTATAATAATGCATCATTTTGTATGAGCTGTGCTTCGTATATAAACATCCAATTACCTCTAAGTGTCATATAACTGTATTGCAATATTTACCTCTCATATAAAGTAACATATGCACCGATCAGACATAACATTATGACCACCTGCCTGATATTGTGTTGGTCCCCCTTATGTGCTCAAAAATGCTCTGAACCATTGGACATGGACAAGAGGACCTCTCAGGGTGTACTATGGGGTTTGGCACCAGGGCGTTGGCACTGGATCCTTTGGGTACTCTGGCTTGTGCAGTGGGGCCTCTGTCAATCAAACTTGTTCCACTGCATCCTGTTGATGCTTGATCACAATGGGGTGTAGGAAGTTTGGAGGTCAAATCAACATGTTGGGCCATTGTCATGTTCCTCAACATGTTCCTGATTGTTTGATGTTTTTTCCATGTGGTGGGGTGCATTTTCCTGCGGGGGTAGGTCAGTGACATTTGGGATTTCCATTTGCATGAGGGAGTGTCCTTGTTGTGGGCCAGTGTTTATTTGGGTGTCTAAGCCTGATCAACATGGATGTTGAAATCCAAGGTTTTCCATCAGAACACCACATAGTACCAATATGATCAATGTTTTTCACTTCACCTGTCAGTGGTCATGATGTTGTGACTGATCGGTGTATATGTTGAAAATACCATTTCAAAACTGTCCTTGAGTACAGAACCTGCTCGTCTTCTGTCTTCTTCGTTCTGCGGCTGCTCCTAGAACACATTATTTACACGCAGCAAAGAGAACTGTTCTGACAGTTCTATAAATAGTGAACTGATGTTGCACACAGCTTGAGGAGTTCCCCCTCAACCCATGTAAACATATCAGTGGAACTGAAACGTCACATGCAAACAACCAATTCTGAATTCGTGGTTGTACTTTTTTAATGGTTATATGAGCAGACAGATGTGGAGAGCAGTGGTCACTGGGTTTTACTGCCCTGATGAGGTCTGTGACTGGAAGTATCCAAATGATACGCACACACACATACGCACACACACACACACACACACACACACACACACACACACACACACACACACAGCCCTGTTTCCATTACTTCAGAGGACATTAAATAGACTCATTTCCTGGAGATTTAACCATAATCATTACAACCTTTCCCTAACCTTAAACCAAGTCTTCCCCCTTAAATTGAATGACTTAGATCATGAGGCCTACAATGTGACTGTGTGAACAGATTCATATCACCACAACATGAGTAACACGCAGTCTGGTGACAGTTAATGGCTTGACACAGCTGCCCGCTACGCCCCTTTTTTTGTGGTTCCCTTTGAACATCCTAACGGGCTTTCTTTATGGATGTGCACCCCGGATTACAGCTCAAGGGGCTGTTACATCACATTTGTAAATGTGTGCGTATCTGTCGGTGGAGTGAGAGTGTGAAAATAAGTGAGAGGGAGCTGTTGAGTGTGAGTGGGCGGTGGCTGTCATCTAAATTGCATGTCAGGACCACTGTTTCTTTGATGTTAATTTAAGCTTCGAGCCAGGTTTCCTCTGAGGCATCCTCTAGTCCCGTGCTGCTACTGCTGCAATCAGCCTCGCTGCGGCCTTATTACCCACAATGCACTCTGTGAGCCGAGCTTCCCCCTCCCCAAAAACAAAACCCTCCAGGAGCTCCACTCATTTATGAACAGGTGGCACATTGCTCGCAGCACATGGCACACCACCCTCAGGAATTACTTGACTTTTTTTGTCATTTTTAACAACTCTGCTCAAGGAGTCTGTTTCTGCCTGTTTCTTTATTTCCGATATTGTTCTTCCATTGCACTCTTCAACCCCCACCCCCCAAGTTTGCTGCACATTTCCAGCCCCCGTAGCTGTCGGCATTAGAGGCTCTTGGGTTATGCAAAGCTTACATCATCCAGACATCGATGTATTTATGCCTGAGGGAAATTGTTGTGGCAGGAAGAAGACCACTGACACAGGGATTACCACAGGAAACTCTCTCCTCCCCGCTGTAGCAGTAAGAAATAGCAACATTTAAACATTTAAACCCCACCAGACGATGTCCCCTACAGTTTCATTAAATCTTTATACTGTGGTTCTCTTACAGTGCCTGAGTCCTGCTGTGTATTTGTGTGTGTTTGTGTGTGAAAGCCGAGAGGGGGAGTAGAAAGAAACGCTCCCCATTTGAACTCTCTGGTTTGTGTCTTTCGGACTGAATTGTGCTGTTATTTAGCATCGCTCACGGACAACACTGCTATGTGTAATTACAGCAGAAATGGAGGATGGAAATAGTTTTGCCACTGCACACAGACACACACAGTGGCCTGTCCTCCTGCACAAGCAATCAGTCAGGACTTTGACTCCCACAGCAACACTGTGCTCCTTATTTGATCTCAAATAGGAGCAGTGTAGGCAGAGTGTTGCACAGATGAAATGTTTTGTCTGTGTGTGTGTGTGTGTGTGTGTGTGTGTGTGTGTGTGTGTGTGTTTGTGTGACCAGCGTATGACTGTAATTTGGTAGCATCACACAATATGCGTGCCCTGAATGTTAAGTAGGTTTTTTATTAGTGCAAGAATTCAAAATACAGCCCATAATTAACAAACTGGTGAACAAATCCAATCAATAGTTTTTGGTTTCTTCAGTTCTTTATTTTTTATCAGAGACCTAAATTTTAAAAAAA
This sequence comes from Dascyllus trimaculatus, assembly GCA_024666655.1. Taxonomy (NCBI): domain Eukaryota; kingdom Metazoa; phylum Chordata; class Actinopteri; family Pomacentridae; genus Dascyllus; species Dascyllus trimaculatus. The sequence goes on along the minus strand of CM045456.1, from coordinate 14,983,652 downwards.
AGCTGCTTAAAAATACAATCCTCAAAGTCTCAAAGAGAAATTTAGGACGCTGCTGACTACTATTTTCATTATTGATTAAAGTGCAGATTGTTTTCTCAATTAATTTTTGAATCATTTGGTCCCAATTTCAGAAAAACAGCAAATGCCAGCATCCTAATTTCCCAGCGCTCAAGCTGACACATTTAAATGTTTTTTTTTTTGCCTGGCCAACAGTCTAAAAAACAGAAGAAATTAAATTTACTGTGATAGACAACTGAGAGACATTGTTTTAGCTCCACCGATGATGCCAGATAAGGAGAGCAGTTATTTATTGTGCTGCCTCTCTAGTGCAGTGTAAATCTAAGTCCTGTGGTCAATTCTGAAATTTCTGGTTTTGATCCAATTGTAATAAAAATATAAGTCTGTGTTCACTTTTTATCCATTTCATAGTAGCCAGGTAGCTCAGTTGGTTTGTCTATAAGCTTGTTTACACTGTTTGTTATTTTGTTTATCTGTGACCTGTGAGCCCAGGGGTTTGTTAGACATGTTTCGCATATTCCTGCATTTCAACACATAGTAATAACACACCAGTGGCACTAAATGTCTTACATGGAAAACAGGATGCAGAAACCAGGTATTTTGAACAAACATTGATCTTGGGCATTATGCTGAAGTAAAGCGTGATCATGCAAGCTAAAACAGCTGACATAACGAATCCTGGATGCAAAACTACAGCAACGGAAACTCCTGAATAGATCCATTAAGCCAGTGAAACTATGATGTGCACATTAGTTTCAATGTATTTGTGTCCCACCTGACTAACGTTTTTTGTTTTGGCTTTCTTGAATTTTGCATACCTTTCTGCATTTTTGGCAAAAATTCTCTGCTAGTCTGACTCACGGGATGTAGACTGTGGGCATAAATCTGCATTTTAAGGGACTTTACCATTTTTAGAATCCCCGTCACTACTGGGAACAGCGATAACTTCTGAGAAGCAACCTACCATACTGAAAATTTCAAGTTTTGCAGAGGATTTAAATCCTGCAGTATGCTGTCATGCTACTTTTTGCTTAGTTTTTTATTTATTATCTATCTTAATGACGGTTCTCACCTCCTTGTATGCAAATATTCCATCAAACCAGTTCCCTCCAACACTATTTTGAGGGCACACCATTACTGCATCCTTTGCTTTGGCACCAAATACAACTGTAATTGGTTTAAAGAAATGAAAACAAGCCACACAAGAGCGTTCTACCCTCATAACAGGATGTAAATGAGGTGCAGCCAGAATATTCTATGCTGCAGATTCAAGACCTGAATGTAACGATCAGTCACAACATTTAAACCACCTGCCTAATATTATGTACATCACCATCGTGCAGCCAAAACAGTTCTGACATGGACATAGGACTTCTGGTGGTGTATTATGATGTCTGGCACCAGAATGTTGCAGTGGATCCTTTGGGTTCTGTGGGCAGGGCCTCCTTGGTTCTGCTTATTTAGGCACATCCCATGGATGATTGATAATGACTGGGACTTGGGGAATTTGGAAACTGTGTCAACACCTTGAACTCTTGGTTGTGTTTCTCTGTACCGGAACAGTTTTTGCGGTTGCATTTTGCACGTTGTCCTGCTGGGGGAGGTTGCTGATGGGGGGGTTGCTTGGTCTGCAGCAATGTTTAGGTGGATAACACACGTGACAGTAACATCCACATGAATGCCAGGACATACTGTTCCCCAATATAACATTGGATTGTAAAGAGTTGATTAATGTTTTTTACTCCACCTGTCAGTGGTTTTAATGTTGTCTGGTTGGTGTAAGACATTTTCCATTCAGTCAATCCTAATGAATGAATAAAGTCAAATGAAAGAGCAACACCGTGAGGTTATCTACTACCACTGTTGCACATGATTTACATCCTTTGTGACCTTTATGTTGTGAGGCAGAAAAATGAGTCCCAAGTTCTTTTCTGCTCTCATTTATCTGCCTTCAAATTTGAGAAAGAAAAAGTCTTTGCATGCTAGACTCTCCTTTCACCACATACTTGTTTTGCCATTTCACGACAGGTAAGCAGGCTGCACTTGATTTGTCTATAAGGTTGTTTACAGTTCCCATTCTGTGTGTCGAGAGAGCCTTCACACTCAATCAGACAGTTTATGTGCAGCCGCAGAATTAAAGAAGTCACTTGCAAGGCTCCTGTGAGGTGTGCAGAGCAGCAGATTTCTCATGATGTAGCCTCTGTGAGTAACCTTTTCTCACCCTTTTAATGTAAATTACAGAGGTTTTCTAATGTAGATTAGCATGTACAAGCAATAAGAACTCAAACATCTGATTTAAAATACACACAACAGTAAGGAAATTTGTCTGAAAAATACTGCAAAAGCTCACCATTGTAGATAAAGTAAAAGAGAAATGGAAAAAAGAATTAGAAATGAATATATCAGCAGAAGATTGGAAAGACTCCCTGAGTGAAAAATTTAAGACATCACAATCGAGAGACTGGAGGGAATTTGCTTGTAAAGTGAGCACGAGATAAGTGTGGGAAATGCTCCCCCTTAGCAAGGAGAAGCTGCAGGAGAGGATGTGGGCAACAAGTAGCAAATTAAACACAGTTATTCTTTTTGTGCCCAGTTTTAATACTCTTCTGGGAAAAGCTTGAGCAAAACCTGAAACCTTTTTCTGACTTAACGTAACCTGTGAAACCAGGAAATATGTTGGGTTTTCATTTATTAGTAAAGATAGAATCAGCTGACATGGACCTTTTAACATATTGTGTATTACGTCCATGGAGTCCATGGAAACAGCCAAATCCACTAAAACTACGTTAATGTAACAATAGAGCAAATTTTGGACAAGATAAGGCTGAGAATCAGAGATCACACAAAAATGGAATAGGATTTACCCCAAAAACAGACTATAAAATACTTTTTTTCCATAGTCAGCACATAAAGATGGATGAACCCCTTGTTAAAGTTCAAATTAATTGAACACTGGAATCACCACTCATGCAGCCAACAGACACAAGGCATCCAATCATGCACAGAATGTAGGAAACGCTGATGTGTTTCTGAGTTCCCTGAATTATATGACACAAGTCTCCATTTGTAATGAGCCCTTAAGAGAAAGGCCTGACCTTGGAAACACATTTCCATCCAAGTAGTCATGTAAGGTGTGATTGAACCTCTTTGTATGCAGTCAATGGTTTTAACAACCAGGTAGCGGTAGCTTGGTGTAGGTATGAAACGCGCAAATAAAACTTAGTATTCCCCTTGAATAGCTCTGCAGACCTATTAGAGTTTCTTAACTGTGGCATTACTTGCCTCTTTAACCCCACTCGTGTCTAAATACATTCTTGTTTTATTCAAGTCTCCTAGATCTTACTTGCCATCCTGCCTCCTCTTCCGACTCATGTAACTGGACCAGCCTAGCATCCAGTCCAGCCACACCAATCATCTGCACACCTGGTTTAAAGGCACTGGCTACCTGTTATTTGCTTGCAGCTGGGGTTTGTGAGACAGTGTGCTCATGTGTCTCTTTGTTTGGTGCTTTGCTTGAGACAGTTATTCACTGGCAGCAGGCTGGGCTAGTTTTGAGACTTTTTGTTGTGCTATAAAACAGTTTGTAGTTTGCATGAAGGTGTTTGGTGTTAGATAAGAGTTCTACTTCCTCATGCCCTTTTTGTTTTTGTAAGAAAGCAGGTTTTAATCTTGCTGCATTTGTCTGATTAGAATAGATCAGGGAAGTGTGATTCTAACTTCTGCTACAAGTAGACTTTTTGTTGTCTGTATTAATCTCTTTGTGTTGAGTAGCATCTTCCGCCTCCAGTTCCTTATTTTTGTGTAATCGCTGTTGTTAAATTCGTGTTAATTTCCTATCTTTTAATAAAAAACTCGATAAACTTTGGTTCACAGTGACAACTGAGATGTTCCTCTTGTTATTTCCTTTTCCCCTACCAAGCTGAGTTATAACATGAGGTATGAAACTCATGTAGATTACAGGTATAGTCGTGCTAGAAGTTTAAAAAACTAACCATTTTGCCCAGCCCCCTGCAACTCTCCTCAGCAGAGCACTGAACATAGCAGATTGAACTGCACAAACTGCACTCTGTCAGGAAGAGCCATAATTCCCACCTTATCAAAAAATCGAAAAAGTATTGAGTCGGGCAAATGTCTCTTGGTCATGGACTGTCCTGTGACGGCGCCCACTTGTTACTCAAAGCAGATAAATTGTGCACAACTTTAAGCCCTTATGCAATTTAAATGGGTACTTATGTAAAAACTCAGTCCTGTACAGTTGTCATGAACAGGAAAAAGTCAAAATGTAAATTTTGTGAGAAACCCAAAATGAGCAGAAGTCCTTTCGGCAGATGTCCGTGTACAGGCCAAAAATTATGTCCACACAGTGACTAGTACTATTGGTAATCAAGGCTCATGAGGATAGTGTCAGTTTTGGAGCCAACCACAAGCTGTTGTTTGAGGAATGGCAGCTTTCGGTGTTTTGATTTTGGCTTCATTTTGCAACCTTGAAGGTTGGCACTGGATTACTTCAGTCAGTCCCAAGAATTGCAGTAAACAGGTACTCCACTCCAACCCTATCCACGTCTCTTCTAAAGCACTGAAATATATAAGCAACTTTTTAATTTTCATAATAGTCCATTTAACTTTTAAAATAGAAAATAAGTAAAAATGTGCAATAGGTTCTAAAGTGAATAATTTTGTGGAAGATGATAAAAGAAACATTGTAATAACACATTTAAAAAAGAATTTACAGACCGAATTCCTATCTATTGACTGCAGTGTTGCCTCAAACACAGACAAGAGGCTTAATTTGCTCATGACTACAATATTTCCAGTATCCCAGCACCAACATTATAACTAATGCTTGTAGGTTGTGTTTAAATTGACCATTTATTCTGTGAGGTTTTGCAGACTTGTCAGATGCCTGTTCAGCTTCTCACTGCCCATCAGTACCTAAGATCCTGTGCTGCAGTGTGCCATTTGATAAGCCTGTTTAGCATTCAAGAGGAATCCTCAGCACTCAAGTACTCCCAGTATTATGCTTTTAACTCATTCCCCCCAGAGGAGCAGAGGAATAGAGAAAGAGAGAGGGGGGAGGGAGTGGAGAGAAAGGCAGAAACAGAAGGATCCTTATGGGAAGAGTGAAATTTCACAGGACAAAAGCACGTTATTGAATTCCTGTCATGATTCTTTGGATAATAACCTCCACTATCCAGCCCCCAAGACGCATTTAAAGGCTTGCACAAGCCCACTCCCGTTGGACTTCGCTGGCTGCAATGTGTTACTGCATACAGACCCTTGCACTGTCCCACCACTTACTGGTCCGTCCCCTGAGCATAGCGTAGGAAAACATCACAGTGCATCCCATCAGTGTGTGAACCGACAAACAATGATCATTTTGTGCACTGGCCTCCGCTAATGGCCGGACAAAGTCTTGTCCAGTTAAGAAAAGGAGCAAAGCTGTACCTGAGTGCTAAGTCTGCACTGATCGTCTGGCCACTGGAGCCGTGATGAGGCCTGATTGCTGTGTGATTTGAGCATCCTCAGACCCACAGCTCATCAATATCCCTCACAGCTCAGCTCTGTAACACACTGCACTGCAGCAGGACGCAGGCATCAGCAAGATGAATATTTATCAAAGCCATAAAAAGGCACAGGAAACAATTTATTCGTCACAGAAAACCGGCAGGGAGCAAAAACTCTCCTGGCCGCATTTTCACAACAATACTATAATTCAAACACATGGCTTGCCAGGGAATTCTAATGATAGTAGTTTGTACTCTCGCCGGTTTGACACAGTTTGACCATATGTTGCAGCTGATTGGTGAATGGAGAGCAGACCGGGTTTAGTTGATTGCTCTTTGGATTAGAATAATTGTCGCTGCTAATCTGCAGGGATTCATTAAAACGGTCAGACAGGACAGGTCCAGCCGCCAGGATTATAAAGTGAGGAGCGAGGCAGCAGCGCGAGTGGCAGAATGTTCCCTAAAATGTAAGCAAACATGAGGGATTCTTGATTTTATCCTCCCTGAGTCCATCCTCAGTCTGCCCTCCGACACAATTCATCCCTTCCCTCTTTTCTCGCTCAGCCCTCCTCAGCCCACTGAACTGACTGAAGACAGGATGGGAGAAAATGCCACCACTCCTCCCCTCTCCTCCTTGCTTATTAAATCCTCAAGTCTACAGGAAGGATCTCTCATGCGTAAAAGATTTACGTAAGAAGGAGAATTTACTCAATTCTGTCCTCATTTCCGTACGCTGTACACAGCAAATCCTCTTCTTTATGCAGCATATTTGAATCTGTCTTTCCACAGTTTTTTTTTTTTTTGCTCTGGCATCAGTAACCATTTTTTTCCTCTCGTGTTTCTTCGCTCTGATTAACTGAGAGGGCGTTTTCGCAACAGGCCACATCTGATGTGCTGGCTCTGATTAGAACACGGTAAAAATACCACCACCCTGCACCCTTCCATCTACTCAATCCTGCCTTCTGTCTCCTCTTTCTGTCCACCTCTCCCACTCCGTCTGCTTTTTTTCTTTCTCCTTCCTCTAATTTCTCATCCTTTCTCACTCCTTTGTCCTTGTATGATTAGAGGTTTTGTTGCAGAAGGTATTTTTATCAAATTCCTCACTTCCTTGCTATGATTATGTTTTTTTCTTTTGTCACGCTTTGTCTGCTTTCTGCGAGAGGTCTGTGTTTGATTATAGCTTCACTCTCTCTGATTACGACCTCTTGTCTCAGTGAGTGGTGTTGTCTTCCCGGCTCTCTCCCTCCCCATCAGGCGGAGTGACCTTGGTGGAATAACAGAGCCGGAGACAGTAGTGACAAGTCTTGTGCAGCTGCAAATGAAAACAAAACAAGTGTGAAAACTTGAGAATATCAGTGCAATTCTTATGATTCATGGGTAAGACTTTGCATTCACGAACACTTAAACCTCTGGAGTTACAGTTCTTTATGATTAAATAATATTTTTACCTAGTCACGGATGCTTCCAGACCTTAACCCTCGTCGTAATATATGAACATACGGGCAGAGAATAGCTATCGAGCCCTTGAGCAGAGCATTTGGCACCGTCCCCAAGAATATCAGTGAGATTTGGTGCCTCTCTTTTTCCTGTCTCTCCTGCCTCTTCTGATGATAGCACTTCCAGACTTATGATTCCTCTGCAGTGCAGACAGAAATCCATCGGACCAAGGACAATATCAGAAACTGGGTGTTATGTCCACAAACCATGTTACAGGAAGGAGATCAGGAAAATTAATGTTTGCCCAGAGGAATTACATTCTCCCCCTTCTTACCTGCTATTCATCCACAGAAGACGAAAAAAACAGAGTAATGAACACGAATCACTGTATGTAGGATAATATCACTTGCACAATCTGTTTGTTTCATTTGGAAAGCAACAGCTCACAACCCGTGGAAGATACTGATATGATATGATAAGATATGATACCGAGAAAAAGACACACTGCAGGTAGTGTGTGTAAGCTTTACAGTTTCTCTCTAGGTAATAAAGCCTGTCTTTGTGTTTCAGTGAGCAGGTGCACGCTGCAGATCAGAGCGAAGTCGGCCAAAAAAGATGACAAAGAGAGTTAAGGGCTGGTTGCTGAAAAGCTATGGTGTTGACAAATCAGCCAGGCAGGGGTGTGCAGTCACGGTAGAGACTTAGTCGAAGCTGTGAGGCAGAGCGGCGCTTGAACACGGTCGGAATGACAATTTGGCAGGTATGTTTACCGTTTTTACTGAACTAATTCAAAATATTATCATGCTAATAATGAATAAGCCGATGATCAGAGTCAGGTGAATTTAAAACCTGGAATTCTATCTAACGGATGTTTAGATATTCAGATCAAAGTGTCTGGCTTAAACTGCAGTCCGTACACTGTTAATATAACTAAAAACCAAAAAGTGTTACAGCCCCAGAGCCTTGTTCCTGTGCTTTCTCTTGCGGGCTGTATAGGTAGATATTATTATCATATTATTATCTAATTAGCTTGGTACACCTGGCCAGTGTCTCTAGAGTATTCAAGCCTGCTTGTTGAGTCGTCAGATCTTCCCTCTCTCCCTTCCAGCCCAGCATGCTCACACTCTTTATGCTGTTTTGCTTTGCCTCACACTGACAACATGCACCACATATTAACAACCAACCACCACTGATGCTGACTGCTACAATTCATTGTGTCTTTGACTTTTCTTTAATATATTTCTGTAAGTTTCAGAAAAAACTCTTGGTGCATCTATTGTCGTTGTAAGGGCCAGTCGGAGCATGAGTGTGCGTGAAAAGATTAAAAACAAAATTAGGTTTAACTGGTTGTTTCCTTGATTAATCTTACAAAATACCTGCATCTTTGTGGTGAACCATATGAACCAAGCAATTTTAACAATTTTTTAATGATTTGTCAAGTCACAGTCATATAGCACATTTAAAACAAACAGCCAGCCGCTGAGCCAAAGTGCTTTCCAGTAGAGAAATCAGATTTAATTTACCTAACAAATTGAAATATTAAAGTTGAAAACCCAAAGTGATTTATGATGAGTTTTTCCTGCTGAGCAATTTAAATATTACGGTTAAAACTACAAAATTACACACTGAATTTCCAAATTAAGCTGATTAAAATAATAGTTAGACTTAAGACCCTACGCTACTGTTGAAATTTACTCGACATATTTCAAAACCAAATACAGAAAACCCAATAAATGTGCATATTTGTGACAGTGTAAAGGAACTTTTAACTGGCAGAACCAGGCTCAGGGAGGGCAGACATCTGTCTTGACAGGTTGGGGTGAGGTTGAAAGGTCTAGAGAAAAGAAAAACAGAGGCAAATGGAAAATAAACAAAAACACATAAACACTGGACTGAACCAGCATCCACAGATCAGACCTCTGCAGCTCCAGAGACAGAAATACCTGCAGAGAGTGAAAGAACCGAGAGGCCAAACTTCAGTGTATATAACTGCATGGAGGAAATGAAAAAGATAAACACATTTGAAGAAAGTCATATGTACAGAATAGCCAAGGTGAAGTACATTGGATAGCCTTTTATATTGTACAGTGCTGTGCAACGACGCTGTAGAGTTTAGATTCTTATCCATCACACAGTTCCACCAGGGAGGTGAATAGTCCCAGATTCATTCTGCAGCATGACAACACCACCAAACACTCAGAGCGACAAACAACTATCTTCAGAGTCCTTCAGCAGATGATATGTCCCCGGAAGAGCCACGATTTCATCATATAGAGTCAGTCTGGGATTATATGAAGAGACAGAAGACACACAGACAGACCAAATCCACAGAAGAGTTGTGGAAACTTCTCCGAGATGCGTAAAACAAACTTCCAGACGAAACCTTGAAAACTGAAAACACGACGAATATTGATTTAATTAAAAGACTACTCATGGAGTTAGTAAAAGCATTCTCTTGAATTTTAGAGTCTGAAATATTTACACAGGACAACATTTATACAAAACATTTCAAGGTTTCATCGTTTTGAAAGTGCTGCACCGACTTGAAGGCTGTTTCAGTGTTCAGTGCAGTTTGATAGTTTGGATTACTTATATAACTTTTTAAAGAATGACCTACCAGCACCTCTAAAGTTTAATAGTTAATCCCTTATATCATGTTTGTTTAATTTGTATAAAAATTAAACTGCTGGTGAGAAAAGTCTTGTGTGTGTTTTACTGTTTCCTGGATCACTAATTTCTTGGATACAAGGCCTCATGAGCTCATTGCTCCCTCTCAAGGAATACCCTTCTCCCACCTGCGACACAAGGGAAGGAAACAAGGAAGAGACACAAGGAAAGAAGAGTCGAGGTAACGGGTGTTTAACAAAATGAAACATCCTTAAATCAGAGCCGCTGTTTTAAAACGAGAACAACTGGATATGACACCTGCATCATGCGAGGATACAGAACTTCCTCTTTCCTCGAGGTGCATTTAAAGGAACTGAAACACCCTTCTAGATCCCACGCTGAGGTCAGTTTTCAGGTCACAGGTGGGCGGACGGAGGACAGAGGAGATAAGAAAGCTCAGAGTAGAGAAATGAAAGGAGCCTATAGACCTGCACATAGCCAAAGCCCTTATAGGAAAGTCTCGCCACTCAGCAGCCATCTTCACTTTGTCGCTTAATGAGGTGTAAAAAGTGCTTTTCCCCTTCAGGGTCCACTTCTACCACACATGTACACAGCTTCATGACACTCTGCAACAACCAATGGAAGACTGGGGTCATCCATTTATTTCTATAATTCTGGGTTTCTCACTCACACTGGCCAAAAATGCATCAAAATGCAACGTTTTTGTGCTCTTAAACTTATCATCATGCCTAAAAGTTGAGAAGCATCATACTGCACATCTCATAACATGCGGGAGGGGAAGATTTCTCCGTCTATGGCTGAGTGCTGTCAACACACAGAATAGGGACGGCAGCCGCTGCAGCCTAGGGGAACACATACGTTTTATGTGGAAAGCATTTTGTGACAGGTAGAGCCCTGCCTAGAATAAAGTTTCGCAGTTTGTCCTTCGAGCTAACTCCATTTTACCTTCCTATACATTCACAGATGATGATTTAATATGACTGCAGTGTTTCCAGGTACTGGGACACAATCTAACAAAATCTGTGCAGGTTTTCTTAGTCCTGGTTGCAGTAGGAATCATATGGAAGCTAATCAGTGTCACCAGAAACTCCATTTGAATGATTTAGATTGAATGGTTGAAATAAAATTTGAATTTGAATACTACAATTTAACTGTGAAGAGTCGAATCTGAATTGTGAAAGCTGAATGTAGAGAATTGAAAGGATTAAATAGGATTTCAGAGGAACAGAATTATATTTCTAACTATTACCGGTACATTGGGTTTCAAGTTAACTGTAATACGGTTTCAATTTCATAACATGATTCAAATTCAAATTTTTATTTCAGTTACACAAGCTGAGCAATACCAATTCAAATATAAATCATTCAAATTCAGTTTCGGGTGACACTGTCTTCCTTCCATGCTTTGATCGTTTATTTGTCATATGCAGGTTAACACACAGTCAACTATGCAATTACATGTTTTGGACAAGAAGAACCAATCAACTCACTATTCGCAACACTAGAAAAACTAAAAACACCAAAAACACTTAATGCAAAATAAGTATAAATATTAATTATAAACATAGTCATTAATTAGTTAAATTTCATTAATATGTAGGTGCAAATGCAGTTGCAAGAAGATCAACTTTGATCTGTCGACAGAAGACAGTTTGAAAGCCTGAAGAGGTGGCTTTATTTTCACCAATATGATATTGTTTTACAGACCTCCACTGATTGGATGTTTCCCATTCTGGCTGTTAGGAAGCAGATGATGTCTTTGGCAATCCAAAATTCTCTCACAGAATTCTATTCAGCATTCTTTAAGTGATGAATCTCTGCCAGAAAAACTCTTTGCAACAACGTTATTAGCTGTATTTCCTAATGTGATGACCTGCTAACATGTTGGCGGAGAAAGTGGCAGCCAAGCTGGTGGCTGATTAGAGCGGCGCTGTGTAAAGTGCAGGCAGGTGGCTGGAGGTTGACGAAACAAGCAGACCGGGTAAGCAGGCGGAGGCGTAGTGGATCTGAGGGCACACAGAATGCAGGGTTAATCCAATAAGACAAAACAACAAATAAGATCAAAACACTAGTTGTACAAAGAGACTGAGGAATGCACCACGCAGGCTGACAGAGCAACGCTGACCGCAGATAACCGGGGATGAAATGCTGCTGGGCGGATGACAGACAGATACGTAGGCTGACGAACAGTCAGGAGGCCGGGAGGAGGTGAGGAGCATCACGACACACATATGGAATAAGAGAAAGTGAAGGTGGGCAGAGGAGAGGCAGGGAGAAAAAAGGGAAAAACACCAGAAACACAGAGGATGAAGAGGCACGACCGAAACCGTGACACAGCGAGACCCACGGGGAAGGCTTGCGAAAGGAAGCCTTGCTCCCACTGTAAATGGGAGTCATTTATCATTCCTTCACTGCAGATGGGTGCAAGTTATCAAACATTCTTCTTTTCCTCCTTTCGCCATCTGTCATATTCGTCTCGCTGCATCCATCATTCGTTGTCACTGCCCGCCTTTGATTTCCACATGTATCTGTTATGCCACTTGTCCTCCACATTTTAATGTCTTTCTGTAGCATTATTAGCATTCATTGGTGTATGCAGCGCTGTTATCTTATCCATTATAAACAATCATATGGCAACAATATTTATGAATCAACACACGTCTAGTTTATGTGCTCTTTATTTTCTTCATGAAGTGGTTTATTAAACAATCAAAAAATAGTGCTTGAGAGTTTGCAGTCACACAGACAGTTCTGGAAGGTTTTACTGAAGCACAATCATGGACTGATGTAGCCACTGAGATGACACCCTGAGATGATTTATGGATGACTGTTTTGAAGCCTTGAGGTTGGCAGGTTTTTTGAAACTGGATGTGATGAATGAGCGGTGGATCTGATGGAGAACCTGAGAACACTGCATTAACATATGGTAGCAACTTGGCAATCACAAGGTAGTCTCACCCTAAGAAGTACTGCTTTATTGTTCAGTTTACTCCAAATAGGGGCATAATTTAAACATGTAACACCGTTGTATTGATGGTAAAAATACTCACTGAGAGTATAAACTCTTTAGGAAAATGTTTGCTGAGGTTGTAAATCAAGTTATTTTTCACAGTGACTTCTATACAATCAGACTTCTTTGTGCAACCAGAGGAGTCGCCCCCTGCTGGTTGTTAGAAATAATGCAGGTTTAAGTCCCATTTGAATTGGCTTCACTTTTCAGACTGGAGCCTACATCCGTCTTTGATTTACGGTCTATTGGCAGAACTGTGCTTTGAGCTAAATGCTAACACGCTTCTTTCCCCGTTTGTGTGATCAACCATGTTCTGTTTTTTATGTGAATTAGCATGTCCAAACACCCGTTTGTCTGCACTCAGGCCCTCCTCAGCCTGATGCCTTGAGTGCTCCTCCTCCATCCTCCAACTTACCTTTACTGATTGGACTGGTACCCCAGCGCTGCTCTCCAATCAAGCTGCACTGGTCATCACAGCACTTATTGAAAAGCCTGAGATTTGGCGTGGGTAGTTTGCCACTGGGTCTTTGTTTTGTGTGTCTTCTACTATATTTTTTACAGTTTGCAGGTTAAGTAGATGCTAGACACCAGGTTTAGGGGTGCTACTCCCATCTGTAACTTTTGCTTGGATAGTGAGTACAGGTAGGACAGCGCGTTTTTTTCAACTTTGACTTCATTTGTTGTTGATGAACGATACGTCCTCTTTTTGTATGTAATATTACTTTTTCAGTAGCATCCACTGCAGTCTGTTCCTTCTTTTCTGTGATTTGTGCTGATACATTGATCATTTTTATCACAAAAAACCTATCATTCAGTAAAATCACAGTCATTTTTGGTACAGCTGTGACTATCCAGTTATGTATTTGTTACTTCTCTTATTCCTAATAAGCTGCGCACATGCCACAACAACAGTATTACCATACTGATGTTTAGCAGATATATTATTTACCATGTTAACTATCCTATGCTAACATTTACTTTATCACTAAAGCACAATGTGAACCTTAAAATGAGGAGAACATCATTAATTTTGCAGGTGTTTAATCATAAACCAAAGACCAAACCTGATGTCGGTGCTACATAAAAAGTCAAGAGATGATCAGAATTAGTAGAACTCATCCCAAGGGGAACATGAACACCTGTATCAAATTTTTACGGCAGTGCATCCAATGCATCTATATTTTCACCACTGAGTGGCACTACAGGAGAAGTCACTAGGATTCATCCTCTGGGTACCAAGAATATCATACAAGTTTATTCAGCTGATTTTGAGTTATACGTGGTTGAAGGACCAACCACCTGGCCTGGAGCCACGCCGCTAGTGTGGCACAAAATTACTCAGCAGATGCTTTTAAATTAGGATATTTGGTTTACAATGAGGGCTGCATGGTGGAGCGGTGGTTAGCAGCGTTGCCTCACAGCTAGAATATCCCCGGTTCGCGTCCCGGTTAGGACTCCTGGGGTCTTTCTGTGTGGAGTTTGCATGTTCTCCCTGTGCATGCGTGGGTTTTCACCAGGTACTCCGGCTTCCTCCCACAGTCCAAAAAACATGCTGAGGTTAATTGATTATTCTAAATTGTCCATAGGTGTGAATGAGAGTGTGCTTGTTTGTCTCTATATGTAGCCCTGCGACAGACTGGCGACCTGTTCAGGGTGTCCCCTGCCTTCGCCCGAGTCGGCTGGGATAGGCTCCAGTCCCCCCGCGACCCTACAGAGGGTGTATAGATAATGGATGGATGGATGGTTTACAATGATGCAACACACAGAAAATTAGTAAGTCCTTGAGAAATATTTGCCTTTTTTTTTGACTGACTGATGAACTAAGCGACAAACACTAACATTATATAAATAATATTGTAGTATTTCTTGTGCAATATTTTATTATCATGTGTAATATTATTTTTCTAACCCAGAAACTTCACCACTTCATAGTTTTCTATTCCAGTCTTATTCTAGCTTGCTTGTTTTTATTTTGAGTAATGCGTCATATTTACATTATATTGCTTTTCTTTTAGGCGCTGCATTTATTTCAATGTTATGTATTTTTTTGCTGGCACAAGAAATTTCTTCACGATTAATAAAGTTCCATCTTATCTCATCCTACAACATGATAAAGAATATTTCTCTGTTTGCTGACAAACCATTTCAGCACTAGTTGTAAGATTTGCAATCAAGCCTGTGGGTTTTATTATGACCCCCCATGCTGACAATAATAACCCCCGCCACTTCACACACACCATATTTCCTAACTTTCCCAGCCAACTCTTCTGTTGTCTCCTCATTTAGGGCTCATTTTGTCTCCTCTCCACCCCCACTCCTCTAACTCACCACCCCACTACACGTTCAGATCTTTGTCTGTCGACCTCTGGCACTCGGTTGTTTTACGCGTCCATACATCACAGCTTGGCCACCCCTGGCTGTTTACTACTCTCTGTTGCCCCATCTGCTCTGCACCCCCACCCCCCCGTCGACCCCATCCCCCATCCTCCCACGGGGCACAAACCAGGGATTCGTAACCCTTGTCATTGGTTCTCCTGTCAGCCAGGAAGTCACACAGGAACTGAACTTACAGATGCTTCAAACAGGAAACTGCAGGGAGGGAAATGATGCCTGTGTGGGCAGAGATACCACATACGAAACTCCATATACATGGAAACATTACTCGAGTGATGAAGACAGTTGATAACCGCAACTACTGTAAAACGGCAGCACAAAGTTAACATTTAAATGGTTGCACGTTATCAGTTTTATGCCTCATTAGTGTCATCTGGTGCACCATTACTGCCTCCACAAAACATAAATAATTACAAAAAAGAAATGAAGGAAACATGAATATGAAAAATAACCAAAACAAAAGTCTCAATTTCTAGTTTTAGCAAGAAAAAAATGTTTTTGTCTTAAGAAAATCCTTTACATTATGTGTTTTTGCATCATGATGACATATTTGGTTATTTGTACATCCTCAATTGTGTTCTTTTTAACAAGAAATTCCTTGTTATAGAAGCAAATCATTGATCCAATCTGGCGCCAAAATCCCACACAATAAATATGCACAGCTGTCCAAAGCAATACAAAAGCAGCCCGACAGACGTAATGGTTACAAAGGAACTGCCACATGTTTACATTTGTCACACTATTCATAGGATTTAGGCTGTGTGGCGTTTGTGTGGGCCCTGGCTGCATTTTTGACTTGTTTTAAGAGCAAATTAAAAAATCATATTACAGCTAGAGTTCAACTATTATTCTTATAACAAGAAAAGCTGTTGATTTTGTGCTATAAAGACGCATGTCTTGATCTGATTTTGTTACTACCGCAAACGGCAGAACGGTTTATAATTAGATATTGAAGGCAAAAATCTATTTTTTGCTGTGGCACTAAGATTTTGCTGTCTAATATGTGGTTCATTTGAATTTGGTGACTTCCTTGCACACACACACACACAGACTCTTGCAGTTTTTGGTGAGCTATGCAAACTTTCTGCTGATCAGTGTCCTGTCTGAAGAGGAAGTTCGTATCTGCTGTTATGAAACACATTTTTTCACTCGCAGATTGAGAACATGATATAACGGGGGGAAAAATACTGAATGCTGATTATCTTGCAAATTGACTGTGAAAAAGTACATTTGCACATGCAAAGGGGGGAAATGACCAAAAGGAAATGTCTTAGAGCTGAAACGCATATGAAGGCAGGAGAGTGCTGACTTGTGGTTGGGTGGGGTCACCGCTGCAGATGAGCCGGACCTTAAGGTCATGTTTTTCACCGTGCCATAGTGCTTATTCAGCCTTCTCCCTGTGGTGTGCCTGTAGGAGTATCACAAGCGGCAGCCAGGCCTTCAGGGAATGTTCATTTCATCCAGCTGCTCTTTCATGTGACTGAACTCCTCTCAGCAGCTACACTCTCTGAATCCCCGCAGAGTTCGACTTTTTTGTCAAGGTTAAAGAACACAGACATAAAACACAGCTGAGTATCTGGGTCTTGAGTGTTTCAGTTGCGTGTATCCGCCCGGGGAAACCCTGGGGAGCACTTATGCAGTCCGACCCATGAGACGGCATCTTCTGATCGGGCCCAGTGTAGCACCAGTCGAAGCGCGCTGTTGCCGTAGCACAGTCAGATGACATCAAATTTATGTGCAGCTTCTGCTTTTCTGCGAGGTTTGCATGTTTTGTCTGATGAGAAATCTGAGCAGAAGTTACCTGAAGTCATGCTGTGGTTTTTCCAGTTTGCAGCCTCATCATACCAGGAAATGCAATGACTAACAATAATCACACTGTTACAAACCTCAAAAACCGCAAGCCTTTTGGATATTTTTTTGCAGAAAAAAAGGAAGTGTTGCAAACTCTTAACTAGCAAAAAGATGCTCAAGGATAAATGTGCTGTAAAAACATTTGTCTTTCTGTTCTAATTATGTGTTTGCCGCTCCGGAGTCTAAAGTTTCAGTAACTTGGGGTTAAACTAGGGCTCATCTCTTGGACAGGATGGTTCGTCACAGTTTTGTTCTTTGCTTACATGTAACACTCGCTCCACTTCAGCTCTTTTTCAGGTTACCTTCAATAAGTCACTTAAGTGCACTTCAGTTCACTCCTCTTGTTAGTGGTGATTGACTGGATGTGGTTTCCTGCTGCTTTTCTCAAGACACACACACAAAAGGTGAAACCAGCGCTGACCAGTCTGCTGCCCGCTTGACTTTGAACCCTCATTTCTTTTCTCACTCTAAATCCTGTCTAAAAGGATGCATGAATTATTTATAGCTCACTTAACACCTTCAGGGTTCTTATTTATTTTCCTTAACCACATGATGTACCTCTTTTGCTTCCCTTTAAGAAGCTTTAGGGTTATTTAAATAGCATCATTCCACACTGTTCCACGTTGACTGTGTAATCACGTTTTTAGGTTTTCAGTTTCTACCGGGGGAGCTCTGAAAAATAGTTTTTGAATAATTGGTTGATATGGTCTGCACTTATATAGAGCTTTTTTCTACCTTAGTGGTATCCAAAGCACTTTACAATGTGTTTCACATTCACCCATTCACACACCAATGGCGACTGAGCTGCCATGTAAGGCACTTGCCTGCCAGTGAGAGCAACTTTGGATTCAGTGTCTTGCCCAAAGACACTTGAGCATGCGGAGTGGCCCGGGATCGAACCGCCAACCTTGCGATCAGTGGACAACCCGCTCTACCACCTGAACCACAGCTGTCCCGTATAAACTTTACATCCAAACAAGTTAAACAGAAGTGTATGGAAACAGTAACAGTGTCTTCTTTATTTGTATTCCAAAATAAGACAGAATAAGATTTGTTTGAGCCAAATCTGTGACATAAAACTGCTTCTCTACAGAATTTTAGTTGTTTATTAGTTTATTGAAAGTGTGGGATTGTAATTATTCAGGAAAAATGTGTAAAATAACTTTTAACTGCAGAACTTCAGCTTTATACATTTATTGAACGTGTTTGTAAAAAAATGTCTCTGCAACACTTGATGAAAATGTCACTGCACTTTTTTGAATTAAGAATTTACCTTTAAATTTTAATCTTAATTTTTCAGTCTTTTATTTGTTTGATGTTGCTTCCAGATATTTTTTGGTTTGTTTACAGTGTGGATTTTTGCATCCTTCAATCAAACGTAGGTATTCTAGCTGTAATGTACGTAATTATTTTCACCCATTTTTCAAAATCTGTTATCCCCAGAAACTTATAGATTTCCACTAGAATGTAAAATGAAGTTTGTTGGCTTTGAACGATGTTTGGCAGCGCAGCATGAATTTGTAATGGCTGACTACCCTCATCATCATGAAGTGAGCTATTCATGCCAAACCCTCTCAGTCAGAGCGCCTCAGGTAGAGTCCTGACAATGATCTGTGGCGGTTTTCTTCTGAAGACTAAAATCAACTTTTTTCTTCCTAAGCAATCCATTAAAGCTGAATATAAACAACATTCTGGAGAGATTCCACTCAGGCCCTTTAGGTAGAAAACCTGCAGCAAAACAACCTTTGATCTGACGGTGATGGTTTCAGTCTCATCTGGTTTCTTCTTTGTTGAAAACCTTGAATGTCATTCTTTGTGTAAAGAGCGTGGTAATTATTAGCATCCCAACTGTATTTTTTGTTGTGTTTTGTTCCCAACGTACCCAGAAAATCCAAACACCTCTCAAATTACCCAACACAAGCAATTCAGCAGTGAGTTAAACCCCACAGTGAAAGTGGCACAAGGGCTGATTTAAACAGTCACGGTGTCTCTGTGATTACACTTGTCTTTTCTTCACTTCTTCTTTTACCCCGGAGACTCCCCTCACCAACCCTGGCTTTGTTGTTGCTCCTGCCTGCATACAAAGTAGTCCAACCAAGCATGAGATGGTTGTAAAAATGTTATCTCACATACTGGTGACCTTTCAGGGGCATCGTGCCAGGGAAACACTCCAGCTGAAAGCCCTGAATGGATCAGTGATGACCCATGTATCCCCCCCCCTCCCAACCCAACTGGTTGTCACACTTGGGTGACTGCATAGAAAGACCTTCTCATTCCAGGCTTCTAATGGCCGCCTCTGGGCAGCCTGAAGCAGGAAGTCAAACACATACTGGGGGGAAAATGGGGGAAAGCTGCAGTCTCAGTGAAGACATGTTTTTGAGAAAATATTTCCTGTCACTGCGAAGTCTGAAATCAATCCCGAGAGAGAAAATGAGAATGGAGGGGGTTGCTGGAAACTCCTGTGCCGGGGAAAATGTAACTCTGCACATAGATGACACAGTTCTGGTTTGGAATGTCAGTGAGCGGTAGAATTTTATCATACGACAGAAAAGTCGAATTACCAGAGAATTTACAGTATTAGTATTAAATTGTAGACGTTTTTCTTTTTTCTGTTCCACAGCTTGTTGCTGTCACAGCTAAACAGCAGGGTTAAGAAATCCTTTTTGCCTTTTTAAAAGAAACTCTATTCAGGAGAGATGTTAACAATGTTTGATAAAATACCTAAAGACTTTAAAAGAAGACAATGATGATATGTTTTTATGCTGTTGCAGTTGTCAACGAATCCCATGAAAAGACCAGCAACCATTAAACTGGGACAGCCTTAGACCTTGGTCATTCTCCCTTGTGGAGGAGCACGTGGACAATGCACACCACAGATGCACTGTTATTGGTATTATACCAGTTTCTAGTCCATGCAAAGGACACATCCCATTATTGCACAGAAGACCAGCATCTATGTATTCCATGCATGCACACTACTGCCAGGCATGCCAGTATCAATTGTCTGCATGGACACCAACTTTGGGCAGATAACAAAAGTTACATCACTCTGACCTTTGCCAACACTCATGGATGTGTAACACCGGAGCTACAATTTTCAGATTTGTGATTACATGAGTGTTCACTGGGGTCCAGCAGCGCATAAAGTGTATTTGATGTGTAATTGGAATAAAGTACCATTGTGAATTATTCTCATTTATCTTTCTGCCTTAATGATAGCAGTTTACTTTTGTGGATTCTTTCTTCCATTAGACTGGTATTCTAGTTTCTGCCAAAGTGTAAAAATTAGGTTTACTAATCCTTTGATATCCATGTTTCTTCAAAATCTTCTGCTGCAGCTCATCTGCTATTTTCTTTGAGTAGGATTACAGTGTAAAGAAAAGGAAATGACAAAAGTCTAATGACAAAATCTTACATTTTTATGTTTGGGTGAAGCAAACACGTAAGCTGGAAAAATGAGAAACTTCAAGTTGACTTTCTCTAATGAAGCTGATGCAGTGCAAACTGTTCATTTGAGATGAAGATTTAAGTACATTTAACTTAAACCAGTGAAATTATTTTAACCTGGTAACTTAATTTGGATAAATTGATTCAATTGCTTGTTACCAAATGAAGCAGTTCATTTAAGCTGTTCCAACAATTCTGTTTTTTCAATGATGTGCAGTAAATTTCATCATCTGTTGGTGTACACGAGGCTCTGTGTGGATGTCCGTGCACCTTGTAATTTTTTGTAGCTGCGCAAACTACAGCATCTGCATAACCCCTTTGCTGCTAGTAAAGCATCCTCTAAGCAACTAGAAAGTAATATAACAAGAACAATTAAGTTTCTGTGGCTTTTGCAGCTTTTTGAGTGCATGTCTGCAGAGGAGTGTAAGGTGTGAAGTCTGCACAGACCCTCCCCTCCAGATGCTACTGCACAGCCTAAAATCCAGCCTTTATGCTTGAAGCCAGTGCACATGTTCGGCAGTAGTAGTAGCATGCATTGTAGACCTACTGCGCATATATTTCCTCCAAGCTGACACGAAAGTAGTACAATAACAACTTCTACGTGTCCGTGGTGTCCACAGCTGTCCTTGTGCATGTCCGCAAGGGAGTATAGTCAAGGCTTAACCAGGCCCTAACAAGTGTTGCCTGTCGGGTGTAATTTATTCCTCTGTGACATGGAGCACCATTGTTGTCCAAAAAACTATTGTAAACACATGAATAAATCATGCTGTTGCACTAAGTGAAAAGTCCCCTTATTACCATTAACATTGACAACTTAGTTCATTTGGAATAATTACCACATATACTGTCCTGGTGACATAAAAACTTATTAATGCACCAAAAGTGTAATAATTTGAAGCTAAAAATGGTCCCCAACAAATGCAGCCTTCTGACCGCATAATGCTTACCAAAAATTCTAAGTACACATTAGTGATTCATTTTTGAAGGTTTACGCCTTCAGTAAGAATGAATAAACTTGAGGCTGACTGCTGCAGTTGAAACACAGAAGTTAAATAGTGTTGACAGAGTAAAGTATTTGGTCTTTTCGTGAGATTTGTTGACAGTGAGATATGTTTTAAACAAACCAGTCGGACGTCAGAGAGGGAGGGAAATATGCAAGCATAATGCATATATATTGGATAATGTAAGTAATAAATATAATAGTAAACATATGAATTAATGACAGCCTAAACCTAAATATTATGGAATAATGCCAGCTTTAACACTAAAATGTTCATCATAAATATCTGAGTTGAACCAAAAATCTAAATATGCACCCATCCCAGTCTCTCCTGTTGTCCCTCCCCCTCATTCCCACCCCCAACTCAACCGGTCGAGGCACATGACCGACGTCCCTGAGCCTGGTTCTGTCAGAGGTTTTTTTCCCCCCTCCCTATCCTACGGGTTTTTTTTGGTTCCTTCCCACCGTCACTAACTGTTTGCTCAAACAGTTTGCTGAAAAGCAACTTTGGATTGTTGGGTTTTTCTATTTTCTGTTCTTCCTGCTATTTAAAGCGCTATGAGATGACAAACGTTGGAAATATGCACTATACAAATAAAATTGAATTGAACTGAATTGAAAAAAAACATTTGACATATTAGTATGAAACAATATATGGTCAGAGTTGACCCTTTTTCATTACTATTCACTCTTATATTACAATGTATTCACTTTCACATTCAAACAACCTACTAACCAGATTCATGCAGACGTGTTAATATTGCCAGTGAATATCCAGAGGTCTGCTCAGATGGTCTATGTGATCTGACACATGAGAATTATTATAAACTGGAGGTTGAACCATGAACAAAGAGCACACATCACCATTAGAGCAGCATTGTCTTATGCTACCCTGCCATAAAAACAGCTATTTGAGTCAGTGTATAAGCTGATATAGGGGATCAGACAACATTTTATCGAATCGGCGTCAGATGCAACAGGATGTGAGTGTTTCTGTAACTGGATGCCGGAGTCGCCCTAAATCTGTGAGAGTAACGGGAAGTGACTGTGGTGGTTTTGGCAAGTTTAGCAAAATGATTGCGTGGGAATATAATCAACAAACAAAGGAGACAAAAGCAAAACAGGTCAAGTGGGTGTTGCTAAATCATGAAAGAAAATGCAACAGCACCGCTGCCATACTGGCGGTTATGAAAAATATCCTATTATTATTAGTAATATTATCTTATTATTAGTAAGAAAGGTTAAGCAGAGGGGAGAATGCAATTTAAAATAATCGAATATTCCAGTCCAGTGTTTTCCCAGTAAGCAAGTATGTGTTTGTTTGCCTTAACTCTAGCACTCTGTATGTTCATGTTTCATGTATCAAGAATCTGTGTTTCAGTTATTCTGCACGAGCAGCTGCTAACGGTCTGATAAGAAACAATCTGCTCTGAGGCCCGTACCACGAGCCAGGATTTGGTGTTATCGAGGTAACTTCAGGTTTGACTCAGGTTTTCAGGGCTGCAGTGGTGCTTCACTTCTTACTGCGGTACATCACCATGGTAACCGATGCAATCAAGATGTGAAACGATCTGCACAATTACATTTAATGTAACTGAAACTGTGACAATGATGTTAAAACTTGGCAAAGAGCCAGGAAATGCAGAATTAATGCATTAATTCTGCAAATTAATGCATTTGGTCAAACTCTGTTATCTATATAGTACTTTTAAAACAACAGACATTGAGACAAAGGTTGCACATTTTTCTTACAAGATTAAATGTAAGACCCTACAATATTATTTGTTATATAAATTTACCTGACAAATTTAGGTATAAGTTACAGATCCTTATTATAGGTGTAGATTTTGCAGGTGATACATCTACCTCAATATTTTGGAACAAAAAAAGAGGAAACTAAATTGAGAGGGAGAACAGAATGGAGAAACCAGACTTAATACAAGAAATGGGCAAAACTACAAAAACCAAGGAACTACTCTAACTAACAAACAAAACAGGATAAATGGAAAACTGTTATGAATTAACTAAAGCAAGACGAATCAAACAGGGATCCTCACGGAATAGAAAACTAAACTAGAGGGACAGGCAGGCAGGAGACAGGTCGAGACCAGCAGCAGGTTCAGGCAGGCTGTGGGTAGGGTCAGGATGGTGAGAGGAATGCCAATGCAGGACAAACAGGCAGCAGAAGTTAGGAGAGGGCTGACAAGGAACAGGTAGGGAAACTGGAGGAGGTATAGGCTGGCTGAAGGCAGGATCCAGGCAGAGAAAGAAGTGGGGAGTTCTGGTGGGAGCAGCTCGTGGGAAGGCAGGCGGAGGACAGAGCGGGACCGGCAGGAAAACAGAGTTGAATTGTCTATGGTCTGGTGGAGAATGAGTGCGTGACCTGAGTATTTATGGAAGCTGACTGAGTCCAGGTGAGTTGCTACATCTAGCTGTCTCCACTCCAGCAGTCCAGGAGGCTGCAGGCAGGGCTGGCTGATGAGGGAGAGAGTGAAGGAGAGAGTAAAGGAAAGCAAGACTGAAAAAGAAGGAGCGAGAGAGGGAGGAATGAGGGAGAAAGAAAAGAAAGAAAGAAAGAGAGAGACAGGCAGGGGCCAAAGCAGGGATCGTGGCGCCTTTCTTTGGAAGTTTTCCAGGCAAGTCTAACTGGGATGATACTTGGGGTAGTCCCACAATTTGCTGGTGGGATTATATATCTCATCTGGCCTGGGGATGCCTTGGGATCCCCCAGAAAAACACTGATGGAGATAGAGAGGCTTTAAAGATGGAAAATGGATGGAAGCTATGCTTTTAAATGCATAAAGATACACTATCACTTGACACAATTTACAATTGGTGCGTGAGGTTATGATGCGCTCATATGAGAATCATGCTGCTTTAATGCACAGAGAAAAAATGTTCCGGAGGCAAGCAGACCAGCCTGCCACACATACTTTTCTAATTAGAGTGACAACGGAAGACACAATTAGCTGTTGCGAACTGTACGTTCATATGGCCTTAATGACTCTTGAAAAACATCCTTGTCATCACAAACATACAATCAGAGGGTTTGTTGCACTAATGATGACAGAGCAAGCATGAATAATCAATATGTCTGCCAATAGTGCCGACTATTAACTTGTTCAGCACTTTCAGTTCCATCTTGTTTGTTCTTCATTGCTCATTATGAGCAGTTCATGTTGCATGTGGTTGGTCCAGTCTCAACTGAATGAAACCTACCATTATACTGCAGAGTAATCTTGCAGGTTGCAATTTTCTGTAGTGTTGAACATAGTTTAAGCCGTGCTAGTATGGCTTTCTGGTATAAATAGACGTTATGGATGTTGAACTAAAATCTGAATTTACTTCTGTCCTGCTCCTGGGCACCACAGCTAAATATACGACTACTGTCTAAATGTGTCCTATTACTGTCTTCCAATCTCTAATTCTGCTGTGCTAAATCAGTCTTTCTGCCTCTTTTAGTAGCAGGGAGTCTTACTAATTATCATTTCAAACCTCTAGTTTGGCTTCCATGTTCCCTCATTATATCTGATGGGGAGTCTGGCCAGTTTGGGAAAAAGGAAACAAGCGTTCAAAGCCTAAACAGAGCTTGAGTGAAATTACACAGTTCTGCTGGAAACTACACACTCATAAAGCAACAATAGTGGCTTTGGTGGTCAAAGTGGTGACACACACACACACAGAGACACACATATACACACACAGGGCCTTGTTTTTTGTATAGTTTATAATGTTGCATATATGTAGTGGATGCAAAAACAAGCTGTCTCACTGCAAAATAATTACGGCCATGCTCTGTAGCAAGCTGCACAGGGAATGAATAATGTATTACTAACACTGACTACCAATCACACTTCACATGCCGACTGCCTACCTGTTGTGCTTTTCATACTTCAGTATAACAAGATGTGCTCGTGCTGTGAAATGATGTAGGAGACCGAGGCAATTTCATTCAGTCCTCCACATCATCTTAATAGCGTTTCACGATATTTGTTTTGTCATGCAAATCCTTGCTTCCTGAAACTTCTTGATGGATTTCGACAGCTTCTTTGTTGCTGAGGCTCACTGCTTGTTCGCCTGTGTAGGCTACCTGTGTGCGAAACAAAGCTAAGCCTGAGGAGGGTGTGCATTATTACGTTTGCCTCGTGTGCCAAATTGAAGCCCATCGCAACATCAGTAGAGTGAAACATATTCTAAAAAAATGGCATCCACTGCGTCTGTAATGTTTAATTTGGATTTAGCAAGTATGTGCTGTGGTACAATGTGAGAATAATCACGCCGCATTAAAAACTAGGCTCTTCTCTTGTGTGTGGATGTGAGGGTCCTGCTCTCATTGTGAACAGCTAACCGAGGCATATGGCAACTGTGACCTGCAGGTGTCGAGTCGCAGGCATGCTGGGAGTCGAGCGGGAGTGGAATCATGCTGTCAAACATACATTCACTCTGGTGTGGGAAATTTACAGTTGGTTCAGCTGCAGTCTCTTTCGATGATGGTGTTGTTCTAAAGGAAATTGCCCTGTTATTAGTTATTTCTTAACAACCTGAGTGGGAAACCTGCAATAACACCAGTATGGGCTTGATTGCCGTGCAGCCGGAGAGGAAGGATATAAGGAAAAGAAGTGAAAAATCTTATCCTGCTCGCCCAGTAATCCTTTAAAGAGGGCTTTGCTGCTTCTCACTGCTAAACACTTTGATACATCCCTTTTGAAAATAACTGGGAAAAGGGCTGGAGCAGAGTGATTTTAAGGGGATTCTGGAGGGAGAGATTTGTGGTTATTTTACATCTGTTTGCGGTATAAAGAAGAAAAATCGAAATGATCTGTTTTAGAAGTAAGGAAACGTGTCAGTTGAAACATCTGATGACAGTCTTTGAAATTTTTAAGTGTCTGCATGTTGTTTTCGGACATGAGTAAATGTCACAATTTGACTACACACATCAGTGTATCTATCTATCTATCTATCTATCTATCTATCTATCTATCTATCTATCTATCTATCTATCTATCTATCTATCTATCTATCTATCTATCTATCTATCTATCTATCTATCTATCTATCTATCTTGTAATGCATATTTGCCATTGTCGTACTATTAGAGTCTATATAACATCACTGGAATATTACATTTTATTTTTAGTCGTTTAAAGTGGTAATCTCAACTATTCTGACTCTTGTGTTTAATATTTAATTATTTTATAAGCTCATCACATGTAATAAATTCTGCAATCATTCCCTCTTAAGTATGGTGCAATGGAATTATTCAGTAGCAATAAATGAAGCACAAATCTGTACCCAAGTAAATGTACTTATCCACATTCCACCACTGAGTACAGCTAGATGGAATCTAACTTTGGACATACTCCGTGGTTTCATCACATGGTACACAAAATTATAATGTATGCATAAGCAGTGCTGCAGGAGGAGACATAACAGGTTGCCATGTTTGAGTCTGAAATCTTTTTGTTTATCTTCTGTCTTGTATGATGAGGCGAAATTTAGGACACAAACCAAATTTCTCCACATCAGACACCCAAATCCTTTTGTGTCTGCATGTACTGTACAGTAGGTGTGTAGGACTGGCTGCGAGAAAGAGATACGATGTAGGCGTTTGTACCTAAAAGTAGATTTGTTGAGTGAGTGTGGGGTGTGAAGGCAACTGTTTCATTCCTACTGTTGGCTGACAGCGAAAGCATCACAGCACATGTATCTGCATTGTATGTAGGCTTTGTGGATCCCCTCAGTGTATTAATAAGCAGATATGCAGACCTGCTAAATCATTAACTTCCTATTTGGAAGACAGCAGAGGAAGGCGGAAGATCTCACAGCAGACCGACCATCATCCACAGACCTGTCCATCAAACGCTCGGTCACCATGGAAACAACCTAGTTCCTACACAGCGTAAGGCGGGTGCAGCAATATAATGGAGGACCAGACAGAGCCGTGGCTGCCTGTGGATGTGTCACTTTAAAAGCGACCACCCTCATCCTTGTCTTTTCCAGTTAGACAGAATGAAACTAGAGGAAGAGAGTGTGACACAGTATCTGCCTTTCACTACCCAAAATATTCTCTCCTAGAAAACAAGCTGTGTGCTCAGCTACAAACACTGATGCTGTGTGAGCGGTTGTTTTTATTATTGAAATTAATATGTAAGCCTGGACCACTTGACACTTCTTCCTCCATTTCTCTGAAAATGATGAAGTAGGTTAAGCGAGGTTTACACAAGACTTACCAAGAGCTCAAGACCACTTATCTTATAAACAACATGTAATCATTAAAGGTATTACATCCAGCTTACATCAGTCAGATAACGGGCAGATTACAAGCAGAGCCAGAGAATAAAAGAGAGAGGTGGAGAACAAAAGCGAGTTAAAGAAGATGGAGTCATCTTACTAAGGCGCTGTTAAAAATGAAACATTAAAAGGGAAACAGGCCGACCGGGTTAAGTTGTCATGGGATGACAGCGAGTTTCTAAGGAATTGTAAGAATCTAACATCAAACTAAAATCTCATCAGCTTTTGTGATGAGTGTGACTTGTGAAAAGAAAACTAACTGCAGCTTCCAAAAGTGTGAAGCCTGTGCAGGAAATGCTGTGAGGAGGAAATAAATAGCAAAGCAGTGTCCTGAAGCCCGGGAGACACAGAGAGAGGACTAAAAGTGACAAAAGGTGAGCTGACGCAGTCAGCTATTGCCGTATGGTGAGGCTGTGGGACTGGGGCCGCCATATCCCAGGAAGTGACAGGTACAGTGTGAAGAAATCTGAGGGAAACCTCATGGGGTCCAACACTGCTGTGAAAACAGCAGCATAAATGAATGTAGCTGCAGGTGACAGCCACTGGCAGGGTCCAAACACTCTGCGGATCGACTAAAATAAAAATAAATCTGAAATTATGTTGCAGTTGTCTCAAATCATCCATCATCCTCAACCATTTGCAGAACACAAAGTGCATCTCTCGAAAACATTCAAACAAGCAGCACGGCACAATGGATTACCTGCGAAATTTGCACAGATCTTTAGCTAATCTCTCAAAAGTCAATATTTACGTCAACGTCAGTACCATCAGAATGCAAAGTCCTTGTGTCATTGTTTGCAAACAACATATTCAAATTGCTCAGCCATGTCATCAACATAACAGTATTTTCTGATATAAACTAATATTTTGACTGTAATGCCTGAAAATGCACAAGGTTGCCCCTTTTTTCTGTATAACATCAATGTCAACATTACAAAGTCAACACTGCTGAACGTGGGAGTTTGATTGCAAGAGATTTGGACAGGATTCACATTTGTGCCTTTCACGGTTTGTACTGTAATTTGTTGGCAGACCACGTCAAAGAAAAAGACAAGACTGTTTTACAGCACTACATCGCACAAAGGGAGAAAAAACACACAAACACATCGCAGCAGATGCCTGCAGAGGCTGGATAAGACATTCCAAAAGATCCTTTCTGCACTGCATTTCAAGGGAAGATATTAGTTTGTGATGTGGATGAGAATCTGCGGCCCAACAGGCAGGAACGTCAGGACTTCCAGAAAGATTGCTCTGTAATTTATCATACAGCACTGCATGCACTGTCCTTCATGTATGTATTTACATTTCTAATTTTGCATTTCTATCCTTTGTGCTAAGCTCTGCTGTCTGTCTTGTCTTTTTCTTTTCTGTATCAAAATGTCAGTCACGTCAGGGCTCATTTCCAAATGACGTCTTATGTATAGAAAATATGCAGATTATGACAATTGATTTAACTATTCTGCATGGCTGGTTTGCGGGCATAGGATTGGTATAATACATTTTGATCAGCATGATAATGTAGGAAACAGCAGAAAACGGTGCAAAATCATTTGCATGAATGTGCCCAAGCATTTCCAGGTTTTTTCAGAAGAATGAGAAATTGCTTTTATGTCATGCACAAGTGACTAAATCAGGTGGAATCAGCTCTGAGAATTTCAGCATTTATCTGGGGTGTGTAGCAAACTTCAACTCAATTATTAATATAAATAGTTGGTTGAAGATCCACAAATCAGTCCTACTTTTGAAATGAGATGTGTTTGGAATTTGGACTTTTGGGTTGCTTAAACAGGACTTTTTGGACTTTTTTTTAATTTTATTGAAACTCAAACAATTTAAATGAAAGAAAAAACAAAACAATTGACAGCTCAGTTCTCATTTCCTCTCCTGTCCATATGCTGAGGTGTCCTTGGGCAAGACACTGAACCCTAATTATGAAAGACTTACCACCACTAAGGTAATTAAAGCACAACAATATAGAGTGGAGACTATTTACCATTTATCAACAATGAAAATTACTTCTTCACCCTTGTATCTTTTTACCTATTTTAGTTCGAAACTAAAAACTTTTGAGATTGAAAATTCATTCTGAACTTTGGAAAGTTTCTGCTCTGAAGCTTCTGATCTTATCTAAGTTCTCAGCCTCAGCAGTTTGGCCGGTTTCCACACCATTACAGATGTTCAAATATCTATTTTTCAGAGACATCCCGCCTGTGCTGGCTTTAAAAGCTGTTCATCACAGAGTGTCGGGTGGTTGCCTCAATTCTATTTCCTTGTGCTTTCCTCTGATAACCTGCACTGTGTTTTAATGCAAACGAACTGAAGACTGACATGACTAATTCAATATATAAAGAAAGTTTACAACAGAGTTTGTGTGAAGTTCTATATTGACAATAAATGCTTTCAGGGAGACTAAAATACAGAAAATTATCTTTAGCATAACTTTACGTGTACAACTTTCATCCGTATTCCCCAAAAGCTCCATTTTCTTTTACTTCTTCTTTAAATTTCTTTAAAAACAGTTTCCCATTGTTAGAATACAAGTTTATGTGGACTGAGGGTCACAGTGCCATGAAAAAGTATTTGCCCCCTACAGAAATCTTCTTCTTGCATATTTCTCACAAATAAATGTTCCAGATCATCAAACTAATATTTATATTTATTGAAGATTCATTAAAAACCTACATCAGCAAAATAATTGCCCTCGAAAACCTAATAACTGGTTGAGCCACCCTTGGCAGCAGCAACTGCAGTTAAATGTTTGTGATAGCTTGTGATCAGTCTTTTACATCACCATGGAACATTTCTTTCCCACTCTTCTCTGCAGAACAGTTTTAATTTGGTCACATTAGATGGTTTTCGATCATGAACTGCTTTTTTGAGACCCTTTGGCCACTTCACTTCACAATGTCAGACAGGTTCTATTTAGTGATGTTTGGATTCAGCAAACCTGGCAGTAAACATAGGTGGATGTGGCTGGTGAAACTGCACCCAGTTGCTAGTTTTACTAGTAATTACTTTTTCACATAGGGCAAAATGGGCTGGACAGCATTTTTCCCTCAAAAAAATAAGATCATCTTCTGTTTTCTTTGTCTTACATTAGGATTAGTTTGACAAATATGCAAAAACCGAAGATTTCACAGCATTGTATATATGAAAAAGATAGACATAGATACATTAAATACTCCATCTTGACAGCTCTCCCTTGTGCTGTTGGATTTGTATTAGTTCTGTTCATGTTTTCTCACATAATACTGTCGGTAAGGGACATTTAGTGCGTGAAAATACCCTTTACCGTAACACGATGTTCCTCTGTTGTGGTGTAATCACATAATGGAGGAGAAGAGGAACAAGGTCTTCCAATCCCGCAAGCTGTTTTTTTCATTAAATCCTTAATTTACACCAAAAATATCGTATTACTAACTTTATTTTTGTAACACTTATTGCAATTTGTGAGCCCACAACTGACGGTGCATCAATTAGAGGAGAATGTGTAAAATATGCTGCACAGGGATGTTACCTGAGTCACCGGATTTCAGTTTCAGGTGGTTGGTGTCACCAGGCAATGCTGAGAAAGTGTTTTCTAACATCATAATGCTGGAGATCAAAGGGTACATGTGTGGGATAAAAGTGCACCCTGGAGGACTTGGTTGCTGTACATGTAGCTGTCATGAGACGTCAGCAGTCGTCCCCTGTAATGACGAGTGCTCCTTCCAACATTTCCTGCTTCTTTATGGGTTGCCGGGTTCATTTGACGTTATCGAGCATCGAGGAGCACGTTGGGGGGAAAAAAAGCAGGTGTAGCTGGTATCAGAGCACGTCCATCACCCACTAGCCTTCCCTAATGCGCATGCAATATTTAGGCGGAACAGAGTAGATGTGGAAAGTCAAAAGGAAGAGAAGAGTTGAGAGGAAGCTGCTCACCCACCTTACCTTTGGATGGAACTAATTTAAAAAAAAGCTTTTTCTCTTTGTCTCTTTCTGCCTGTTTGATAAGTAGCGGAGGCATTATCTCACTAATATGCTCTTGCGGTGACATTTCGTGTTCCTCTTGGGCATTTTTATTCTGTAATCCTGCGGCTGCACAACTCTCGTGAAGATATAAAAGGAGGAGTGTCAGCAAATGTATTAAATGGTTGTGCATGTGTCGCATTGAATCAGAGCGGTTGTGTGTTTCGGGGGGTTATACATTTGTCCACAGTAAATCATTCATGCTTTGTTTGGAGTCGTTCTGTGTGGTATCCGTCATCTGTGCCGGGCTCCTTGTGGAGTCTTCAGCTCAAGGCCTCTTCTTTCAGCATTGTCTATGTCTCTTGGATGTATTTTTGTGGGGCTTGGGGAAGTTTAAGTGGTTCCTGTGGACTCACTTGACTGTTGTCTCCTTCTGTTAAGTCATAGATGATTCACCATCCACAGTGCAGCCGGAGTTCAGCTTTTTCACTCGCGCTTGTTTGTTTTCTGTGGAAGTTTTGGAAGAAGATCTAAAAATGAAGGTGTATTTCATGTTTTTTTCATAATGAGTCGCTTACCCCAGAAAGGTCTGCCATTATTCAGGCATGTTTTAAAAAGATTCGGTGAAACGTCTTCCCATTATTGCAGCAATACGCAGAAGGTGAAGCATTGAATTACAGGTGTCACAGGGATAGTATAAGCAAGCAGAAGGTGAAGCAGACATTAATAATTAAAAACACTACATTACTTATTGTACCTTCAGTCTGACTAACACGTTATTATTTTACAGGTTCTCGGAAGAAATCCTCTGCTGGATAAATAATTCCATATTCGACTGATGCATCATTCATGACCCTCCTACTTCCAATTTAACTTTTACAGCCTCCCAATGTTAGAGTGTCTCGCTATTCCTGTAATGGTGACTCCAAACGCTCAAGCTACACATCTGCTTATGAACAGATGTCCTGTTAAATGGGAGTTTATAGAAATATCTTTCAAAAAAGGGGCCGTAATCATGTTTACACATTCCAGCTGATCATTTGGCTTCCCTCTTTCTATATATGCACACTGCAGGGATGAGCTCATCAGACCCATCAAGTGGCCCATAAACAGCAGATATAATTGTCTTCACAGTCTGTTAAGAGCCAAGTTACTCACTCGCTGTCTTTTCACTATATTTGCTGTGTGTAAGGATCAAATATAAACCAAACAAAATGCTCTCAGAAGTCTCATCATCCAAACATCCAACACTACCACCAGCATTTTGTCGCTGACGTGAGCGACTCCATTAAGTCAGCGGGGCTTTTGCCGTACATCAACGCACATAATTTCCAAATCAGTCGAGATATTGCAATCAGGAGAAACAGATGGCATGAAATGACCAGGATATTGGAGGCTCGAAAACACCACCAGCACATCAGTGCATCGCCATGGAAACCGTCACGCTCTTGCAGGTTCCTAATGCCCGCAATTAGTTGAAAGGAACAACAAAGTGGGGGTAGATTAGAGAGATGGCCAGATGTTCAGATATGAATTTTGAGCGGCAACAGAGAGCTTTGACTGCTCTCTGTTTTCATCTCAGTCACGGCGGCGGTTACACAGGTAGCGATGACTAGGGTGGTGCTGGTGGCGCAGACAAAAACAAGTGCAGGAGAAGGGATGTCAGTGCTCAAATCAACTAACTTCTTCAGCATCATAACCTGCACAGAAGAGGCTCATCTCATTTCACTGATGTCAGTCTTCTTGCCCTCCATTCTCCTGCCCGTGACCCGCAAATCAATCCTGGTGCAGCATCACAAATCCTAAAATGCATCTTGAGGACAGACAGAGGAGGCTTGCTGGAGGAGCCATGAGCGAGGATGCGCAGATGTGTCCTCGATGAAGTGTTTCAGTACCTATGACACAGAAGAAGCGACGTACAGCTGGAACATACAAACCATGCTGGGAGGAGGACTAACAAGTGCGTGTGTATGATGTACCTTGACTCCTTTAAGCTTTGCAGCACATGTCAGTGTTGAATAAAAGATACGAATGGATGACATCTGTACATTTTCCTCACATTCTGCCACATTGTAAATTGAATTAAAATAAAAATAAACACTGTATGTTATCATGAACAACTGACAGATATAAAATACAGTAGTAGGTTTCAACAAAACAATGGACGGATGATGCAGCTGCACCAACATGTCACATAAACAGCAGCTCCAATGTGAGGATGTCTCATTATGTAGAAATGGATGTTGCCTCGACTCCTTTTTTCCTCCTTGCCTCCTCTGTTCACATCACTGATAGGAAGGATGAGATGCGAGAAGAGGAGTCGAGGATGTACGAACTGGGAAATGAGATAAAGTAACACCTTTATTCTCAAAAAGAGGAGGCTTAAGGAACATCCACACGACAATAATGAACTGAGTGAATCACTTCACGTCTTTGGTGATGTTGCATAACTGAACTGTGTTCTGGTGGTAAAAGAAAAAAACCTGCCAGTTATCTGGTTGCTTAACCTCTTCCCGTAATAGCTGTTATCTAGTCCTAGCTTAGCATTACAAGAATAGTTTGGAGATTTGTGTCTTTCTATATATCCTTTCAAAATAATTATGATCCAAAGTGGGGTTGTGTACCACCGACTGGGGTTGTGTTTACAGTGTTAATGAGAAGAGTCCACATGAATGCCGCCTTCTTATGATATTCATGAACTCGTGAGATGAGATGTGACATGTTCAGTAGTGTTTTCAGAAATGGTGGAGGCCATGTAAATACATTTTTCAGTGGATGGTAGGTAATATATTGGATTTTTAGTGATATAGAAGTTTTGTCTGAGGAAAAAGCTGATATTCTCAGTGCTCTCATCTTTTCACCATACCTTTGCATTCCCTATATTACCCACTTGTTAGCTGGCTGAATTATTAGCCTTGGTGGCTTCCACATGCTGACAGTGCTCCAAACCCAATCTCCAACATGAGGCCTAAGCACAAAACCTGCTTTAGTGTGTGAGTTTTTGAGAGTTTGAAATAGTATAAAGAGGAGGAATGGGACTCACCATTGTGACAGCGCATGATGCATGGAAGCAATTCATACCACTGCTATGAAATATGATCAAGTCTTTCAAGAAAGTCTGCAGAAATGCCTCAGAGTTCATGTTGCTCTGACTTACAGCCAGTGTCACCACTTGAATGGCGAGCATTTGGCATACATGACTTCCTACAACATAATCATATGCTCACATGTTAGATTTGAGAGCAGCTTTTTGTTTGGAAAAAACAACCTCAGGCAAACTCTGTACAATTATTATAGTGTTGCATTTGGCAAACAGCTGGTCTTCATGCTCAAAGTTTCTGTTAAAATAAAACATACTGTTTGAAAAGACTAACAAGGCAAAAAAAATTAACCTCTACCGTTTTTATCAAAGTAGCATTTTTTTAGCATGATGGTGTTAAAACAAAACCTTTTTTCCTGACAATGCACTTTAATGTTAAGGTTAACTAGCCACAAGCTACCAATTCTGCTCCTTTACCTCCATGTCTTATTCATGAAACAACAACCTCTGAGGACGCTGACTTTGCAGCTCGGCTTAAAAATGCAGGATATGCTTCCATGCACACGCACACACACACACACACACACCGAACACACATGCATGCTTCTTCAGTCACGGTGCACATGCGCACACTCCCCCACCTGCTTCCCCTCCCCTCTCTCTTTCCCTCATTCCTTCTCGGTCCTCCACTACAAAGGCTGCAGTATAATGAAGTGTTGCTGACTGACACGCACCTGGAGGAAGATGATAAGCACCTGAGTCAGGTGTGCAACAAAGAGCTGCTGACCTGCTGGGGGACTGTTGGGATGACTGTAGGAGACATTTCAGTACAGGGGTCTTAACATATTGCTCTGGGCCAGAAACACACTTCCCACAGCCCCCTCACATTCTCTGTTTTTCAGTCACAGTCTCTGAGCACACCAGCGAGTTCATGTGAGTCATCTGCTTCCAAACGCCCCGTTATTGAGCTTCACTTTGAACAGAGCAGTGTGTGTGCTATGGAGCCAATGCCTCTGGTTGCATTATTTCAAGGCAACATTTTGAGCATCTGCGCTAACCCCCTGATCCATATGTTTGTGAATCATTGTACATGTATGTGGGTATTTGTGGGGAATATTTAGGAACTTCCACGCTTTTCCAAGAGACCATTTGAACATCCTTTCACTGGTTAAAGAGGATGTTTCCACAGTAAACATTATCCCGAGCAAGTTTACTTTCCAGTTGGTTGTACAGTTCACCGACAGCTAGTTAGATCTCTTTGTGCTGTGATTTATTATTCATCGGCACATTTGGCCATGCAGCAGTAATTGCAGCATGCAGCCGAAGCGCCTGCATCTGATGGAGCACAAATGAATAAATAAATCTAGATGGCGGAGCCATTTGAACGTTTGACATTTACTGATGAGGCAATTAAGAGAGCAGCACACAAGCCCACAACCTACATTACACTGGTTCATCGTGCAGCTGCACTATGATGCACAAAACAAACCGTCTCTCTGCCTCACACATGTATACATGTACATACAATATATTATTCAGAAAAAACATTCACACTTACATTTTTTCTTTGCTGCATCCCAGTGTTTAATCATAAAGCCTGTAACCGTAGTTTGTTTAGAATATTTTTGCACTGCAGTCTTCATTTCACCCCTCTCAGAGCCACAATTCATAAAAACAAAACTACAGCTCCAGCAACAAAATTCTAAACACGACTCGGGGAACCGATTGTCACATAAGACTTTTCTATTGAGAAGAATGACACCATCTGTCAGAGTAAGTGCCCTGAAACAATATATTTTTACATTCAAGTGACAAAGCCTTTCAGAAGCCATGAGGAATATAAACAGGAGCAGAGAAGGAAGTCAAGTGACATTATTATATTTTGTGGTTTTATCTGAGGTCTTGTCCCAAAATCATATGAGGCTGAATTACAGGTAAAACCCAAATTGAGGATCTTAAGTACATTACTGACTTTACACAAAGCAGCTAATAAATCAGTCTGATCTTAAGGTTCATTAAATGGCTGTTTTGAAGCTACTAAATTAATCACCTCACAGTGACATCATCATATATTTGAAATTGTAGGTGTTCTTCTCAGCAGTATGAGAACTTCTGGAAAGCGATGGCTTGTAAATTGAGTCTCAAAATGTATTCTTGCCTTTAATAAGTCTGTAAATCCAGTGGTAAGAGGATTTGTTTGTCAGCTGCTGTCCAAGGTCAAGAAATGACTGAAGTTAATAATGTTTGCAGTTAAAAACATGTTCAGACCAGCTTTTGATGGATGGTGAAAAACCGTATAATTGAGTCTGATTAGTTGGGAAGAAATATGTAAAAATTAAACTACTTATATTCTCTCTTCTCCTGATGTAAATCTCATATCGTCAGACATACTTTGGTTATCTAAACATATATACACACAAATCCTTCTTTCTTAGTTTCTAGCACTAACAATGCTATTTGTGTTCTCCCCTCCACTTGTAATGATCGCTATTTACGCTCTGGTCACTTGGCTCAAAACAGTGGACCTTTTAACAAGACCAAAGGGATCATATTACTCAACTTCTTCTCCCTGTCAGAGACCTCACAGTCTGAAAACTGTGAAGTTTCTTGTCCCCGTATCACTCTGCCAGACATCTGAGGTCCTCTGAGACAGGTTGCAGTTCTGAAGTAGCTGCACTGCAATGGTTACGCAACTCTCTCCTTCTGTTTGATCGTCATTTAACTGATGACTTAAGGAGCAACATCACACACGCATCGAGCACCTGCTTTGTTATAATTTGATTTAATTGGGTGAGGGGGTACAGAACAGAATGTTCAGATTCTGTGCTTCTATTTCTGCTTCTATTCTGTGCGCCACTATCCCACAAAGCAAGTGGCTCCCAACATGGAGGTCAAAAGGTTGACTCCGAGGGGTCACAAGATGATCTGTGTGCTTGTAGGAAGATTAATGCAACAGGAAACAAAAAACTGTGAAGCCAAGGACCTCAATGAGTTGTTTTTTTGTGCTAAATTGGGACTTTTCTCTCAACGTTTTGTTGAAAACTAGATCCATTTTTTGAATGAAACAGTCCAACAACTTCACAGTTTGAGGCACACACTGATCAGTCTTAACATTAAAAACACACAGGTGAAGTAAATAACATTGATCATCTTATTCCAATGCAATGTGCTGCTGGGGAATATTTGGTCCTGGAATTCGTGTGGATGCTATTATAATATGTGCCACCTATTTAAACATTGTTCCAGACCAAACATCCCATGGCAACAGCACTCTTGGACAGCAGTGGGCTCCTCCAGCAGGACAATGTGCCCCACAGTACTGCAAAAACTGTTCAAGGAAGACGACAAAGAGCCTCGGGGCATCCAGTTTCTCTAGGTTCCAACCTGAACGAGCCCAATCCACAAAGGCCCCACCCTGCAACCCACAGAACCCAAAGCATCTGCTCCCAACAGCTATGCTAGACACCACAGGACATCCCAAGAGGCCCCGTGCCCATACCCCAAAGATTCAGAGCTGTTTTGGCAGCACAAGGGAGAACTACACAATATTAGGCAGGTGGTTTTATTCCTTTATTGTAAGGGGCACAAGCCATAAAGAATAACTGGATTAGAGAACTGAATAGACAAAGCAAGGTTGACTTCACTTTAAAGTAATAAAACTTAACTTCGAGACAGTGATAGATAGAGCTGTGGTTTATATACCAACACCAGGTGATGTATGAAACATAATAATTCAATCCCGACAGCAGTGACGGAGCTCAGGACTCAGCTTGAGGACGGCTGTTAAGTAATAAATGATTAAGATGATAAAACGTATAAGCTGTGGTTCTGTGCGTGACAGCTCACCTGTCTGATGTGAAGAATAGTACACAGTGTGACT
Source organism: Dascyllus trimaculatus (assembly GCA_024666655.1). Taxonomy (NCBI): domain Eukaryota; kingdom Metazoa; phylum Chordata; class Actinopteri; family Pomacentridae; genus Dascyllus; species Dascyllus trimaculatus. The sequence continues at coordinate 14,945,204 of CM045456.1, read as the reverse complement.
TGCTTTTAGATCTTGGCACAGACTGATCCTGTCTCTGAGATAATTAAGGCAGTTAATGAAGTTACTGGCACTGTTGCTTTATTAATTCCTAAACGTGTGCAGCTCTCTTTGAAGATTTGGATCATGCTACTGATTGATGCTGCAGGAAACAGTCCTACAACCAGCTGGAAGCAACAAACTAAACATCAGTTCCTGTTAGCATTTTGTGAGAAAATAAAGGGATACATTCATTTATTATTGGTGAGTTTCATTACTTTGAGTTTTTAATCTCTGTTTTCATTCTTCATGTTTAATGTAGCAGACTTGCTAGAAATTCTGTTTAAACTACATTAGGTCTGTGCTGGTCTGTACCAACAATCACGTTACCCCTCATATTGAACACATAAAAACACACAAAGCAGTTTTTACAGGATATAGCAGCTACTTACAGATTGGACTGTAGCACAGTGGGTCAACATAACACAGGATATCTGGAGAATTTGGAGCTTCCCATTGTGTCAGGGCTCTGCTTTGGCGCAAAGCATCTACAAATCGAAGCTCCTTCAAACTCCATCAACGACTACTACTTTTAATTAAGAATTATAAAGGCTTGAAAGATGGATATCCTACTTTTACAGTCTCTGTTCCAAACAAGCATTTGCTCTGAACACCATCTGTTTTCCTTTTGTAAAGCCGGTGTGCTTCCAGTGTGGAAATTTTGGACTCCATGTGGACATCTGCAGACAGTGATGGACAAAAAAATGGAAGTTTACGGTACCCTTGCAGACACGTGAGTCTGGCACACAATCTGTGTCCTTCAGGCTCTCTGCTATGTTTTGGATTTATATCGGTGCTGAAATGTGTAAAAATTCAACTTTAATTACCATTTCTGGCTTATTCTTCGATGCAGCTGCAAGCAAATCAAACTTGTGCCATGTTGAAAGTCATACAGGAATGTTGTTCAGTTTGACCTAGTAAGATTGCCATTGCAACTTTTACAGAGTAGTCACACGGGTGGTCATTCAGACATGAAGCTGACCCATTCAGTTGCTGTCAAATTAACAGAAAGGAAGTGCATGTCTGAAAGAGACTTAACAATCTCAGACAGTAGCCTGTGTTTTTGGTAAATATGAAACTACATCCAGCATCTGATTCACTTTGCTTATACCCTTGAGTCCAAACATGGCTATGTCTGAATGCAATAGAAAAAATGCCACTACAACTTGAGGGGAAGATGCAGGAGGTGTATTGTTCCCTTTCAGTCATCACTACACTGCTTCATGCACATGGAGGAAGATATCAAAAAATCAAAATTAATGCAATGACACCACAACGTGTCCTCTGCAAATTTCTATACCGTTGATGTTGCACAGGAAAACTGCTGAATGCAATAAAATCTGCCTAGCAACACCTTTAATGTGTATGAGAGATTTATATACATATATATATGTATAGAGCAATTGAGAGTGTTGACAAGAGGTGAAGAAGCAAGCAGGTTGGAATCGGTGGGGAAAAGTGTCAGGTGTGATGTGTGATAAAAGAGTATCAACAAGAATGGAAGGAAAGGTGTACAAAATGGTGGTGAGGCTGGCAGCAGAGATTAAAATGTTGAGGTTCTCTTTGGGAGTGACCAGGATGGATAAAATCAGGAAACGAGTACATCAGAAGGTCATGTCAGATGTTTTGGAGATAAAGCCAGAGAGGCCATACTGAGATGGGTCAGACATGTACAGAGGAGGGATCGTGAATATGTCAGCATAAGGATGCTGAGTTTCAAAGCAGTAGGCCTAGAGGAAGACCCAAAAGGAGTTTTATGGATGAAGACAGTCAGTGTGAGAGAAAAGGGATGCAGAGGATTGGGTTAGATGGAAGCAAATGATTCACTGTGGCAAGGGAAAAGCCAAAAGGAAAAGAAGAAGAAGATGAGAGGTTATGCATCAGACTATTTCTTGTCGGGGAGAATTTGCCAGGTAATAAGCTGGATACTTATTGTCTCATTGCACTCCCTGTCCGAGTGCAGACAGAGTACATGTGTGCAGGAGAGCCACTTTCTTACCAATAATATTCTACCACTACCAGAGCTACGTTCCACACAGTTTTTTTTCACCATGAGGATCAAGGTTGACCAGAATCTAGTTGTTTTTTGCTCAGCAGGTTGTCCGTGTTGTCTAACAGAGATAAGGAATTCTCTTGAAATCAAAGGTTTGTCTCCAAAACCTCCAAGACTGTCATCAACCAAATCCAAAACAACTCTGACATAGACAAAAATGACACTCCACATGTTAACATGATGTACAGACGAACACCAAATATTGCCAAAACAGAAGAAACACTGTCAGAAAGAAGAGGCTGCAGCCAATTTAGGATGTATGTGACGCACAATCTGCACAAAGTCGTGGTGATTATTGTTTTTTCACAGCATATTGAGCAAGATGAGAGACCCGGCATGCTGAGATAATTTGGCGAGTTCTTGTTTAGACTGAGACGGTTCGGACATGCATGGAGGAGAGATAGTGAACATAATGGTAGAAGGATGCTGAGTTTTGAACTGCCAGGCAGGAGGCCTAGGGGAAGACTGAAGAGGAGGGTTATGGATGTAGCGAAAGAGGACACGAAATTAGTTGGTGGGAGGGAAGAGGATGCAGAGGATAGATGGAAGCAGATGATTCGCTGTGGCGACCCCTGAAGGGAAAAGCCGAAAGGAAAAGAAGAAGAAAATGAGAGGTTATGCATCAGACTATTCCTGACACGTTTCGAGCACAGTGGGCCGACATAGCACAGGATTTCTGGAGAATTTAGAGCTTCCTGTTGTGCCTGGGCTCTGCTTTAACTGAAAGCATCAAAATCAAAGCTGAAAAGCTCAAAAGCTTTTATTTGCAGTGAAAGAGGACATGAAGTTAGTTGGTGTGAGGGAAGAAGATGCAGAGGTTGGGGTTAGATGGAAGCAGATGATTCGCTGTGGCAACCCCTGAAGGGAAAAGTCAAAAGTAAAAAAAGAAGAAGATGAGAGGTTATGCATCAGACTATTTCTTGTCTGGGAGAATTTGCCAAGTAATCAGTTCAATTCACCTGATTTTACTGAACAGAAGAGAATCACAGCTTCTTTTAATGTAAGTTTTGCCAAAAAATCTAGGACAGATTGCCAAAATGTGCAGGTGAAGTCGATTTTATTACTCTTTGCCTTGATTCATTTAATGGCAAACAAAGAGGAAATTAAAACATTTTTTTCCCTTTCCCCATTCCTTCCTTCCATCCTTTCCTTCCTTTCCTCGATCCTTCCTTCCAGGCCAACAAGCCTCCTCAGTGCCTCCACTGGAAAAAAAGAAAAAAAAAAAATCAGGACCTCGTTGCTGATGACTCCGCCCCTAAAAAAAAATCGGATGTGGATGCGAGAAAAAGGCCAGCAACAATGTGACAGACAACACAAGCTCTCCGCTGCGCTGCGCTCAGTAGTAGTGGATCTCTGCACAGCGAACGGAGGCGACGCCAAACCGAGCCCGCATGCTCGCCGCGCAACAAGGCGAACCGGAGCAAAAATGAACCGCCGGACGGCAGCAGCAGCATCCACATCCACTGAGGACCCACACTGTATTTAGGTAAGGCTTTGTTCGCTTATTTTTTTTCTGACCGTGGGATTTCCACAAAGACCTGCATTTTGTTGCTCCACGGCGCTTTGTGCCGGAGCACGGAGCAGCAGCAGCAGCAGGAGGAGGAGGAGGAGATGCTCGATGTTGGGTTAGAAAACGATCCAAATATTTAGAAACAGATCGTCGCTTTGTCCTCGCTACTTTCCAGGATCATCATCATCATCATCACCATCATCATCATCATGGGGCTCATTCAGTGTAAACGCTTTAATTAACACGATAGGGAACGTTATTGACACATGCAACAGAATCCATCAGTTAATCACGCTTTTGTTTCATGACACCATTGAGTGCTTTTAGGGGTTTTTTTTTCTTCCTCCACACTGGGGAGAGGGGGGGAGTTCATTCACAGCTCTCAGTTAAAGCCAGGCCTGCACACTACAACTTAAGGAGAAGATGCAGGAGGGTGTATTGTTCCCTTTCAGTTCATCATCACACCACTTTCATGCACATGGAGGAGACATCAAAAAAGAACGCAGTGACACCACCAATGTGTGCTTTACAAATTTCTATGCTGTGCTGGATGTTTGCAAAAGGGGGGGAAAATGGCACGCAGAGGTCACTTAAAACGGAACCGACCTGCCCCTTCTGTATGAAAAGTTAATTATAGCAGCAGTGCTCAGTGAGATGTGCTCTTTAACACATCACTGCACTTTCATGTCCATCACTGCATTGCCTTTTGTTTACCCCCAATATAATTAACAACAAGCAGATAACATCTCTGCTTTTGGACAAAATATAAGTGCTGCGTTCCCTAATCGGCCTCAGCATCGAGATGCACGTTTAAAGCAGAGGGAAAACGCACAACTGTCAAGAGCAATTAGGTGTTTTTCTTTTTCTTTTCTCGTGCAGCAGAGAGAAGGGGAGGGGAGGGAAGTGCGATGTCTTTTGAAGTGCCGTGAGTTCGTCTGATAGCAGCAACAAGAAAGTTTATCACTCTCGAGGTGTCAAGGACTTATCTAAATGTCACCCAAACACACCATCATGTCACCTTCAAGAGCGGCGGCGGAGGTAGACTGAGACTCGGTACAATGACAATGTACACACATACACACCAGCAGACGCTCACACTTCACTGTAGTCCGTCGGAATCAAAGGCACCAGTCTGTTCTTTGTATTTTCCTTCCCCGTGCAGCCCGAACGGCACAGCAAAGAGGATTCAAAGCCCTCTCTGCAGGTTATGGCGACATTGCGTCAGGAAAGTGTCGTTTTGTTTTGCGTGTGCAACTTGCAGAATAACTACATGTGCTCTGGTTCTTTTCAAAAGCAACTGAGAGGTTGTGACAAGGACAAAAGTTGAACCAACTGGACACAGTATAGAAAAACCACAGCTCAGTTATGCATCTTTGCTTTTCCAGGACGTTTTTCTGTTACAGCAGGTGAACTCTTTGATGTTGCTATGCATTATGGACGTGCTAATGGCTTTTCTGATGAATGCACTTACACACTGCGTGTGAATGGGTTGTGACTCTCGACAGGACTTTTGCGTTATCGCTTTTACACGCAACCGTCTAATTGCTGCTACGAGCCGCCTGGCACCTCTTTGTCTCATGCAGCTGGATGTTTATTGTCTCAAACGGGGCCGCCATCCCTCTGCGAGTGCAGACAGAGTACAGGTGTGCAAGGAGAGCCGCTTTCTTCCTAATAATATTTTACCACAGCGCAACAGATCTGGAGCTGCATTCCACATAGTGTATTTTTTACCACGAGAATCAAAGTTGACCAGAACAACTGATTTTCGCTCAGCAGGTTTGCAGTGTTGTCCCATTGAGACGAGGAATTCTGTTGAAATCAAAGGTTTGTCTGCAGAAGCTCCAAGACTGTCATCAACCAAATCCAAAACAGCTTTTATATGGACAAAAGTGACACCTCCACATGATAACATGATGTACAGATGAACATCAGTTATTACCAGAACATGAAGAAACGATGTCAGAAAGAAGAGGCTGCAGCCCAGTGTGGATGCATGTGATGCACAATCTGCAGAAAGTCGTGGTGATTATTGTTTTTCCAGTATATTGAGCACGAGGCCCGGCATGCTGAGATAACTTGGCGTGTTCTTATTTAGTTCTCAGTTTATCTGTTCCCTCACAACCTTTGTTGTTTATCGTTGAATCGATATACACAGTGGTGCATGTGGACACGCAGCTGCAGCCAGCTGCGAAGGGGTAAACAATGATAAATTAAAGCAATGACGAGCGCCTAGCAGTTCTGCAAAAACAGTGAAATTTTCATTCGCACGGTAAACAAATGCACCAGTCAGTAGGTTGACAAGGGTTGATTCTTCTTTAAATCACAGATTGGCGGTGAGGAAGTGCAATTCTAAAAATACTAACTGATGAAACGCATGGTTGCTGTCAGCGATGACCCAGTAATAGAGTTAAACTCCAAGACTGACTGCTCTCATTAGCTACACTCAAGATTCCTTTTATTGTTGCATCTCATTATGCAAGTGTAAAAGTGAAATTCTTGTGTTTTTCCTGTCTAAAATTGCAGCAACAGTGAATGAGGAGTGTAAAACAAAGCGCCCAGACTCGCTGCAGACGAGAGGAAGTCTGAGAAAGGAAGTGATTCATGTGGAGGAGAGTGTTGTGGGGTGACTTTCTCAGTCAGATGGTGTTTAACTCGAAACCCCTGTGAGTTATATTAATTGAATTCCTGTGTCCACATTACTTAAACAGTGCGACAAATGCATCATACGTGGTTATTTTCTCTGTTAGTGTTCGGGGAGTGAGTGTGTAACTGGTTGACCTTACAGCATTGAGCGGAGAGGGGAAAAAATGGAAGATGGAATCCAGGACAGAAAAGGTTCGGGTTAAGCCTCAAGGATGCGTTTCTTAAGTCTGCACGACACTGTTAAAGGAACACAGGCTTTCTGTCCCTGAAAGACAGATGTGCAGTGGCAGTGTGTTAAAGGGAAGTGCCTTTTTAATATTGCACCACTGCAGCCTTGAAGCTGCTCAGAACAGTCACACTGACTTAAGTGTAAGATGCCAATTGTGAGAGGGAGGTTGGAAATAGATTCAAACAAGAGAAGTTTGAAAATGTCTTTTTTCTGGTTTCTTAATATTGACTAAAAAAGATTATGGTTAAACTTGCGGTAGCTAATTTGCTTTACCAGGGGGCAGCAGAAACAAGTTGTGACCACAGTATTGACATTACTTTTAAAAACATGTCAGCAAACAGTGCTTCTTCAGCATACAGTAGGCGTAGAGCAATAATTTCTACAACGAAACAAGTATGACATAGCCGGGCTTTCTTTGTAAAAACCCCAACTAGATAATGTGCGTCACGTCGGTAGTTATCAGCTTTCTTTGTTAACTCAGGTTTTTTTCCCATCAGGGCGATGCGTTTAATGCGTAATCTGACTCCTATTCCATGGAAAATGACTGATTGCGTGTCGTCTACTTCAGTTACAAAGAACAGGTTGTTATGATGGAGAACAAAAAAGAAACTAAAAAATTTATTACGGTGAGGTGCACTGTTACTGCAAATGATGCAAGAGAGAAATGCTGGTGAAAAAATTATTAGTCAGTGTTTCTTTTACTACTTAGTGGAGTGTAGAGATAACGGCTGCACACTGGAGCTGTCTAACTTCATATGTTTAAATGATATTCAACAAGTGCATTCAGGTCTGACACCGTCCCACAATAAAGGATGGGTAGAAATCACTTTAGTTTTTGGTCAAATCGTGTGAGATTAATGTAATTGATTGAATATTTTCTTTGATAAATACCAATAGATAAATACCAGCAGGGTCAAACGGACTCGGCAGCAACTCGGGATCTAACATGAAAACGAATTAATGCTTTTTCTGCATCCCTAACTGAATGCATGATGGTTTCCGTTGTGCTTGATTAACTGCAAACTAGCAGCTCAGCAGGTTTGCAGATGTAATGTTTTCCCTCACCTATACTGCTCAGAGAGAATATGGACAGGAAACTGGTTGGTGAAAAGGTGCCGCTTCTCACACCCAGTTTAAAACCCCACGACTGTAACATAACTTCCTCTAAAGCAGGTTAGGGGTGCAGAATGTGGTGGTCTAACCAGGCTGTCACGTTGTGACATTGAAAACTCTTGCTTTAGGCTCAACATACCTCGCTAATCTGTTAATCTCACTTCTTAGTACGCCCCTCAGGTGAGTGTATATATCTCTGTTTTAGGTAAATAAATCTGTATGTTCGCCAGTCAGTGCCTTTAAACTGGTTTACAACACTGAGTTTATTGCATATCACACTGTACAATATGTATTTGAGGTGTGTCTGATTGTGTGGTAAATCCATGGCGTTGTGCTTTTATGAAATAAGTAGAGGGAAAGCATGAGAACAGAAGGACATCATCAGCTTGTATCATCTGCCTGTGGTGCTCTAATGTTTTGAAAGTGTAGCACACCATTTTCTGTGTGTGGGTGTTTGTTTTTCCCCCAAACCTTAGTAAGAAATGACACATGTCTGCACCATTTTATGCCATATTTAGTTTGTAGTTGTGGATTGTAGCTTCAGTCACATGTCAAAACTTTAATGTCTGAGTTTTAGAAGACTTGGATCATTAAATCTTCTAATTTGGCATCAGTCTCACTATTTTGGTGGGACCATAGATTGTACACCGATCAGCCACAACATTAAAACAACTAGCAGATGAAGTGAATAACATTGATCATACTGCTGCTATGTGCTGTTCTGCTGGAAAACCTTGGATTTTAACATCCATGTTGATGAGACTTAGACACCCAAATAAACATTGTCCCACAACAAGCACACTCCCTCATGCAAATGGAAACCCCAAATGTCACTGGCCTACCCCTGCAGGAAAATGCACCCCACCACTTGGAAAAAAACATCAAGCCATCAGGAACATGTTGAGGAACATGACAATGGCCCAACATGTTGATTAACCTCCTAACTTTCTACACCCTATTCTGATCAAGCATCAACAGGATGCAGTGGAACAAGTTTGATTGACAGAGACCCCACTGCACAAGCCAGAGTACCAAAGGATCCAGTGCCAACATCCTGGTTCCAGACCCCATAGGACACCCTGAGAGGTTCTCTTGTCCATTCCCAATGGTTCAGAGCGTTTTAGGCCACATAGGGGGGCCCAACACAATATCAGGCAGGTGGTCATAATGTTATGCCTGATCAGTGTATATACAGAGATGGATATGAAAACTAGAGTGGATGCGGCAGTGACCTAAACCTGCGCTACTTTTACCAGCCAGCAGGGTGCGACTTCTCTAGCTTCAAGAAGAAGTTCAATTAAATGGAAGTCTATGAGAAAATGACCTTACTTTTCACTTGATTTGTTACCTCAGTAAACATTTTCCTGCAGAGTTTGTGATATTCTCCCCTTCAATAGAGCATGATGTTTTGTTTTTTTTATTTTAAAAAAAGTCTAATTTAAAGTAAAACGGATAATAAAGGTGGGTATGGTTTTCAACATGACTGCCTTGACAAGTTGCTGCCGCATCAGTGTGCATGGTGTCCTTGTGTTCGGAATCTAACTGCTGCTTGCTTTTAATTTACAGTTTTTTCAAAAAACTAAGACAGCAATGGCCAAATTCTGAACTCAAGAGAATTCTCTATCCATCTACTGTTAGGTGCTGAGCAGGTGGTTCCTCTTTTGAGATTTTTCTGCCTCTTTTGGTCAAAAACCAAAACAATGAGGCCACTACAATCAATCAATCGCACGTTATTTGTACAGCACCTTTCATGCAGCTTGGTGCAGTTCAGAGCTCTTCACAGATGACTGATAAGTGGATGTTAAGCCTCGCACAGCTGAGGGGAAGCTGCAGATTCAGGCGATGATTCTCTCAGTTTGAACTTTTTTCACCTTGCTGTTTAATACATTATTTTAATTTTAGACATTCTAAGCCCCCCAAAACATTGTTTCCTTGTGTTACTGTATCCCACAACTCAGTGAGTCGATACCACAGCTTCGTTTTTTTTTACTTAATTCTAAAATGCTCGTACAGTTTTTATTGTTGGCCGTAGCTCGAGGCAGAGTTGCATTTTTATCCGTTCTGCTCTGTACACGTCGGGATGCAGTACAGAGGAGTGCAGAGGAGGCTAGATGGGGCAGGACGCTCTGGGAAGGTGGAGGTGTAATTTCAGATGCTCGCCAACCGCCCAGACCAGCAGTTATCTGAGCTCAGCCTTCAAAAAAGCAGGAGCGCTGGAGTCATCAAGACCAGCTGTGCCCCTCACTCCTCCTGGCTGAGGACTCTCCATGAGAAACACATGGACTTTCATGGTAATTAGCTGTCTTCACAACATGGTAAACTCCCTGACAGGAGACATTCTCTGTTGATATACGCCGCTCTGCTCCAGTCTGTGTGTTGTGTCTTCCTATAAAAAGAGACATGGGGCTGTTCGAGCAGCTTATTGTGGAATAGCTTTCATAGTTGCGCTATAAGTCTCTGATAGGCTGCTAATCTCAGTCCGTGTTTAGAAGCAAGTGTCCAGAGTTCAGACAGATTATAGAGAGGTTAAGCTGTCTGAAAACGGCTGTTGAGCTATAGATTAGTGGGATTGTTCTCTGGGGGGAGTCAAACATGATTTTTTTTGTTCTCTACAAATACAACCGCCTGTGTGTGTGAAACGCTGATATGAATGAATCCTGTCAGCATCTTTTGTTGAGGCATTTGCATGTGTGTTAACCTGTGTGGCTGCTCTCTATTTGTGCCTGCACCCGGAGAAATGTTGTTGGTTTTGGCTGTTGGAGTGGCAGCAGCTTCCTAAATCTCATTTCTCTCTTTGTTTTTGGATCAAAAATGAGAATTCCAACTACGGTGAATGTATTCTAGCATCGAGGTTGTACAGTCTGATAGTACAAGCGTTTTGTGCTTTCTGCATGCACTAAAAGGGGGAAGGGATGGTGAAATAAGCCTTAAGTGGACTTTCTCTACTTTTTTTGTTTTGTTTTTTTTAACACTAAATGTCTGTCCGCTAAGGGCATCAGTGCTCCCAGCTGTATTTATGGGCCATAATGTGAGGTGTAGAGCTGCATTTCCTTCATTGGACCTTGCCGTTGGCAGCTTGTATTCAAGAGAGCTCTGTGCACCGTGAAAGCCTGTCATCAAGAACCACTGCCCTGTGTGATTTATCAGAAGAGGGATGTGCTTAGAAGGTCACAATGACTCAACTCTTCCCAGCACCCATGCTTTCATCAGATGTCCTTTCTTCTTAAATTGGAGGTTGCATTTTAAGCAAAACATGAGTGTCATTTCTTTCCCTCTCTCTTTTTTTTTGGCGACTATGACTTGACGAGTGCTTCGAGTACAGTGTTGTTAGTTTAAAAGTTTTAAGTCTGCCGCCTGTTAGGACATTTAGCAGCCAGCGAGCGTCTGATGGATGATGACTTTCTCTTGTCCGTTACTCACTTCTGAATGAGTCAGAGGCTTATTTTCTCTCGAGAGCCGTGTCGCTGGTGCTGGTTTCAGATGAAACACGTCCTCTGCTCCGGTGATTACAAGGTGCATGAACACCTCACATGGCGCTCTGATAGAAAGGGGGCTAATTGGTAGTGCGGTGACCTTGTCCACGTTTGTGAGTGTCCAGGTGTTATCTGGGTATTATGGTGTCTTCGCCCCCGCAGAATTGAAGGCTTCCTCCCGTTCACATAGGTGTGGCATGTGGACCTTTCTCTCTGCATTAAGAATCCGGTGTGAAATTTCTCTAACAGATGGATAGTGACAGGTGTGTGTGCGAGACTTCCGCCTCCCTGCACCTCTTGGCTGGCGTTGGGTGCAGTCGCTTCTTTAGATCAAGATTAATGAGTTTCTAAGTATGCCTTTGCAAAAATAGACATTTTTGCTCTGCAGATATAATCGGTGCTGTGGTTGAAGGAGGATAGAAGGGGACAGGACAGACCTAATCTGCCTCAGCGGGATCAGTCTTTAATGGAGTTAGTACTTTCTGGTGTGACCTTGCCGGACCTGATATTACAGCAGCATGAAGCCATCCCTCACGAGTCTGATCCTGTTACCACCAGGAGAGAACTGGGATGAAAGAAGTCCTGCTTGTTTCCTCTTTGATCGTTTCTCAAAAATGACAGAACGTGGTTTGATCTTTTTTGTTTGTGCCTTTTGTATGGAAAAGAAGCAAGACATCTTTACTTTTCACGTATAAATATATATTTTCTCTGAGGCAGTGCAGCCAAGGAGTGCGGAAGAGGCTGACTGGCACACATTGCTGAAAATCGGATGTGTGACAGTTTTTTAAGTGACTCTTGAGACTGCCGTGATAGCTGTCACACAATAGATGAGCCGTGGAAATCTCCAGAAAAAGACTTTCTGAAAAGACATTTCAAGCTGCCACTGACCAACAGTCATATGTTGCTGCTCGCGCTGGTCACTCGGAGTGTAGTTTATATCCCCTTCAGCATCTTTCACTTCATAGATTTTCACTTTGTCTCCCACAGCTTTACTGTTTCAGCTGATTCTCACGGCGCTTAATAATCATGTTTCCAGACACGACTGGCAGCTGTTTCCAGTGTAGCAGCCAGACATATACTTTAGAAGTAGGTGCAGACGAAAACAGAGCTAAGAGGAAAGTGAATATTACACTTGCGTTCACCAGGTGGCCAGAAACATGACTCGACATGATCGCAAATGTTGCATCACATTTCATGGATATGTCTAAGACAATTGTTTTGCTAACAAGTTCACCCCGACAATTTTTTTAGAGGATAGTGTGTCGGTGAGTTACACCTTGTTGTGTTACCTCGAAGTGGCCGAACAAAAATTGATTGACTGCTTTTAACGTTTTGACATTTTGAGTTTGTTCAGTGAACTCAAGTATGTCAATATGTAATCACAGGATTTTGTTTAAGGAATAAAGGTACACCTGTAAATCAGATGTAGCAACCTATTGCTCATATGTTTGACTTGTCTAAAAGCTATTTCTTGCCAATGTAGAAATGGCAAAAACATGCCTATGATCATTAAGAAAGTGTCTTTATAGTACGCATTGACAAGGGTTTATTTTTCAAATGTGAAGACCTACATGTGGCCACAGTTCATAAAAACACTAATAATTATCCAAACTGCTCATAAAACGAAATGTCTATGAGGCCATATTCACGATTGTCTGTAGTGTCTTGCAGGCTGTTCCTAGTCAGCTGCGGACATAGTGATGCAACCTGTGCACTTTAACTTAGCATTCATTGTTGATTGATCTGATGAATGTTTTCTTGATAAATGAGGTCATCTATAAATTGTCAGAAAACTCACAAATACCCACATCCCAACTGGACATATATGGATTGTTTTTGGGGGGTTCAGTTTCTGTAGAAGACCAAAAGAATCCACACATTTGCACATTGGAGAAAATGGAACCAGTGAGCGACTTACACTATAACTCCAATGTCAAACTGCTGGCACATAACGTCCTTATTGTTTCAGCTCTTCATTTGTTCCGTTTATTTGTGGGAAGTTTGATCAAACTGACAGATGTGCTGCAGATGTGCTGCTGTGTGGGTTGCCAGTGCCCTGTTTGATTATCCATTAATCTACTAACTAAAGGGAATTTACATCTCAAGTAGAAAAACGCCACAGTTTACCTTTATAGTGATCAAGCAAAAATGACTAAATGTATTATTTCTTTACAATTCTGATAGGGATGGAAGATAAAACACTAGTGGTGTATACTAGCGATAGTAACGTTGTCAACAGCAATAAGAAAATTGTCCTCTACGTTGTTAGATAGTTGCAAACTGCCATGAAAGCACATAACAAAACTGCGAAGTCTGGCTTAAGAAATCCCTAAAGTGCTCCCTCCCTAGCTCTAAACCACCTATCACAGAGCACTCACCCTCAGTCACCTGGCTGCCTCAGACCTCCCATGGTGGAGACCCACACCCTTGTATCCTCCATCTTCCCCCACCTCAGTGATGCACTACTGCTCCGAGGGCTAAAGGACTTGCTGGGGTGTATACAGAGGTTGGTGCAAGGTCTACATCTGGTGAACCCAGATCTGACCATCCTCCTTGGAACCAAAACCTTCATCCTGGTCATTCTCTGTTCACCCAAGTCATTTTAGTTGCACAGATTTTGTAAACATCAATAGTTTCTTTTAAGTTTGTTTATGTGTTGCATCTTATTGATGGAAGTTCACCTCAAAGTTGATTTTATTTGCTTTCTTTAATGTAAATTAAGATGAGATCATTCCTTTATCCTTAGGCTATTATTTATGTGTTTCAATTTATTGAATTGTTTTTCATTGCTGTGTTAATATAAAATGATTAACCGCTTGCCTCGGTAAAGTATTGATATTAAGATGATTGAATTCAAAATAAACCTTTTTTGCTGGTCTTAATTAAAAAAAGGTCAATAAAATGATCAATAATTAAAAATGTCAACTAAATAAAACCTTTAATTTGGCAAATGTTTCAGCTGTATCGCCCAGCCCCTAAACTCCAGTGGTAAAAGCCATGCCATCACGGTAGTGGAGACTAACATCTGAGCTGACATGTATTACATGCAAGTCCCTGCAAGTCGTAGTCGGGCGAAAGGCATGCCTTTCTTTATAACTGGTCTGCTGTGTCTCCATTTAGCCCCCAGAAGAACTTGAAATCTAAATCCTGTTTGTATTTGTAGCTATTTTGCTATACTTGAGTTTTCAAGGCTGATCTGTACTTAGCTCTGCATTTGAATGCATGCAGTCGCATGACTGCACGCTCCAGTATTTGTGATTGGCAGCCAGTTGGATGGCTGGAATGAGCTGTATCGCCTGCAGTGTGTTCTCGGCTCCACATGCTAGGTGCCAGTGGTGAAGAGCCGGTTGATCTGCTGCTGGTAGCAAGTCACATTTCCACGCAAACACTGGCAGAAAGAGCAATAGTACAGGAACTCCACACATTTGTACGCACGGACTGAGATGCAGTAGTGGATGCAATATTAATTCTGTTCTTTGCGTGGGTACAGTGTAAAATGACTGACTTTGGAGCAAACGCACGTGGACACAACTGCAGTCAGTGGAGCGACGTCTGCACTTACATCTGCATGCACAGCACCACGGCTGAATGTAGGTCACAGGAGAAGGCAGATGTGGGGGGAAGGAAAGAAGGTGAGCAGTGGAAGTGGAAGTGAAGAGAGCAGGAAGCCTTTCATTATGTCATCATGCAGGAGCAGCGGCAGGATTAGGACGGGATATATAAGGAGGTTTTAACCCCGGAATTTTAAGCTTTTGCCTTGGAAGTAAAGAGTAATAACTCTTCCAGGCATCAGAGAAAACAAAGATACTCTGTGTACACCGAGATACTATTTATCATCAGCCCTGTCTTGCTCCTCTCTGACTCTGACCCTGACTTGGCCAGAAACCAATTAACAGCACAGACAGATAAAACGGAGCAGAGAAAATTGGATAAAAGAGTTCTATGTTTTTTTCCCTTTCCGCTTTGACATTGTCCTGTCTTCACTTGCTCATTTATATGGCCTTATGTAGCTTTCAGTCTACTGGCTATTTTTAACAGCTGCAATTCGGGGTTTGAAGATGTGATGAAGTGCAGTGGGCCCTTTGGAGAGTTCAGATGCTGCCAGTATAATTACACAGGGTGAAGTCTGCTGTCCCACATGGTAATAACCTCACAACCTCCTGAGGCTAACGCAGGGTGGACCTGCAGCTTGGGGTTCATAGAGTCAGGATGGCAGTATAATTGCTGTAGTCTGTGCATATAATTCTTCTTTAAACTCAATTTGTCACTTCAGGTCATGACTTACGATGATTTCTAATGTCTTTGTTGTCATTCACAGTGACACTCTACAAGTTTGTATCTCTAGATTAGATGAGAAGGTAAAAGATATGTATTGCATCAGCCACATTTGAGCAGTTCATGCACCAATCAGGCATAACATTATGACCACCTACCTAATATTGTGTTGGCCACCCTTATGTAATCAAAAATGCTCTGAACCATTGGACATGGACAAGAGGACCTCTCAGGGTGTCCTATGTGGTCTGGAACCAGGACATTGGCACTGGATCCTTTGGGTACTCTGGCTTGTGCAGTGGGGCCTCTGTCCATCAAACTTGTTCCACTGCATCCTGTTGACGGGGTGTAGGAAGTTTGGAGGTCAAATCAATCATCTTGGGCTATTGTTATGTTCCTCAACATGTTCCTGATGGTTAATGTTTTTGACATGTGGTGGGGTGCATTTGGGATTTCCATTTACATGAGGGAGTGTGCTTGTTGTGGGACAATGTTTATTTGGGTGTCTAAGTCTCATCAACATGGATGTCAAAATCCAAGGTTTTCCAGCAGAACAGCACATAGTAGCAATATGATCAATGTTGTCACTTCACCTGTCAGTGGTCATAGTGTTGTGGCTGATTGGTGTATAACAGCAAGTGGAATTCCAGTTGTGAAAAAATGATTCATATTTATTCATCTTTCACATGCAAAAATGTGGGACGTACTGAATCCTGACTTGCAGGGAGTCATTATTTGGTGTCTGAGATGGCTAATTTCCATCCCTGTGATTTTACACATAGCAGTTCAAATGGTGAGACTGGTGTAGCTGTTTCACAACTTAACAAGTTATTGTCTCACTTTGGGATTAATTTATGATCTTTTCAGGGCATACAACAGGTACACAGGCTCTCGTTAGAATGATAATTTATTAACGCCTTGTTTTTTGGAAGGGGTGGGGGGAGAATTTGCTTATCTGAAGGGGGAGCCGAGCGTGAACTCTGAAATGCAGATTAGTTTGTGGTGTGTTCTTGTGGAGTTCCGCCAAAAAAACAATATGATCCTCAACTTTGAGCTATATTATGTGAACAAGCAGTGAATTTTAATGGGATGTGTTTACTGTCAGTGTCTCTTGACATTTAGGGTGAAGCTACTTCAACATAATGTGCTTTGTTAAGGCAGACAGTTAAGGGTTTAGTGTGCTTGAAAAGGGTATAGATGAACGTGTGTGTACCTGTTTGAATCGCCTGAAAAGCCCCATGGTCTCTTGCTGACTGTACATGAAGCCTCTGTGGTATTCACAAAGACAGATTCAAACCGGAGCTGTGACAGGCTGCCATCTCTTCTGAATGGAGCGTTCAAACAGCATGATGATAGGTTGATGGTTGGATTGTCTGTTTCAGCAATTTTACAGAATTCAAACGCTGCCCCCACCCTTCCCACCGGCGTTCTGGAAAATTGCGGAGGTAGCGGATTTTAGATGCTGTCAGACCCTCTTTGGTTTAAGGGTCAGGTTTATGATTTCTCGGAACGAGCTCTGAAGTTGCGCCGCCCGATCGTGTCAGAAGTCAAATAAGCTCCTAGTCAACCTCACTGGAAGGTGGACTGGAAATCATAGAGCATGCACATGAAAAGCGCCGCAACATAAGAGCACAATGCTTCTCACCTCTGTGAAGCTGTCCAATCACAGTGTCAAGTGGCTGCGAATGTCTCGGTTTTTGGATAGTCACACATAATGGTTGACACAAAAACTACCTCTGGCTTTAGAAGAAGGCAGGAGAGGGGGGTTTCCGCCCATCTGACATGCAGCTCAGATCGAACATAAATTCAGCTTTAAACATGCTCAGGCCCACCGTACGATCTGGTTGTGTTAACCCAAAAACCACACTGCTTCGGCTCATAAATAACTCCGGGTCCCTGTAGTGGAGGTGCATACGCCCACCCGGCATCCACTTTCTGTTTCTGCCTGTTCCGAAAACGGTCTCCCTCATGCAATGCATTTCTGGAAAATCTATTTTCCTCACTATAAGGAGCACATACTGTATTTGCATTTATACCATGTCCTGTTCACATAGTCCTGGGAGACTTGGACTGGAATTTCAGACACAAATGAATTCAGGAATCCAAACTGTCTCTGCTGACCGCGCTGTTCACTCTTCAATTCACAAATGCTTCAACAAACCTTGTCTACTTGGCTTTTTTTTTAACCGCGTGGTGATGTGTTCGTTTTTAGCTGCTGTTTGAACCGCTGCAAGGTGAATATTAAAGGAGAACGGCTTTTTTTCTTCTTTTTACATGAAGAACAACTCTACTCTTAAGAGCTCAATATTTTATGAGGAACAAGCTCTTTGGTCTGTGTGTTATTTGAAAAAACATGCACACTTGTATTACAATGCAGTGTGCAGAATAGAGGACAGAAAGTTCTGAATTAACATTTATTTTAAATACAGACAAGCAACTGGGTGAGCCATCCTCCGCATTTTCTTTGTATTTCCTGTAGATTTCACGTGGCTGTTACTTTCCCGTGCCACAGCCAGATCCTCTACAGAGATTTCCATTGGCTTATACGAGACATTTTTCAAGGTGGCCGTGATTAAAGTATTCATAACATCGTTTCTCCACACTGGTTCCTCAGCGGGGTGCAGTAAAGTGGATTTTCTGTGAGATGTTGTGCGGCTGTATTCCCTCGAGACCTGTAGGCTACTTACCTGGCAGTCAAACAGTGGCTGCAATTCAGTACACTGAGAATATTGCAGCAGGCTGCAGCAGGGCCACACTCCGACTCAAGGAATGTGGTTATGTTAAAAAGAAAACAAAGAAACACAACTAGTAATATACGGTCTACATTTGAGTTTTTCTGGTTCTATTGTGGAGTCAGTTTGCAGTGTTTAGTTGCTCTAAAGATAAATTATACTCGTGTTTGGGTCATTCTATCTTAAATCATCAACATTTTCTGCTTGGCCATGTCTGATTTGGCTTTTTTTTTTAATTTTTTTTTTTTACATAAACTACGGATATGTATAAAATAATATGTGACATTTTAGCATGATATATCAAATACTTTCAGAGATACAAATTTAAAAAGTGTGAAAAAAAAGCATCCCACTTTCAGTACGTTTTTCCAGGCCTTGAAATTTGAAGCTACGGTATGTTTGAATGGCAGTATCTCAGGGACTTTTAAATTAAATATAAAAGACAAAAATTTTCACTGTTATCTCTCGTCATGTCATTGATGCACAATCTGTAATATTGGACAAGTAGATCAATTAATGATTATAGGTGAGCTGACGTGAAAGAAGTGAAGACCTCTAGAGTTGGTGAGGAGATTTTCACAATAAAAGCATATTGGATGAGCTAAGTCTACCTTAATGGGATCAGGAAAATGGTAATGCAAGGTGTAAATGCACACAGAACACATCTAAATTGATCTCAGCAGGTGGAAATGCAATCATGCAACATGATGACATTCTGAAGGTAAAAACAAAAAAATCTGTCCCACAATTTGAAAAGTCTTCTGATTCTGTCTCCTTCTATAAACTCGGATTATCCTGACAAAACCTACACATAGTAGCAGTAATAGTACCTTTTCAAAAAGGAAAAAAAAATAGAGCCCACATAGCAACATTACCTCCTCTGACCTTTTAAACTTTTGCTGACCGGTTGGATAGCCTCACCCAGTGAGTTTGCAAATTTGAAAGCCAGTCAAATTTTAATCGTGCTGGACAGTGAGGACACATTTTCATACCTTACGCGAATGCAAACACCCATTGAGGGGATTTTGTCAAATGGCACATCTAGGTCATGGAAATTTGGCTGCTATTGTATTTTCATTTCAGGCAAATATTGAAATATACTTGCATTGTTCTGTAATTGTTATATGCTGATTGTCAAAACATAGATATTCAGAAAGAGATCATGTAGTTACATTATTATACAAAATCAAATGTGTCACAGGCTTAAACATTTAAATTGAAACTCACAAAGTAGACAGAAAACTGAATTTGTCTTTAGTCAAGCTTGATGTTATGGTATTTTATTTATTCTTTCATTTCCTGTCATAAATCTACAAACACCAACACAAAGTAAGACCAAAAACCAGGCAAGAAAGCCAACGTATCCTAAACTCTTGAAAACAGTGTGATGAAAGTTTTGCATTATACTGAGATGTGTTTCTGCTTTTTTGTGCACGTCACATAGATCAGTGAGATTAGACCGCATATACGTAGATACAGAAGAGGAAGAACTATATGTTAGAAAGAAACCACATAACAAACACCAATGAAGTTCAGTTGACACCCTGGTATCAGCACAGAGACCTGCATGTATAGATATATATTATTGTTCTGTTATCAGGTGTGATTAAGATCAAAACACATGCTGTTCATTTCAGGCTTTGACTTTCACGTCATGTAAAAAAAAAATTTGTCTTGTAAACTTTGTCCATATCCTTTTCAGTTTTGTCCCTGCTTTGTTTCCAGTTTAACTACATTTACCTATGTTCCTTTTTTCTTTACCAATAATCAAAGCAACATTTCAGCGACATACTTGGCTATTTTATAAACTGTCTGCCAGACACAGGTGCCTGCTGTGCATGAGTCACATTAGTAGTAGGGAATCAGGGGCAAGATGTAAAAACAAAGAAACTGAAAAACAAGCACACACCATTGCTCATGCATGAATTGATGTTTCTTCACCTGTCACCTTGTAATATAACAATTTATCCAGTTTACAGATTCTGTGGAATGTATTTGCATCACATCTGTTTCAATATGAACATTATAAGGGTCACTGATCATCTTGCTGATACTAGAATTAATAAGATGATCCCTTTTGATGACATTTTCAGGAAGATGTGATCTGCTAGTATCACGAGTAGCATGAGTGTCATCAGATCAACAGTTGTGTATAATAATAGCTGCTCTGCTGCTGTTGGAGAACCTCACTAATGCAACATAACCAGTGAAAACTGTATAAAACCTCTGGTATTCTTTTCATTTCCAGACTTCTAATGAGTGCCTAAGTGTTCACAAGTGATTCAGAGTCTGTTTGTGTCCATTTAAGGCCAACAGTGGAAATGAAAATGACAGCTAATTCCTAAATCCTCAAATTTATTGTGATGTATAAAGCAGAAGCATATGTGCTTTAGAAATCTGACTGAAGGAATGCATATGCATATTTCCAACTGTGTGCATAGAGACGGTTTTAATCATTAATCCCCTGGTGTGCAGAACCAGTCCCAGTCAAGTAGCTTAAACAAGGCAACTATTACTATACTTTGCTAAATCACAGTATTTTAATGCAAGTACCTAGAAGATGATGTGGCGACTTATAGTCTGGTGCAAAAATAGCAAAAAGACACAAGGGCAGCAGCATTATATCACACAGAAAGATACACAGGCATGAAAAAACAATACTAAAATCAACACGCCTACTGGATGCACCTGCAGAACAGCCTGGCATATCAACCAAAACACAACACAAACCAGACAGAAGCCCATCCATCCATCCATCCATCCATCCATCCATCCATCCATCCATCCATCCATCCACCCATCCATCCATCCATCCATCCATCCATCCATCCATCCATCCCAGAGAACAAACATATCTATTGTTGAACTATGATGTTATGTCAGTAACAGTCAAATGATTCATTTAGTTCAGCTGAGGAGGAAATGCACTAGGACTGGATCTCTGTCATCAGTGGTTTAACTGAAGTTCCTGTCAGAGTCATTTCATGAGCAGTTCTTGAAAGCACAGTACTGTCATTGTTAATTCATGTCAGAAATGTTCCACACGATGTTAAACTATGAAATTGATCATTTTCCTTTACATTATGTGCTAAACCCAGCTGATGTTGTATTCACTTCAACTCAAGTGAGGACTGTCATATTGTAAATGATGCTAACCTTCTAATAGTGACATCAGAACACTTAAATAAATCAGTCCCAATTCAGTAGTGTTCATTGTGTTGAAATTAGGCCGTGCTTGTTTGTTGGTCTTGTTTGTCTTCTTGCCGAGAGTTTGATAGAAAGATTGGTACATCTCAAATCTGTGTGGTCAATAGGAAACAAGAGTCAGCAGCTATTCGCCTAGCTTAGCATCAAATAATAATAATAAAAATTCATCAATTTTATATAGCGCTTTTTTGGTCACTCAAAGACGCTTTACAGAATGGACAGATAAACAGACAAACAAACAAACAAACACACAAAAAAAGGTTTAAGCAACACATTGTAGGAAAGTAAATGAAAACTGAAATGTAAAATCACCAGTTTTCAGTTTTGTGGGAGGTTGTGAGCTCAAGTATTTCTTGCACAAAGACCACAACAAGCTACTTTGACAGCTGAGTAATTTTTCAAACAAAAATAATGAAAAAATTCTAAACATCAGCCAACACAGCTTCTCAAATGTCAGGATGTGTTTCTTTTTTGTCTTGGACTGTAATAAACATGTGTCCACAATTGTATGCATTTCCAAAGATCGTTAATGAACACCTACGTACTAGTTTATCTATATTATTAATGTATTGTATTTCAAGTCAATAAGCCAACCTTTAGTTCAGTATGATTCACTGTGTAGTAGATTTAAAACATGTGATGGAGCATTACCACACGTGTGACTGTCATGCATGGAGGATGGGATGAATTTGTTAAACAATTCCCCACAGTATGGACATGGTGTCAGAGGTGCTACACAATATGTATTCTAAATTGCAGCCTTTGCAATTTTCTAATTGCACTGATTCAAACTGAAATCAATGAATTGTTCAGCCCTTGTAGCTGAGCTTTGTACTGAGAGGTCATTTGTTCCTCTCAGCATAACATGTTTGCTCTCTGTTCACTACATGTGCCTGCTTTTTTTTAATATATATATTATTTTGGGGGGGAAGATTTTTGAAGCTTTATTTATAGACAGAGTGAAAGGGGGTAGAGAGGAGAGAGACGTGCAGCAAAGGGTCATGAGCCGGACTCGAACTCATGACCGCTGCTGGCGACTTGCGCCCACGTGATAACGCCTTACCTCAGTGAGCCATACGGCAGCCCATGTGCCTGCTTTTTAATGTTTTTCTCTCGTGCAGGTCATAAACCTAATAATTATTCTCCTAAGGGCAAATCTACAGTGGCCCTGAATACAGTTTAGGAACGTAAACATGCAAACATGCTAGCAAACTGAGAAACTGTCTTTGGCAGTGAACATAAACACACAAGTCATTTTAAAAAATGTAGCACAGTGAGAAAACATCACCGAATACAGAAATGTTACAGTCAGTTTGCTATAGATAGATAGATGATAGGTAGACACTTTATTCATCCCCTTAGGGAAATTCAAGGTGTCCAGTAGCTCACTCATGTTAGATTTTTAGAAAAATAAGGAACAAATATATCTTACTGCACTTATTTCTTCTAGTAGAAGAAATAAGATGCAAAATCGTGCTGGTATTTTACAATAAAAGTGTATTTAAAAGTCTAAATAAAGTATTAATAATAATAGTGAGCATAATATTATATGGATTACGGTAACAGATTTTTTGAACAAACAGAAGAAACGCCATGACTAGTTGACTTGAGTAACTTGAGTCATGCGACTGTATCCCAGCCGTGTCTGGGCAGGCTCATCACTTTTCTATGTCCACAGGGAACAGTTGCCTAAAAACTCATTTCCGCTGTAGTCTGAGCTACTGGCAGCGTATCTGCAATCGGTTGTCTTTTCCCACTTTGTGCAGTGCAGGTATTGCAAAATTCATAAAGTCATTCTCTTCGTAAATTTGCGTGTCTCCAATGTATAAGCGGCCTACTAACAACTCCCCTTCCTGAGTACAGAAGCTTTGGCCAGCTTTTGTTTACCATCATATATCTGTGTTGAATTTTGTTCTTTAAAAGATCTGCGCTTTATATTCTGTTCAGCTCCCTTTGTCCATCGCGGCCCTTTGCCAAGTCATTTAGTCATCCTCTACTGTCTGGCAACGTCTCTTTTCCATGTTTCCCATTTTGTTGTTTCTTTGTGTAGCCCTCCTCACAAGACTCACTCTGTCCTCCACCCCCGCCTTTCCATCTGTGCCACACACTTATGTTGTTTCACCACACTTACTGAAGCACACATCCTGATTGCTACCAGGTGAGGCAAACTACCAACATCACACACAAGCTCGCTCGACACGCCTCGAGGCGCACACGCACGCGCACACACACAATCTACAGTGGGGCTCTGTGGAGCAGTGGTGCATATAGATGACATTTGCTTGTTGATAACATTGCCACTGGGCAGCTGTGTGGTTTCCTGCTTGTCTTCTTTGTTTCTGGGCGCATTGTTATTGCCAGGTGTTAAATGGCACATTTTCCGATGAGTAACATTTGACCCCAGCGTGGCAGACATGTCGAAACTGCTACACTGCAGATTACTGCCTGACATCTATCCCACCTGACTGTGGCCTGGAGGCCTAAAGGCAGAACATGCTGTAAGTTTTTCACAAAGTCATCAGACGTGTGTGTTGGTGCGGACGTGTGTGGCTGCTTGCATCAGTTTCCGTCCAGTATTTTCTTTCTCTCGTACTGTCTGTTCTCCCTCTGGCCCAGTTGCTCCCTGCTGTTTTCCTCCTGCTTGACCAGGGTCAGCGGATGAGCTTTGGCCTCCTGTGTGGCCCCGAGCGGGAGGCCTGGATGTCTGGCTGTTTTGGGGGAGGCGAAGGGGGGACGCACAGGGGGCACCTGAGATCACTTCTGCAGTCTGTAAGACCCGGCAGCCACAGAGACAGGAAGCTGTAATTAGGACTAGAGGAGGCTTTAACACTCAGGAGCCTTTTTTCCTCCTGCCTCAGTCTGCCACTCTCGCTTGCTCTCCTGAGAGAGAAATGCTCCCACATTAAGAGACCAAAACTCATAATTACGTGTGGTTGAGAGGATTGTAGTCCTCTGATGTGAGGCAATTTAATGCTTCATTTATTCACCTTCGGTTTTACTCTGTAATCCATCAGTGAGCCCAACGTTTTGTGCACCAGAGTATTATCAAAGCCGTAGCAAAAATAAGTCGAGCTGATTGGTGGTGTTATTTTGTAATTATTGTGGGTTTATTTTTTGCCGCAGTAATGGAACAAACAAAGGTGTCATGTTGAAGCACATGTCTTGAAGGTTCTTGAAGTGGAACAATCACAGGGTGTTTCAGTGGAGCGCTGGGACAGTGGAGGCTCCAGAGGCGATCTGTATCTGTAGAAAGAAAAAACACAAAGAAACACAAACGAACAGAGAATTAATTTTGTGTGAAACCAGTTTGGGTTTAATGTTTACATAAAAAGTCTGACCATTACACAAGATGTCCTGCAGCATTTTTTGGTCGAGAACACAAGACCTCGTGAAATAATAGGTTAGCCAATGAAACAAAAGTAATTGTTAACAATATAGTCTAGAAAACATAATTTAATTAATTTTTTAAAGAAAAATGAGAATGTCATGATAGAAAAAAGCAACGTTTTGCTGCTTTTTTGTGTTTCATGTGACTCTAAGAATGCAAATAAATAGATTAAAATCATAATGTTAATATAAAAAGTCTCTCTAATAGATGATTCAATAAAATACAAATTATTGTCTGCAAAATAAAAATATTTGTGGTAAAAATGCAAAGTTTTGTTTCTTTTTTGTGTTTTATATGACTGCAAATCACATATATCTGTTTTTCTTGACTGTACAAATTGAGAATATATTAAATTGGCCACTGAGAAATAGGGATGGGCAATTTTCACAGATTTCTATGGATTCAATGAACAGCATTACCAAAAACACATTTGTAGTAATATAAAATGTATCCATGTGTCTTCAAATGAGTTCTAATTATAGTTATTAATGCCCTTATATCTGCTTACAAATGCACAGAATGTCTTACAAATCACTTATTTAGTGTTTACACATATAAACAAACAAACAGTTTCAGCTCTAATTAAGAGTTAAGTACATGTTGGGAAAAGTGGAGACAAACTACCTCATCAGTCACAATCAAGTGCTAATGTTGGGGTTGGGGTTTGGGGAAACTCCCTCAGGCCTAGTTGGAGTTGAAGTTATTTACAAGTGCCCATTTTAACACACCTTTCAACCTCAGAGCCGACACCAAGCTGAGGTTTCTTTAAAATTGCATTTAACCTCTCACTAACCAGTTGATGTGGGATGTTTCTGTGCATTAATTTGTGGTTTTGTCAGATAATGAAAACTGCATTAGATCTGTGTGCATTGCGGTCTGTAGCTCTGTAGTTGTGGCTGAATTGCTGAATTTTACAGGAAAGGGAAGCTGTAAATTTGATTCCAGTTAATAAATGGGGCCTTAGTCTTCAAAAATTCTCATTTTTTTGCTTATAAGTGGAAAGCAGCCAAGCTCTCCCTTGCAGAACATGTTTTCCTGCAGTGTGTGACCTATGTGTTTTCATGCACACACACCCCCATGCATGTAAGTGCACTCTTGACTCCACTAATTAGCTCCGCTTCTCTTCTCAAGGTACTGTTGTATCCTGTCGGACACATGGGCAGAAAGAAATAGAAGCATCACTTCAGGTGAGTGTTTCAAACCTCTGCTGCAAAAATCCACTTTTTTTGTCTTCCTCTCCTGAGCACTTTAACTCTGCGATTTCTCTCGCACAGGCCCTCCAGCTGACCTCTGGGCTAAGTCCTGGCCGTGGGGCTTTGTTGTTGGTGGGCCAGCTGAACAGGCGTGTATGTGAGTGAGAGGTAATGAAGTCCAGCATGAGGCAGTGGCGGCGGCTGGTGCTGGTGGCGATGCTAGCCTGGGTTATCCTCTTTCTCGCCCTGCTCTCTTACTTCCTGGATGCTCGTGTGGATGAGCCCCTGACCTCTGCTGGCTCTTTACTCTCCCAGCACCCCGACACGCGTCGCCTGGCCTCCATACAGGCCTCCCATCAGCAGCATGCCATCCTGGGCTCCCGACCTGAGCTGGCTCTGCCGTTAACCACGACGTACCCAAGAGACAAGCCCGAGCTGGAGCCTTCTGCCAGCTCTACGACACCAGAGACCAGCTTGGAGGTGAGCCACAGTCCCAACAGCGCTCCTTACGCCGTTTACGGGAGCCAGGAAGCGAGCCGGCAGGACTACCTGGACCCACAGAGCCTGGCTGCCTGGTCCTCTTTCGGTACAGAGAATGTAGGTTCTCACTCAGACCCTCTAGTCCAGAGTCGTGAGAGAACATCTCAAACCACAGAGTATCAGAACCATGTCAGCGCCACTCGTTACCACGGTGGCGAGGAAGAGGAAGACGATGAGAGGGAAGATGAAGAGTTGGGAAACAGAATGAGGACTACAGGAGACAGGAGGGCTGGCGGAGACTCCTCTGACCTGGAGGAATATTATTTCTCCAAGTCGGCCTCCGTGGTGCAGCGGCTGTGGAGGGGCCGTGTGTCCGCTGGTATGCTGAGTCCTCGGCTGCAGCGTGCCATGAAGGACTACATGAGCGCCAACAAGCACCATGTTTCCTACAAGGGGCATCGCAGGGCCGCTCAGGGTGCCAAAGAGCTGCTGTGTCAGATGAAAGCCCAAGCCCGGTTGAGGACGGTGGACGGGTCGGAGCAGCCCTTCTCCTCACTGGGCTGGGCTCGTCTGGTGCCATCCTTCCCCCTGGAGCAGCTGCACAGAAGGCAGGACCAGAGCAGCTTCAAGACCTGCGCGGTGGTCACTTCTGCTGGAGCCATCCTGCGCTCAGGATTGGGCAAAGAGATCGGTGAGTAGTTGAAATGTTACAGAACATAACCAGCTTTTTGGTATTTGTAGAAATGGCCAACTGGCTGTTTAATCAAAATTGATCCTGAATTACCTAAATGTGGCGCAAGAAGAGACATTATTTGGTTAGTAAAATCTAAAGGGGTTATCATCCTCAGGAGCATGGATTTTTTTTGGCAAATTTCCTGGCAATTTTTCTCTTCATTTATGAGCTGTAGATCCCTAGAGGAAAGCTTAGAGCATCCAACAAAAAAAGGCAAACATTTATATGTTTCTGGGTTGCTTTCATAATAATCCATTGGATAATTTTTTGTGTACAATTAGACATTTTGGCCTGTCAGTGACACTAAATGACAGCTCAAGAGGAATTAAAACTCTAGAGATGAGAAGCATTCATGCTGAATTTCATGCAAGTCTGAGGATTAGTCTTTGAAATCCTTTGTTGTGGGCAAAACAGTAATGATACGTTCTTCATTAAATCTCATCCCATTTCAAAGTGGAATTGGAGTAAATGATCAAATAGCAACCAGTGTCTTTATTTGAGACCTTGCTGGCTGTTATTTGATGTCAGCGCTGGCTGCAGTAAACACAAACTCTCCATTTTTCCATATGTTTCGAATGCTAACCCCTCCACTGTATTAGGAGGAATAATGTGTCACTTTACCCAAGTTTTTTTTAATGCGAAGCTTCTATGAGAAGTGTTGAGTTTTGTTTGGAGGAACAGTAAAAGTGCATAGCTGGAGACTCATAAAGCTGCACCGTAATAGTACAGATACAATAAGATTAACAAGATCCTTGTCAAAAACCCCGGATGAATACAAGTGAGCTGATTAGATTAGATTCAAAGTTTTTGCCATTGCACAAAATACAGGTACAAAGACAACAAAATGAAGTTCAGCATCTAACCAGAAGTGCATCATATACAGTACACTGGTCAGCCACAACATCATGACCACTGACAGGTGAAGTGAATAACATTGATCATATTGGTACTATGTGGAGTTCTAATGGAAAACCTTGGATTTTGACATCCAGGTTGATGAGACTTAGACACCCAAATAAACATTGTCCCACAACAAGCACACTGCCTCATGGCACGTCAAAAAAGCAAAAACATCTAACAATCAGGAACATGATGAGGAACATGACAATGACCCAACATGTTGATTTGACCTCCAAACTTCCTACACCCCTGGTTCCAGACCCCATATGACACCCTGAGAGGTCCTCTTGTCCATGCCCAATGGTTCAAAGCATTTTTTATCTCATAATGGGGACCAACACAATATCAGGCAGGTGGTTATAATTTTATGCCTGATCGGTGTATGCTGCCGTGTAAACAGTATGGACCAGTAGTATGAACACACTAATATATGAATATATAGATGTGGATACAATATAGAATAGATAATCTAAATGTACATGTAGGAATAAATAGTGATATGAAGAGTATAAGTAGTAGAAATTGTATGAACAGTGTGAACAGCATAGACAGTATTAACAATGTAAACAGTATTAATGCTATGAAATATGTAGTGTATATATACAGGATTAACAGTATAAACATTATAAACAGTGATTTACCAGTTTACCACACTTGTAGCTGGACCATTCAAGCCAAGATAATATTGTCTAACTCCAACAACGGCCTAAAATCTTTTTTCTTTGAGCACCGCAGCCCATTCAGGTGTTAAATTCTGAAGGTCAACAAATATCCATTTGGGCCCGCAGTGATTAGCATTTCGCTTGGGCTTTGATTAACTTGTCAAGCTGACTGTGCGCAGGGTTGAGTGAGTGCCTAGTAGGCTATACGTCTTTGGATCTGAATGTGTGTGTTCTCGCTTTGGAGATTTTTGGCAGCTCCGTGGTAAGTGGGGAGAGTGTGAACTCAGTGACAGATGGCTCACGAGAAAAAAACAGGACCCCCTCTGGTAGCCAATCAGGCTTCTTCCCATCATATATAGCTTACTTGCATTTCCCGGTGAATTCAGCTGTCCTGACCGATCTCGACTACTAGTGAGGAGGGTTCCGGCTTTATGGCTTTATATTTCTACGGTTCTTAAGCATTCATGCGTACTGACAGAGTTACACAGACACTGGCGGCCCCAGATTGCAAATTTCCCAGCAAGTGAGGTTGACTAAACTGCTTTTGCATAAAGACAGATGCATGCAGGTGATGCAAATCTGTACTTGACCCTGTGGTCATTGTAAAATTACCTTGTGGTTGTCTGTCAGTGCAGCTGCAGTCTGTCAGCGCTGATGCTCTCACGTATCGCAAGAAAAGTCCCCCTGTGAAAGTAGCTGTAGGTGGGAGCAGGTTTCCCACAGGTTTGCTTCAAATGTACAGAAATACAATATGTGTTCAAGGAAACCTCCGAGTGTGTGTATGTGTGCGTGCATGCCTGTGTTGCTCAGCTCAGAGAGTGATATTAGGATGTTCTGGGTATCTTCTGTTTTTTAGCACCAGTATATGAACAATATTTGACTGAGCAGGAAAGAAAGAAGAGGAAGTCTTTGGTTTTACGCACTAGAACCCCAATTTAAACTCCACAGGTGCTTGTAAATCTTTGTTGATGTATCACCATCCCCCCCGTGTTTGTTCTTTGGTTTTTGTCCAATAATGTGACCCATATGCGTGCGTTCATA
Source organism: Dascyllus trimaculatus (assembly GCA_024666655.1). NCBI lineage: Eukaryota > Metazoa > Chordata > Actinopteri > Pomacentridae > Dascyllus > Dascyllus trimaculatus. Next base: position 14,915,536 of record CM045456.1, on the reverse strand, counting down.
AACAAAGGAAGCAAATATCTTTCCACCGTCGTACCTCATTTATAATCTTCCCAGTCGCACACTCTCGTATCTTGTTAAAAAAGCTATTTTAAGCGGGGCCAAAGATACAAGTCTCCAAGTAAAAGAAAACCTGTTATTCATGACCGTCTCTCCTCTGAGGTCCATCGCATACATCTTAATGTCAGACAGCAGCAGGGTGTTGGTTCTGTGTGTCATCATCCAACTATTCATTTCTTTAAAAAAAAGAAAAAGAGTTTCGCTTGATGTGATTTGATGAATGAGATGAATGTTATGAAGGCGATTAATTATTGAACAGCCTCACAGTGCTGGCAAAGCTTGACTTTGTTACATTAATTCTCCGGCTTAGCTTCAACAGGAAATCAAACGACATTGATCTTTCTTCATCTTCCCGTTCTCAGTCCGGCTGTTCTTCCCAAACTGCTGCACTGTATCAAAAGCCGCATTATGCAGCTGTGAATGGTGACTGATATTCATTACGCCTAGAAATGAATGAGAATCACACCCCCTTGTCCGTGTCCCTTGCAGGTTGGCTGACATTTAGATTGTCAGATTTCAGAGGCTGCAGCTCTGAGTTCATCCTGTGAGGAGATTTGCAACTCAGGACTCAGTTTAGTTTGGCGTCTGGAGGTGGGATGTTGTGTTGCTGCCATCATGTGGCGAGCAGAATGAACTGCAGCTTCAGTACAACACAAGGAATGGAGATAATACTTAACATAAAAGTAGTTAATTAATTTGATGCAAACAGCTGCAGAGGCTATTAATATTTAATATTTCTGGTGCTTTCAAAAAGCCAAATCTACAGTTATTTGGAATCATAGTGTACAATACAGGTTAGTAAATTTATAATTAAGGAGCTCTCAGCCTGTGTTGGTGAAGTCTATCACTACTGTCCCTCTGTTTCAATGTTTTTTTCATATTTTGGTTCAGGGTTTTACATATTTTTGCAAGTAAAATAAGACTACTTGGTCATACGACTGTGATTTAGTCTGAATTGGCTCCCTCTAGTGGTAGAATGGGGTGTGACATGGACATACAATGGTTAAAACCAGCACAAACTTCAGCAACTTTCACTGGGCTCAGTATGCTATTAAAATAATTTGAACAAGGCTTCATTTACATAAAAAAATCTACTTTAAAATTAAGGTTAAGCTTATGTTATTTCTTTGTGTTCTGCCTAAATTTAAGTCTTGTTTAATTTAGTTTGAGTTTAGTTTAAATGTTTGCATTTGACACTTTATCCTGCATTTTTTAGTTTAGTCCATTTTTATTCATAGTTTATTTTATACTTTGTGTATTTTTCTGTTATATGTCTATTATACTTTATACTTTTCTAATGCGGTGATCACTTTACTCTTTCTGCTTTCTGTTTCTGTAAAAACAAAAATTCCCGTTGGGGATTTCTGTTCTATACTGTTCTGTTCTATGCTTTACAATTTACAAGTGGTAGTCTTAATTTATAAGACTACCACAGGTAAATTGCAACCTAAACAAAATTATTAATATACAGTATTTTAAAATATTATTATCCATACTAATAATTCCATGTTCATTTAGGAAATCAGTGCTCTCATTTTCTATTTCTATTTCTGAGCTGATTTATTTATTTTTTACTGATTAATTGCTTACTATATAAAATGTCAAAAACTCAATAAGAAAAACATAATCATTAGTAGTAAAAGGCTCGATGACGTCTTGAATTACATGCTTTTTCCCAATTCATTGTCTCAAACACAAATTTACAGTTATGTAAAGTCACAAATTCCCTTCTCTGGGAAGCTGGAATCAGCAATTTTTTTTATTTAATAATTAATCAACTGTCACTGCTACTGGTCTAATCAATTCAACAGCGTTGTTCTTGTATTAGTAATTCTATAATTTTTTCCAAAGAACTTTTCTTTGCAAAGTTACCAAGTGAAGAGAAACTGTAACAAAGAATATTTTAAAAAAAATAAAAGACTTTAAGAGATATTTTGGCAAAGTTATAACTGTAAAGTAACAAACTTTTCAAATGTTTAAGACCAATGCCTGAGTCTGCTAGGTATCTTTTTAATTAACACCCTTATAACAATCCACAGCCAGCATGTTGTCAGCAGCACATCATCTGCTGATGTTAGAGGACTCTCAGGTAACAGGTTGTCAATGTAACTGGAACAAAGCTGTATAACATATTTTAAAAGGTAAAGTCATTGCAGTGCATTTCCTAAAAGAAAGTCAATCAGCTGTGGTCTACAAAGAGGAAAATACATTTCATTCATAACTGGATCCACGACTGATATCAGAATATAGTCCATTATGATGGTTAATGTAAAAACTTTATCAGCACCAAACAAAATACATTCAGTCATTTCAAAAGGTTCTTACTTAGACAAAACATCACTGAACAAGATTCTTCTTGTTCCACATTGAACGTCACAGTGACTGACACTTTCAGACATAAAAAGACACAAACTTTGAAGTCAATAGTCAGAACTGCAGTGCAGCAAAACAGGGTTGGTTATTTTTACGTGGAAGCCAACTCCTGTCAGCTGTACGAAAGGTTTAACAATCAAACGTTTCTAAAGGCAAGTTTTCAAAGCAACTCGAATCTTCAAACGAGTCAAACAGCCGTGGTCGACTGAGATTGATTACAAACTGTAAAATGTATTCAGAACGTGTCAACAACAGCATACTGTATGTCAAACAGGCATCCGCAGAGCAACAGTGGGCTCAAGTTTAATCTTGTAGACGCTGATTAATGCATGTTTTTGCATTAAATTTAATAAATTAAAAGCCTGCTTTGACAGTATAATTAACAGTGTTGCAGCGCTGTAGGTTAATCACTGCATATGTCATGAGCTTCACATATTTCTCCCACGGCTGCCTATAGCAGAGAATGGGCCTTCCGACCCATATTAACAGCGCTCAGCTTTTTAACACACCTATTTGTTTATAATGCAGTGCATATATAAAGCTGACAGAAAAAAATGGAGAACCCCTGCTTCCTGTCATACATTTTCAGCCTCAGTAAGCGTTGTGTTTCCAGAATATTAAGTTAAATCAAGCTTCACAAATATTTTAATACCGTCGACATTTAATGGATTATACAAATATGCTTAATAAACTGGTAAATCACGATACTGGAAAATACGGCAAAACAACAATGATGTATTCATTAGACCTCCTCCTTTTTCCATTAAACAAATCTCAAATCCAACTGAATCTGGAGCTGTTCAGTTCTTTTTTCTTTTTTAGAATTTTTATAATTGAAAATCTTAAATTATAAAAAGTTTTTGAGGAGAATTTTGGGAAGGCACTAATTCATACTGTGAACTCTTTCTCTCTATGTATACACTGATCAGCCACAACATCATGACCACTGACAGGTGAAGTGAATAACATTGATCATATTGGTACTATGTGGAGTTCTGCTGGAAAACCTTGGATTTTAACATCCATGTAGATGAGACTTAGACACCCAAATAAACATGGTCCCACAACAAACACACTCCTTCATGCTAATGGAAATCCCAAATGTCACTGGCCTACACCAACAGGAAAATGCACCCCACCACATGGAAAAAAACATCAAACAATCAGGAACATGTTGAGGAACATGACAATGGCCCAACATGCTGATTTGACCTCCAAACTTCCTACATCCCATTGTGATCCAGCATCAACAGGATTCAGTGGAACAAGTGTGATTGACAGAGGCCCCACTGCACAAGCCAGAGTACCCAAAGGATCCAGTGCCAACATCCTGGTTCCAGACCCCATAGGACACCCTGAGAGGTCCTCTTGTCCATGCTCAATGGTTCAGAGGATTTTTTGATCACATAAGGGGGACCAACACAATATTAGGCAGGTGGTCATAATGCTATGCCTGATCGGTGTATGTTTAAAAGTCTGGCACTTCCAATCACTTGGAAAAACAAATGGAATTAATTCATCGATTCTCAACCAGAAACTCGCATAATAATTTTAAAAACATGGCCAATAGACCTGATTATCCTTTAGAGAGTTGTGAGGGGCTGGAAGGTGACATTTGCTGAGAGTTTGAACCAAGCAGGGTGCAGACAAAACAATCTAAGAAATAATGACGGACTTTTACATTTCACTCTTTGTATTTGAAACTTTAAAAAAAATTCACGACATATTTCAGTGTCAAAGATGTGGTGCTCCTCTCAGAAGGATTGGGTTTTTTTTTTTTTTTTTTTGGTTCAAGTTCTCTGCAGCCTGTAAAGGAGGCAACAAGAGAGGCCTTACTTCATTTTAAGAGGTCACAGTCAAGGCAAGATCGAAAATCACTGACTGCAGGACAAAAAAAAGTATCCATAAAAATGATTTGTCATGAGCACGATTCACTGACTAAAACTGGAATTTCGACATCAGTCAGAGTGTGAGTGGGTTTTCCTGTATGAATACAGGGTAGAGCAGGTTTATTTTTGACTGTTGAGATTTAGTTATATTCTGTGAGTGTAGTATTAAAACCTATTCTTCAATAAAATGAACTAGAACATTAAGAATGGTACACTGACAGTGATAATAACGGTGCTTTTTTTCTTAGCATGTCATCAGGTTTAAATGAATAAAAACAACTGTAGGCTACTAAATGGCAACAGCAAACACACATGTATAACAGATGATTTTCCAGAAGATCAATAATAATCATTGCAAACAACATAAACACATTTAAACCAAGTCTGTAACATTGATCATGTCATTACAATGCAATGGTCTGTTGGTCAGGCTTGAGTCCTGACATTCATGTGGATGTTACAGAAAGGCATTGACCCAGCACCTCCAGAGGTCCTGCGTTCATGCACCGATGGGCCAGAACTGTTTTGGCAACACAAGCAGGACCTACACAAAATTATTAGGAAGTTGGTTTTAATGTTGTGACTGATTGGTTTAGATCTATATACAAAAATAAAGTAAATTAAAGCTGCGAGCAGTGTTGAAGAGGCCCTCGCATACCCAATGCACGTCGAGGTATGGTGCATGTCGGCGTGTGGCAGAAATTTCAAGGTGTTGAGACTTAGCTGACCAATTTCAAGGATTATATCACAAACCTTATTGTACTTGTACATGCAAATATAACACCTCTAACTTCCTGTCACCAATGGGTTGTGCTGTGACTATGACTCAGTTTTGGAACGTTTTTTCGATGAATGATCCTCAACGTCTGAAGGCTTACATCACCACATTTGATGTTAATATGGTCAACCGGCTAAAAAAAGCACATCAAACTATAAAACATGTCCTTTCCTGTTGCCAGCAGGGGGCGCTATGACTGTGAATGGATATTGGCATATGGATGTGATCAGGGCAGGAATCTGACCAAACATGTAAAGTTTGAAGCGGGTTGGAGCATGTACAGGGTAGTTAGACAGCGCTTCCTGTTACCTGGCGAAGCCTCAAAATGCAGGTGGTCGCCATGGCCACGCCCTTTGACTTTTGTGGAAGATTTTGATAACTTTTCATCAGTATGCTCTGTTGTGTATATACTGGCCAAATTTATGGTCTCTCGGAGTTACCCCCTATGAGGATTTAACCCCTGAAAATGACAAAATTGAACAAAAAATTCACAATTAAGTTAAAATGGTGGACTCCCTGTTGGGTTTAGGGTGTGGCTCCAAGAGGCTTTTCTGTGCAGCCTGACATGCTACATATACTTACCAAATTTGGTAGATGTAGGTTAAACGTCCTGCCCAGATGTTAGAAATTATGCAGGGGGCGCTATGGAGCCATTTTGCCGCACACGTGCAAGTCCCATAAAGTGCCAATTTTTTCGAGTTTTTTTTTTTAGATTTATTTTTGGCCTTTTGTGCTTTTATTACATAGGACAGTGGATAGAATCGGAAACGGGAGAGAGTAGGGAAGGACATGCGGTAAACGCCTGAGGTCGGAGTCGAACCCGGGACAGCTGCTACGCCTCTGCACTTTGGTCACGCGACATAACCATTAGGCTATCAGGGCGCCCCAATTTTTTTGAGTTTTTGAGCATGTTTAGGCCCTTAAGAATGCAATTCTTTTGGATGAAAAATAATCCCTTGCATTCCAGTAGGGTCCTACGCACTGTCAGTGCCCTAATGAAGCAAAAATATTCAATGGAAAACAAAGCAATAAATACAACGACGTGGTGTAAAACAGACATTTTGCCTCAGATTGTTTGACCTTAGCACCAAGAAAAACATATATTTCAGCTGGATGTAGACAAAGAATGATCTCTGCTTTAAGAACTCTTCAGGAAAATCCATCAATCTTATCAAACTCCGTAGAGACCAGAGTCATGTTTACAGTATTATGTCGAAGCAGGAGAACAGATGGCCAAGCTCAAGTGTTTGCAGTAGGCAGCGTTTGTTGTGCATAACAGTCAGTGTCGTGAGCCTGGTGGCAGTGATGGAGGACCATCAGAGCGAGAGCTGAGGGACACATCCATCCTGGGGTGTCGGCCCAGTGCAGGAACAGGATAGCTGAAACTGATGGATCGATCAAAAGACAGGCAGCAATTGATTTGTAATTATTACTACAACCATCCATCAGCCTGAGGTTTTCATGTGAAGTACAGACTGTGAAGGATATGGAAGCCAGAAAAGACAGAAAAAGAGGTGGACTTTAAATACAGATCTTTTGCAAATAAATCTCTTTATACATCAGATACCTGAGTTAACCACTGGAGAGCACTTTAGGTATGCCTGTGAGCCTGCCAGACAAGCGTGTTAACGATCAGTGCAGCTGTAATTTACATCTCTGCAGTTAACACGTCATATTGACTATTCATACAAATGCCATGGTGCTGAACTATTGATCTGACTGTATTATATAGTGTGTGTGTGTGAAGTTGCCTCAAAAACCAATAGCACTATAAGCAGTAATTCCAAAGGACATTGGTGATTAGATAAAGACCTCGACAAACTCCCACTAACGGGAAAGACGTGTAAACATCTGAAAATGATGCTGAGGTATTGTTTTCTGAGGTTTCACTAAGTTTTATTTGAACAAGTGAACATACACTGATTAGGCATAACATTGTGACCACCTGCCTAATATTGTGTTGGTCCCCCTTATGTGGTCAGAAATGCTCTGAACCATTAAGCTTGGACAAGAGGACATCTCAGGGTGTCCTATGGGGTCTGGAACCAGGACGTTGCCAGACCCCAGACCCAGACCCCTCTGTCAATCACACTTGTTGATCACAATGGGATGTAGGAGGTTTGGAGGTCAAATCAACATGTTGGGCCATTGTCATGTTCCTCAACATGTTCCTGATTGCTTGATGTTTGTATGTGGTGGGGTGCATTTTCCTGCAGGGGTAGGCCAGTGACGTTTGAGATTTCCATTTGCATGAGGGAGTGTGCTTGTTGTGGAACAATGTTTATTTGGGTGTCTAAGTCTCATCAACATGGATGTTAAAATCCAAGGTTTTCCAGCAGAACTCCACATAGTACCAATATGATCAATGTTATTCACTTCCACTGTCAGTGGTCATAATGTTGTGGCTGATCGGTGTACATTGCCTGATTTATTAAGTATTCTCTAGAAGTGAGGGATAAAAATCAGCAAATTACACTACCCTTGCTGCCTTAATGGGCATTTTAAAGAAAACACAATGCAGTCTTAATATTCATGTTCTCTCTTGTATGATCATAACAACATGTACAGCTCAAGGTCAGTTCATTTCCTGCTTGAAGATGAAGTTGACACGTGCCACTGCTCTGCCTTTCAGACACTCACGATGCGGTTTTACGCTTCAATGCTGCACCTACGGAGGGATACGAGAGAGATGTGGGAAACAAAACCACCATACGCATCATTAACTCACAGGTAAGCAACAGCTCAGCCCCACATGACGCATAATAATCACTCATTAACACACTGGTATGCACGACCTGTGCCCCTCGCTGCAGAACATGTAAACCACATGGATGTGCACATGAACACTCAACATGATGATGAATATATAAATGACTGCAATTTGTGTCCTTTTTTGAGGTTAGTTAATTTTTGTTGTGATTCATTTTAATTTTTGTCGATCTTGGTGCCATGGTAAAGGCTCTCATGTTCTGATGTCGTATAAACGAAGAAAGAGCCTCATCTGTCAGCCCCAAATTGAACAATCTCCGTGTTATTTAAACCAAGTTTTAAGCTGCTCAATCTATACTTGAATTTGGGAATTTGTAATGTGAAACATGGCTTGTAGCATTAAACCCACAGTGAAACCGACACTCTGCCTTGCACTTTCTCCCTCAGCTGCACAGAGCATTTCAGCATCCATGAACTTCTTGTCCAGCGGCAAATTGCAAACGGACAAAACTGAACACAGTAGAGCATTTAGCAGCTAAAGAGCCAGATGTTCCCGCATTATTTTGCGCAGACCAAAACCAGAGTTAAATGGAGAGTAACTTACATTCATCAGAAGCATGACTCCAAATTACATGCATTCAGCTGGTGATGCAGAAAATGCAGAAATACATTTAAGGGCTTGCTCCTGATTTGCTGCCAAGTTTGTTTTGCACTGCTGGTGCTGCAGGTAATAGGACATAGATTAGAAAAGAGATTAGTCTATTGGTTTTTACCACAGAAAATATTTAAATTTTAACATTAGTTTCACTTGGATTTGGCCAAAAACTGCACTAGTATATGGACAAAAGTATTGGGACACACCTTTTAATCATTGAATTCAGGGGTTTCATTCAGGCCCACTGCCACTGATGTATAATGATTTCCACTTATCTATTATGGAACAGTGTCAGACCTGAATGCACTTGTTCATCTTTAAATGTATGAAGTAGAAAGTTTATGAGCTATAATGTGCAGCTGTCCTGTTAGAAATAAGCAGCAGGCATTGAGCACCCTGGGTGGTAAAATAGTTATATTAACTCGCGTGACTGATGAATTTCTACCAGCATTCTCCTCTTCCGGTACCCAACTGCAGCAAAAGTGTTCTCTTTTATAACAACTTGTACCTCTTGACTGGAGTAGGCAGCACACGATGGGTATATTTTGTGCTGAAGAAGAGTCCAATGACGCATCAAACTCCCCCTCTAATGTGAGCGCACAAACAACAGGATGGAGAAAACATGGCAAACAAACAAAGGTGACAAACATCGTTAAGTCTAAGCAGAGTTTAGATTTGTTGAGTCAGCTAACCCAAAGAAAGCCTGGATTTGTCAAACTTGCTTCGTAGTACACCCCCCTGCTGGATGTATAAATAGGTTGCTTTGTGTGCTTTTTCTCTTTTGGGTCAACAGATTATAACCACCCATGTATTTGGTGTTCAGTGTGATGCTATAAGCAGCAGTCAGTTAGCCTAGCTTACCATAAAGCACAAGGCAGTGGGAAATTGCAAACCTGGGTCTGTCCAAAGGCACAACAGCACCTTTAAAGCTAAATGCATACAGTCGTGTGCAGTTTCTTTGACGAGAGACCGCAATTTTGTGCAGTATTTGATGGCTGACAACACAACTCGACATAAAATATTCTGGTAGCAGTAGCTTTATTTACCTTACAGGTGTAATAGTGATCGTAGTATCAATCTTCTAAATTAAAAATGTAAGCATTTTCACAACATAATACATTATTTGCTTTCTAGCCTTCATTTTGGCAAAAATAACATGCATGACTTGTTACTTGATATTCAGTTTCAGACTCAGATTGACACTTTTTCTCTTTTCTCTTTTTCCTCTACAGATCTTGGCAAATCCTAAGCATCGATTTAACACGAGCTCCATCTACAAGAATGTAACTCTGGTGGCCTGGGATCCTGCACCTTACACTGTCAACTTAAATAAGGTATGTGTTAGAAGGGGCTGCAGCAGTTTCAATAGGAGGTGAATTTATTGTGACGCCAAGGTCGTGATGCATAGACAAGAAATGCAAACAATTCTCTTAATGCGCATACAGCTGAGGCGAGGCGTGGAAACATGCCGCGGCGATTTCAATACACAGACGTGATGTCAGTACTTATCACACCTGCAGCGCATCATTCTCCCCTCATTATTCCCCTCTCGCTCATATCCACCGACTGCTCTCATCCATCTCTGCTCCTACTTCTGACTTTCACCTGCCCTTGAAGAGGCACTTGTGCCTGCACGTTTCCAAAGCATGTTTTTTTTATTGTGAGTCCCTCTTCCGTCTTTTTCCCACCCCCTCCCTTTCTTTATTCAGGCTTCCTTTTACTTGTTATTCAAGGAATGGTCTATTGCCACAGTCAATAAGATTTAGACTTATGCGAGTAGATTTGCAATTAAAATTGATTTGCACGCTGCACATAGCCGACTCTGTTAATCATTCAAGTTATTTGGCCACTTATCGGAATATTAAAACTGTCCTTGTCTTTTCTTATTAATTTTCTTCCACAATTTCATTTTTGTAATTGAACCACTTCGAAATGAGTGCCATGACTAATTGTCAGGATTTAACCTTTAGTCCTTTCACAGTATAGTATCACCCAATACAGTGCTACTATGCTTGCCAAAGAAAGAGCTTTTTTTAAAGCAAAGATTACAGAAAAACGGCTGAAAAAATAGTTTGTCCTGTAAAAGTCGTCAGAATTGAAGCAGGCATTCTGTTATGTAGCTGCAGCTCATTTTTATTTTGTTCATGGACACAAAGCTTAACAAAGTGACGCCAAAATGTGAAGAAAAATCCTGTTAGGAGGCTAATGGGATTTTTTAATAACACACATGGCGCTGATTAGTAACACCATCACTAATGGTGGATTTATTTTACCCTATATGAAAACCAAAAAACTGTGGACATAGATTTCAGGTTTTTCTTTATTTCCACTGTAAAATTAGAGTACTTTTATGTGCAGAATAAGAAATATAAATAATACCTTGATGTGTTTCCCCTCCTTTGACTCATTTATAAGTGACTTGCTATGTGGGGCACTGATTACAACTCTATACCTATATTTGATTAGTTGCATTGTAATGTATCTGGACTGTACGTGCGCCGGCTTCAATCACAGAAAGCTTTGGTTTTTTTCCTTTGTATTCAGCTGGGTTGTACGGAACATCTAATGATTTTTGTCAGAAGCATGTAATTTGCCTGGCTATTTGGACAACCTTTGCTTGCTCGCTCTTGTTCTGATTGACTCCAAAGCCCTTTAATTTCCTTACGTAAAATACGTCTCTCACATATGAACGATCACGGGTCTGTGGGAAGACTGGATAGAAGAGCGGCTCAATTATTTTCCTCTGAAAGGCTGACCTGGTGGCAGGAAAAGATTATCCATGTGCTCTTCCATACAAGGATACACGCTGTACCTGCGCCGCATACATCCTGTCCGAGTGCTTCGACCGAACAATGCTCTGTTGATATAATGTTAGTTATTTTGGCTCATTATGCTTTAGTTCCATTTTGTTCAGCCATGTAACTCAAGCAGAATTTATCAAGAACGGTGCCAACAAAAACCTCACATGTATGAAACATCATTCCACTAACTGAAAGATTACGTGAATAAGAATAAAATGTAGCTGACAGAACACAAAACATTGGTGAGGAGTACTTTACTTATAAGGTTTTTAATGGTTTTCTTTGGAGTGGAGTCACAAAAGTACAGCTTCAAGATGTCTTTAGCTGCCCTAATAGGCTCTTTCTCTGACATTACCTCCAGCAGAAGGTTATGTTTTTGCCGGCGTTTATCTGTTTCTTTGTCTGTCTGTCTGTGTGTTCGCAAGATAACTTGAAAAGTTAAGTACGGATTTTAATGAAATTTTTGGGAAATGTTGATAATGGGACAAGGAACAGATGGTTAAATTTTGGTGCTGTTCTGGACTACCATCTGGATCCAGGAATTTTTTTTGAAGGATTCTTTATCATTATTATGAGATAGGACTATTTTCAGCATATGTGCATGTAACTTCAGAACAGAAGGCCAGATTGCTTGGCCAAAAAATACAGGATACATTCACAATAGGTTCTATAAAATATCTAAATTTGATCTGGATCCTGGCAAAATTCTGGATATTATGATCCAGAACAGAAAAAATTACGGTGCTTGCACATTTTTGGCCACTGTAAGGTAAAAAATGGAAATACAAACATTCAGTTAGCACCAAATTGTAGCTGAGAGTCTGCAGGTTCAGTACAGTGTGAACAGATTTGTTGTAGCTTCAATAGTTATGGAACTAAATCCAGAAGAAAACCACCATTATAGAAAAATACCGATTTTCCTGAATAACTATTAAACAAACAATGACATCAATGTGATTCCAAATGCTAAAGGTATGTTTTGATTATCAATTAATCTAATAGTGTATATAAAATGAATGTAGGACTTTGACACAGGGTGGAAATTGCAATATGGCTGGAAATGAGCTGCGGTCTGCGCTCTCTGAGTGCTTTTCTAGTTTGCATTAAATACTTGACATTAGTCACAGGCTGAAGACGTTGTACATGTGGAGAAATTTGTAATTAAAACCTAGAAACCATCTTATTTTCAATAACTTCAATGAAAGTATGCTTTATTTATCAGGTTGGATCAGGATTAATCAATTCATAAATCGATTAGGCGATGACTAATTTACAAAACCTCCATGAAATCCCATGTTTCTGCCACATTTCATTTACATATGCTACTGCCATGTAAGGAGTAATTATACAGAGATCCCCTTAGAGCATTTCTAAAAATGTAATTTTCTGCTTTGAGCAAAAATCCTTGTTTGACAACAATTTTTAATGTCAAAAGTGTCAAAAAAAACTTTTAAAAATGATTCCGCCACCCTGTTGTTTTAACGGAGGTCTTTCTCCTGTCTTGTCAGTGGTATGCCAGTCCGGACTACAACCTGTTTGGTCCATATGTGGAACACCGCAAGCTCCATCCTGGCCAGCCCTTCTACATCCTCCACCCCAGCTACGTGTGGCGACTCTGGGATGTGATCCAGGGCAACACTCAGGAGAACATCCAGCCCAATCCTCCCTCGTCTGGCTTCATAGGTGAGTACAAACATGGGCATGCACACATAAGGGGTGTGATCAAAAAGTTCCAGGAATGTGCCTGGGTCATTCTGTGTCAACTCAGCGAGATTAGGGGAGGGCAGCTGCTTGACCATCTCAGAATCACTTGAAACTTTGTAGGAATGATAAAACTGACATATGCCATTTTTTTTAGCTGAAATTCCAACGTTTTCATAATTTTTCACCCAGTGGAAATTTACAATAAATCATTTGCGAGTTGGATATTGAACAAGACGCCACTTTCAGATGTCCATATCTCTTGAAGTACATGTAGTAGAGTCTTCAGATTTTCCGGAGATATTCAGAAGTTCCTGGTGAGTGGAGGGAATGCAGCACATACTGGCAAACAAGCCTCAGTTTTGTGCGTGAGACCTCTCAGTTTCAGAATTTGTTCTAAAATTGCAAATAAAGTGGATTTTCAAGAAATTAGAAAAAATATCTCTCTGATACATAGGATCTATTTGATCAATCTTATTGTGAGAATACTATCTGAATGACACCACCCATGCTTAGAAAGCTTTCATATGTTAGTAGAAATGGGAGTTATGGCCAATTGAGTTGACACAGGTAAAAAAAGTTAGTTTCCAAATGGCCAGATGGACGTCTTGAATTATGGGTAAGTTGATGAATTTTTGGGATAGTAAGAGATGGAAGTATCATCTACTTGTGCGCAAAGTTTCAATATCCATCCATGTTGTCTTCATGCTAAAATATTTATTCTATTTATTGTTTTACACACATGCATTGGAACTGCATTCTTTCTTTCGATCAGCAGAGGGTGAATCCTCTAGTGGCAAAAACAAGTCTGATTGTATAGAAGTCTATGAGAAAATGTGATGAAATAATTTGAAGACTGTAAGTCATATACTTCAAGAGATATGGCCCGCCTGTCAAAATCAAGCACCGAACCTAATTTAAATTTGGCTGCTATCCCTGTCGAAGTAACGTCTTTGCGTAATGATTCAGTGGCGCCATCATGTAAACATGTCAAGCATCATCTGTGCAGTGTGTGAAACATCTTAGCTGTGTGAACATGGTGATGCTTAAACCTCAGTTTCATCTTGATGAAGAGGGAGAAATCGCAAGGAAAAAACGTTCATGAAGGCGGCACTGTGACAAGGTGCACAAAGCAGCTGGTGCGCCCACATGCAATCGTACAATCGTCACAGTTTAAGTCTTTTTCTCTCAGCACATTACAATAGAACTCTGCCTTGACAGTCTGACCTTTGGTGACTAATTCCTGCCATGTGAATGTTGAACAAGACAGCAAGTATGCACCCCCTACATTCCCGACCACAAGTGCCATTGTCCGGCTTTGGAAACCGCAGGCTCTTCCGCTATAAAACCTGTTGTTTATTCTCTCAGTGGTAGCCACAGACCCACCTCTCATCACCAGCGATGATCCTCCACGTGACGCTCAGCTAATCCTGGGCTGCCAAGTGAATCAGATTGGTGTGTTTTTTTTCTCTGCTCCGGTTTACGCTCCGTGAAGAAATACAAATATTCACCTGCCCGTGGTCACAAAACCATGTAACACAGTGCCACACAGTCTCCTGACTCCTTTATATTTAGTTATTTAGTGAAATAAGATGTCTTTTAAACCGGGAGAGATAACTCTAGGTTAGTATGATAATAAAGGGTGCTTTCAGCTGCATTTTGTTGTATTTTCATGTTTTAAAAAATGCACAATTTATCAGAAAAAGCCTACATGTGATCGCACAAACACTGTTTGCTTATTGGCAGGTCATTCCTGTTGCCAGCTTACCTTTCCATTTGAGATAAGCCACCTTCCAGTCTTTTGTTGGCATATAGAACCCTCACTGTTGTTTTTAACATTCATTTATATGTCGCCTAAATGCAATTTAATGTTCATTTGGCTTCACACAGTGGGCATAAACACCAGGGAGCCGCAAATAAGCCTTTTTCTATGGAAGGGGAAAAACCCTGCATTGCATGGGTACACATGCAGTGTTTGTCTGTTCTCCAGCAGTCGCCTTTGTACTTTTATCTTCCCCATTTCCTTGCCTGTTCCTGGAACAGATATAGATGCAAACACACACACACACACACGAAGACATGATGAAATTTTTATCTTCACTATGCACAGTGAGATTATCAGCATGCAGAGTGACAAGGCAATGCACTCCAAAGCAGCACATCCATGCAGGAGGTGATGGAAATGTGACCACCGTAAGCCCATCATGGGAACTCTTCAGCATGTCAATGTGCACTTCATGTTGGGTCTCTACCATTATAATTTTGTCGAACCGCTCAATATGCTTTTTTCCTTACACAGCTGTATTCACGAGGAATCCAATTATGGTGGGAGTCTTACCTCTGAGAGAAGGACCATTATTCTTATGGCAGATCTCCAGCATCTGTGGATATATCACCTGCTGATATATCTTGTCAAGAATATTTCCTCACTGTTTCAGAGCAGTGTTTAATTTTCGGATAATGCTGGATGCTATGACACAACACAGACTGTACTTTAACAGTGAAGTAAGGTTAATTTTTTGATAAACCAAACACACCTTCTTTGCCCTGCACTGGTTCTCACTGGTTTTCATTCTGATTAAAGTAAGCGACTGCACTTTATTATACTCTGCAACACTGGCATGAGTCAGTCACTGATTAGATGGCTTAAATGAAAGGCAAAAGGGAAAAACTAAAAGCCTGTTGAATTGTAAGACTTCATCTTTAGGCTAAAAGTACATTAAATTAGATGGTTTTGTCCTCGCCTATGACTGGCTTTTAATAAGATGCAAACACCATTTGCCTTTTTGTTATTACAGATGTGTGAAATTATTTGAAAGTTTCTGTTTTTACAAATTAGAAACAGACAATATAGCGAAACAAAACAAGTAAAGCTGATTGGTTTCTACTGCATATGCTAATTTTCCTTATATCCAATCCATGTTTGCACAGATATTACCATATATCCAATAATATTGTTTATATCCGTCAGTAACTGAATGGTTTGCCTCAACACACAGCTTCATCATGCTGTCTTGACATGTGCCAGTTTTCAAACATCTCGCAAATTGTTCCCCAAGTTAAGTTCAAATCTCACACAATCACTGCTGCTCTCTTCCATCAAAGCTGAGAGGCAGCTGCTGCACTTTCACGGCGCCCATCATTAGACAAAGGACATCAAAGCCTCACAACAATGCCGTTCTCTGAGTCACATAGGTTATTTTGCTGTTTCAAAGCACAGCAATGCAGTGTTTCTTTTTTGCACAGCAATGCTATTTATTAAAACAATTAAATCCAACAATGAAATACAATTAATGAGTGATAATGGTAAACCGAACGTCCCTTAGGTGTCTTCAGTGTGGCGTCCATTCGCAGCAGGAACAGTCTTGAATCGGCTTTCCAGATGAGCTCAAGTCAGATTGTGGATGCACATGTGGCTGAGCCTCATCACAATTCTGCAGTAAGAGTCTTCACTGTGTCTGAGGGAAACGACTCCATCTTGAGCAAGTTCTTATCGGTCATGCTTGATTTCTGCTTGAAGCCTTGTTTCAACAGTTCGTGTGTATTCCCATTCCCAGATGTTGCGTCCTTTTTTTTGTAGTCCAGAAATTCATGAACAACGTCGAGAGATACTTTAATCCATGCACCAACATTAGTTAAAAAGTCTGTTGTATCACAGCGTTCTCCTCAGATGTATTCCAGTTCTCCCTCACCCATCGCCGTCGCTCTGTGGCTGGTCATTCTGCACATGTTGCTGTGAAACGTCGCTTTTCTCCCGTCTCAGTCTGACCAGACGGCGGGGCTTTTTTAATCAAGTGCAGGTCTCAGTAGTTGTCTCTCCATCATTACTGATTGTTTCGAAACTGAATGCACTCGAACACATGCAAAGAAATAATGCAATAAGACAAAGCAAACCATGTCAAAAGAGGGAACAGCACACCCACACACAAACGGACGCAATTCAAAGAAATGCCTACATGCAGACCAGAACTGGAAACTTTTTCCTATATACGCAGTGAAAAGTGAAATTCACAATAAGGTCTTTCCGTGGTAACTTTTCATATTCTGCAGTATTTACAGCCAAAGCACTACAGATGCTGAAGGCAAAATGAGGAAAAGACAGATTTTAAACAATGAACACATCGATCCATTTAACGACTGATGAGAGCACAAGTTTGTAGTCGACGAGCCTTGCCATGACAAAATGACAAACTGATTGAAAAGCAACAAAGAATAGGCACTGGGTCTTTTCTTTTTTTTTTTTTTTTTTTAGAAAAGATGGATAGAAATAAATGACTTTTGTATTTCAAAATGGAAATATAAAATTCAAAATTCCGATATTATTTTTGTAATCAGGTTGCAAAGGAATAAAAGCACATACATGTTTTAATTCTGAAACAAACTGTCCTCACTGCTGAAGTTCTCAAAGTTCACAAACCTTCTAACTGCCTTCATTTGCAGAGATAATTTGCCCAAACAGTGTTACGCTTTTTCTATCATTTTTTTTTACATAAAAGAAGTGCTCAGTAGATAGACAAGTAATTTCAGAAAAAAGTAATTAAATACCGTAATCTAAACATGTAGTGTAGGAATGAGATGCTCTAACAGTCACACAGGAGGAATGATCGGGTGTTCACATACATTGCACGTATTTCGCTGACCATTTAGTACTTTAGTGTCTTGTACAATAAAAACTAAAACAGAGTGGACACGAATTCTTTTCTGAACAAGCACAAACTCGCACATAAAGCACATTTACTTTTTTTCAATGTGTCATGCTTTAGTCCACATTCCCCTGTAGTTTTGTAGTGTAACGTATCAAGTTATTTCATCGGGATGCTGTTTCTCATCGCGTACTTCCTGGCTCAGGTAGTGACCTCGGGCGGGGTCGTGTGCTTGGTGGTCGGGCAGCTGCGGTTGAGGGCATCGGTGGAGACCTGGGCAGTGCAGGCCACCGTGTTGCTGTAGACTCTGCGGTTCAGGTGGATCACCGTTGTTTTGGAGGGCATCGAGGTGTTGCCGTTTTCCGATGACCAGTGACTGCAGTGGAACAGGATCAGGAAACACCTGTAGAACTGAGAGGGAGGCAGCGTGAGCATATCGAACACCACATCGAGCCGAGAGTTCGTGGCACTATTAGAGACGGACTGACCTTGGTTTCACACTGTCAGAGCTGCTCAGAGTTTGAATAGGCAGAAATCATGCCTTAGTGCAATTTCATGTCGTTACATTCAACTTGTAGTTACGCTTGAGGAGAGAAAATGGTCCCCTAATGGCCTGTTGGCAGAGTGGGTTGCCTCTTACACTTGCTGGTTAATTTGACCTTGGAGGTCATTTCACACATTAGGTGGAAGGTCTAAGAGCTGCTCGCTGGAAGTTAAGCGCTTGTTTTTATCTGTATTTCTTGAGTGGAGCAAGCAAGGTTTGGTTTTTATAGCTGCACTTTAATGGAACCGATGTGTAGTGAAGTACAGTATTATATTCTGACTTGGAACTGTCAAAAATAAATAGAAATAACTGACAGAAATAACTGTCAGCTTATACAGATTTACTTCTGAGCACAAACACGTCTAATTAGAGTAGCATCTTGTGGGGGAAGAAAAAAAGACACATTTTCATTACAGCTTTGTAAGACTGTGTTGTAGGCTAATGAGATGTAGCGCAATCGTCAGAGTGAAAATGATAAACAGAAATCAGGAGGAGTGTGCGAAACCAGGAGAAATGAAAAGGTAACTAAATATATGCGTGAGCTCGCCGTGCTTTATGTCGGCAACATATCACGGTGCTGGAGAGATATGCAGAGCACACTGAGGCGGCAAAGTCACAGTGTTCATGTATTATGTATTCATTTCTGTGTTTTTTTTCTCTGTCTAAAGAAGGCTTTTGCTGAACACACATGTTTTTTTTCTTTTAACCAGCACAGCTGAACTTCATATTTACGCTCACAAGCACATTCGCACCTGAGAAACTGCCCACAGTCCCTGGTGCTTTCAGATGAGGTTGAGATGTTGGTAAATGCTTTTTACCTGAAGATTTATCAAATGCACAGAAAGCTAATGCACCTTAACTAATCAGGGCATGTATTTAGTATCAGTGCACACAAATAGTGCCTTATACGAGGACTGACAAGATGTTTATCATGTACAGTAAACTGAAAACATTTACTTTTTCACTTTGGATGACCAAAGTTTTCATCGGACTGCCAGTGGCCAAAAAAAATCTATTATTTTATCCATTTAACTTCCTATTTTTTGCATTTCTCAAAGGAAAATGCTGACTTAAGATTTGTTGTTAGTGTATGTGGGTTTTCAGCAACTTGTGTAGCTGTGTGAATCTCATCCATTTTTGTCACTGTTTTTCATTAGGGCAGTTCTGTAGCTACTGTATTTGGAAAATGATGCCATTTTTCACTTGGCGTGTTCCACATATTAAGTTGCAGTGTACAGGATAGAAGAAGCTACACAGAGTAAACTGGATTTTAAAGCATATAATAGAAAAGATCGAATAGCACTGTGTGGATTGAAGCTACATCGTGACAAAAAACCCACACAAAAAGCGGATATAGACATGTGATAAATACCATCAAGGTAAGCTAAGCCGAAAAGCGAGGCTCTCGATTTACTGGTCAATCTACGTTCCTTCTCTCGTTCTTATGGTCAAGAGTTTTGGGTCATGACCAAAAGAACGAGATCCTGGATACAAGCGGCGAGTTTCCTCCGCAGGGTGGCTGGGCGCACCCTTAGTGGTAGGGTGAGGAGCTCAGTCACCAGAGAGGAGCTTGAAGTAGAGCTGCTACTTCTCCACATCAAGAGGAGTCAGCTGAGGTGGCTCGGACATCTGTTCCGGATGCCTTCAGGACGCCTCCCTGGGGAGGTGTTCCGGGCATGTCCCACTGGGAGGAGGCCTCGGGGCAGACCTAGGACATGCTGGAGGGACTGTGTCCTTCCGCTGGCCTGGGAATGCCTCAGGGTCCCACTGGAAGAGCTGGAGGAGGTGTCTGGGGCGAGGGAAGTCTGGGTATCTCTCCTTAGACTGCTGCCTCCACGACCCAGTCCCAGATAAGCGGAAGACGATGGATAAATACCATCAAATGACACTTGCTTGCAACAAGGCTACAATGCAGACAGGCTGAGAACATGTCCACAGATAATGTGTAAACATTCCCTAGTTAAATTGGAAGAGGATTGAGACCAAAGACAGCACTGAAAAATGCACAAATGTGGCATTTTTAGTTGTGTAAAATGGACGTAGATCTGAATTGAGGCTGCAGTTCATCTGCTCAGCTGCTCAAGCAATGTGGAGACTCCAGTGATGTGCAATGGATGTATTGGACAGGGAATGTATGGAGTTAGGCAGGTGGACCATCCAATCATCTAATGCTGACCAAATTTAATGATTGGATTGACTTTTTACAGGAAGTCTGTGACTACCACAGATAACAGGTCTTTCTACTTTTGTTATCACAGCACTTTATTTATCGATTGCTGTTGGGATGGAAGGAGACATTAAATAAATATAACCGAAAATGCTTCTTGGATATGTTACATACTCTAACTTCAAGCTTTGGCTGGTCAGTTGTTTCTCTAATTGAAGGCAGCAGCAATCAGACCTGTTTATTTCAACTGAGTATGAGGCGCATGTGCCGTTATATCAAAATAAATGTTATGTCTCGTTTTTCTTTCACCTTCCGACATGGTAGGATAACACACAGGTTTGCTTGGAGCAAATCTCCACCTCAAGGGTTTGTAGCTTCTAAATTCACCAATCTGATCCCCGGATCATAAGAAATAAGTTGCATCTCAATGCGAACAGCTCAGTAGAGCTGCTCTGTGGCCAACAGATCAGACTGTGCTTGTAGTGGACGGCCTCCAGGTGTGTAACTGTGTGAGAACGAACACAATGAGAAAAGAAAATGCTGCTCTTTGCTGAACCCTCTGAGCCCCAAGCAGTCACAGATGAGTAGTTCAAGGACTGTCGGAAAGGTGAAAATCTGACAGTTCTTTCTATTTTAAAGTTTCTGGCTATGATAAATGCTATAATTTTGCTCGTTGTCCATGCCTTTTAAACCTTCCTGCAGGTTGTGCAGTTCAAAAAGATAAAAAACATGATAGATCGTAGAGGCTAAGAGAAGCTATCAGTATTTTTAGTCTTTTTTTTTTTAGTCACCGCATCAAGTTTTGATGTCTTTCTCTAATATCGGAAAGCTTAATGGTTGTTGTCCTTTAACTATAAACCAGTATTGGGTGAAAAATTGCACCCAAACTGGTTATCTGTTGAGTGAAATCAGCAAATATTTAAAATATCACAGCTTCTCCCTTTGTTTACGTTGCAGGTATCCTCCTGATGATGGCGCTGTGTGAGCAGGTGCACGTGTACGAGTACATTCCCTCCATGAGGCAGACGGACCTGTGCCACTATCACGAGCGCTACTATGACGCTGCCTGTACACTGGGTGCCTACCATCCCCTCCTCTATGAGAAGAGCCTGATCCAGCGAATCAACACAGGCCCCGAGAGCGACCTCAGGAGGAAGGGACGCGTCACTCTTCCAGGCTTCAGCACCGTCAACTGTGACATCTGATATATGAAACCTGACCCTCTGAGCCCTGAACGCACACGCAGACACACACACATGTACACACACTCTGGCCTTTTCTGGCTGATCAAGGGAGAGGTGCAATAAAGCCTCTGCAGACAAGGAGGCTGAAGCTTACAAGTTTCAAATTAGACCGCTGAAGAGCATAAGCCATAGCCCTCCGGGGAGGGATCAACATGGAGGTTTCTGAAAGACCTTGTCTTCACCGCAATGGTTTACTTTGACCACAGACTTGGAAGGGAGAGTCTCCTAGAAGGAGCCGGAAAAAAAGAACATTTTTCTCTGCTTTAGCTGAGCCACGTTAGCTGTGGAGCTGACTAGGGTAGCAACAGATTGATGTTTTAGGTAGACAAGTGAATTTTCAATAACTGGGTGTGTTTCAGTGGCGTAAAGTCTGTGTTTTTAGATAGTATGGGTGGTTCTCCACTTAGAGGAAATGCCACTGTTTGTAATGGTGGATTTTTTTTGTTTTCTTTTCTACTGGTCCAAAGGGGTTGTGAATAAACCAAGAAGTCATCCACGCTGAATGTCAAAAATGTCACACAATCGCACACACTTTTACACACACGAAGCAGCAACACATGCAGAAGAATGCGAAGGCGGATTTCCACAGAGGCGGAGTCCAGCCGTCGCAGCAGTCAGTTTACTGTACATATCCTCCTGTGAAACCGGTTTCATTCGCATCGTCACGAGGGGGTTAATTTCTCACTACTGATGCGGTCAAGCTAAATGCTGAATTACTGTCCAGTGCATGCTGACTGATAACCACCAGTCTGCCACTTCTCGTTCACTCTTCTGTTCTTTCTATTTAGGGTGTAAGTGTGTATTTAAATCGAAGCAAAACGGGGCCAAAAACGGATCTTCAGAAACAGGTGCTCAGAACAGCCGTAACCCTGTGCCTAGTGGTCGACCGAACACGTCCCTCGGGTTGCCTTGTGACTGTTCGGATACATGCAGTACATACTGTGGCAGGACTGCAGTACCATTCAGTTTGATTGCCATGAGATGCGGAGCGCGGTCGATATTTTCTGAAGCGACATGTATCAGGGGATTCTCAGCTCTGCCTCAGCAACCACCAGCCCCTCCCCCCACCTTTCTCTTGTTTTCTTGATGGTCAGTTCTCTCTTTTATTGAATGTAACTTTACCACTTCGTATTGTGGCCAAACCCTTTTGCTGGTCCTGCTTATGTGCAGCTCCTAAGCAGGGTTATTTCTTGTTATGTAATGGCATGAAGCGCATCCCCCCACAACTATAAATGTCTCATATTCCCAGACTCCTCTAATATTAGTCTGTGCCCAATCCTTAGCTCTGAACGGAGACGATTGCGAAAGAGGAATTTGGACCGGTAATATCCTCAGATTTGCTATGTCTCCAGGTAGGATGATGTTTTTTAAGTTTACAGTGAGCCAGTGCCACATCTGCAGCTAGCTCTAGAAGTCTCGTGTGGAGAAAGAGAGTAGGTTGTGCTTTTTTAATTTCTCTCCTTTCTTTTTTTTTTTGCTACGGACATGCAGTCGGAAAGATTTTGCCTATAACAGAGATTTTTTTATGACCAAGTGTGCTATTCTACAAAATGTGCTCGTGCCATCGGTTGTGGTTTTGGTGAAAGATATGAAATCATCACAGACGTGTTGCTTTGAGTAGTTTGATGTGAAGAAAATGGCTCCGTAGTTGTCGTGTAGTCGTGTGTAGGTGATTCTGGGGCTCGACCAGGGCTGGGTATCGAACAAAATCTGTCAGGACTAATTCAAAAACACACCGTTTTCTCCTCCCAAATCTCTTTTTATAACTTATCAAAGAAAGAACCAAGCATCTGTCCGTATCTAAACCACATTTTCAGTACTCGTGTTTTATAGTGCAGCATTGATACAGTGTAAATTGTGATCTAGTAAATACTCTTGAAATTAAACTGAGAAACTGCTGCATGCATGTGCAGTATGTCTCGTAGATTAAATGATTAATTGACTAAATGATGACTAATTCAGTGAATTACACACATAACAAAGGTACTTCATCACATTGATGCAAAATTCTGTAAATCAAGTATTGTCATGAAAGCCTTTTTTCCCACAATGAGATATTGATGATACAATAATGGACAGTGATATACTGTGTCTGCCTCATTGGAAATTTTATAGAATCACTGTAAAACTGCTGATAAATGGTCTCAAGTTATATTTATGGTTGTATTCTCCAGCCCTGCTTGACCGGTCGTGATGCTTTGGACACATCTTGCTCAGAACACAAGAAGCAGTGAAGTTTGATACCCAGCCCCAGTTATGTGATGATTCATGCAGCAGAGGAACCCAGTAAAGTCAGCTTCTTAGTTAGTGAACTGTAACAGAGGTTTTAAAACTGTACTGAAGAAACAGTCTTTTACAGTGTAAGGAGATTTCAGCATTCATTTTAAATCATGCAGGTTTCTCGCTCTGCTGTAGGTTTTTACATTTCTCTGTTGAGGTAAATGATGAAATGTTTTAGTGCTTGTGATTGTAGCACACTGAAGGTGCAAACAGCCCTGAACATATTGTACATGTATATTTGTATTAACTGATTTCTCTTCAATGCACAGAGCATGCAAATCAGGATCAGGGCTAAGTCTTAAACTGTCTGTGCTGTACTGTGCTGCAAGTAGACACCATTGTCATTAATGTCGTGAGAGGCGATTGTGCAGAAGTTTTTCTTTTCCTTAAGTGATGTTTTGCAGATTTTTAATGCATGCTTGTGGATCACATCCAGCTGCGGTGCAGCTATCAGCAGCTCCCTGGAAGCACTTGACCGAGTGCAACACCTTCTGGCAACTTCATCTTTGCATCTTAATATTGTGCCAAATTAAATTTTTAATGATACCTGAGTTGGGTGGGTCAACAGGGGAGAGGACTCGGAGTGAGAGCGAGGTGCTATTGCTTCTCTCTGGGATGCCTGAGGTCAAATTTAATTGAATTTTCTATCCTCCACATCCTTTTATTGCCAGTCTTAAATACAGGACTTTGAACTGAAACTTGACATTAACCCTCATGTCTGTTGGTGGTGAGGTAATGAGATAAGAAAGCGACACAGTTTCTCCTCTAAGCCTCTTTTTCTCTGTTCTTAAATCTTGAGGCCTGTTTTTTCATTTAGTATTGTGGGAGTTTCTGCACCACACTGCCTCTAAAGGATTGTTAAACATTTGAACAAACATTTTCTACATTTCCCTTCTGCAGCTTCCTGCAATATTCTGAAAAAAGGGGAAGGAAAAATAAAAACCAAGCATCCATGTCTGAACGTAATAAGAGTGAAGGTCCTGTTTCACTCCCAACAGCCTTAGGGTGATTTTTATTTGTCAGTGAATTCTCTTCTTACTACACTTGAATTGATATTTAAATAGACCATTTGTATGATTTCAGTTGTTGTAATTTGTCTTTTTTTACTGTGTAAATAAAGCCGTTGTACATGTCAAAGTGTCTTGATTTTGAAATTACAAAAAAAAAAAGGCTGCCGACTCACCTTTTTATTCATGAGTATGTAGATGAGAGGGTTGATGACAGTGCTGCTCTTGGCTAGCAGTGAGGGAACCACACTGGCCACAGGGCTGATGATGTTGGGCGGGCCGAATGTTGCCATCATGGCCACGACACCGTAAGGCATCCAGCAGAGCAGGTAACAGGCTGCTGTGGTCAGAACCATAAACAGTATGTGGTACTCTCTCCTCCGGGCTGCAGTCTTTCGGATTTTACCCACCTGTAGATGATGGGAGAGGAAAAGATTGTTACAGAAATTAAATGCTGTCAATTTCGATTCTGTTGTTTGAAAAACGCTCTGCACTTAAGGGAGTTTTTACCAAAACGTAACACCAGTATCTGGTGGTTTCTTGCAGAGTCTTAAAGGTTTGAAAACTTGGAAAAATAAAATGCTGCATATACAAAACCTGTGTTCTATCATGCAACAATAACAAAAATGATGGAAATTGACTTAACTGGGAAGTGCTTCTCTAAAAACAATCTAAAAAATACAGTATACAATGTACAAGTTAATCATATACAGAACACTCAAACAAATAATGTCAAGTATATACTCTAGGTATATAAGGTCTTTAGAGCTATATAAGTTGCCACTGATATATTTCTGATATCTCTTCCCACATTAAATGGTATAACATTCTGACAGGTTGTGATTAAATTCCTCTCTGAACAACAACTAACCTGAAAATTTTGTTTCTGGGCCCCCACTGACCCCTATCTGACCCATTTTTGTTTAACTGCCAAGTTCCCATGAATTACAGTACACACAAAGACCCCAAACCAACCAGCACTAGTGCAAGAGGAATAGCACTTGACCCTGGGTTTTACATGTGTCACACTGAATTAATGTAATGCAGGTTTATTTCGGAGAAAAGCTATTAAAACTGACAGTGGCCTTCTGAAAGATCTGCCCAGGGATAAAGTAACAATGCATTAGCTGCTGGTGATACTGTACTTTAGTGGTGCACTTTCAATGACAAATTAACCGGTAATCAAATCATTAAAGCAAATTTCCATGCAGTGAACATGCGCTGACAGGTATCTGTGAGAGTGAAAAATCCACCTCGTAATGATAATTCTTGCTGAGATGCAGGTGCTGCAATATTTACTTATTTGCATGCTTATTAGTGAGTTATGAAGGACTGTTGACAGATGAGAAAGGTTTAAAGAATTAGTCTCACGGTGTGAAGGACTAATATGATGACAATAAACAGTGGGTAATGAACTAGAATGTACTGCTACATGCTTATACAATATTTGCACTTCTCAGGTGCAGCTGCATGCTTGTTTTTTGCAGCTAACTGCCAACCACCTCCTCCTGACTCGCAGCACAGACTGTTCTTAGCACAGAGAAGGAGAAATTCCACAGACAATGAAGAGGATGCAGCTGCAAAGTGAGTCAAAGAGCAAGGACAGCAGGCTGAATGCATGTGATAGAAGAGTGCTAAGAAAAGGTGACAGAGGAGCGACAAGTACAACTGTAGAAGGTCTTTTTTACAGGGTGCTGTCTCAGATGATTTGTCGGGATGGTGTGCCTAGAGGCAGGGACTTGCCTGTGCACCAGCAAGGGAGAGCTGAGTCTAAACCATAGCTCTTCCCCATCTAATAATCCAGTCATATTCATTTCTGTGATATAAAACTTTTGTGTTAGAGTAAATCATCATCTTTTTCTGGGAGGTTGCTTGCAGATCAACAGCTCGTTGACTGTGATTTTCCAAACAGAAAAGTCCTAGTACAAGTGTTTTGAGACACTGATATTTGAAAATAATCAGCTGAATTGGAGAGAAGTAGTTTGTCTTCTATCTGAAATAAACTAAAACACATAAACACATCATACTTTAAGAGCTAAAATAAGATAATAAAAACAAGATCAATAACTGCACTCTTCTGGACAGAGATCTCAGATGTTGTTCCAGGGTTCTGCTGAAGCCCCAAGTGCTTCAGTCACCACCGGCACCACTATTGCCTTCACTGTTCACATCTTTTCTAGCTCCTCTGTCTCAGCTCTTTGTTTTTTTATGAGCTTCTCATGTTCCTTCCTCCTGATGTTGCTCTCACTTGGGATTGCTACATCTATCACTACTGCCTTCCTCTGCTGTTTATCGACCACCACAGCGTCTGGTTGATTAGCCTCCACCAGTTGATCTTGGCTCAGAGGCAACTTCCATTTTGATCCTGGGACTTGCAGATTATCCTCAGTACAGATGTTTCTGTGCACTATGCCAGGTGTTTGGTTATGGAGCTCCGTATTTGCCATGCCACCTGCATCTTACAGCCTGCTGTTATGAGCTGTGTTGTCTCAGGTGCATGTTTGCCTACACTTGGGGTTCAGTCCGGCATTTTAGACTCCGGCCTCTACCGATTTTAGCTCAGCGCCTGTTGTTGTGTTGCCAGGATTAGTGCCTCCATGCTGACTTTTAGACAACATGCTTCTTGATATGGTACATGCCATGCAGGGTACATACATACATAGTGTGTGTGTATATATATATATATATATATACACATATATATACATCCTGTGTGTGTGCGTGTATATATATATATATATAGACCTGTTTTGACAACTTGACTACAGTCATTTGAGTGTAACTTTTAGTGATTTAGTGAGATTTTGAAAAATGTTTGTAACACATTGGCCTAAGTGTCATCGTTATCAGTGAAGCTCTGCTACAAGCCATAGCTACAAGGATTCTGGTGGGAAAACAAATCCCCCTCAGCAAACACATGCATAAACATTCTGCTTATTTAAGTCAACAATATCGCACCACACACAGGGGAGCACGGAGGCGAGTGGTGGGGGGAGCTGCAGCAACAAACAAAGTTTGCATCTTATCCCAGTAATAGTGAGACTTGTATCAGTGGCCGCTCATGTAAACTCTCACAATAAAAAAGCAAGATCGCAAAACTGTTGCCAAGAGACACTTTGAACTACCAACAAGATCACACACACTGATCAGCTACAACATTATGAGCACTGACAGGTGAAGTGAATAACACTGATCATATTGGTACTATGTGATGTTCTGCTGGAAAATCTTGGATTTTAACACCCATGTTGATGAGACTTAAACACCCAAATAAACATTGTCCCACAACAAGCACACTCCCTCATGCAAATCCCAAATGTCACTGGCCTACCCCCGCAGGAAAATGCACCCCACCACATGGAAAAAACATCAAACAATCAGGAACATGTTGAGGAACATGACAATGGTCCAACATGCTGATTTGACCTCCAAACTCTCTGCACCCCATTCTGATCGAGCATCAACAGGATGCAGTGGAACAAGTTGGATTGACAGAGGCCCCACTACACAAGCCAGAGTACCCAAAGGATCCAGGGGCAACGTCCTGGTTCCAGACCCCATAGGACACCCTGAGAGGTCCTCTTGTCCATGTTCAATGGCTCAGAGCATTTTTGATCACGTAAGGGGGACCAACACAATATCAGGCAGGTGGTCATAATGTTATGCCTGATCAGTGTATTACTCTTGAGTTTTCAGTCCATAAAGATTTAATATTTGCAAAACTTTTCCAGGTGATGTGAATTAGTGTCAAGTGGAGCCTGGTATCCAGTTCATGTAATCTGTTCATGGAACTGACAGTGTGCCATTCCTGTTTAAAGTCATGTAGCAACAGGCTCCTTCAACTACCCTTTGACTTTGTCACTGAAGTTATCTCATCCATGAGCGGAGCTAAGCTCCTACTGGCTCAGGGCCCAATTAAATCCCTGGAGGTTTTTTAAAACTGAGGATTATTTGCATTAGCCTAAGTGTCTGGGAGTCTCAAATAAATTTGTGGGAAAGTACTTTGCTTGTGAGCTACGTGAAATATGAGGATCTGAGCTGGGAAAACTCCCCCACTTCTCGTCATCTCCTTTTAATTTATCCTCATAACAGATGAGTGAAGGAAGGGTTAAGATTAAAGCTGAAGCCAACTGCATGTTAAGATGTCCGAATGTGTTGTTGAGAGAATTTTAATTGGATAAGATTCATTCACAGCTAGATGGTTCCTGAAAAAAATATGTATACATCAGGAGATCATCTGTGAAGAAAAAGTAGGTATGAAGAGTGTTTTTAAAGTTGCTGCAGTGACTCATATTGACCTTCATGAAGATGCAGTTAACTGCAAAGTTCAAGCAAAAATGTGCTGAAAACATACTTCAACACGAATGTACAGTATGTGATGGCTGATCTGAAGGCAATGCATTGTAGTATTAAAAACTTTTCTTTATGTACCATCTGAGCCAAGTCACAATATAAACAATTTCACATATTTGTGTCATTATCCAACATAAAGAAACTGCTCTCTGTGTATTGTATAGTTTTAATGGACGAGTTTTAAACGCGGCTCCTTTTATTGCAATGAAATCATTTCAAAGTAAACCCATTACTTCATCGTCTACAAATTGATCTCAGCGCGACTCTCTTGTTTGTCTGAGATGTTCATCCATTTCTACCTCTTGATGGCCTTCAGCTCTTCCCTTTGTCTGATAAGAGTAATTGTGCAATTTTAGCTTTTAGCTTAAGCTTTTCTTCATTAAACCTCGAGAATGCTCCTGTAAGTTTAAATTAGGAAAGTGCAGCAATGAATTTTAAGCATGTTGACATTTTTGAAAAACATGAACATTCAGGAACAGGGCCTGAGCTTATATTCTTATATGCAAAAGTGATTCTGTTTTTGCACAAATTACTTTATGTTGGATAACTAACCTCCGTGATAAGGATAGTCTGCTCTTTCAGCCACAACATTATGACCACTGACAGGTGAAGTGAATAGCATTGATCATGTTGGTACTATGTGGTGTTCTGATGGAAAATCTTGGATTTTAACATCCATGTTGATGAGACTTAAACACCCAAATAAACAAAACACCCCATTGTGATCAAGCATCAACAGGATGCAGTGGAACAAGTTTGATTGACAGAGACCCCACTGCACAAGCCAGAGTACCCAAAGGATCCAGTGCCAACGTCCTGGTTCCAAACCCCATAAGACACCCTGAGAGGTCCTCTTGTCCATGCCCAATGGTTCAGAGCATTTTTGAGCACATAAGGGGGACCAACACAATATTAGGCAGATGGTCATAATGTTATGCCTGATCAGTGTATACAGCGGGGAAAATAAGTATTGAACACGTCAACATTTCTCTCAAAAAACATATTTCTAATCGAGCTATTGACATGAAATTTTCACCAGATGTCGGCATCAACCCAAGTAATGCACACATACAAAGAATCCAAACATTTATGTTCATAAATTAAGTTATGTGTAATAAAGTGAAATGGCACAGGGAATAAGTATTGAACACATGAAGAAAAGGAGGGGTAAAAAGGTCTGGAAAGCCAAGAAAGCAGCTGGAGTTTGTCAGTATTTAGAAGGTTAACCTGTCCCCTATTAGTGCAAAGTAATATCAGCTGGTTTAGTCCTGATTAATGCCTTTTAAAAAAGTTTCTCACCAGCAAGGTGTTAGACAAGAAGCATTGCATGATGGGTAAAAGCAAAGAGCTGTCCAAAGACCTACGCAGCCTTATTGTTGCAAAACATACTGAAGGCATTGGTTACAGGCGCATTTCTAAACTTCTGAAAGTTCCAGTGAGTACCATTGGGGCCATCATCCGGAAGTGGAAAGAACACGGCATTACCATAAACCAGCCACGGCCAGGTGCTCCTCGCAAGATTTCAGACAGAGGAGTCAAAACAATCATCAGAAGGGTTCTCCAACAGCCCAGGACCACTCGTGGAGAGCTTCAGAAAGACCTGGAATCAGCAGGTACCGTTGTTTCAAAGAAAACAATAAGTAATGCACTCAACCGCCATGGCCTCCATGCACGCACACCACGCAAGACTCCATTTTTGAAGAGGAAGCATGTTGAAGCTCGTTTGGAGTTTGCGACACAACATTTGGATAAACCCATGACATTCTGGGAGAACATACTCTGGTCAGATGAGACCAAAATTGAACTCTTCGGATGTCATAAGACACAACATGTTTGGAGGAAAACTGGCACTGCACATCACCCCCAAAACACCATACCAACAGTCAAGTTTGGAGGTGGGAGCATCATGGCGTGGGGCTGTTTTTCAGCATGTGGTACTGGTAGACTTCATATCATTGAAGGAATAATGACTGGAGAAAAGTATCGAGACATTCTTGATCAGAATCTGCTGTCATCTGCCAGGCTGCTGAAGATGAAAAGAGGGTGGATCTTTCAGCAAGACAACGATCCCAAGCACACAGCCAAGGTAACACTCAACTGGTTGAAGAAAAAGAAAATAAAGCTGCTAGAATGGCCCAGTCAATCACCAGACTTGAATCCAATTGAAAATCTTTGGAAAGAACTGAAGATCCGGGTTCACAGAAGAGACCCCCGGAACCTTGAAGATTTGAAGGCAGTTTGTGTGGATGAATGGGCCAAAATCACACCTGAGCAATGTATTCGACTGGTTTCTCCATACAGGAGGCGTCTTGAGGCTGTAATCACCAACAAAGGTTTTTGCACTAAGTATTAAATAAATTTCAGTACGCGTGTTCAATACTTATTCCCTGTGCCATTTCACTTTATTACACATAACTTAATTTATGGACATAAATGTTTGGATTTCTTTGTATGTGTGCATTACTTGGGTTGATGCCGACATCTGGTGAAAATTTCATGTCAATAGCTCGATTAGAAATATGTTTTTTGAGAGAAATGTTGACGTGTTCAATACTTATTTTCCCCGCTGTAGATCCCATTGTGTCTCCTTATGATTATCAACATGCTGCTTTCAAAGCTATTGTGCTAAACGTCAGTGACAAATCCTTAATGATTGAATGGAAACTGAACAAATGTAATAAAACAGAACGGAAACTATCCACTGTGACCTGCACAGAGGTAATTATATTTGGAACTCCCTTTTCAGCAGCTGTCTTTTCACACCCTGGGTTCAATCAGAGGTCTGAAAGTGCTTTAAAAACAGTGGATTAAAACAACTGAAAAAAGAAAAGGTGGCTGAGTGGCTTAGGCTTTGTCTGAGGCATAATGCTGTGATAATCCCTCACCCTGCTCCCCTCCTCTGCTCTCAGGAATAAACAATCTAAATCGCTGGGAGTGCAATGGCTTTCACTTACTTAAGATAAGTAAAGTCATTCCCCTTAAACGCCAGAAAACCTAATCCACCAGTCACCGCCATCCTTCCAATGCGCTGGTCGCTGAAAAGACATCAGAAAGTTCAACGATCTCTCACTGTCCTTGGAGCTCGATCCAATTAACAGCTGTTTAAGATAAAATCAATTTGCTGACTTTGCTATGGCCCCTCGGTTATTTTGAAGGTAACACATACATGCCGCTGCTTCCATTTCATGAATTTTAAAGACATTTAGCGCTTCAGTCTTCATCATACAGTCTCTCTGCCTCCTTTATCTGCTGCTGATAAGAGCAGCAACCTTTTTTTGCAGCGTTTCCACGAATTACAAAGCGTGAACTTCAGGAACAGCAGCATCTACAGGGTCCTAGCACGACTCTTTTCATGTGTGGTGCTGTTCTGCATCATGCATCAGCTTTGAAGATTTATTAGAGCACTAAAAACAACTTTGCCCTTATTCTGTCTCGCAACAGAAAACTTATTTTGCACAATCCCAAGTGCAGTTATTTTCTATGCTTTTAATTAAACTTAATTCACCAGCAAGTTCCAAAACCTTTGTGGATGTGTTTATGAACGTGACAACTGTAGTTCTGGTCAATTAGTTGAGTGGAGAAACTGTAGCTTTAACTGTTCTGTGATGGATATCTGCTTGATGTATGGACTGTCAACCAAATCTGACATTCACTGCTGACATATTTAGCCAGAGAAGTTCTTCAATCAAACTTCATTGTAGCTGTAGCTGCAAATTTCCATTGATGTCACATCATCGCATCATGTCATCTGTCAGCTTCTCTCACTGACAGATTTCTGAGATGGATGTGGAACATCCTAGAATTTTAAACATGTGGGAAAGTTCCCCCTTTCCACTATGCATTTGGTTTTTGATCAGAATATCAAATATGGTTGTTTATTTTAGCAATATGGAATTATGAGTTGGTTGGTTTCTTGACTTGACTGTGGGTTTGGTGTTTTGTCATAGTTTTGCCTGTTTTTCTTCTTTAGTGCTGCATGCTTTGCCTGGAAATGGGCTGTTTCTCAAGGATGGTGAATCCAGGTTTGCATAATTAAGTGCTTAACAGTGAGGTTTTGGGGCATAGAAGGAGTGGAGAAGGATAGACGAGGGATTTCTGTAGTCACTGACATTCTGTCAGACATATGGATGTACAGCATATATGCTCATTAGTGTCCATATTTCAGGCGTATATCAGAAGGAACAAGGTGATATTTTGGTTATTCACTCACATTTTGGTGTAATTTATGTCTTCCTCACCCCTCCTTTACCTGCACAGGTGGTAGGGTCCATCCAGGTGACACTGCATGAGGTGATTGGATAGAAGGAGGGAAGAGGAAACAGCTTGCCATGAGGCTAGCTTTGGCTGGCTTGAAGTTTTTGGGGTTTATTTTTTCTTTTGTTTCATTAACACTTGGTTAGTAAAAGTCACTGTTTGCCCACCTACACCTGCCCAAAGACCTGCTTCTTTAACATCCATTTTAAAGGTTTTCTGCTGCCAAACAACAACATCTGCCCCTCATATGAAGTCACAGGTGAATGCTGGCATTTCAACTGGCATGACTACTTCATAATCAGGTATGCAATCAAACTATATCTGTGGAAAGCAGAGGGTGACTGTGCCTCTTTTCTGTATTTGTCTGCAAACTATCAGTTGTGCTGTTAATGTAAATAGACAAAGCTACATTCTTAAGTTTTAAGTTATAGCTTTTGCAGCCGAAAAGTAGTTGCAATTTTGTGTTGCTGTTGTGCTTTAGTGAAAGCGGTACTTCAAAGGCAGCCCATTTGTTTTCTGTCTCGCTCTATATGTTACTGTTTACTCTTCTCACATAGAGATGTGTTCATATGAAGCTCTATTTCTGGTGTGTAAAGCCTGTGTCATAAAAGAGAAATACAGCCATCAAGCTTTATCTTCTAGAGCAGCTTTGTTAATCCTCTGGTGACAGTCTTTGAACTTATCTTGCAGTCCTGTTGGAAAACGCAACCACATCTATGTTTAAAAACATTATTCGTCAAAATCATTTTATTCTACATGCCTAATTTGAAAATATGCCAAAAACAAACCATCTGCTCTGAAAGATTCTGTAGAAAACAAAAACTTACGTGCTCCTCGGCGGAAGTATGAAGCCATTACTGAATTAACTGTGACCAGCAGTCATGTGACAAATATTCAGGGAATTTCTGTCTGAACTGGGCTGAATTGCAGGCTGTGTTTACACAGAGCAGATAGGAGAAAAACAAAATTAAAAATCTAAGTGGTAAAATATTCATAGCATGTTTTTTTCATACATGTAGATTCCAGGTTTTTATTAATTTTGTAAAATAATTTAACTTTAGTTTTTTCTTTTGGTATGATTTATGACATTTTAACTCTGTCATATAAGATTTTTTTGTGTTCTGTAGTTCCAGCTATGGTTGTGTTGTTTCTGTAGAGGTGCAGGACTTTAAAATGCAAATAAAAATGAGTCAAAATGTGACGGGAGCCAAAAATGCCCAGAGTGTGAAATATATTGAAGACCGTGTTTAATAATTCTATTCTATGAACAGAAGGAGAGCCTTCTAACTCCTTGTGGCTGCCATTTAAATAGTCACCTTTAGTCTGAAATGCTTTTGCTTTTTCTGCTGTTCTTGTGAATAGGTAAGTCACAAACTCTTTTTTTAGCCACTTTTCAAGGCAGCAGCTTTGGTATCAAAAGGTAGATTTTAGGTGGAGAAATTCGCTGTTTCGCCTCCAACATCTGACAGAAAAGCAGCATGAACATTACACATGCACTTGGAGTGACTCTACCTGTTTGACTGCCCAGAGCAGCCGTGTGTAGCAGTAGATCATCACCAAGATGGGCAGACCCAGGCAGAAAGTGAAGAGGCAAATGATGTAGGCATGTGACTGGGCAGTGTTAACCGTCCAGGAGACGGAGCAGCTTGTTCCTGCCCCCTCTATGCCATAGCTGCTCCAGCCCAGTAGTGGGGGCACTGTCCAGAACAAGGAGTACAGCCAGGAGCCCCCCACGGCCAGCAGGGGCTTGCGGTAGTCAGGCCCACGCTTGTTGTATACAGTCAGAGTGCTGTAGCGGTCATAGGAGAGGATCACCAGAGAGATCAGCGACACGATACCTGAGGAAGACAGAGAGGTGGAGCTGTGATGCAGTGAGGGCAGCAAGCTGTGAGTCATTTGCCTCACCAGGACGCTGAACATGTAACATAGAGCAGAACGAATTACAACAGAGCGCCACTAAAAACAGGGCACACAGACATGAAAAAAATATAAAGAGAACATTTTAAATATTGTAGGACCGCTCTTGTGGATACATTTTTAAAGTTTAATATGCAGATTGTTCTTGGAATAAACTACTAGTGCAGTCAAACTGGCTGCTAACTGATGCCGCACTCTGGCTGATATGTTGTCGGTTCTGCAGGCATATAGTCATAAATGATAAGTGATCATTGTGCACCTGAGGGAAAAATCATCTTGATTCTTGAATCTTAATTATAATTCATTCTGTGAGGGATCTGCAAATCAATACATTTCTATTTGAAGCTGCATAGCCAGTCTGGCTGCACCTCATTGTCATTGTAAGCCATAAAAAACGCCCTGGCTTGTTTGCATTTCTTTAAAATCATCACAGTTGCATTGAGTGGAGCTAAGCGGACCAACGGTGTCTAATCAAAATAGGGACAGGGGAACTGTTTTTGATGCAGGTAGGCAAGCACTGCCATTAAAAATGCTATTTCACTGAAAAGAACTAGCATCCCTGCCTGCAAAACTGGAAATTTGGCACAGAGATTTTTGTAGTTCGTTCCCGTCATGAAGTGGATGTTGAAAATGGAGAGAGGTAGATAGTGGAAGGGTAGGAGACGGCCAAACTGATGCCCCCAGGCTACATTTAGTAAGTCAGACTATTTCAGTCTTAACCAGTGTCAAACTTATGGCACTAGTGGAAAATCTTGGAATCATCGTAGTTAATTCCTTTATTATCTAGGAAGCATGTCGTCCCAAAAAATCTGTGTATCCAATAGTTACTGAAAAACTTAAATTAAAAGCTTATGCCACATGAATTGTCAAAGAATGAACAAAAATCAGTCAAAATCAGTTTTCCTTTGACGTTTCCAACATTTTTGTCCCCAACACCAGCTCACTCACAGTTAGAGATCTGTGACAGTGAATCTCACATAAAGTGTCTTAGTGAGTCTGATCTAAAGTAAACCCTGTAGTAAATCAGGATTTATATGTTGATGGATTATAACATCGGGTGACTAAACAAACAAGCTCCCTGGACCCTCAGCTGATTCCTTCATTTAAAGCACGTCTTTGAGGCATGAATTTATTGCTGCTTCACCTAATAATTGCTCACTGAGTAATTCATTAAATTTGGTCCATCATTGCCAAATATAAGCACAAATCTGCAGAAACATTCTTCTAAAACTCTCCATTCATGATAAGAAATGTGTCTCTTTTTTGCTGCAAGTTAAATGAAACAGCAGGAGCTTTGTTTTTGATGACATGTATGTATTTGAACACATTCATCTTACATGTATTCTGGAAAAAAACAGAATTTTCCATGAGGCTGCCATCCAGCTCTGATGTCCAGTGGTGTTAATCAACATTTAAAGAATACAGTGATGGTATTAGGAAAAAATAACAACCACAAACTGTTCAAGGGAAGTCCAAGTCCACCAAGTTTTACCATAAGTGAGGAAAAAGTTTCCTTCGAGTGCTTAATTCTGTTTCTTTCTTTCTGACTTGCAGCATCAATTTTTATTCTCAGAAAAACTACAAAGAGACAGTAAAGGAAGAGACAAGCAACCTGGGGGGGTAAGACTATATACTGTATACTGATACTGCATACAAGACCCGGGAATCCATCAGAAAAGCAGTCGGGTCATTTAAAGATTAATGTTAGCATTTCACTAGCCTTGACTGTTGAGATAAAACACCATATGAAAACTCTAATCACCACAGCAACACTTCAGAGAGTTCTTTGTTTCATGTGCATCAACCCATAAAACAGCCAGATGAAGTGTGACGGCACAGACAACACATATGCAGATCTTGCTGTCGATCCTAGAAATCTGAAGCACAACCTGTGATAACGTCTTCATCATACGACCTAGAAAGTAGAGCTCCCTTAACACAGGCTTTACTAGTGATATTTTTCCAGAGGCTGGTTGTCCTTCCTTTAATGATTTTTCAAAAACACTTTCCTTTTGTTGTGGCGAAGAATTCAAAGAGGAGGCAACATGAAACATGCATGAACGGCAGTTCGAGCTGTTTTCAAGTTGTTGATCCAGAATCCCTAAGAGGATGAGGTCGTGACTGGTTATTTATCCCGGCAGGATTTTGCAGTAACGTTACTGAAGTCCTGTTTGTTGC
Organism: Dascyllus trimaculatus; assembly: GCA_024666655.1. Taxonomy (NCBI): domain Eukaryota; kingdom Metazoa; phylum Chordata; class Actinopteri; family Pomacentridae; genus Dascyllus; species Dascyllus trimaculatus. The sequence goes on along the minus strand of CM045456.1, from coordinate 14,877,986 downwards.
CCACAGCTGGTTGTGTGTCAGATTCTTTCCTTTGATTTTAATAAATACCTGCAGCATTGCACAGCAGCAGAAAGGATGAGTGCTTCTTTCGATTGAGAGTGATGTGCACATTTTCGCACGTGGCACAGCAGCGGTAACTTAATTAACACAAGATGTGACTGTAATTTATGTTCCGTTTTCCTCTATACATCTGACAGGTCAGCTGTTCCACACAGATTCACAATTAATGCAGTGGAATGATTTGTATTAAAGCTGCCCTGAATGAATTCTAAGCTCCATCAGACCTGTCAGGACATTTCTATTAAGATAAACCTCTCAGTACGCACAAATTTATACACTGATTAGGCGTAACATTATGACCACCTGCCTAATATTGTGTCAGTCCCCCTTACGTGATCAAAAATGCTCTGAACCATTGGACATGGACAAGAGGACCTCTCAGGGTGTCCTATGGGGTCTGGAACCAGGACATTGGCACTGGATCCGTTGGGTACTCTGGCTTGTGCAGTGGGGCCTCTGTCAATCAAACTTGTTCCACTGCATCCTGTTGATGCTTGATCAGAATGGGGTGTAGGAAGTTTCGAGGTCAAATCAACATGTTGGGCCATTGTCATGTTCCTCAACATGTTCCTGATTGTTTGATGTTTTTTTCCCATGTGGTGGGGTGCATTTTCCTGCGGGGGTAGGTCGGTGACATTTGGGATTTCCATTTGCATGAGGGAGTGTTCTTGTTGTGGGACAATGTTTATTTGGGTGTCTAAGTCTCATCAACATGGATGTTAAAATCCGAGATTTTCCAGCAGAACAGCACATAGTACCAATATGATCAATGTTATTCACTTCACTTACCAGTGGTCATAATGTTGTGGCTGATCAGTATACTTTTCTGTGTTTTAATTGTGTTATAGGACTGGAGTTTAAAAGGTATTTTTAGCAGTGTAAATAGACCTGCTCCCCCCCGCATGTCTCACTGAGCATCACTCCCTCGAAAGGCTCCATTTCAGGGTCCCACTAAGCCATGACAGTGTGACAGTGAGCCGGCATGAACAACACACCTGGGAACACAGCTGAACAGATTCCATCATTGATTTTATTACTTGCACATGTGCTTATCATGCTGTGACTCTGTCCTCCAGGAAAAAAAAATCCATTGTGCATCTATTATGCTTTGATAGCATGTGGTTTAGCTCCATAAGCTGTTCAAGTGTAATGTATACCAATAACAGTAAAAACATGGATTTCATTTTCTTCAAAGTAACAGTGGTTGCTGTTCTGTGAATATTAAATTCTGCTCGGTAGTATCAGTTTCAGTATTTTCTTATGTTGATCTGTTTTGCTTCAGCGGGGCAGTATGTTTCCTCTAAACCAATTCCTCCTTTATCTGTGATCCCCCCTACAGCATGTCACTGGTTTCCACAGAGTGCACACAAGCAGCAGCAGCAGCAGTCAGCACAGGTCTTAGCACCAGTTATTTTCACATACATCCTGATAACAGGGTCTATATAGTGACTCTGTTTTATAAATTAGCCTGAACAGACCAGACCGATTGTTTAAGGCAGTTACCATATGTTTTGTAGAACATCAGTGCTCCCTGAAACAGCCCCGGTCATGCATGTGCCTCATTTTTTAAATCCAATCCTGTGACATATCAGGAGCTGTAATTCTTCTCTCTGGCTCTGGGTCTTTCTTCTTTTTCAAAGGAACCTGAAGGCACCAACATGTGCTGTTAAATCCCAGTAAAAACAGGGAGAGACAAACCCTCTCCCTACTAGAGACAACTAACAACTAATCAATTAATTGGTTAGATGTCAACTAAAGAATTAAAGATTAACCATTAAATCAATGATAGTACAGTAAAAAAAAGAGATTTGTGGAAGCAGGATCAATATTTTTCACCAGTTTCTGACATTTTACAGACCAAAAAACTAATCGATTGATCAGGAAAACAGTCAACAGATTAATTGACTATCACTATGAATTAATTGAAAATAATCATTAATTGCAGCCCCTCTTTGAAGCAGACACAGAAAGTAATAATCTTACAACACCCCATGGTTTCTAAATACCTCATATGGCATTCAAGGAATGGGGAGTTAAAGGGCATAAAATGCTGGATCTCTTGAGAAGGAAAAAAAGCTGCACTGAAACTAGGCAGATGTTTGAAAACATACTGAAATCTTACATTTTAATTAGATGAACTGCTGTTAAATTTCATTTAGGTTTTTATGGCTGATTTCTATAGCTGAAACAACTTCTCGGCCATTTAGTGTTTACAACGCAGATCATTAATTTACTCACACAGCTGGTAGTGAGTGTCCAGATCCGGTTCCAACACCGCTGTGTTCACGTCACACCAGAGACATCGTAATTAGAAGCTGCTGACTCATAATTAGCATCTATTTAAACCACCAAGTTGTAATTATACTCTGATATATCCAATGTGGCACTTAATAAAACAGAGATTCCTGAGACTAGAACTAATTTGGAGATATCGTAACTGCAGCCTGGTTAAATTGATGCTGTGTTATCGACGCACAGTATGTTATTCCTTACGCAACCAAATTGGTAATCGAACAGCTGCTGTGGTGGCATAAACACTTGCAAGTCATTGATGTGGGATTTATTTTTTTCCTCCTATCTTCACCACTCATTACAAACCCTATATGAGGAACTGGATGCCACTTTATAGAACCATATTACTTGAATGGGCATTTATGAGGCTTGTATGATATGCAATGAATTGAGTATTCAGTCTTGTTGGGTCCCAATGATATATTAGAAGTCACCATTGTGGCGTCATAAGTCAAAAAGACAACACAGTGCATTCTACAGAGACTGCAGTCTATTTTAAGTCAGTCTGACATACCAAATTGTGCTGCTACAATTACCCCTTAATGCACTAAGATCCATCATCATAGTCCTCCAACAACACTCAATTTGCTACTGTTTGAGTAGCTTTGGCTGTATTTTTACTGCATATTTGCAGGCACCAATGGACTAGTGGATGATTACAACAGACAGAATATAGATGTCAGAAAGTATTGAGAAACAGCTTAACATATTGATTTTTAAGACAAGATTCAACTTCACTGTCATTGCCCAGCGGACAGCAAAAGCAGTCTTTGCATATCCCAGCTTGTTAGGAAGCTGGGGTCAGAGTGCAGGGTCAGCCACACTCAGCGCTCCTGCAGCAGAAGACCTTGCTCAAGGGCAAGCAGTGAAAACCACTGAGCTTTTCATGTAATTTGTTGACAGCAAAAAAAAAAAAAACATTTATAATTGCACCAACACAATCCTTTAAGGAATAAAAAAAAAAGATTAGACAAAACAGTATCTGACTGAATTGCAGCATAAAATTTTTGGCCCTCGGAGTTAGAGTAAGCGGCAACCTCTAGGACTGAAATGTGAAGTCAGTGCTGAAGTGCCAAAAACTTTAGTTCCTCGAATGACCACTTGAGACCGCCTCTAAAAGGGAGTCAATCTCCCTAGAACCCTATGTTAAAATGCCCAACTTCGTAGCAGAAATAAAAATGTTTACAGACCGCTACAAAAACTGTTTTTGTCTCTTTTGCTAATTTTCCTGTTCATGACAATTACACTGGTTGTGAGTATTTATTTATGTGTTTCAATTGTACTAAGGCTAAAAGTTATGCATAAATAAGGGAGTGGGTGTCTTTGAATTTTATACATATATATATATATATATAATTGTAAAACTGCTTTTTAGTTCACCTGTGGGGGATGTCATGGAGAGTATCTTTGTATACAGTCAATGATTTAAAGTAAAGGACGCATAACATACTGTACTCTTTAAATACTTAAAGAGCATACTGTGGCCCTGGGATTTTTCTGACTGTAACTACTCTGGTCTGAAGTTATGAAGGCCACGCATCATACAGATGTCTTTTAACATTTATTTCTCTCCAGTCTGCCGACACCGTGAAAACTATGAAAATAAAAAACATACAAACATTTCAAATACACAAACGTTCACAAAAAGTGTCTTTAATTAGATGGATTCCAAGACGGTGAATCAATCGAGCTAGATTCAGTCTTTAGACGGGTCCAATATGCTAGCTTGCAACAACAATGCAATAAAACCATCAATACAAAGCATCTTAACAAACAATGCCAACAAATATGAAACAAATAAAACTTAAAGGTCACAATTACCGTGTGCGCCTCTCAGACAATACAGAATAGTTATATTTTGGGTCATATTGGTTCCCCTCTCTCTCTCAGTGCTGGCGTAGTCCTCTGCAGCCATGTTGCATGACCCATAATCCCACAGGCAAGACCTTTCACCAAACTGTGGTCATGTGACCCATTTCATTCGCCATCAGACAAACATTGCAAATAGCATTACATTTTAAACAAACATCAATTTCGTTATCTCAAATTGTCAAAAAAAATGTACTATGAGTGACAGTACAGATAAAGCTTGTGGAAAAAAATATCCTAAAATAATAATAGTAAAGGTTCCTGCTTCCTTTATTCATCCACTTCTCTAAGAAACATAACTGAAGAAATGAAGTGTAGTAATCTTATTAAAAATAATTTAATACGATAGGATTTTCTCTATGTTGATGTGTTTCAAGCATGTAGCACCAAGGCTTTCTTCAGCCTCTTATTTTCCAGCTCAAAATGATTTACTACGCTAATTCTATTACACAATTGTGATAATCATCACCGTGGACATGCAGCAATAATCATTAATTTAAGTTCTCTGAATGTAATTGGACATTAATATGGATTTGACTGAGGAATTATATATTAACCTGTGAAAAAATATGAAAAATAAATATCTTGATTATGCTCTAAACTAGAAAAGGTCAGAGTCTTTCTGACACACTGAACAGCTATAAGCATTTCTGAGAGTTTTCAACTTGAATTCCTTAATTATTATGGAAAACAGAATTAAATTGTTTACAAATTTAATACAACTTAAGAAGAGTTTTTTTTAATTTTTATATTTCATTATCCTCTATTGTTCCGCTGTGTGGGTTAATCTCTCTAATTCTGAACATGTCTCTCCAGTCAGTTTGTTTACTGTGAAGCCATCTGTCCTATAATCAACAACAATGTGCATGCTTCCACTGATCAACCCTTTATTTTGTTCTCGTGTCTCATAGTTTTCCTTAAATGGCTGTCAATGATGAGTTGTTCGCAAGAAACACAACTGACATGTTTGTGATCAAATGTTCTTTTCTGGCCAACCCTCAACATCACTTTCTGATGAAAAACCCAACATAATGGATGTGCTGCCAACCTCACAAACAGCTGCTGTTTTTGTGCTTGTTAGTGTCACTCTGACTCTACGTGCAGCCAACAGAAACCTAATTTAGAGACAAGAAACCAATCTATTCGTTGTTTTGACCCCAATTTTATTGGTGTGTTTTGTTAAGATTTTGCAACTCTCAGGTTTTAGATGCTTAAATGGGCATGAAATCTGCAATTTCTACCCTTTTATAAATGTGCTCAATATGATGCACACTTTGGAAGAGTCTGTAAGACTTGTTGTCAACACCCACACGAGCAAGACTCCATGTCAGGACGAAAACATTAAAAGCACTGACAGGGGAAGTGAATTATACTGATCATCTTGTTATAATGTCCTGCTAGTAATCCTTGGGTCCCGGCATTCATGTAGATGTTACTTTGACCTAAACATTGCTGCAAATCACACCCATGGCAGCAACAACACTCAATGACCTTCTCCAGCAGGCCAAATCTTCCGAGCCACACTGCAAACACTGCTCAGAAACAGCTCGGGGAACAGGACAAAGAGCCCAAGGCCTATCACACATTAGATAGGGTGGCACTTGTCTCCAAGGAGATTCAGAAAATGCTGCTGTTAATAACAGGGATTGAAACGAAAAAGGCAAACACGGCTCAAGCTTCTGTCTTGCAATTTGTGGCCCTGCTGTATCATAAAAAGTTTTTTAAAAAACTACAAGAGGAAAAGCAGAGGAAGGTCAAAATAACTACAGTGACTTCATCTTTTTGCTTGGGAACGTTTCTTATCAAAAGCTAAAAACAATCTGCTAAAATAAACTGTGTGTCAGTGAGCTTTGTGCAGAAATCAGCTGGGTTCATAGCAAACAAAACCAAATATATTCTTAAACAGGCCTCTTTTTTTATAGCATTTTCACTTGCTTAGACATTTGCTAACTGTCCCTGAGGTCCATGTTGTAATGTAGAGACGCTCTTGTGTACTTGCTATTTCTGCATGAATCATCTCCAGTGTGTCATAGGATCCACCTCATCTTTCTTTCTTGTGTTAAATTGCCTTTAGATATCAAGCCAAGCTAGTTAAATATCTACTTTACTTGTTTATAATTATTCTCAGCAGGTGATACATCATCATTGTTGACAAATTTCACGTTCAGAAATGTATTTTAGAAACTAGTATATTACCCATTACTCGTCAGCAACAGCATAGAGGCAGAAATATTAAAAGCACCGTGAGTGGTGTGATGTGGGAACATGGACAGCTGGTCTGCAGGATAAGAGATATTTCTGCTTTGTTGATGGAAAGAGACTCAGAGGAAACTTCCAGGATCATATTTTGTTCAGTTTGTCAAATAACCTCAATAAGTTGGATGCCACATACATCACATACCTTAGAATATAAATCAAGCAATGATCTGAGACTCATTAGAGCCGACAATGTACTGCTGATTCTGTGAGGTTATTGTGTTGAAATAACCTTTTTTCACCAAAATGTGTTATACAATTACACAGGTCAGGCATAACATTATGACCACGTGCCTAATATTGTGCTGGTCCCCCTTATGTGCTCAAAAATGCTCTGAACCATTGAGCATAGATAAGAGGACCTCTCAGGGTGTCCTATGGGGGCTGTCACCAGGACGTTTGCACTGGATCCTTTGGGTACTCTGGCTTGTGCAGTGGGGCCTCTGTCAATCAAACTTGGTCCACTGCATCCTGTTGATGCTTGATCACAATGGGATGTAGGACGTTTGGAGGTCAAATCAACATGTTGGGTCATTGTCATGTTCCTCAACATGTTCCTGATAGTTTGATGTTTTTTCCATGTGGTGGGGTGCATTTTCCTGCAGGGGTAGGTCGGTGACATTTGGGATTTCCATTTGCATGAGGGAGTGTGCTTGTTGTGGGACAATGTTTATTTGGGTGTCTAAGTCTCATCAACATGGATGTCAAAATCCAAGGTTTTCCAACAGAACAGCACATAGTACCAATATGATCGATGTTATTCACTTCACCTGTCAGTGGTCATAATGTTGTGACTGATCAGTGTATATCTTACATGTTTGCATAAGATTTATATGTGCAAATTACACCATGGTTTTTGGGGAACTTATTTTTTTCACTTTTTTGTCACAGATACAACCTTAGTAAATAGATAAATAAAGTAAATAAAGTCTTTATTAATCTTTTGCTTATTATTATTCCCACTAATAGCAATATGAATAATGAGTATAAGAAAACAGATGTAAAGTAGCCACTGCTGCCTGCTTTCTTCACCACAGAAGGTTAAGTTCTGTTTTGCAGCAGCTGGCATCAAGGAGGTTTGTTTTTTTTTTTTTGTCCCAGTTTTTTTTTAGTTACAAGTTTGGTCATGCCACAGTTTGACGATGATGGCAAGAACAGCATTCACGCCGGCATCTTAATTAAAGTGACTAAGTGATGATAAGCCTTCAGGCGTGGATCATACATCAATAAGAGCATAATTTTAGAAATGCATGGCAAAAATAACATATTGTCAATCTTTTAGAGACCCCCCACGAATCATGTTTTCAGTAGAGCTCATATCTTATTAAGAGAGGCCAAGCTGGCTCCCCTGTAGCTACCAGACCGGATATAAATATGCTAGTATATAAGGATACCAGGTCATTCTGCTTACTTAGAACCTGCCTGTGCCTCCATAGTTGCACAAAAGTAGGCACGAAACTTATTAAACTAATTCTTAAGTGACTAGAAAGTGCACTAAATGTTACAATTTGAATGAAGAGATCATTTTTGCTGCAGCAAATTTTTCTATGAAGACAATGAGTTAAGCAAAGCCTGCCTACTTTTAACCTGATAGTGGCTGTATAGCAGTGCTTTGACCTAATGCTGACATGCCTATGCAAAACTGCTCACAGCCACAGTGCTAATATTTGCTAATAAAACACAAATTCAATGTTGTTTACAGTTTTGCCACCCAAAATACTGGACAAAGTCTAAACTTGATCTGAGTACAGTGATTACAAATTAAAGGGACATAAAAATTAGTCTGAAATTGAATGGCAAATCTGTTCTCACTTTGAGATTTAGAGAGGCCAAGCCAGCAGGCAGACTCTGGTCGGCAACTGGCAGATAAAAAAAATCTCACGAAGAAGGAAAAATGAAGGAAGCGATTGAAATGTGACACGTATGAGTCATCCTGCATCATGCTGGTTTCTGCCATTTTGGATTTATTTCTAAAGCCAAACTTAAATAGAGAGAAAAGAAGATTGTGGAGAAGATGAGATGTGACACTGAGATTGTCAAAGACTCAGCGGGACTTTCTATGTCTTCATTACTCTCTGCGGGAGTCCATCGGTCCGTCCCCCCCTCCAGTGACATTGCACTTTAATCACTGTAACAGCACCAGTGTTAACCAAATGGCTCATTTTCTTTTCGACCAGATGTGACAACAACAATCAGGAATAGAGGAAGAAGCAGAGAAAAAACAACAACACAGCAAGCAGCATGCAAAGTAAAGCATATGCAATGCAAGTGCAAACTGGTTGTGATGTAACAACATAAAATCCAATTACATTACAGATAACATAAGTAAAGCCAGAGGGGACACAATTGAAAAAAAATCACTGACAAAAAGCAAAGGCGAACGAGCAGCAAATATTTATAACCACAGGTGGCGTTGCTTTTTAAACCAGTTTTACAATCACAAACTAAGGAAAGATTTTTTAAAAAATCTATGTATCTTATGTTTAATCCAAGTATGTTCAAGAACCGGGAAGCTTTTATTGTGAAAGCTGACTAGTTAAATGCAGCTTTCCTCCTGGGAACAACAATGTTCGCTCTGATTCTAAATCGAGTTAATCTGTCACCAGCGTTTTCTGCTAATCAGTTAAGTGTTTTATATATTCAACAAACATTGTATAATTTAATAAAACACTCCCAGATGAAATCATAAGCAGAGAGTATATTACAGTGTTGACAGCTTTTTGAGCTGTTATCCAGAAACTTGTTTGTTTACACATTGTGCAACAAGTATTATTGTATCAGTGGTGAAAGGCCAGGTTGACAGAATGGTTACATGTGAAAGAATCCCTGAAGTAAGTCTTGCGTGACTTATTAGTTGTTTTTTTTAATCTAAAAATGACACCACAGTATAACTGGAAACCACTTGTAGCTTCTCACCTGATACACATACTTATTATCACTGAAAACATTACTTGACCTTTCTGTGATAAACACACAAACGGCATGTGATTCTTTGAACCTTGTTTCAAAGTAGCCTTGGGCAGCCCTACAGCAGTTGATTATCAATCATGACATAGCATATTATGTGCGAGTTTGTTCTCCAGCTGTGACCTATTGAGGCGCCCTTTCTGTTATCTCATCTGAAGGAAAGACAGCAGGTGTACACTGTACGTATAGGAGAAACGATCAAACACAGTCAGGCATTAAAATGAGCATGTGCAGTTTAGTCAAAGCCCTCAACTGTCTTCATGTGCACTGAAGCCCAATCATGCAGAACTGTGAAACTGGCCGTGTAATATTGTTTCAACATTTAAATGTCCTGGACAAGGTGCGCGCGCTTGATGCTGGGTGTTTGTCAGTGCAGTAATGTGCTGTGGAAGATGACTGTTTTTTTTCTGTGTCTATATTTGAACATTACAATTTGTAAAGCATGTCAAGAAAAGAAAGAAAAATAGGTAAAAACAGCACAACACACTTACGACTCATGAAAAGAAGCATATTACTTGTTTTCTAATGTTAATTTAATTTTGAAATAAAAAAGCATTTATTTGAATTATTTATTTGTATTTCATTATTTGATTAATTTAAAACCATAGTCAATTATGACTGCTGGTGTTTACAAGTGGACAAATTTGCGCAGTATGCAAATCCTTTATCACTTACACGCAGATGTGCTCAATAAAGTATGTTTTTCTGAGAAAAGCACAAGAGGAGCATCTGCTTGTGCTTGTCTATCATACAGATTGCTCTTTATGCTTGTAGCAGCAGCTTACAAAGGGCGAGGCTTTTATCTCCTAAAATAAACCAGCTTTCTGTCAAATTGGCCAGATTCATATGAATACACGTAGTGAGCTGCAGCATTCAGTATCGCACCAAGTCGAGCCCTGTGCATGCAACAACCAAAGTGAACACTCCCTGCTGATTTCACACGGCATGAAATACAGCAGCTTTTGTTTAATAAAATGGAAATTCTGCTCCATCACAGTTCCCTATTTTTTTGCGGTGCGACGACACACAGAATACATTAAAGCAAAAAGTGCACTGAAACAAAGAAGATATTGTTATCAAACGGTACGGAGAAGGGAGGAGTTAAAATAACACAATATACAAATATTAGTGTGTCATGGATGAGGGCAGAAGGACATAAGGAAGATTAACTTGCATGGGAATGGGCCTGTGAACATCCCTTTAACCACAGTCTGAGTGTGTAATGACAAATGATTGGCCGTCAAGAAACATGCAGTACGAACTGTGAAACCACTGAACCATAAAACCCACTGAAGCATTAAAAAACCACAACAAGAACAAAAATGGGACCCGTACTGTAGGATGGGCCTGAATCTGAATGGGAAACTATTTTTAGAACAGAGGGGACAACTAAATTTTGGGTGCACTGAGTTGGTCCAACTGCAGGAAACTTGTAACCAGCAAGACAAAAGAAACTACAATCACATCACTTATATAAACAATGTGAAGGGAATCTGCAACAGTAAACTCAAGATGGAACACTTACAGCACAATCACAGTTTGTTATTATCTTGCAGGCTTTGGCAACATTATTCGCTCGTGGAATAAATTCATTCATGAGTGTTTTAGTGGGATTCGTTGAGTTTAGGGAATGCATCACAGTTCCTGGATTAACACTGGGGAAAAGACAAAACAACAGCAGCCCACAAATTCCAGAAAATTATTTTCCGAATGAGAAATTTAATCCAAGCTTATTGCCTGCTAAATGTATGCATTGTCACCTCCTATCACGAAGACATGACATGTAACAGACAGTTGAACAAACAGTGAATCTTTATCTGATTGTAAACGCTCATTGGTTATTGGTTTTTTAGGGATGAGCATAAACAGAAAAAATGGAGGCACATCAGCATCAATCGATGACTTATTTCTTCTTATCTCATACAGAGGTCAAAGGTTACACAATTAAAGCATTAGTAAAGTCGGAGCATCCGTTCTGTTGCTCTAATCAGACCACATCCAGGGGGAAGACGTGCAGAAAACGCTAACCTGACAACATAATTGAAGATATTTTTTCCATGCCGTGACAAACATGTATGGAAAAATAAGAAACCTGGCACAAAGGGGTTGGATCACACATGCTTTCGCTCAGCTATTAAAGGCCAATAAATAAATAAATAAAATCTCATGATGTTTTTTTTTAGGGGTCTGGGAGAGGTCATAAACACTGTGATGTAGTAATGCACAAGTCTGACAGCGATCCCTGTTCTGCGGAGAGAGAGAAGGTCAGAGTGGGGAGTAGAGCTAGAACAATACACCGGCTGATGTTCTTCCTGATATATGGGCGTCGGCTGGTGAGTGGTAACGAGAAAACCCAGTGCAGAAATGCCAACTATAGGTTTGGTGGTATTTAGAAACGGTGACTATTACACAGTTTGGCCACCACAGGGCACTGATAAGTAGAATTTTTCAACAGTGAAATGACCTACCTTGTTGTGAGTCTGATCACAAGTATCCATAGTGGGAGCATTTGATTGTGTTGTGTGTGTGTGTGTGTGTGTATGTGCATGCATGGTAGCTCAGCTTTCATTCCACATGCACTTATTAACAATATGAAAGCCTGTTATCCTCCAGCAGCAGACAATTTACCAGAAACCTTTAATTCTGCAGAATTTTCCTAAACATAATGATGTGAAGGGATACTTGCATGCTCCACTGAAAATAACATTAATGAATCCAGTCCCCTTTAGTCACCTCAGTCACTCATGTGCAACAGAAATGTAAGACTGTAGACTCTATTTATAGCTTTCCACTCAATATCTCAGGTTAGATGTGCAGCAGAGACTCTCATTTTGTCTAGAAAGTGTTTAAAAATAAAGAAAATATTGGATTTTGGTCATTAAACTGATTTAAAAAGTGCAAAACTCAAGCATACACTCCATATCAAAAGTAGTATTTTAGTCTTTTTTGTGTTGGAATATTGCAAGATATTCTGTTTGACATACCAGAATCACTTATTTTCTTTTTTCACGTGAAAAATCCAAATGGACTCACCAAAGCAGGAGTTGATGAAGCCATACCAGCTGCAGCCGCTGCGTCCCAGCAGCCACTTCCCGCGGACGCTGGAAGCGAAGCTGAGCGTGGTGCCGAACAGACACACCAGCATGTCGCTGACGCTGATGTTGAGCAGCAGCATGTTGACCGGCGTGCGCAGCTTTTTGAATTTGCAAAACAGCAGCAGGACGACGAAGTTGTTGAGGAAGCCGAAAGTCATGATGAAGCCCAGCACCACGGACAGCACTACAAAGCCCGTCGGGGAGAGCTTGGCCGTGCCCGCCGGCGCGTCCACCAGCCCCCGGTCATCGCTCAGGTTGAAGCTGTAATTGAGACCGGCCTGACCAGAAAACATCCTGCGGTCCATTCATCTGAGTCGAGTCTTCACTCCGGAGCCGCCGACGGCATTGCTCACCTGGAAAGTTTATGAATACAGCAGCTTTCTTTCAGTGGTTCTTTTTTTTCTTTTTCTGTCATCGGGAATTCACATTGTTTTCACATTCCTCCACTGACTCTGAGAGCATGTAGCTGCTAAACACGTTCTTAAAAATACTGACACAAAAGGTTGAAAAGAAAAAAAAAACGCTCACTGGAACCATAAAGTGCCACCTGTTACCTTTTACGCATCGCCTCCTCCAGTTACTCAGTTATTCGTTCCAAAGCGCACACCGGCTCCTCTCCGTGCGCTCTGGCAAAACTGATACAATTCATCCCAGCCCACTCCCACGTCTCTTTCCGACTGTTTGCTGGGTGTTTCAGGGTGGACTCTGGTGCCTTTCAAGACGACACTTCGGGGTTCATTGTAATCCGTGCTCACAGTGGAGACTCTTGCAGGATGAACGGTGTTGTGTAAGCGCTCCGATCCTGCGGTTTTTAAAGGCAGGGCGACTCTTACGTCACGAGGAGCCGGGATGTTTGGGGCCACAGGGGAGGTGCGTGCTTGCGTGAGTGTGTTTGTGTGTGTGTGTTCTTGTACATATTTTTTTTTCTAAAGGACTGATTTAAATTTAGGACCATGGGAGAGAGAGAGTTCTGATAGATGAGTTATGGTAAACATTATAGAATGCACGAATGAATTTTGAATGTATGTCTGGTGCAACACAATGCAGAAACTAAAGAGCCCCTCTCTTTGAAGTTGTTTTTTTCCCCCACCCTATTGCCCATATGGAGTTTTTTTATATGCTAAAAGTCTTGCTGATGATTTCCACATTGCACTACTGTGCCCTGATGATAAACACATCTGTGTTCATACACAACAAACTTCGGGAACTAATCCCATCACCTGGCAGGGTGGGCCTTTCCATATCATTGCTCTTCCTCAAATTGGTTTCCAGTTCCAACATGTATGGCTGAATTACTGCAGCAGTGGTGGCGGAACAGGTTAAGCCCCTGAGCTCTTGATCAGAAGGTCAGAGGATCGGACTCCTGCTGCAGCCACTTTTGGGCCCCTGAGCAAGGCTCTTAACCCCTGACTGCTCCCTGGGTGCCACGGCAGCACGGCAGCCCACTGCTCCTAGTATGTGTATATAGTTAAAACTATGAATAGGATGGGTCAAATGCAGAAAAAAATTTCCCCAAGGGGATCAATAAAGGTTAGACAATTATTGTGACATCCAATTGTGGAGCACATGCAGGGTTCGAGGAGAGTAATAGGTGAGCTGGTGTGCTTGAGCTGCAGTGAATCACAAAAGGAGGAAGCAAACAGTGCAGAGTAACTTCTAAGCCTTTTGAAGCCAGAAATGTTTTAAAGGGGCTATATTCGATAAACAGTTATTTTCAAAACTGACACATACCTACACAAGTTAAAAATTGTAGAACACTTTTAATTTTAGGGAACAGGCTTTACAACATGCTCCTCTTAAATGCCAAATTGCAGACTTCATACTGTCCGTTTATACAAGTGTGACGCTACTGCACTCCTCTTAAACTTCAGATCAACTCAGTTGTACATTCAGTTTCATTTCAGTTCAATACAAATGGCTTTATTGGCTTGAAAATTAAAAAAAAAACAATATCACTAAAACATCAAAATATAATTTGTCAGACAGTACACAATAATAGTAGCATTAAGATAAATAATAATGTATTGTATCAACAGTCATTCTTTGCATGTGTGGAGCCATGTGTGTTTGTGTGTCTACGTCATTCGCTGTGCCTCAGATGGTGCGATGTTGATACTAATTAGACAGCTTAAAATGCCCTCTCTCCCTTTCCGATGAGTATTTTTAATTTTGAGAGGTTTCAGCCTGTCAACCTTGCCTGTCCAACACTGACCAGACATGACAACATACAGCGCCTATAAAAATGTTCACCCCCCCTTTGGCAGTTTTTCCTCTTTTATTGCTTTTCAACATTGAATCAAGGTCAATATAATAATATCATCAATAATCACTAATATCATGACTTAATGGCCCTTTTCAAGTCTAGCAATAAATTCTCAATTTGACTGAGTTCTGGGCTCTGACTTGGCCACTCTAGAACATTCACCTTGTTGTCCTTAAACCATTTCTGGGTAGCTCTGACTGTATGCTTTAGATCATTTTCTTGCAGGAAAACAAATCCTCTCCAAAGTTGCAGTTCTGTTGCAGACTGCATCAGGTTTTCCTCCAGGATTTCCAAGTACTTAGCTGCATTCATTTCATCCTCTACCTTTACAAGCCTTCCAAGGCCTGCTGCTGAGAAGCATCCCCACATTGTGATGCTGCCACCACCATGCTTTATGTTGATGAGGGTGTGTGTGTGATGATGTGCACTAAATCTATAATATGATCTTTTTTCAGCAGTGACTTTTTTTTTACCGCTTTCTCATATATCTTTGACAGGTTAAAAACAAACAACAGGAGCTGTATGAATCATCTCTCCCACTGCATCCGCAGAAACTTGTAACCCCTTCTGAAAAGTCAAAGGTGTCTCTTTCAGTT
This sequence comes from Dascyllus trimaculatus, assembly GCA_024666655.1. Taxonomy (NCBI): domain Eukaryota; kingdom Metazoa; phylum Chordata; class Actinopteri; family Pomacentridae; genus Dascyllus; species Dascyllus trimaculatus. The sequence continues at coordinate 14,862,588 of CM045456.1, read as the reverse complement.
TCTTAAGGACGGCCTGCTTCAGGCAGATTTATGTACCATATTCCTTCCATGTCTTAATGATGGGTTTAACTGCACCCTAGGGGATATTCAGCGACTTGGACATTTTCTTGCATCTACCGCCTGACCTATGCTTTTTAAAAAAACCTTTGACAGAGTTGCTTGGAGTGTTCTTTTGTCTCCATGGTGTAGTTATAGCCAGGAGTACTCACCAGTGACAGGACCTTCTAGACACAGGTGTCTTTGTACTACACTTGAGACGCATTCACTCCAATGATCTCCATTTGACTTAAGCAATTCCCCCTCTGGGATGAGTAAAGTACTCCTGATTCTAATTCTGACCAATTGTGTGACTTCCAATTTGCTGCACCTTTGCTGAATTAGGTGAGTGACTTTAAAGTAGGTGAATACTTATGCAATCACTTATTTGTAATATTTATATTTTTAATAAATAAAGTTGCTTTGTAGAAATCTGATTTTACTTTGACTTGACTTTTGTGTTATAAATTCTTTTCAAAAAAGCCAAATTAATTTGTTAAATTATTAAAAAGAAACCACTATGATCTTAAATTTATTAAAGAAACTGAGAATTGTCTGAGGTGTTGATAACTGCAAGGTAAGCACAACCCTGTAAGCAGTGATACAGAGCCAACTGCAAAAACAGCACCTGAGACATTTACATACATTTATTACCTCCACCAAGGATGGCCAGCATTGGTTTGTTTGTTTGTTTTTGTTTTTTTGTTTGTTTGGTAATTTGTTGGTTGGTTGGTTGGTTTGTGTGCAAAATAACTCGAAAAGTAATGGACAGATTTGGATGAAATTTTCAGGATATGTGTGAAATGGGACAATGAAGAAATGATGAAATTGAGGGACTGCTCCGGATCACCGTGTCGATGCAGGATTTTGCAGGGGGAATTTGCAATCCATATCCTCATATTAAGTAAAACACACCACTCCTTATTGTTTATGCATACAAAGCTCACAGCATAACACAGACACAACACAAGAGACACGCTGCATTGTCGGTAGGACATTTGAACTGTCTGTAATTACATTTATATCTGTAACGTTCCATACAAAATATGTGAGATTGTATTAGGGGTGGACTGAAGCTCCTTGGCAGAGGTATGCGCTCTCTGAGTGCTTTTCTAGTTTAAAATATTATGAACTAAAGCTGCTGTTTGATACTTACCACCTTTGTGTTGAGGAAGAGTTTGTACAAAATGTTTCTAGTTTTTCATGACTTTCTTTTCTTATGCTAGTGGTGAAAAAATAATGGCCCTCCAGCAAATATTTGGCCCCTCAAACATATTTTTTTACATAAAAATTAGCATTTTTTCTTTTTTTAACAGCTGTGGAGACAGAAAGATTAATCAACTGTTCATGCAAATCTCATGTAATATTATCTATTCTCCTGTCCCATAACTGAGAAGACACATCCACGTATGAGCACTATTCTGTCAAACAGGTATTAATATGCACTGCTGTGACTCTTTCTGCCCTCAAATTACTTTGGCTAAAATGACATCTGCCCTCAGATACAATCCCATAGAGCAATCACTTTTATAAATCAATTAAACAAATGAAAACAATTTGAAAATCCACTTGCTTGTGTCTCCGCTGCACCTGGAAAATGATGGCCCTCTTTATGGACTGCTTAGGAAATACCGGCCCCTTGACTGATAATAATTGCTCACCCCTGTCCTCAAGCCTGCAAATGTTACGAAATATATACCGATCAGCCACAACATTATGACCACTGACAGGTGAAGTGAATAACATTGATCATATTGGTACTATGTGCTGTTCTGCTGGAAAACCTTGGATTTTAACATCCGTGTTGATGAGACTTAGACACACAAATAAACATTGTCCCACAACAAACACACTCCCTTATGCAAATGGAAATCCCAAACGTCACTGGCCTACCCCCGCAGGAAAACACACCCCACCACATGGAAAAAACATCAAACAATCAGGAACATGTTGAAGAACATGACAATGGTCCAACATGTTGATTTGACCTCCAAACTTCCTACACCCCATTCTGATCAAGCATCAACAGGATGCAGTGGAACAAGTTTGATTGACAGAGGCCCCACTGCACAAGCCAGAGTACCCAAAGGATCCAGGGGCAACGTCCTGGTTCCAGACCTCATAGGACACCCTGAGAGGTCCTCTTGTCCATGCCCAATGGTTCAGAGCATTTTTGATCACGTAAGGGGGATGTTTCCTCTGAGTCTCTTTCCATCAACAAAGCAGAAATATCTCTTATCCTGCAGACCACCTGTCCATGTTCCCACATCACACCACTCACGGTGCTTTTAATATTTCTGCCTCTATGCTGTTGCTGTTTTGACGGGTAATGGGTAATATACTAGCTTCTAAAATACATTTCTGAACGTGAAATTTGTCAACAATGATGATGTATCACCTGCTGAGAATAATTATAAACAAGTAAAGTAGATATTTAACTAGCTTGGCTTGATATCTAAAGGCAATTTAACACAAGAAAGAAAGATGAGGTGGATCCTATGACACACTGGAGATGATTCATGCAGAAATAGCAAGTACACAAGAGCATCTCTACATTACAACATGGACCTCAGGGACAGTTAGCAAATGTCTAAGCAAGTGAAAATGCTATAAAAAGAGGAATGTTTAAGAATATATTTGGCTTTGTTTGGTATGAACCCAGCTGATTTCTGCACAAAGCTCACTGACACACAGTTTATTTTAGCAGATTGTTTTTAGTTTTTGATAAGAAACGTTCCCAAGCAAAAAGATGAAGTCACTGTAGTTATTTTGACCTTCCTCTGCTTTTCCTCTTTTTATGTATGATTTATTTTTCATTATTTAAGTTAAAAAAAAACAAACATTGAAAGACAGAAAAAGTATCAGAAGTAATCATGAGGTGCATACAGTCAAGCCCGAAACTATTCACACCCCCGGCAAACCCCGACATGCCACTCCTTGTTCAAATGTAAATAAAACCTGAGAATTTTTTTCCACAATGATGATTCTTGTACATCATCTTATTATCTTCTGGGAGATGCCTGTGCAATTTCCAATCAGTAAAAAACTTGCTGGTTGAATAAAAGTAACACCAAGTCAAAATTCGCCAGGGGCACGAACAATCCCGGGCTCAACTTTACCTACAAGTATTATCATACACACCTGATCCATAAACCAGGACAACAAAAAGGAAAGAGAAAAAGAAAAAAAAAATAATAACAAGGCAAAAGCAAAACAGCAGCAACAAAAAAAAAGCAACAACAACAACAACAACAGTAAAGGTGTAGATAAGTTAAAATAATAAGGATACACATGTGCTACTACACAGTGTGTGGGTGCATTAAGCAAAAATATGCTGAAAATATAAATAAAACTGGCTTCATGGGGCAACCTCAAGAGTAAGACATGGTCTAAAAAGGCAACCAGACTTTTGAAAATTTAGCATCAGAGCCTCAAAGGGAGGATTTAATTTTTTCCAGTTTCATAAAAGAGAGGGCATCTTTTATCCAGTGAGAATGAGTGGGTGGGTGAGGGTCTGTCCAACGCATCAAGATGGCTCTTCTGGCCAGCAATGTAAGAAAAGCTACAAGTTCAGAAAAATGAGCTGGTTAGGAATGACCACTAGGGAGGGTCCCAAGCAGAGCAGTCAGGGGGGATCGTGGGATTATAACAGATGAGATAGCTGAGAGCGAGTCAAAAACTAAAACCCAAAATGTGGACAAGGCAGGGCAAGTCAGAAACATGTGAGTAACATTAGCTGGACCTAAGTTACATTTCACAAAGTTGGACTCAGTACCTGGGAAAATTTGTGCCAGCTTACTCCTAGACCAGTGTACCCTATGAACAACTTTACAATGGAGAATGCAATGTCTAGCGCAAATTGAAGAGGAATGAATACGCTTTAGAACAGATTGTAATTGTTCCCCGCTAATTTCCACATTAAGTTCTTCAGACCAGGCAGCATGGAGGTGGTCAGGTGTTACTGAGATACTAGAAGGTAAGAGATTATATATTTTTGATATTGCACAACTCGTAGAAGGCTTTATTTCCATTACAGTATCAATCATAGTTGCATCAGGGATGCTGGGAGAGCCCGGGAAATATTTATTAATAAAGTCTCTAACCTGTAAATACCTAAAAAAAAAAAGAAGTGCATTGGGCAAATTAAAATTGGCAGATAATTGAGCAAATGAGGACAAGATGCCGTCAACAAAGAAGTCTTTCTCGGAAACATGTCCGTGGCTCTTCCACAGTGTAAAGGTTCGGTCAACGAGTGATGGAGGGAATAGAGGATTCAAATCAAGTGGTGAATAAAGAGGTTTTCCCTGAAACTCAAAATGTCGCTTCACTTGAGCCCAAATTTTCAGACAGTTTTTAACAATGACATTATTAGAATACAATGTAGAAGTAGATTTTAAGGGAAGACACACTTTATTTTTTTGTAGAAGATTCTTTCTCATTCTGGGAGGTTTTTTTTTGTTTAATACAAACTGTGAAATGGAACTGTCAAGTGACGGGAAGAAGCTTCTCTGCTTTTCCTCTTGTAGTTTCTTTTTTTAAACTTTTGGTGATACAGCAGGGCCACAAATTACAAGACAGAAGCTTGAGCCGCGTTGGCTGTTTTCCTTCCAATCCCTGTTATTAACAGCTGTCAGATGGCCTATTACCAAAAACCTCCCCTGACAGATGGGTTGTTCTGGAAATCCATTCGGATGGATTTTTATCAACCAATGATATAACCACATTCAACATGTCAACAACAACAACAAAAAAAACTAATAGAAGGAAAAACAAGGCGATGTAAATGTTTGACATGAATGTGAAAAAAAAAGAAAATCTGCCACTCTACTTCTGACATTTAATTTCCATCGAGCAGTTTACTCCCTCAGACAAAGCGATGATGTTTGATGAGAGCAATTTGTCTGGAAGGAATTTAACTTGCATTTTTTTTTCCAATCAACTCCACAGATAGAACAAAAATCTTCTGATGCAAAACAGTTTTTCTACTCACGCAGTAAAACTTTTGTTTGAAAAAATGTATTCAAATAATTTCGCTTTAATTATCCAACTTCTAAAGCTAAATTTGATCAGCTTCCTTTGTTAAGAGTGTTTTGCAGTTCTATACTGAGATAATGCTTTATGCTGGCTCAGTGCCTTTGAAGTGGACAGCTGCTCACAAGAGAAAATGATCAATGAGCCTGTACCATTCCAGACTTGAACAGAAGAATTATCCATAACTGAGTGCTCTTATTCTGTACATTCTTAAACCACAAACAAAGAGGAAATGGACTGATCTGGTCGCAGTGGGACTGCCCTCGCTTTGTCTGCACTTATCACATTTTCCTGCCCTTTCACCATATCCAGCCTCCGTATGTGGGTCTACAACTGGTTGCATTTTACTCAAGTTAATTATCAGGCAGGTGGGATGGGGCCTTGACGGTATTGTTGAAGTGTCATCTTTCTGTCACAACAGAGAACAAAAAATAGCTGCAATGTGGTTGCTGGATTTAGTGTAGGTCATGTGAAATAAGCTAAGTAATATAAAATATAAAAACACTTTGTAAAGGACGAAAATAAGTGAAAAATTAAGTGAAAAGTGAGAAAAAAGGGCCATTAATGTGTTCTGTCTATTACACTTATTGTGCATTTGGCATTTGATATTTTTCTTATTGTTTATTTGTACTTGTTGCATATTTGGTGGTAACTTTACGCTTTCTGCTGTAACAACCAAATTTCCCCTGTGGGATTAATAAAGTATTTCTATTCTACTCTATTATATTACCTTTGCAGTCAATGAAAATTCAGAGGATCCAAGATTGCAATGCATCCCAAAGGGGAGCGTTAAGATGAAACTTTGTTGTCACTGCACAGATACAACAAAATTAAGTCTTTTTGCATATTCCAGTTAGAAAGGGTCAGAGCACAGCCAGAGTCCGCTGGAGCAGATAAGGTTAAAGACATTGCTCAAGAGCCCAACAGTGGCAGTGGTGAGGCTTGAACTTCTGTTAACCTAATCTTGACATGAGTCTGGAGTGACACTGTCAGCCATTTAGTGTTTAACTTGATAGCCAGCTGATACTTTCAATATCTTTACTACAATCCATGTTTCTAGGCTTTGAGTTGTGCGCTTTGTAGATTAACAAATTGTGGGTCTGCAGATTTACAGTTAGAATCCTATGAGTGACTGCAAGCGGCTAAAGGTGTGTTTTATGTTCGAGCAAACACATGATAGATTGTGATAGGCAGACGACTTGTCCAGTCAGCCGCTAGATGTTTTGCATAACTTTCACTGACAGGAGAAGTTTCTCCTTAAGCTGGAAGACCTCTTGAAGCAGAAAATACATGTGCAGCCCTGCATTCTGATACTCAGACCACCAGTAAACCATAAAAAGATTCACGACGTCCCAATTTGTAGTACATCAAGTGCGGTGTTCCAGGATGTCCTTGTACGTCCTGTCAGATTTTGCAGTGTGCAAACCAACATGCTTTGTGGCCATTTCGACCCAAGTTCCCCTGGGCAGGCATGTCACATGTGTCACACACAAGCTTGAGAGCTCATTTCACTCTATGGACTGCAACAGACTTATGAGCAAGACAGTCAGAGTTTAAGGCGCAATATTACACTGCATGCAACAACACAAACTTTGTAATAACAGAATTATACGATGATGACCTTTGGAGTCATTCTATTTTCTTTTCAGGTGCGGCTTTTCATTTTGGAAGTAAGAAGCAATGAAAATGACTTTAGATATTTTTAAAAATAATAATATCAACGGATTTTTTGAAAAAATGCAATTAAAAAGTTGCAGATTATTTTATTCATGTAAGGCTGTATGCGGAACCTTTTGATGACTTTTCTATGTCTGTCAATCTCAAGATTTGTGGAAATTCACTAAATAGAGGATTCTTCTATGGATGTCCTGATTTGTTTTCCTTATGAAACCTAGCAAAGAACCAGATCTGAGAGCAGTTAAGTCCTGTTGCCACGCCTGAACATAAAGACAGAGCATTTCCGGAGAGTTAATCTCTCATTTAGCATTCGTTGGAATTAACTAGCAAAGTACTGCAACATATGCTTCGGGGTAAGTTGCTGAACTCTCTACAGGCTCACACAGCGGCTTGGCATTCAGCCCACTGACATGTGCAACACACTTGAACAGAGTTATGGGAGAAATTCTTTATTCTACTACAAATGCAGGTGAGTGATTCGTGCATGGGAACTCGAGGGGGTTCGTTGGAGTCTGAACTAAACAATGTACGATAAGTTAAGTAGTACAAAGTCAGCAGTCTGTGTCTTGCAATCCACTTAGACGAGATGAAAGAAGCGCTTAAATTTGAATGTAGGTAAACGTAAAAACACTTGATTGCAAGTATAATCCCCACATCTTCGGAGCTTATTATTAAGAATTGTTTCTTTTTAGTGCAAAATTATTGATACCTAACCTCGACCTTGTTATTCTTGTTATTAAATCATGATAGAAAACCACAAACTTGTGAGATGGGGGATGCGTTTCATGCCTGTGTTGATGGTTTTAATCAATCCCTCACTTGGATTTTCCAGACAACAACAGAGCCTCTGTGTATTTATATTTTAAAAAATCCATATACAGTGCCTACAAGGATACAATTTACATTTGATGTTGTTTTTTAGTTTTTGTTATTTATGCGGACGGACATATGGAACTTCTCGTGTACCATTTCAGGCACTGCACAGTAAATTTTCTCGTACAATTATTTGAAATAACCATATTTTATTCTAGTGTTTTGTCACGATTCTATGCTAGTGCTCTTTCTACTACCATCTAGGGCGAGATGTCATCATGAATTGGAAAATACTGGTGTTCCCCATTAGGATTAAACAGTCATAGTGCTATTACTGGCAGGTCAATGTGTGAACAATCAACTGCAAAATTTATGGCCAGAGTTAAAACAAATAGTATCTTTTCATTTTGCTAATCCTCTGAAATTTATGGAGAGCCACAGAGTATTAGACTCAATTTATGAGCTCCAATTATTTTGTCTTCATTTTATTTACTTGCCTCAAATTTAGAGGTCTGACGCTGAGTGGAATAACCACGGCGTTTCAACACAAGACAGTCAAATTCCCCTTCAGCTGTGGTGAAAGGGGGCATAATTGTCAATACAGGAATGCACAAACCAAGCATGAGTGGTATTTGTAAGAGACAGAGGCTTTGGTATTGTTGTGTTCAGTCTGTTCTTAGCGTTGCAAACAATGTTGCTCCATCTGTTGATAGTAACATCGGTGACACAATAAGGGACACACTTCAGCCGACTTTCGATATGTCTGAGGATGATATAAGTCATGGTATGGATTTGCCTTGCAGTGCATTTTCTTGAAGGGAGGCGATTTTTAAGTCATCACAGAACAAAGGGAACAAGCCCGCTCCCGATAGATATTTCTGCTTTGACAAATAGAATAAAAGCACATTCACATCACTGCACAGGATATCGACTAACTGTAGTTGTGCAATGAAATGTATAATGGAAAACACACTGCCAATACTTGTGATAGCAGAGTGTTACATTTAAACATATTGTCAGAATTTTAAGATCATGCTTTCAGTTTTCTTCCATTTCATTGATCTTTGCTGTGGAATTTCATAAATTTGATTATCTTATCTCAAAACACCATACTGACCTTTTAAAGGCTATGTTTCTTATTTAAAATGTTCCAAATACATACTGAAGCACATGTGAAGCCACATTTTAGAGAAGGTTTTTGATCTGGAGAACTCAATAAATTCACTGGACTATTTAGTGGACTATTCAAAATATTTTACATAATGCCCTGAAGTGTTTTGTTACGAGGGGGTGGGGTTCAGAGAACCCAGGCACAGACACAGAACTGGCAGACGTGCAAAATTTTTAACTTAAGATTTGCTTTAATAATGAACTGAAAACAAAATGGAACAAAGACTAACCCGGGTGACAATGAAAAGCACACCCAGTACAAAACATACAAAACTACAGAACCTTACTCTCACAACTGCAACGGAAGGGGAATCTAAGGAGAACGGAATATACAAACTAAAAGTAGACTAGCAAAACAGGAACACACAAACCAGAAATCAAAGACCACCACAGCATATGACAAAACACAAAAACTGCAAACTACAAAACTCAAAATGTTCAAAAAACAGACAAAGAGAATAACAAACTACACAGAACGCTAATGTGACTAATAAACAAAAAGGCTCTTAACATACAAATGGAATTAACAAACAAAACTACAGTGAACCAGGGTTGAATAGCTTTATGATCTGGCAGAGAGTGACTAAAAGAACTGGGCTTTTATTGAAGAAGGTGATTACTGGCAGATGAGCTGTTGTTCGCAGCTGTCTTGAATCAGGGAGCAGGCAGAGCTGGAATGAAGGTGAGGGAAAGCAGGGCTGAGGTAGAGGGAGAGAGAGAGGGAAAGGAAGAGAGGGAGAAGGAAAGAAAGAAAGAGAGAGACAGACAGGGACTGAAGTGGGGATCATAACATGTTTAGAAGAGATTAAAACTGCATGAAAACACAAACTGCAGATTAAAAGAAGGAGAGAAGTTTAAATCAGACTTCACAGAATAAATAAAACTGGCAAAAAACTTTTGAATTAAAAGCAGTGGAAAAAACAGCCACTTTGGGCTTCATTTTTTAAAAAAAGGTTACAGATAGGGCATATATAGGTTCCAAGGGGAGCTGATTCCGACAGTGAGCAGCATGATTGCTAAAAGCCATTTCACCATGTTTGGTTTGAAGTCTGGGCCCCAGTAGCTGACCAGTCCCTGCAGATCTGAAAGACCTACTGGGCTTGTACTCAGCAAACATATCTCTGATGCATTAATACAACATCTGTGGAATCTGTGAGAATAGAAGTCATGGAGGAGCATGAGAAGCAACAGACAAGCAGCAACTAAAGATCAGAAGATATTGGACAAAAGAAGAAAAAAAATCACATTGCACATACATTGATTCACTGAAAAAGCACACTTTTAAAGTAACATATGTTGAAACAGTAGCAATTTTACATTTCATTTACAAAAAAAGCAAATTTAGGACAGTTTTCTATATCTGAGGATTAAGAAGAATCTAAACCACCCGCTCCTTTTGTTGGTCTTTAAACCTCTTGTCACTGGGACTATGAAATTGTAGAGCAACATAATGCCCAGCAGACTCAATGCTAATCAGTTCAGTGGCAATGAGGTTTGAAACATTGACATTTCTCCTGACATAAGAGTAAAGAATATGGATGTTTCCTCAACAGAAGAATGAAAAAATCAAGGACATTTCACGACGAGTTGAATGTTTATACTTAGCATGTTTACATCAGGGCTTAACTTTGGTACTAGAGGAAAAAAATGTTGCTTTTAAATGCTACAAATATACAATCATTAACAACTGAAATTGCCTTTGTTTCTATACAAGTTTAATACATATTCCCCATATGAGGAGTCATCCTGTCTATATAACAAAATTCTTGAATCACAAAACATGTGTAGATGAAATTAAATGTCATACATGAGTTGTGTGTTTCTGTAGAAATTGTTTGTAATCTAAGAATAACCATTATGGCATAGAGACCAGTGACAGATTCTTGGAAAAACATGAACACGTGACCCCTACAATGAGGGGATCCAGTGGCTCTGTTGTGCTGTGAGGGACATTTTGCTGGCCCTGAGTGGGAAGGGGTCACTGCAAATCAATACAAAGTTATTCTGAGTGATCCCCTTCATCCAGTAATGAAACATTATTCCATCCTGATGGGAGTGGTCTCTTCCTGGATGACAATGCCTCCATCCACAGGGCAGGAGAGGTCACTGAATGGTCTGATGAGTATTGAAATATTGTGAATTATAAGCTATGGCCTCCACAGTCACCAAATCTCAAACTTAACTGAGCACCTTTGGGAAATTTAGGACAGATATGTTAGACAAGGATCTCCCGATGCCAAATGAGGGAATAATTTTGGGACAAATGGACAGAAATAGTGTGACATGGATCATACACTGATCAGGCATAGCATTATGATAGCTACCTAATATTGTCTTGGTCCCCCTTATGTGGTGACAAATGCTCTGAACCATTGGACATGGACAAGAGGACCTCTCAGGGTGTCCTATGGGGTCTGGAACCAGGACGTTGGCACTGGATCCTTTGGGTACTCTGGCTTGTGCAGTGGGGCCTCTGTCCATCAAACTTGTTCCACTGCATCCTGTTGATGCTAGATCAGAATGGGGTGTAGGAAGTTTGGAGGTCAAATCAACATGTTGGGCCACTGTCATGTTCCTCAACATGTTCCTGATGGTGTGATGTTTTTCCATGTGTTTTGGGTTTGCATTTTCCTGCAGGGGTAGGTCAGTGACATTTGAGATTTCCATTTGCATGAGGGAGTGTGCTTGTTGTGGGACCATGTTTATTTGAGTGTCTAAGTCTGATCAACACGGATGTTAAAATCCAAGGTTTTCCAGCACAACATCACATAGTACCAATATGATCAATGTTATTCACTTCACCCGTCAGTGGTCATAATGTTGTGGTTGATCAGTGTATGTCCTTGATTTAAGACCTGATGACGCCATCCATAACCCTGGATTGGTTAAAAGACTAGTTTGTAGAACTGCAACCAATCCCCCTCTCTTTCCAAGCATAAGGTAGATGTACAGCACTTCAAAATAAAAAATGCAAAAGGCCCTCTCTAGAGCCAGCATTTGGTTTGTATGCTCTGGACTACTTTAGAAACATGGTAGGATTCCTGGAAGAGAATCCACTCACTATACAAATATGAAGCTCCTTTTCCAACTCAACAAAAACACTATGACTCATAGTTGCTGGCAATAACACATTAATGAAAACATAATAATGACGACTGTATTTCATTTCTCAAATTAGATCTCCATGAATTATACACACTGCTCATTTAATGCTCAAGGACTATTTCCTCCTGTGGTTTATTCATGTTGCGAGATCTTGTGAAATATTGATTGTTGGCATTGAACATCCTGTGGTCCCTCTGAAAAAGAACTAATAACTATACAGTGAGTTAAATTAAACCCACTGCTTTTAAAACATACAAACCATCAACATGAAAACACCCACCGCCCATCCACCCCTACTCTGGAAGGGTCAACAACTCTCAGGAGTGGATTGCATCTCAACCTATTATGGGAGACAGTACAGACATTGAATAAGCTGACTGGATGATAGAACAAGAAAAAATACTGAAGCATAATATAATAAAAGGAAATAAAATAAAATAAAGAAAGCTAAATAAATAAATTGAAACAAAATACATCTAGTACCAGCTCAGTGACATCTTTGCACATCCACTTGATCTTTACTGTGACATCTGGATATAGTCAAGGTACATCCCCCACTTCAGACAGTGTTTTTCTGTTCTATTCTATAAGACTTTCTTTCATAAGCAGCCGTTCTGCCCAACTCAGTCATCCAGTCCTGAAAAGAAGGGTCTCCACGTTTCTTCCAGTTCTTGAGGATCATCTGTCCACCAATCATGATAACAGTCTGTGTCCAATTTTTCAGTGATTGTGTAAAACAAGACAGCACTGTACCGTCCCCTAAAAAATAAAATTTGGACAGAGCATTAATTGCCTTTTGGTGACACTGACAATGTTACTGTGAATCTTCCTCCAATACTGACTTCTCTTATACCTTCCTCCCTACCACATTTCCAGCAGATAGCTGCATCCTTTAGACCAGGGGTGCTCAATCCTGGTCCTCGAGAGCCCCTATCCAGCATGTTTTAGATGTTTCCCTCTTCCAACACACCTGATTCAAATGATCAGGATTGTTATCAGGCAGAGCTTGATGATGAGCTGATCATTTGAATCAGAAGAGGGAAACATCTAAAACATGCTGGATAGGGGCTCTCGAGGACCACGATTGAGCACCCCTGCTTTAGACCAAGTCTAAAAAGCCTGCTCAGCATCCAATAAAAACAATGTAGTATTTTAAATTGAATGAGCCTCACCCTAAGGTCTCTTGACATCATTTGGGAGTTGCCACATATCTTAGCCCAGTTCTATTCGTTTAAAGAGGCGCCCAGATCTAAGGCCAATCTAAGCGCTGAAATACCTCCATGTCCTCCATATTATTTGACTGTTTCATGACCTTCTCCCAATGCTTTAAGAACTCTATTCAAGTTCTCTGTTGACCTTGGGGAGTGTGACCCAAAAGTGTGTTGCAATAAATGACGCAGTTGTAGATACCTCCAGAATTGGGATTTAGGTAAGTCATATTTACGTTTTAGGTCGTCAGATGAAAGAAGTGAGTTACCATTATACAGATTTTCTAATGCAAGAATTCTTTTGTCTACCCACTCTTTCAAAAGAAATGCTTTTCTATTAATCTTCAACTTAGGATTCAACCAGATGCTGGAGGCTTCATTTAAAAAAGGATCAAACCCTATCAGCCCTGAGACCTTCTTCCATATACTTTGAAGATGAGACGTGTGGGGTTTTTTAACTTCTGTACATACTTGTCATCCACAGCATATTTTCTAAAGTATTTAGCTCACCGTGAAAAGGTTGTGACGGTACAATAAGCCTTTCTAAGCACATTCAGTTGCATCTGTTTTTTAAGTAACATCTCTCCTGACAGTAACAATCTTATAGCTATTATTAGTCTTTGAAACCATTTTCTAAACAAACTAAAGTGATCACTCTCTTTAAAGTTGAAGGAATGAGTCACTCAGTGCAGCGTACAGTGTTCTTTAGACAACAATGGAGCACCTCACAGTAGAATAAGATGTGTATCTGGCCTTGGATATAATTACAGTACTTGTATATAGGAATCAGTAAAATGTCGGTTTGACTCTGCACAACTTGTGTTGAGAAAAAATGGCCAACTTAATCATTTACCTTCTGAGCCCCAAGCAGTTTCTGGTGTTTTTTTTTGTTTTGTTTTTTTTTGTGCTCCTGTCACATTTATACTCATACTGCACTCCTTTTCCCCTGCAATATAAAATCCTACACCTCTATGGAAACAGCTCAACTGTAAGAGCTAGAAGTAAAGGCAGCTCAAAAAGGTATTTTGTGACATAAGACATAGTTATAATTGCATAAATTATAAATAAGAAAACTGAAAGTTGATTTTTTTCCAAATATTAATTTAACAAAAATTCTAAAACTTGGAAACAACATGTATAACATTCTTTCAAGTGCTCCTAGGTGTTACCAGTACTGGAAAAAATGGTGACTTTACAGATTATAGATACTTTACTACACTTTTTTTTTTTTTGGTTTCATACTCATCTCCTATTTGCTCTATGTAAACACTGCCTGCAGCTAAACCCAGTTCAACTGAATAGTCTGAATTTTTGTCATGTGGGTGTTTGCTGCAGCTGAGTATCTAATGGATTTTTGATTGTACCTGGGAGGCACAGGATTCTTTCATTTTTTTAAACAAAATCTGGTTTCTGCAAATGCTTAGTTTTTTTGCAAATGTTCAAATAAGGCAGGTAGAATAAAGTGATTTTGGTAAAATGTCACGATTTTAAGCTTAAATTTGGTCCAAGTTTCCCAACATCTCTGCAGTAACCCTCTGGAGGTTTGCAGCCTGGTTCAATTCCTCTTTGACAGAATCTATTTCATCTTTGGAAGGGTTAGTAACTCAGATTAGCAGCTCCCACCTTCCCTGATTGTCACTCAACATAGACATATTATTGATATATTCACTGAATGCATGAAAGCAATATAAATATGATTGCAGTTGGTCGATAAAAGTATGTGGACATAAGCATAACATGTATGAATCTGTGAGTTACAATATACAAAAATGAGAATAAAAAGGTATGGGTACAGGAATCAAATTAAATCAATGTGTGAGTGAAAATATGTGTGTGAGAAGGAGAACCTAAGTATGCAAGAGGGCCAGAATAAATTGTGGCTTGTGAGAGGCAATTTTCATTTACTGTGGAATTGGTGATTAAATTCAAGAGAGAGCTGATGAAACTGGCAGTTTATTTACTCTCTTGTTTCCACCAGGTGTGCTCTGCAGAATGTAGATTATAGCGTTGTTTGAACACCACATGTCAATCTCACAGTAAATTGTAGAGCTATACAGTTTGTTTGTTTTGGTCAAGTCGCCATCTGATGCCTCCTCAGTCAACTGCAAGTTAGACTGGAAGAATATTTGCACAGTATGTTGTCTGTACATTTATTTATTATTTGCCTTGCTTTCACACGCCAGTTACGTCAGACATTACAAGCACACGACTGTTGTACCTTCTGGAAACTTTGCATAAGGATAACCAAACTCAAATGAGGGAGGAGGATAGTCAGAAATGTCATATTTATTTTAGTGCTGTCAAAAATATCGCGTTATTAACGCGTTAACGCAAATCAATTTTAACGGCGTCAATTTTTTTATCGCGAGATTAACGCGGGCGGGGGTGCGTGGGGCGGGGGCATGGTTGGCGAGGTCGAGGGCGAGGTGTTCGCCGTCGGAGTCAGACAGGATCTCCTGCTGGTGGTGGTACAGCAGCAATATTCTCGCTCGCCTTTCTGTCGGCTCCTTTTCCGCGTGCCGAACCGCGTGCCGCTGATGCAGATGCTCCGCCAGGTGACGGCGGCCTGGGGTGAACGCATGACGATTGACAAGACCAGAGTTATGTGTATGTTGTCAGTATGAACTGAGTTCTCATCGTAGCATATCTAGTCTGTAATACCACTTGATGACTAAACACAGCTGACGCGAATTCTCCGCCTCCTCCTCGTATAAAATGATAATTCAAGGGACATTTAGAATAGATAAAAAATGTGCGATTAATTTGCGATTAATCGCGAGTTAACTATGACATTCATGCGATTAATCGCGATTAAAAATTTTAATCGATTGACAGCACTAATTTATTTATAATTTATTTTTTTTCTCATTTGTCATAGAGGTGATTATCTACATGCAGTGCTATGCAGCAGTCAATGAGAAGTCTCACAAGTCTCCAGCTCTGAACAAATATTTAATTCCACCTTTGATTTAAATTTAATTTTATTGACTCAAAAAGGACACCATTGCTCAAAAAAGGCAGTTTAAAATTAAATCCACCCTTGGCCTCTCCTGTAGGTTATTTGTTTGCCAAGATATGGTGAATCAAATGGAGGGAAATCATCTGAGAGTCTGGCTGTGATCTATCACAAACCAAATATCAAAGAAGACCATCTAAATGGTTAATGGGGGGAGGGGGAGGGGGGAATCAATTTGGTAATCTTTTCATCCTTGTTTATCTTTCCGTCAAAAGTGTGCATAACAAATATTTCTGATGTGGTCTTTTCGGGTTTCTTCACATGGCATGTTCATAAGGTATGTGCAGATAGTATAATAAGTTTACAGATCAATTACAGATCTGAAGGCGCTGGTGATGGAGTCATCTGCATCCAGGAGGCAACACATGCAGAATTTGTCAAAGAGTCCTCTGTTGCCAGAGCACGAAGCACCATCCACCAGGGACAATGCCTTTTTCTGGAAGTGGCAAGACAGCAGAGGAGGTGATGCTGACCCACATCTCAGGCTCATGTGCAATAGATACACATAAAGAAAATCAAACTTCATTGCATAAATACCACATACAGTATATAGTGTGTATATACTGTATAAAGTAGCATGTAGCATGTTACATTGTCTTTAATGCTGAATAAAATATCTAGCAGTGATACTGACTGTAAATTACATGAAGACTGAATAATGAAACACAATTAAAACCTCAGCACAGATTGACTCAGGCTGATTTGTTAAGACACAAAGTGTAAACACATTCCTGGGTAGCAAAGAACAGCCTGCTGTTACCAGGCTGCTGGAAGCACATGCGGCATTTCTACTCTTGTGAAGTCCTCCTGGACAGTCACACAGCCGATGCAAGTGGTGTTTCCCACACACAGACTTATACAGAGAATCGGAGCATCTCATTGAGAAATAAAGACAAGACAGGACAGACTGTGGGAGAACAGAAAGATACAAAAGTAAGATATTGTGGATGCTGACAAAGAGGAGGCCAACAGTGTAAGAGTGCAGCTGGGGTTTATCTTCTACAGCCACAACGGCATCACTTTGTTAAAAGCTAATTATTGAGTGGATTAGCAGGTAGTTGGTACTTTCAGCTTTCATGTTAGCTATCAAATAACTGGTAGTAATAATCAGCTGTTCAAATCACAACCAATAAACTACTTAGTTTAAACACCACAAATTTTTCCTCACATTTGAAATGAACTGGTTTAAGATTTGTAATGAATGCTGTAGATAAGACAGAACAAGACAATGGTGTTTTATTGTACAGTATAGATATCCATCCACCAATCCATCCGTCCGTCCATCCATCCATCCGTCCATCCATCCATCCATCCATCCATCCTTGCGCTGCTTTATCCTCTGTAGGGACACAGGGGTCCTGGAGCCTACCTAAACTGACTTGGGGTGAAGGCAAGGTTCAACTGGACAGATCCCCAGTCTATCGCAGGACCATATAGAGAGACACATATGTATAGGCAGATTACTCAATGGCATTTTTAAATGTTGGTGATCAGCATCATGGGTGTTTTTTCCCCACAAGATTACCCTCAGCTTTGTCCCAGCTGTTGAATTTCATCTTCCTAGTGCAGTCTGTTAGTGGTTAGCACAATTAGCATATCTGGAGGGTACATACCCAGAACAAAGAATGAAGCAGCATTTACAGCTGCAATGAATTCCCCTCCTCTGTTGCTCAGAGGACGATGTATCAACTTAACTTATTGCTGGAGGAAATGGTTGACGTGACATGACACTTTTATGGAGGGTCAGACTATTGTTGTGGAAATTCAGTCACATTTTTCATTTTTTTTCATTTGTTTGATTTATTTTTCAATTAAGTGGCTCAGTTACACCCTCACGAAACATAGGAAGCACTTCACATACCCCCCCCCACCACCACCACCACCACCACCACCACACACACACACACACACACACACACACACACACACACACAAAAACCAACAAAAAACAGTGTTTGTTTACTACACTCATGGGTTTAAATGGATGTGGTTAGAAGTGCACTGTTGCACCCACTGACTGTGTATTAAAGATAGATTTTTCCTTCCAGTCTAAAAAGTGAAGTCAATGTAAAGATGCCTTTAACCCTGCATTCTTTCTAACAGTCAACGGGAGTTTGTTTATATAGAAATGACCCTACTTCTACCTTGATCTGTTACATCAGTAAATGGTTTCCTAATAAGTTAATGGTCTCATTTATTAGTTTCAAGCCTTTTTTAATATAGCATGATCTCAATTTTATAAATTTTGCTTTCATTTAGAGCAAAATAGACAATAAAGCAGGTCATGTTTTAGGGCGGGGCTACTTTGTGATCAACAGACCACTACAGCTTAACTTGCATTGTGTCCTTGAGTTCTCAGTCAGATGCAATGCTCACTTGTTATTTCTGGTTTAAAAAGAGCAGAATGGTCAATTTCTAAATTCGAGATTCAAAATTTAGTCCACAAACAGAAGTGTGACGACACGGTGGCTACATCTTCTTGTCTTTTATATGCAGTCTGTGGTTGCCATCACTCTGGAGTACACTTCTGTATCAGGGCAGCAATGCTAACCAGTGTTTTTTGAAAATTTGAAAATCAACAGTTGCATCTGTTGATGACATCCATGTGATATGACTGAGAATTCCAGAAAAGCTATTAATGGCACCTTATGGTGAGACTGTACTGTTTCAAAGGTCAAGAATGACTGTTTTCAGACCAGCTTTTCCTTGAGGGGTGAAGGAGTTGAAGTGCGTTGAGTCATGCTATGGCTTGGTGGATGTTTCCGCCTCACCTCGTGCCCTGACTGCAGACAGTGAGGGCAACCACACATAAACAAAACAAAGCTGCTCATAGAAGATGCAATATAAACAAAATTATATAGAGGAAAGGTTGGATGCAATGCAATGTGCCCCTTTTAGTAAAAATGGTGAAAGTGAGCTTTTCACACAAAACACAAAGAACTTATTAAATTGAAAACAAGGCCATAAATGTCTGAGTTCAAAATAATGGGGACGTTGCTATTTTTAAAGCATTTTGGATCCTTGCATGTACACTGATCAGCCCACAACATTATGACCACTGAGGGGTGGTCATAAATAACATTGATCATATTGGTACTATGTGCTGTTGTGCTGGAGAACCTTGGATTTTGACATCCTTGTTGATGAGACTTACACACTCAAATAAACATTATTTCATAACAAGCACACTCCCTCATGCAAATGACAACCCCAAATGCCACTGGCCTGCCCCTGCAGGAAAGTGCACCCCACCACATGGTAAAAATATCAAACAATCAGAAACATGTTGAGGAACATGACAACAGCCCAAGATGTTGATTTGGCGTCCAAACTTCCTACACCCCATTGTGATCAAGCATCAACAGGATGCAGTGGAACAAGTTTGATGGACAGAAGGGGGAGGGGGACCAACACAATATTAGGCAGGTGGTCATAATAGCTCAAAAACGTTCATCATGTCTTCTTACTAAGAGGACATGATGACGCCTTCTTCAGAGCGTCTCACTGACGCTCTGAAGAAGGCGAGAGCTCGTCGCCGAAACTGTCAGGTAAAAAATCAACATCTTTACTTGCACCATATGTCTGAAGAAAGAACCTAAAACACCTGCAGGTGGTCAGTGTATGATCCATGTCACACTATTTCTGTCCATTTGTCCTAAAGTTATTCCCTCATTTGGCATTGGGAGACCCCTGTATAACACATCTCTGTCTTAAGGTGCTCAGTTAAGTTTGACATTTGGTGACTGTGTAGGCCATAGCTTATAATTCACATTATATATACAGGTGGTCATAATGTGATGCCTGATTGGTTTATATTTGCACGTGCAGTACCTGCAGACTTCACCAGGTTTTAGGAGACTGCTGCAGGTCGTATGTGCTGTTGCAGCATCTCAGTGTTATTGAGACACCTAATCTTCATGGGCTGATTAGCGACTGAACTGAATGAACAGACATAAACACATACAAGCGCATACAGGGTATATACACTTACACTTACTTCCCTGTAAGTGAAGACAAAGTGTCTTTGTTTTCTGTGCAGTGAGGATGTCAACTGATGTTGTGTCCCTCATCCATGGAGCACTTGTCCTTCTCCATCTTCAGAGTCTCACTGATGCGTTTTGATGCAGCATGGTAAGAACTTATTGTTGTTTATATGCACCTCATTTGCGGCATGAGGACATCAGGTGTCTGTTTTCACCTCTAAGTAGAGCTGAGGTTCCTGCAGTTAGAGCTCCTCATCATGAGGCATTATCTCCACTCAGCTGCAGGCGTACCACAGGCGGAAACAAATGATCCAACTGAATGGAAACCATTTGCCTCCATTTTAATCGCAGATGACTGAATTAACTCCCATTATTGTTGACCTCTGTAGCTTGTTACAGGTTATCAGAGCCTTTAAAATGTTTTCAGCTGTGTCCATGGACATCTTAATGGCAAAATCCAGTTTTACTTAGTTTTTTCCAAATAAAAAGTACATCTTTTAAACAGTCGAAAGACTTAACTGGAATCTGATGTCCCTCACATGATGGAGTGATGCTGTGTTGCACATGTGAGAAACCACAGAACTGAGATCTCCTCCTGCTGTGTTTGCGTGACTTTTTATGAAACTCGTGTTCTCAGTATGTCATTCTATCTGATGAGTTAGGAGACCAATTCACACACTTGAAATGAATAAAGACATATGCAGAGAGAACAAACCTTACTGTGGGTATTGTTGCATCTGTTTCTGATTAGTGACAGATGATTTCATGGTCTGTAATACACCCATCAGTGTCTGCAGCTCTGGGTTTGGCAGAGCACTGTGACTAACAGATGCTGCAGTTTCTTAATTGAAATAATATGTTTATTTTCATTTTTTGTGGTTATTTCTTCTTATCATTTGGCACCACACCAAAATTTTTAGAATCTTTTGAAGCCATTTGAATTGTTTCCACTGTGCAGTCCTGTTTTCGTGCCTCAGCTGTTTTGTAGCATCTCAGCTTAAAGGGCTGCAGACATTAAACTAAAAGTAGGAATGAATTCCACTGTACTCCTGAGCTGCACTTTCTTCACTGTATTTAGACATGTATCAGTTTCATCTAAATCTTCTCAATAATGTAGATTTCCTGCACTTCCTATTTATTTTTTGCACATCTGTAGTGGTTTTATAGAAGCTACTGCCACTAGCAGGTTTTTTGATGAAAAAAAACTGCTATTAGCGGTGCGTCAAAAATACTTACGAAAGACTATAAATGCCTTGCCTATATGTGGACAGAATATAGTTATTTGCAGCAATTCTTTATTGAAAGAGGAAGAAAAACATCAACAGAACTAAAACAGGCACTTTTGTGATCTGGTATGGCAATCAATAAAGTTAGCAGATTAAAAACAGAATGATTCAAAAAGAGAAGTGGTCAAAAGCACTAATGGTAAATATAAATATTCTTTCATTTCTTTGTTGGGGTAGAGCTAAAAAAAAATAATGCAGCTTAGTAGTATCAACATTAATTTCCCACTTCTTTCAAACCCCATGCATCCAGTTTATAAAGTAAATATTCTATTATTTTTATTTTTGGGTACTTGGTAGTCTAATGGTTAAGGTGAATACCACCTATAACTGCCAAGTCCACAATTTGACTAGTGGCCATCCAGACCTGTGTTCCCTCCCTCCTGCTCATTTCCTGTCTGTATCTCCACCAATATTATTCAACACAGGTAAAAGGCTGTGTGTGTGTGTGTGTGTGTGTGTGTGTGTGTGAAAATAGAGGAAATCAAAAATTCTTCGGCTAATCTCACAGACAAATGATAACAGCAACACGAAGCCCTACTTAGGATCCAATATGACAATAGTGGACATTAAGCCACTACTAGAGGAACACCCCTGTTGCTGAATCTAAATGTTGATGTTGTGTGATGTGATTTGGAGAAGACTTTTCCCATAATTCAGCAACAACATTGGTCCAAAAACATCACAGGGGAGCACAAAAGACACAAATAGAATACCTTCTTCTTTCACTTTGCTCTATAATTTCACATCTATTACATTTTGTTTCCAGCATCATGAAGAAGATATACAACAAATGTCATGCGTGAATCAGCACTCTTTTAACTTCACTTAATCTTTCACCTGATCAACAAAGTGATTCATAGCACAAGTCTGTGTATAAATGAGTGGTTTACAGACCCAAAGGCCAAAGCAGCTTTTTTATCCAGAATTAATTCTGCTTCAAAGCCCACTCTTATCTTTATTCCACCATGCATCAAATCTCAGGTGACACAGGCAATCAGATCTCTTTATGTGCTTTCTTCAAGTCTGTCCTCTTGGAAACAGTGAGACAAACCTGTCACAGGAGCACGGACATGGTGTCAGCCTAAAGATGAACGATACATTATCTAACTGAGCAACTTATCTTTTTATTTGATTAATAATGTATTGTCGATAAAATGTTCTGGATAAAATACATGTATTCTCTATGATGTCTTGACACATTCTCTGCACTTAAATACTCTTTTCAACATCATATTGCTGTCCTTTTTTTTTTAAAGATCCTGTTGGTAGTCTTTAAGGCTGTACATACAGTGCTGTAATTCAGTGAAAGTCAGTTTGTTCAGCTTGAGCTTCTAAAAAGAAAAACATGATGTACACAAATGATTAAAGCTGAACCCTCTAAGGTACATACCAGACAAAACTCATAAGTGCATTCAAAAGCCTGGGGGTCACATGAAAACAGTCATGTTTTTAATTCAACTCATTCTCGTATTCATCAAATGAGGTGCAGAGTGAATAGGAAATATAGTCAAGACACTTTTTTAAAAAAAGACATTTTGCCCTTCAAGCTTTGCTTGTGTCAAAGAATCGTCCATTTGCTTCAGTCTCAGCCTTTCATACCTTTGGCATTGTATCTCATCTGTTTGTTGAGGTTATCTGGAGAATTCTCATAGTTTTGAGCTGTGCTTTGGCTCATTGTGTTGTTGCTGGAGGAAACTGGCTTCAGTTATGTCTCAGAAATGTTTTCTTTCTGATCCAAAAACTTTAAACTAAATTTGTTTGTCCACAGCATTCTTTTTTTCTAGTTTTCCTCTTTCCAATTTCTGTGTACTTGGCACACCTTAATACTGGAGTCCTTTACATTTAAATGTATTTGTACTGTGCCATTTAAGCCTATCACTGCACTACAGGTTTGTTTTTTTCGCTCTAACATTTAGGTTTGTGGGTACCATTTAATGAAGCTGCCAGTTAAAGGCATGTGAGACTTCTATATAGTTGTCTTCTTGCTCAGTTATGCACCATTTCCCTCCCTTTTCTTGTTCTTTTCTGGTTAGAACCATTGTTGTGCTGTTCTGTGAAGACAGTAGTTCACACTATTGAATGAAATCTTCAAGATTTGGCAATTTCCTTTCCTTTATTTTTTAGAACGTGAATGCTCTGACAATTTTCTTTTTACCATGTTGAGACAACACCGATTAGACATTAAATTTTGACCACCTGCCTAATATTGTGTTGGTCCCCCTTATGTGGTGACAAATGCTCTGAACCATTGGGCATGGACAAGACGACCTCTCAGGGTGTCCTATGGGGTCTGGAACCAGGACATTGGTACTGGATCCTTTGGTACTCTGGCTTGTGCAGTGGAGCCTCTGTCAATCAAACTTGTTCCACTGCATCATGTTGGTGCTTGATCACAATGGGGTGTAGGAATTTTAGATGTCAAATCAACATGTTGGGCCATTGTCATGTTCCTCAACATGTTCCTGATTGTTTGATGTTTTTTCCATGTGGTGGGGTGCATTTTCCTGCAGGGGTAGGCCAGTGACATTTGGGGTTTTCCATTTGCATGAGGGAGTGTGCTTGTTGTGGGACAATGTTTATTTAGGTGTCTAAGTCTCATCAACATGGATGTCAAAATCCAAGGTTTTCCAGCAGAACAGCTCATAGTACCAATATGATCAATGTTATTCACTTCACCTGTCAGTGGTCACAATGTTGTGGCTGATCGGTGCACCTGTGAAAACAAATGCAATTCGATGCAACATATCTGCCATAAATTATACTTTTACGAAGCCTGTATATTTTCACATGATCAGCAAAGTGATAATTCTATTTCATGTTTATTATCAAGGTTATAGAGGGTGTTAAAAAGTGTCCCTTCTATTTTGTTCATGTTGTCACGCTCTTTGGACTTATTGATGGTAATGACATCTTCTGGTTGCAGGAGATGTTGGGATAGCTGCAATGCCCCAGTGTTGTGGTGCTACAGGGACAGAAAGGGTTTTCAAGGTGTGAATAGGTACATTAGAGGAGGTAGAGGAAGATTGTGTGTTGGTGAGTGAAACCTCACAAAGCTGGTTTACCTCTCTGAAGCTCCTTCTGGTCTTCTCATCCCAGTGGTGCTCTTCACTCCTCCCTACATCTCTCTAGAGCTTTTTTTCCTGCTGCTTGTAGAGTGAATGTTAAATGACTTGCTTTTGAGGGCTCAATAAATCATTCTGCAGTATGAAAGACCTGCAATGAAACAGTATATTTATTAGAACCAGCATATTTGTCACTGCGATGTGGTTTCATTCATTCATCATTGAAAAAGTCTACTTATTTTTCATTGCTAAACTCAAGGTCTCTCTGCAGTAGCAAACATGTTTGTTTATATAGCCATTATCATACACAAAGACTATTCAATATGCTTTATAGACAGGTGGAAACATTTAAAAAACCATAAATGCTGAATCTGAAGCACAGAATTACAAAATGCAGCAGAATATAATTAATCAATTAAAAAACAACAACATACAGACAAGTTGAATAAAGTTCATGCAAACTTAAAGAATAAAATAATAGTTAAAAATGACTGACTACAACAGCAGAAGACAAAAGACAAGAAAATTTAAAACATGTAAAAGATGAAGTATACAGTAATATAGACAAAATTAATTAAAAGTAAGTGTATTAAAGAGCAGAATAAAAGCATTGGTGGTTCAGACCAAACTTTATAAATACAACTGACTAATAACAGTGGAGCATTTAAATTTAAATCTAAGTTTAAAAGGGAGCTGGTTCCAGTATTAATGACTAAACACCATTTAACCTTGTCTGATCTGAACTCTGGGCACCAATAACTGGCCAGGTGCTGCAGATCTGTGAGACTTGCATTCAGCAAACATGCACCAATCAGCCACAACATCATGGCCACTGACAGGTAAAGTGAATAACATTGATCATACTGCTACTATGTGGTGTTCTGATGGAAAACCTTGGATTTTGACATCCATGTTGATGAGACTTAGACACCCAAATAAACATTGTCCCACAACAGGCACACTCCCTTATGCAAATGGAAATCCCTAATCTTACTGGCCTACCCCCGTAGAAAAACACATCCCACCACATCAAACAATCAGGAACATGTTGAGGAACATTGCAGTGCAGTGGAACAAGTTTGATGGACAGAGGCTCCACTGCACAAGCCAGAGTACCCAAAGGATCCACTGCCGACGTCCTGGTGGCAGACCCCCTAGGACACTCTGAGAGGTCGTCTTGTCCATGCCCAATGGTTCAGGGGATTTTTGAGCACATAAGGGGGACCAACACAATATAATTTTGGTGGTTATATTGTTATACCTGATCATATCTTTAACTTATTTTGACATCAGAGACACAAAAAAGTAGGGCCTTAAATTAAACTCTGTATTTAACTGTATTTCCTTTGTTATGCTGGGGGATGTTTTCTTGCATTCAGTTGTTTACTTCATCAAGACAAGTCATTCTGTCAGAGCACTAGATACATTTGGCTGTAATAAGTAACCTTAAAATCTTGGACTTTTCTAAGAAGGGAAAGTATGCACAGATTGAATAGGAAGGGCCCAAGATCCCATTCTTGACACACTTCATGCATCACTGTGTTATTCTGGATTCATAGTTGCCAACACTCAATACATATCCCCTGCCTTATAAGCATTATCTGAGCCAGGTGAGGACTGTTCCTGAGAGCCTGACCCAGGTTTCCAGTCCATCTTGGAGTAGTTGCTGCATAAAGGTCTACTAACAGCAGGACTGCTAGGCTCCCAGAATCATTATTTGTTCATATGTCATTTGATATCTTCTCTGGAGCAGTTTGAGTGCTATGATATGAGCCAAAACCTGGTTGAAAGTTGTTAAGAATGTCATTCAGATTATCAAACGTTCTGACTGAGAACTACTTTTTCAGTAATCTTACTCATGAATTGAAGACTTCAAAAGGGATGTAGGAGGCAGGCAATACAGATTTCAAAAAAGCATATACGATTTTATTTATATGACCTGATCACACAATTCCCTGACAGCGCCATACACGTACAGCGGCTGAAATGGGAAAATCAACAAGGTGTGCAACAAGGTTCACTTCACCGTGGAAACTATTGGAATGAATGAGCCATTGTTTGTGTGTTGAAAATAAATGATTTGGGGAACTTGAAAACTACGCCATCATAAAGAGTATTAAAGATGTGTGGCGGCATAACACTACCAATGCTATACACGGATGCTGTCTTGAGAAGGTCGTGCCGAAATAAAACGTTTATTATTAGAGATTCGCAAAGTCAAAGATACGTCACGCAGTCTGCAGGAGAAGTCAGGCTGCTAAATCGAGCGATGACTAATCGCTCATCTGCCATTCCTCGGCCGAACTGAGAGCAGCAAACTCCGACATGAACACTTGAGTACCGTTATAATGAAGGGCTGTAGTATTTTTTCGGGGCTCACTTGAATACAAATGTGAGACAACATCCGCGTTTGTTGTTTTTTTTTCGGCAACTATGAACGTAAGGAAAATACACTGTCAGTTTAGTAGCTTGCTAGCTAGAGATAGCTAACGTGAAGCTAACGGCTAACTGTTTGGATCCACTGTTACTTGTTACCAAGGCATTAGCGCACTTCGTAAATGTCCCTTTAACGCCCGTCTACGAAGTAAATTGCGTTTTGTAGCGGCTAATGAAGCTGAACCTGGGATAAATGGCGCTTGAAGATAAGTTTAGGTGTTGTTAATGTTGACACTCCACAGTTTGGGTTGCCACCTGATACTGTTTGCTACCTGTGTGTACGCTGCTAGCCACGTAAACTGCTCCTGCTTGGTGTTGACGTAGCAGGAGCAACTAGCTTGCCTGCCCTGTTTAGCTATTTACATTTTATGTTAATTAGGGGTGCGAAGACATTGCCAGCCTCCCTACTAAAACAAGACATCCTGAAGACGGAACTCCACCGAGGACATGAACCATTGTCACTCAAAATGCTCTAGCTGGACTTGAACGTGTGGCTCATTAGTTTCCCGATCCTGTTGCATTGAGCGGATGATGAAGGGGGTCCTCTGGCTGATACCAGGCTTAAACAGAAGAATGATGAAGCTACTTTTTGCCCTCGCTTTGATCGCCTACATTGCCTGTAAGTACACTCGTTTGTGTGTGAAAAATTTATCTAACTTGTTAAATTGTTTATTTTCAACCATAACACCCGCAGATCCCAGAGGTGTACCTTTAGTTGTATCTTACAGGTGCCGCCTTCTGTCATTCCAATCTTTCATTAATGCAAATCAGTTTCTTCCTAGTGACTTCATAACATTTCCTAGTGCTTTTTGAAAATCTCAATGTATTGATCACGTCAGAAGGACCAAATTGTGTTTATGCTTTTTAAATAGATGAAATTATTTATGGAGTATATGGTTGCCATGGGTACTTATTTAAAGTGTCACACACTATAAGAGGAGACAGAAAGTAGTAAAAATCATTTATAAAGTGCTAATGTGGATTGTACTGAGGATAAAAATCTGCACTTTGCATGAAAATATCTTTTCATGAACAATTTGCAAATTAACTTTTCTGAAACAGTATTCTGTTTTTCAGATGACATGATTTGCTTGACTAATAATTTTTTGAGAGAAAGAAAGTCCTTAGTCCTTGTATGTTAAGTATGTTGATTGGATGAGTGCATACTTGTTGTTGGCATGGTGTACCTCGCAAGACTAGAAGCACTGCATGAAGTTGTTCTTCTGGAAAAGCCACTGGCATTACCACAAAGAAATATGCTGTATTTCAGGATGGTTTCTGGTCTGGTAGTGTACCTATAAGTGACATTTTGCATGGAGGCAGTTTATTGTGGTGAAGTAGTAGAGAAATCTTGGATTTTTATTAAAATCTGCTGAAGTAGGCACTCAAGTCCTGTGTTTTTGAAAAAGTTAGTTATGTAACTCATGGTTGAAACAATTAGTCAATTAATTGATTAGTTTGTCCACATTGACTTATTTACTAACCTTCTTCAACTGATCGACTGTTGAAGTCATATCGGTGAAAAATACCAAACATTCTCTGCTTTCAGCTTCTCAAATGTGAGGATTTGTTATTGTGTTTGATATAACTGCAAATTATATGTTTGGGTTTTGAACTGTTTTTTTTTTTAAACTATTTTCTTGACATCTCTTGTGACTTTTCTCTGACATTTTAAGAAATAAACAACAGATTAATGGAAAAAATCATTCAGCAATTTAATAAATACTGAAAACTCTATTGAAGTCAGACGTAAAGTAAAATGTTTGTAACATTTCTAGTGACAGCAACATCTTTACCAACTTCAGGAGTTTGTACCACAAAGCTGTTTATCAGTTGACTCTCTTAACTCTGTTTTTGTCTATCCATGTACAAGCACACTAACCTAACAAAAACTCAGAGTTGTTAATTTGAAGCTATGCCATCAGAACCATAAATTTCTGGCTTTATATGATATGAGATAAAAGGGTGATGCCTGCCAGTAAATTGTAATATAGCAACAGCACTCCACCGCGTGACTCATCAACGATATGTCCACATAACAGAACGAAACAAATAGTGGTTAAAACTAGAAAAATTCTTTACAAATATTAAAGTATGATTAAGAATATTCATAAAGACAAAAGTTACTGGAACAGGCTTTGGTATAGAGTAATTTTTTTGCCAGTTTATTTCCCATTATCACAAAGTCTCCTCATGTTTTTCTGAAATCCAATCAGAATATAGAAGTAAATGAATCCACACATCAAAAACCTTTTGGGAGTGAAAGAATCTTTGTGCAGTTAAATTTGACTATTATTGTCAATATGTAGTTATTTGGTTTGATAAACTCTCCCTTAGCTCAACCTTAAAACCAGAGTGGACGCATGGAAAACCTGGAGCAACAAAATGATTCAGCTTTTCTATAAAAGTATTTATAACTTGTTATTACTAGTCATTACATTGTAAACCATTGTGTTCCTGTCAGGATCCTTTAGGAATGGGGACAGCATTTCAGACAGTGATCCGATTGGTCAGTAGTTGAGCTGTTTGCAGGTTTTGAACTGATCCTCTGAGGGTAGTCTGCTCTGAAGCAGTTTACCTGCACAGCATGAGTTACTATATGATACCAAAAGCTTAGTTAAGCCCAAAGAAAGCTGAATAATCCAGTAATCTTGCTTCATGGCACAGGCTCCAGGACATGTCTAAAATCAGTTCGATCAGAGTTAGTATCAAAACCAAGTAGACTTGAGACAAATTTAAAATTGAGGCTTGGCGAAATTGAATTCTCACCTTAGAACAGGCGCAACCTCAACCTCCCATCTGGTTAATCATTTGCTACCATTTCTTTTTTTCTTTCTTTTTTCTTTTTACTCTTGACAGTTAACTTGCACATAACCTGGAGAATCATTAACAAAAATCCACTGCTTTTAAATACACATGCTCTGCATACATTCTCCGGTGAGGAACTCTGTTCTGAACAGACTACGCAGATATATTTGTCAAAGTAGCACTACTCACTAGGGCTGAACAATCGATTTCAATTTGAAACTGCAGTTTGGAGCAATGCAATTACCAAATCTCAAAGGCTGCAATTTAGGATGTATGTATGCATGCAGCAGGTCTGAACTGTGGTGTCAATGACTTTATAAATTCTTGCCATCCTGCTTGTATGACAGTTATGCTTTTGATGTTGTTTCTTAGTAATGCTCCACCACATGCTTTAAATATTGAACTGAATATTAACTTTGGCGAAATATCTCGCAAATCAAATTGCAATTGCAGTATCTGTCAGAAAAAATTAAAATTTTCCCAAATCATTTAGCCCTACTACTTGCAAACACATTGAAGAAATTGGCAGACTGCGAAGAATGTGACATCATTATTTATGTATCAAAATAAAACACTTAGATAAGCTTCCTTTAGCAACATGTCGTAGCTGTGCAAATATGAAAAGACAATTTGTGGATACAACAAATTGGATACAACCTCTAAAATTACACCATCTCGGTTCATTATCCATTACAATCTAGCATTTAAACCAGGTAATCAAACTTCATGGCACTTTTTCACTGTCTCTTTCACACTCTCTCTTCTCTCTCTTTATAAAGTTCCACATCGTCTGAAGTTATGCTTTTTCTAAGCATTGTCTGCTAACCTTGCCTTCATTTCAGAAGTCAGTCATGTACATGTTACACCAGCTTAGCAGTTTGCTTTGTGGTTTGCACCTCGTTCAGGTGATGTGTCTCACATATTAATTGTTGTGAGTTTTCTCTAAAGAAAGTGATGTAACTCTTCAAAACTTCTAAAATAGCTGGCAGTGTCCTCAGGAGAAAAAAAAAAACTAACTTTGTATTTATGTTCCTTGGTACTTGGTTGGCTACGTCTTTGGGTGTATAGGCCATTGTGGTGCAAATCAGTTAACAGATTTGTGTGATTTATACAGGTTTTTCATCATTGTGTTGAAGTACTT
The DNA here is from genome assembly GCA_024666655.1 of Dascyllus trimaculatus. Classification (NCBI taxonomy): domain Eukaryota; kingdom Metazoa; phylum Chordata; class Actinopteri; family Pomacentridae; genus Dascyllus; species Dascyllus trimaculatus. Next base: position 14,831,816 of record CM045456.1, on the reverse strand, counting down.
TGATTTGTCAGTTATATATTTGCTTAATTAACCGAAAACAAGTACTGCAGTTTGGATATTTTATAATGGCATATCAGAAAACTTACCATTTTGACAATTTGTGTTAATAGAGGATTTTGGTCCATGTTTTATCTATGCTGAGTGCTATTTGTATGTATTCTCTTTCTGAACAACTGTTAAATTTGTGAAAAAAATATTAGCATGGAGTGTGGGTTGTGTAAAATGTTAGTATAAGCATAATAATACAATAATAGCTGAGACCAATCCCAAGGCAGAGACAGATGTTGGATGATTTGATCGTCAGTGCGAAGATTTAATTGAACTAATTTGAAAGGTTAGAGGAAATAAGTGAGACTTGAGAGACAGAATATTACCTGGTTAAACATTCATTGTAATTTTGCTAAATGTGACACTGCTGTACTTCACACTTTTCATTTAAGATGCTACCGTTTTCTCTTTCTCTCTCTTCCAGCTGTCTGGGGAACATATACGAACATGAGGTACAGTATTTATTTATTTATTTATTATTACATTACTGAAATATAATATTTGCCATAATCTGGTAACAAAAGGTCATAGCTCTGTAATAGACTGGAATGTCCTATAAAAAAATCACATGACCATCATTACCTTCAAGCTTATGAGATTATGTGATCCTAACCATAATGTTCTTATCATTATTTATTTGTTTTGTTTTATGTTTGTTTCCTACTTAAACTGCTCTAAATGCTCTTGGAGGCTAAAAGATGTTGCACCTGCAAGTTCATCAAGCCAAATGTATAGACCCAAGTTTGGACACACCAAGGGTTTTTCATTACATTGGATTATAAATCTGAAGACATGACATAACACGTTTGATAAAGTGTAAACAAAGCAAATGTTAGATTCCTCAAAGTAGTCGCCACGTTTTACTTGTTACAGCTTTGCACATTTTGGGATTCTCTGAGCCAGCTTTATGTGGCTGTGACCTAAAATACTTTTCCAACACTCTTGGAATTTTTTGCACGTACTGGCTGCTTTTTCTTCGCTCTGCAGTCGAGCTCAACCCTAAATGGGTTTAGGTCAGGTTATTGTGAAGGCCAGGCCATTCGACGCAGCACTCCACAGCTCTTTATCTTGGTCAAATAGCCCTTACTGCACTTTGAGGTCTGTCTTGTCCGGTTGGGGAAAGCAAATAGTGGTCCCACTAAGCACAAACCACTTGGGATGGCATGTCAGTGCACAATGCTATGGTAGCTATGCTAAGATATTGCCTTGTATACTGAAAAAAATCTCCAACAGTGTCACCAGAGAAGTGCCTTTCACATCATCATCATAATAGATGTGTTCTCTAATCTGAGCTGATTGGTGATTTCTGAAGCTGCTAACTCAACTGAGCTTATACTCCTGGCCTTTCTGGGAGTGGCCCTCATGTGAGCCAGTTTCCTCTTAACATTTGATGTTTTTTAAACAAAGAAACTTTCAGAGTGCGGTAAGAAAGCGAGAAATTCAACCAGTTAACTTTTGACAAGGCAGCTTTATTAACTGAAAACTATCCCAGAGGGTTAAGATATTGCCATTAGCATGCAAAGCTCTCATCCATGTAAACATGTGATAACATTGTTTATGTTGCGTTTTCTTTTCCTCGCTACATAATTGCAAATGTCTTCTGTTCTACACTGTAGAAAGCAATAATAATAAAAAGAACCCTACAATCAGTAGGTGTGTCCAATCTTTTGACTGGTGCTATAGATGGGTGGGAAAAAAAGTCAATATATATTTTCATCTTCTCTTGAATGATTCACCATCACTTAACTCTCTAATCAGAATTCAGAGGAGTCGCCAAGCGCTGGCACCAGGATTACTCATCTCTATAAATTCTCATTTTGTGGAAGGAGTGAGGAGTCTAATGGCGTTGTTTGATACATTATGAGCATGATCTTAATCAACGTGAGCCCTTCTGCTCCTCGATGTTGTGTAGTTGCGTATCTGGTTAATTAGCCAATCCTGACAAAAGCCTGTGGAGCTCAGCCGAGAACACATCGTTATTCTCTGTCATAACAGATGCTTACCTCTATACAGAAGCAGAATTTTAATGTTATGGAAATGCAGCTTTACTTACACTTAAAATATCAAAATGTAAACTACTCCTGGTCTTGCATTCTGAGAACAACAACTGTCAGCTACAAAGAGGACTGTAATGAAACTGTTTATACACACACACACGTAGCTCAGTACCGTGTCTTTCTCAGTGATAATTGAGACAGCCATGATGAATCTGAGTTAGTGAAAAATGAAGTCATTTGAAAAAAATGTTGATCCTGTTTAAAGATGAAAGCTGCATGGACTTACTTTTTTAAGGTTCAAAATACTGTTGAGACAAATGTGTCATTTCTGTGTATAAATTTGAGATAAACATGTCGTATCAAAGCTAGAAACTTGAATAAATCCTGATTCTATTTTTAAAAATATATAATGCTGTCTTTTTCCTTTGCTTTGAAGTCTTACATGCACTGATTAGGTTAGGCACTTTCCTTTTGTGTGCCTTTATACATTAACAGTAAACAGAAAACTGACTATGTCAAGATACACATAAATAAATTGTGTGGTAAAAAAAATACATGTAGAGGATTTTATTCATGTATCCTCCCAGTTAATGGAATTAACAGGTGATGGTTCATATGTTGCTGCCTACAGGTACCATCATGTTTAACATAAACAGCTTTTTCTTTGACTTTGTGATTGTGGCTGACATCATCTCTCCTCTCCTTGTCTTTCTCCCACCATAGATCAATACAAGAACAGGGAAAGATGAAGATTGACCAGAGAATTGATGAAGTGAGTTTGACATGGAAGGCTACTTTCACCCTGTTAATCTGTTGTCTGTTAGAGGTTCAAGGAGCTTTGTTTCTTATTTCTTGTTGAAATATTTGTCATTGATATTATGCATTTACTAGAATACATCCTGGCAAAGGCATACGTGTAAGGACAGTCCATGGATTGCATTATTTCACAACCCCAAGGCCATAGCAGAATTTTTGACAAGGCATAAAAATCACCGAGCCAAACAATCCCAGTCCTAAAAAAATATTAAAAATGGGTAATACACTGCATTTTTAAGATATGTGCCTTGTTGTTCAAACTTCAAGTATTTTATGCCTTTTCATTTTCACACTTTCAACACCAGATCATTAATATGTCAAATTGTTCTATAAACCTCAGATTTTTGCTTTTGTTTAAAAAAAAGTAAATTGGTTTGGAACACCCCGTACAATCACATTGTAAAAAGAAAATACCACAGTAGTGAAAGAGATGGACAAGATGTCAGCTGAATTAAAAGTCAGATGTAAAACGGCCCATGTATTCACATTTATTGTAAAAGAAACTCATGCTTTTTTTTAATCTCCTTTGAGTACAGCTCTTCAGCCACATAATGTACATGATATAAGAGACTAACTGATGGCCCCATCACTTGATCAAGAAGGTTGCAATTAGTGCAATTTTATGCTATTTCAATTCAGCTTCTGCCCAATTTATAAGTTCAGCAATTATCTCTTTAGGTTGGCAACATAATTAGATAATTTGACAGTTGTCCATAATGGTCTTGGTATAATTAGGAAATGTGTAATTGTGCATGCGTGTGTGTGTATATGTGTGTGTTTTCTGGTTTTTCTTTCTGACAACGCATAATTTCAATATTAACTGACATTCCCCACAGTTGAAGTGTACGACAGATGGTTTTAGGCAAATTACAGGATTCAAACTTTCTTTTGAGCTTATTTAAAATTTAAAATTATCAAGAGTCAACTCAACACTCAAAAACCACTGAAAGAATATATTGTTGAATGTCATTCATATTCACTTAGTTTTATTATTCTTTCAATGCAGCATTTTTTTTGGCTTGTTACTGTATTAAGTTGGGCTTCGTTTCTTCAGGAAATCTCATTGAGATCAAGATTTTAAGTCGACATGAGATTAGTCTGACTCAACGGATGTAAATTGCAGGTAGAAATCTGCCATTGGCATTTTACATGGCTTTCTCCTCTCTTTGTGTTATCTACATGTCACCGTTTTAAAAATCCACTTCATTACAGGAAACAACAACCACCATCTCTGAGCAGAAACTTACACACTAAAAATTTTAAGATTTTTTCTGTCACTATTTTGAGTCAACACCACTACTGCATCCTGTTCTTAGCTTGCCCAAGACAGTGGTGATTTGTTTAAAGAAATCCAAATGCGCCAGAGCTTTTTTTCTCCCTACAGTAGAATAATAACGAGGTGCAACCAGACCATTCTACACAACTGTGTGTTAGCAATAGAGAATGGTCTGACTGTGCAAGACGAACATTCGATCAACCCGAGAACAAATTGCATGTGTACAGTATCTACATTAAAACTATAAAAAATCATTCTCTCAGATTGATCATCACACCTCATAACCACACTAAGTAGAGCCACACATATTAGAGATATAAACTTGTAAGGCCATAAAAAGTTTCTCAGGGGGTTGGGTATCTCTAACTTTAAGCTGTGAAGATAGTTCATTCTTGTATTGAGTGGATTGCTCCCAGTCAAACCAGTTTCCACAGTTCAGTGTGTATACTGAACTTCAAAAGGAAGTCTGTTGTGTGATTTGCTGTTGTGGTTATTAGGGCTGAACTCAACAAAGATGTCAAATATTTCAGAAGCTTAGACAGCAGGCCTTTGCAAATGAAAGACACAGATATGCTGCTGTATTCGGGATGTCAGTAATGACCAACCAACTATTTCATAAAACCCTTAGTGGTGAGAATGATAGCTGTCAACATTATTGAGTCACAGCACTACGGGATACCACATCTAGTAGTTCAAGGGTAGCAGCAGCAGCATGAGCATTCAGGATATCTGCGTAATCTGCTGCCAGCAGTATGGTACATTGTATAACATTTTATAACACATGATTGGGGCACTGCTGTAACGACAAGAAACCACAACGCCACATAACTACAACATCACTGCATAATTCTACACCCAGATTGAAAGAGCCAGAAAGCCGCTCACTTAACAAAAAGTTGTGATAGACTAGATGAAAAGTCATGCATAGATTTAGGTCTAAGTGCAGCATAGTGTTTTTTATTGAGTGAGTTAACTGTGTCATCTACAACAGAAGTTGCAGCAGTTATTGTGCTATGACCATATCTAAAACCTGACTGCTGTGGCTGAAGGATAATATTGTACGTCACGTAGCTGTGAGCTGAATCTTGATTCTAGGATTTTCAACAGACAAGACAGCTTGGGTATAGATCAACAGTTATTAAAAGACACCTGTAGGGGATTTTTCCTGAAGTAAAAGTTGAACTTAGTACGTGTACAAGTGGTGCAGTCATAACAGGGGGACTGAGTCATAGGACTTGCAGACCAGAACTGTCTTAACTCAGAAGCTTTCGTATGTTTAAGCTTGTCAAAGCATCTTATACCTCTCAGTATGTTACATGTCTGAGTAAAAGTCTGAATGAGTACTAGGAGGAAGACCATTTTGCAACACTGCAGGGACATGTCATATAGTGCAATGAAATTATTATGTAAAGCTTCATCCATACCATTCTTTTTAATAGTGGATCTACTGTCGGCTTTGGTTTCTGGTGGGAGCAGGGTGGAAGACTTGTTTTTTAAGGATTTTATTACATTTTCAGAATGCATGTTGATGAGTATTGCACTATGAGAGGGAAGCTGGATAATATGATTTTTGTTTTCTTTCTTCAGTGATGACACAGTTCCTAAGCTGCTTGCCAGTCAGGGTTTCTGCCAGAAGCTCTTGCTTTAAGAACAAAGTTTGTTTTCGATTACTTATAGCTTCATCATGTTCAGGAAACAGTGGTTTGATTTGTTTTTAATTCTAAATATTTTGTTGTGTGCATGCAGATCAGCAGTGTGCTTAAAAGAGTGAGTCTAGAACATACCATACCAATGTCAGATTAGTGAAATCAGGTTTTAATTTTTTTTTAGGTTTTTCTGACATAAACTGCTGGATAGTATTTACAGATTTCCAGGGCACAATCAACAGAGGCAGCGTAATTGTTTGCTTTGTTTGTTAGCTCATCAGTTCCTGTAGCTTTGCAAGGATTTTCAAGTTTGGTATGGCTGACTGCACCTCCTTTACTTCTCCTGTAAATAAATACATGTTGAGGCACTGTTATGCTCTATATGTGACAACAATTTTGCTATCACCACAATACCTGTCCATTTTCATGTTCTTTGTCCTGCACCCTTGAATAATACCTGCTGCCACATTTTGAGAAAATTGCCTACACAGTATTGTGCAGCATGTGACACTCGTTTGCAACTGCAAAATAGTGTACTTTGTATTCAAGGACATTTTACTTGTTATCTATGTCTCACACAAACTTATATAAATATTAATTTTCATTTTGAACATTTTTTTTTATCTCAAGTTCATTTACCGCATCAAGCTATGTAAATGAAGCACAGCACCCATGCATATGTACACACACACACACACACACAAACACACACAGAGTAAAAAAGTCAGCTACATAACACAAATTATAATTCCATTAATGCTGAATCAAAGTGTGTGCTTATCAAAGATTACAGGTGCATGCTGAAATAATTATAGTTTGTTATCATGTTGACCTTAGAGTTTAAAGAGTTAGCTATCACATTTCTGGTAATCTTACAGGTCACATTATGATGCCTTCAGACTATTTTGATTTACAAAGTCCAATGATGAATTTGCATCATAATAAACAATGACAGGACATATAGTTTGCAAATTGATCTGTTAATATATTTACCCAGTGAAATTAGGAAAACACTGACAATGCACAATGTTTTTAATCTAAGTTGCTCTACACTAACTTACAGAAAGAAAGCCATATCATCATTGACCCAAGAAAGAAATGGGAGAAAAACAATACATTGGTTTTTGGACCAAAACTGCAGATCTAGGTTGAGAATTTGCCCATGCAGGTAGTTTATTCCTTTGTTATTGAGTCTTAGTCAGCTGTTTGAGTGCTATTATTGTGAAGTTATTGTTAAGTTGGATACTATGAGGTATTGTAAGGGTCTGAATGTTTACCTTTACCTTGGCAAACAATGCAGCTTGGTTCTCGCACATTTCCTATACAGTCCTGCACATTGTATGTAGGAGAGTACACCTTGTTATAACTATAATAATAATTATTATTATGTTTAATGAGCTTATGTAATAAGCTCCATTGTGTTGCACAAGGTGGCTGTTTATAACCTGTTTGCATCAGTGCCGACATGTATATCTATGATACCATGTCATTTCTTGTTGCTGTCATCTATTAATGTTTAGGGTTGAGGCAATCCAATATTTTTTTGCAGTAGCTTGTAACAAAAGGATTTTTGAGCAGGAACCTAAAACACATATAGAAGGTTTTTACTATGATCGCCATTTCATTTGTTTGTGTCAAAGCTACTCTACCTTTGCATAGCCCAAGAGGTGTGGAGGTTGGAGGGTGGCCCAAATATTCAGTAAACTGGTCAATAAATGATGAATCAAAAATAGATACAGTCACAGGAGATCAAAGTGAGCTCCAGCTGTTCTGCACAGAAGCGTGTTGTTGGAGATCCCTGGTCAAGAGGTACTTGAATAAACATGAACTTCAACCATAAACCTACATTACCATGCTGGTGTGGTAACATTAATACACTGCTGGATCAATTGAATATTTACGACGCATTGGCTTGTGCTCTCAGCTCATACATGTCTTACTTCTCATTTCACCTTAGGTTGTTGCTCCGCTCAGGGAAAAGATTCGTGATCTGGAACAAAGGTGTGTATCTCTTTTCATGTGCAAACATGTAAACATGCTCACAGTTTTCTACATCTTACTCTCAATATAAACGCATTTTTGCATTACAATACTAACTCAGCTTGGTTCTTGTACTAATAAATAAATTTAATGACCAAACGTTATATATTCCTTATTTATTCATTGTCTCTAAAAAATCAATTCAGTTTTCTTTGAAAACTTAAACATCTAGACTGTGCAGCATCTGAATGACGTGAACTAAACTTAACATGCAGATTAGTAAAAATTTCAAGACAACTAAGGAAGCTGTGCTGATTTGCTTGATTTTGCTCCATTTACCAGATGTTTGACAAGGGGCACAACAAAAAAATACTGTAATTATTTTAATGAAAGGTTCTGTGGTGTTTGTGATAAGGATACTTCTGTCACTTCCATGGTGGCTTTGGTTGGTACAGTATATCTATTTTTAGATGTTGACTACACTCTATGTTCACCTTTGATGCATCGAATACTAATGAGGCTGAAATACAAAGGTACTTGTTCTGATTGTGCCGATGTGAGCCTTTGTCCATACTGCATACATCTGAAATGTGTAACAAAATTAAGAGACCCTTTGAAAGGAACATACTTTATATCCATGTGATTCTCCTGAGAAGCGACAGTAGAGTGTTGCACCTGTGTAGGCACATGCTTACCCATGATGAATTTTCTGTTATGAAACAGCTGCTGTTGGTGTCATCCTGTGCTTTTAGAGGTTTAGAGGTTAATACCTTGAGTGATGACAGAGGAAATATGCTTATGTTATTAATTTGGTTATGGGCATTTGGCTTAATTAGTATTATTTTCATAGGTTTGACCACCCTGTCTATCAGGTATGAAAACATTATGCTCTCTGAATTAATTACATCTTGGAATGTAGCATGTAGGTCAGAAAGGCTGCAGATTAATAAACAGGGTTTCATTCATTAAATCTTTACACATACAGCAAAATGCCATATTGCCACAGAGCTTGCTAACCAGAAAAAAAGTTCCCTATTCAAATCACTTTGCGTATGATGCATGGGATGACAAGAGAGCTCCCAGAAAATGATAGTGAAATCCCATTCATTTATTATTCAAGAACTAGATTCACAGTTAGCTCCCAGATATTGTTCTAGTTTGCGTTGTTCTCAGTTGATTTTTTTTTTCATATGTTCATCACTAAGGACTTTGTGTTCTCTCTCACAGTTTTTCCCAGAAATACCCACCGGTGAAATTCCTGTCAGAAAAGGATCGGAAGAGAATCCTGGTAAGTGACACACATCGTACTGAAAATCCACAATCACATTCTCAGTAATTAATTTACTTGGGTCGTAACCCTGAGGTATAATGGTATAAATAAAAACACAAAGGTTAGATAGACAATACAGGGGTCAAAGTGCAACAAAAAACGATTCCTTTTGTTGCTGACGTTTGTGTTCTGCTTTGTCAAACCTTGTTTTACTGTATCAATGTTGCTTTCTCCTCAAGGGTCCATTTCAGAAATAATTTTTAACAAACTCTGAGATGGAGAGTTAATTAAGTCAGCTCTGAGTTAAGCGTGTTTGTGGTGAACGGTGAAAAAAAGCAATAGTTAATGCAGCAGAACCCTCCATTTTTATTCACTGGAAGTAAAATTATTGTTATTTATGCAATTATATGATTATTAATTGTTGTATACGTGTTACAGTATATTTACCACAAAGAACAGAGCAGCAGCTGTGAGAAAGCCTCAGCTGGAAAAAAAGGTTACCACTGTTGCATTTTATTCAGTGCAATCTCCTCATTTATCATTCAGCAGATAAAGTGCTGGAATAGTAGATTTCATTTTTAAATATATTTATTCAGCTGTAATGTCACAGGGACAAAGTGCTGGTGGTAGCAGAAGACGAAAATACATATTAAGCAAATACACCTGTGACGGTGGCCTCATACTATAACCCACTAATGGTTTAAGGATTAAACAAATGATTTTGTTGATTTGCAGTTAAAAAAACATCTTGTTTTATTTTTTTTTGTTACATTTATTGACTAATTCTATGAGCAAGGTTATAAAAGACCTTGTAAGACTTACTACAGATGGAGAATGGTACAAGAGTATCAGTAAGCTCCTGGACATGAGCTCAAATACAGATGCAGAACTTGTTAAGAGATTTAGCAAGAGCTGTGTTTCCGACTTGGCACAAGGATTATCTGTGGAAGCATTTGTTTAAGTGACTGCTTAGATGACGCGAAACATATTGCATGTAGTCGGCCTCTATTGGCAGTGTCCAAAAAGAACATTATTGCTCACAAAATGGCACAAAATTGCAAGATTAAATTCGACACTGTCAAGGGTGACGGCAGTAATGGCATCTTGCTAACCGTGAAGCATGGAGGTGGAAGACTGATGATATGAAAGCTGCATGAGTGCAAACAGTGTAGGGGAGATGGCATTTATAGATGGCACTCTGTTTGTACACTGTAATACTGAATGAAAATATAACTTCCAGTCTAAAGAAGCAGGGCAGGGGAGAAATTCTCCAGCAGGAAATAATTCCTAACATACTACAACAATCATGATAGATTCTTTTTTTTTTTTAAGAAAAGTTAACTGGTCCTGTATACCAAGTATGTCCCCAGACTTGATTCCAGTAGAACACCTTTGCAGTATTTTAAAGTGGAACATAGAGCAACAAACCCTTCTAGGCAACATCAGCTGGAAAGATTCATCTGTGAAAAATGGCAAAACACTTCTTCACAGATTTGTGTAAGACTGTTACCATCTATGCCCAGGAGGATTAAATCTGTCATCACAAATATAGTCAGAGATGCTTGATATTAAAAAAATACCAGAATGGAATCTCCCTAATGAAGAGGGGACACATTTTAACATAATACCAAATACCATGTGCTTCAGTTTAATTAATACATTAATGTAAGATAATACAATTTTGAATCATTTCAAAATTTTTGTGATTTTCCTGGAGGTTATACTCAGCTTTGTTGTGTACTGTATGTGTGATCTGGCTTGTCAGTGAAGTCAGACTTGCAGGTTGTGCGCTCTCTCTATCAAAAACAGGTTGCAGCAGATTTATACGTTAACAATTTTAATATAACATCTAAAATGTAGCTTTATGAAACAGATCTGCATCTTTGTACCTGCGGGCATGTTTCACTGAGGATTTGTCTGCTCTGCATGGTAATAAACTCTTGACAAGATGACACACGACCTGGTATTTCTATAAGTATCCTCTACTGATGCTATCATACATGTGTGTTCTTCCTCTAGATTACTGGAGGAGCTGGCTTTGTAGGTTCTCATCTGACTGACAAGCTGATGATGGATGGCCATGAAGTGACTGTGGTCGACAACTTCTTCACAGGGAGAAAGAGAAATGTGGAGCACTGGATTGGTCACGAAAACTTCGAGCTTATCAATCATGACGTGGTGGAGCCTCTCTATATAGAAGGTGAGCAAAAGATTGACCGTGAGAAATAACATGTTTGACTTACTACTGCCCATTCATCTTGTTGATGATCAGTATGTGACCAGCTTTGCCAGAGCACAGGTTCACAAATAAAACTATTAATAATTATATTGTGATGATAAAATAATTGTAATCACTTATCTTTAATAAAATAATAAGGTATGATATTATCAAATTTATAAAAAAACCGTCTATCAGGCATTACAAATGGCAATGAACTCTAATTGAACAGAATACATAACTGGGCTGATGCTTAGAACAATTATGAATCATACTTATCGTAATTTTTCAGATATATTATAATTGTAAAAATTTTTGTCAGAAAAATAATTTGTTCAAAGGAAGGTATCTAAAAGTTTACCTCGAAGTGTAAGCCACAATGACTCTATCTTTTCCCTTGGTTCGGCAGAGTTCTTCTGTTTTTATGAACTCAGAAAATAATCATCATTTACTCCAGCTGTGATAAATGATTCCCCTTTGAAAAGCTAATACTATGTTTCTGCGCCTGAACAGTGTTTGCCAAAGCAGTTATTACAGTTCATTCAGATGAACAAATTGCCTTCAGCATAACATTTTGTATGCAACGCTAACTGCGTTGCTGGTGAGGCCTCTTGGGTTTTTTTAACACAGCATGACAAGAATATTTTTTTCCTTTCAATGCGTTACCGTACACAGCTCATGAAATTTGTTATGGCAATTGTCAAAATGAGCAACAGAACAAATTATTGCACAAATGTTGCATGGTCTCAGCAGGGACCTATATGCTTAATGCTAGACATATACTAGACACTGAATTAATATTTTCTATATAATCATAATCTCTTGAAGCTGACAGTCAATCAGACACGCAGAGATTTCCTTCTGATGTCATAGCATATACATCTGAAGTCTGTATTTTTGGGACGAAATTTAGTACAACAGTGTTTTGAAAAATGTTCAGGGAAGATGTGAAAAGGAAAATAATACAGAGCCCAAGGTCAGGCCTTCAATGAATGATGGCCTTAGCCTGGAGAAGAAAGGCTTTGAATGGTTTAGAAAATGGGAAGATGATAAAGAGTGATAAACAATAGAGTCGAAGATGGTTAAGAGAACCTATTGGAAGACATCCAGGGAAGTCAGATCTTTGGGCAAGGATAAGCACATAGATTTTGTACCCAATCTATGTTTTCAAGCCTAGTACAAGAACATATAGTATTCTGTCAAGTTATGGCTCTGGTCAGTAGCTTACAAACATGTGGACAGTGACCCAACTCATATGGACTTACCTTTGAATAATAGTAGCAAGTAAGAGGACGACCATTTACATGTTTTGGCTGTTAGCATGTTCCAGGAGAAAAGGTGGGACTGGTTGTAGCTTTTAGTCATTAAAAGAGATTGTTTTAGATAATTATCTATGTGTTTTCATTTGTCCATTGTTTAAAATAATAAAATAACATTTATTTAATGTCCAATGCCTTGTTTTAAAGAAGATGCCAGTTGATTATTGTGATAAAAATGATAACGTATCTGGAATAACAGGGGTTTGTCAGAGCCAAATGTTGCTTTCTGTACTTTTGTAATTTTTTCTGACATTTAAAATGAAAGCCATGCATTTAGGTTATTAGTTTAGTTGTGTGCAGTCAGCATCACTGTCCGTCCTATCAGCACTCTAAATTATACTCTGACTGGTACTGGACGGTGTAATATTTTCCATTAATTCTAGTGTTTCAGATAAGATAAGATGTACTTTTGATTTGATTTGATTTGATTTGATTTCTTTATTTATTTCGAACAAACAAAAGATTAAAAATAGGTGAAAACAATTACAAATAATAATAATAATAATAATAATAATAGAAAGCCAATTTCAATATAATACACATCTGTCTCGTTCGAAAAGGGATAGGAAGAAGCCTAGGCTTGTTAAGTCCTACCCCCATTCTTCACCATTAACAAATACAAAATCCAATAAAATAAACAGGCAATACAAAAATAATAATAATAATAATAATAATGATAAATAAATACTCCAGTCGAGCTCTTTAAGAAAAACCAAACAAAACAAAAACACACACACAAAAAGACAACAAAATGAACAGCGCCATTAGCATCTGTAAGATTTACATTCTCCTTCCTCTTTTCTGTACTTTTCAAGGATATAGCTTTTGTACATTTTTTTAAACTGCATTATATTCATACTTTGTTTAATAGTTTCATCAAGACCATTCCACAGAACCACCCCACAAATGGAAATACAAATACTTTTTAAATTGGTCCGAGCATAAGGCTGTGTCAAGTTTAGTTTCCGTCTAGAATCATAACCCCCCACTCTGTCTTTGAACAGTTTTTGTATGTTTACAGGTAGCAGTTTATTTTTTGCTTTATACATTATTTGTGCAGTCTTATAGTCTACCAGATCCCCAAACTTTAAGGTGTGTAATTTTAAAAACAGTATATTGGTGTGTTCATAGTATCCTACATTGTTTATGATACGAATGGCTCTTTTTTGTATTGTGCTGAGTGACTGTAAGGTGGTTTTGTAGGTGTTGCCCCGTACTTCCACACAGTAATTTAAATATGGTAACACCAGTGAACTATACAGAATATACAGTGCTCTCTCATTCAAAACGTGCCTTGCTTTCCCCATCACTCCAATGCTCCGTGCTATTTTTGCTCTCACATGTTTTATGTGGGGTTTCCAGCAGATTTTGTGATCAAGAATCACACCCAGAAATTTATTCTCATACACTCTTTCTATTTCAACATTATTTATCATTACTTTTACTTGTGTATTTATTTTGCGTTTTCCAAACAGCATAAGTTTGGTTTTATTTAAATTTAGTGATAATTTATTCAAATCAAACCATGTTTTTAGTTTACTCATTTCTGCTGTGACCACCTCCAAAAGCTGCTGCAAATTTTCCCCATCACAGAAAATGTTAGTGTCATCTGCAAATAAAACAAATTTTAAGAGGTTTGATACCCTACATATATCATTGATATACAAAATGAATAATTTCGGACCCAAAACCGACCCCTGTGGGACTCCACAAGTTATATTCAGACATGCTGATTTGTAATCCCCTATTTGCACAAACTGATGTCGATTGCTTATGTAACTTCTTATCCACTTTAGTACAACCCCTCTGATTCCATACTTTTCCAGTTTATTGATTAACAAATGATGATCAATAGTGTCGAATGCTTTTTTCAAATCTATAAATACATCTACTGCAAATTTCTTATTGTCTATGGAACTGGTAATATCTTCAATTAATTGCATTAATGCCATGGATGTAGATCTTTTCGACCTGAATCCATATTGACTCTCAATCAACAATTCATGCTTCTCAATAAAATTATCCAATCTATTGACATACAGTTTTTCTAATATTTTAGAGAACTGAGAGAGTAAGGACACAGGCCTGTAATTAGTGAATTGATTTCTGTCTCCAGCTTTGTATAGTGGGATGACTTTGGCAGTTTTCATTTTACATGGAAATACACCAGTTATGAAAGATAAATTACAAATATAGGTTAAGGGTTTTACAATTACAGCAATGACTGCTTTGATTAAAGCCATATCAATGTCATTCCAGTCTGTAGACCTTTTATTCTTACATTTGTTAACAATGTCAATAATATCCTTTTCATCAACTGCTTTCAAAAACATTGAGTTTAGGTTGCTATCTAACAAATCCACAACATTCCTCTCTCCTTCTTCCAACTGTGGATTATCAATTTCTTCTGCTAGTTTTGGCCCCACACTTACAAAAAAACTGTTAAACCCGTTAACCACATCCTTCATATTGCTTATAGTTGTATCATTGTCTTTGAAATACTGAGGGTAGTTTACATTCATTGATCCATTCCTGATAATATTATTTAACACATTCCATATGCCCTTGATATTATTTTTATTATCGCTTAATATTTTATTATAATAGTCTTTCTTACACTTCCTCATAATACTCGTCAGTTTATTTTTGTATCTTTTGTATTTACTTTCTGCTTCTATAGTTCTGAATTTTATGAATTCTTTATACAAGGTATTCTTTTTTTTGCATGCATTCTGAAGTCCTTTTGTCATCCATGGCCTATCTATGTATTTTTGTTTTGTGTTGTATAGTTTCAGAGGACAGTGTTCATCATATAATGATTTAAAAGTTACCAGGAATGTATCATATGCTTTGTTGGTATCAGCCTCTTTATACACATGTTTCCAATTTTGTGTCAGTAATGCATTTCTAAATTTGTTTATAGCTTCTTCTGTTCTTACTCTCCTGTATCTAATCCGATTAACATCCTTACACTTAACATAGTCACAAACAAATATTACAAAAACCGGCAAGTGGTCACTGATGTCATTTAGTAGTAATCCACTCTTTATGCTGTTGTCCATACTGTTTGTGAATATGTTGTCTATTAGAGTTGCACAGTGAGATGTTATTCTGCTTGGTTTTGTGATAAGTGGAAAAAAACTCATACTGAACAATACATCGATAAAATCATCAGTCAGTTTGTGCTTGTTGGGATTTAAGAGATCTAAATTAAAATCCCCACAAATGAACACAACTTTGTCATCTTTCTTGGCAAACCATCTTTCCATACTATTTGTGAATGTTTCAACGTTGGAGCCAGGTGCTCTGTATACACAGCTCACAATTACATTTTTCTTTTTTTCCAGGTAGATTTCTACAGTAATGATCTCCATCACATCATCAATATTAGTTGTCATATTTTCCACTATTTTATAATTTAATCTGTTATCTACATACAAAGCCACTCCTCCTCCTTTTTTATTTTTCCTATTTATATAATTCAGTTCATACCCATTCAACTCAAAATCCACAGCCTTTTCAGTGTTAAGCCAGGTCTCAGATATGGCTATCACATTAAATGGTTTATTTAGATGACTCAAGTATTGTTTGATGTTGTGAAAATTTGCATATAAACTTCTGCTATTAAAATGAATAATTGACATTCCATGATCTGAGTTAATGTTCATATTAAATTGATTTTCAGAGTAGTAACGGCAGTTGTTGTTTATATTATTAAGAAAATTATTTTCAGGGTCAATATCCTGTTCAAAATCATGCATATTATGATCAGTGAATTTAAATGTTTTAAAGTTCCAACCATCACATTCATCATTGTCCCTTTCATTTCTAGCTATTGTCAAGTTTAAACAGTCAAGCTCTTCACAAGAGTCCATAGTCATAATAGTTGAAGTCAGTCACACTGATAGACAAGGTCAGACTTTTACTGATGTCCTATAGGGGAAATTAAAAAAAAAATGATACATCTTATGTTATCTAAAGATAAACATAGAGAATAAGCCATACTGTAAAAATATTAAGTTCAATGAACAAATATTGAGTTGTACCACTAGATTTGACTTACAGTAATGCTCATTTTCACTTGTAAAAAAACATGATTCTTCAAGCAACACTCTGCCTAATTATTATAGATTTAAATGTAGTTGACATACAGGGTCAGCATGGTTCTTAGTTGTAGTGTAGCCTTCAGAGATGTTAAGATCAATATGGAGCAGTGATTAATAGACAACACAATATTTCAAACAGTCAGGAACTTGTTATATGGATTTTTGCAAAGCTGCACCTTTTGTTTTGAGTGTACTTTATGAAATGTTTGACATACTTTGATTCACACTTGGAACTGGACATTAAATGGACTGTTTCCATGAAAAACAAAGTATTGAGTTCCCGTAATAAACATACTTTAAGACTTTTATATTGTGTTTCAAAGACTTAATGTGATTTTCTTGGTTGAGATATGACTTTGTCTTTGTTCAAGGAATCTAAAAACAACTCTGCACCAAAGTAAAGATATAATTAGCTTCAATAGATAGTTGACATTGAACATAATAAAAACATTTTTGTCTGACTCATTTTCTCCTTTAGCTTAAAGCTATTGCATTATTCCAGCATTTCTTCCCCTCTAATTCTATTTAGTGTTGTTCTGTGCCATACAACTCCAAAGCTTGTCAGCTTCAGTAGAAAGGAAATAATTCAGAATCGCTCTCATGAACATTTTGCTGAAACAGAAGTGTGTCTGTTGGTGAGATGATTTATTATGTCTCCTGCCTTTTACAGTGGACCAGATCTATCATCTGGCGTCTCCAGCTTCTCCTCCCAACTACATGTACAATCCCATCAAAACACTCAAGACCAACACCATTGGCACTCTGAACATGCTTGGTGAGTAATTGTATGTGACCGGCTTAGGTTTATATCAGGGTAGGATAGGCTTTAAAAACAATCCAATATTTTTTTGCCTGGCACCTTTCTTGCAGTTTAGTGCAGTTCAAAGTGCTCAACAGAAGACTGATAAGCTGATAATAAGACAGTAAGCAGAGAGTGGAATAAAACCAGGTTTAAAAATGTAGGTTACAAAGTCAGAGCATAAAAACACATTGGTGTATTTCCTTAAAACATTTCCTCATCAGGTTTTTATTGTTTATAATTATTTCTTTCCTCTTCAGTTTTACAACAACAATACTGTAAATAAAACAGTGTTATGTTGATTCTATAGGAATGAAAGAAATTGCTTCCCCTTGTTAATGGGGTAAAAGGGGAAAAGTCTACGTTAGTGTCCAACATTTAATTTTCAACCTTTGTATCACTAATTTACAGTCAAAGTCCAGAAAAATACTTTGTAAATGTGATGTCAAAAGCCCATGTCTTGTTATATCGTGTGGGTGCAGTCAGACTATTCAAAGACAAGTCCAGCTTTCCTCTCACTAACAATGGTAATTGCGCTTCCAGTTGCAAAATAAATGTTAAAATCCATCAGTCATACAACCCTTGAGAGAAGTGAGAACAGTCTTTCCCCTTTCTGTTTTTATTTTCCTGCTCATTGTTGTTCTCCTGCAGTGCTACACTTAGCTCTCCTACACCAGGTGCCAAACATTGGGTGAGAATTGAAACTCTATCCGTAGTGGGTCCTTTAATGTTTAAAAGAGCTATTCTGAAACATGCCATGAATCAAATCGAAATGGATTTGTTGACATGACCACACTCAGTGAATACATAAATATTGACATGAACTTGGATTATATACAGAACATTGCTAACAAGCAAATAGGACTGTTGTGCCTCAGTCGCCATGTGAATTTATCGGTTTTTGTAGATGTGCAACCTTGGCAGTGGTACAGTTTGTGTTATCTTATTTCTTTCTAATCTGTGAATTTTATCAGGTTTAAGGCCTTTGATCTCATTTGCGTCTTGCTGTTTTCACCATGTTGTTTGTTTCCTAGGCCTGGCCAAACGTGTGGGCGCGAGACTTCTGCTGGCTTCTACTTCTGAGGTTTATGGAGGTAAGAAAGACGCTTCCCACTCATCTTTTAGGTGTGCTTTACACAATTGGATTAAACCGATGCCGGTTCTGCTTTACAGCGATTTTGTAAGCAAATAGTTTACTCTGTGGACTTCTTCAGACAGAATATTCCATGAATGTCTAGCCACTTAATGTGTGAACAAAATTTTTTTTCGATGAAAGATTCAGTAGCTTTCAATAAAATACATTTTTGACAGCAGCAGCTTTTTTAAAATTTTGTATTTTCAAAACACTACCAATTATGTACCTAAATAACATTTTTGTAATTTACATGTTGGACATTTTTGTAGCATTATTTCCACTACACTTTTTCATTATTTTAGGAGGCCAACTTGTTGTCATTCACATACAGACAGCTGCACAATGATAAAGCAATGATTTGTTTGAGAATCGTAATTTATCAGCACATATATATCAGCACTTATGATAATGCTGAAGTGACAACATTTTCATTACCAAAAATCGCTATCTTTATTTATGCCTGGTTTGAGACTGAAATCTTGTGCCATGCAAATAGAAGAGAGATTCAGAAATGGCAAAGGAGAGCTTTACCTTGAAATGTAATTGGTGGGATTGCAAGTGCTGATTTACATTTTTAAAGGTTAAATTTTCAGCTGTACACAAAGGACGGCAGTACAGTATGTCATTGAACATACTGCTGCCAGTGACTTTTGACTGTTATACTTGTGGTGTTTCATTCAATTTGCTGAGTACTAAGTGCTATGAAGTTTATTTAATTCTCTGTAAAGAATGTTTTTTATCAAAAACAACTTGCCAACATGTTCAATATGTTGTTTCAGATCCAGAGGTACACCCTCAAAATGAGGAGTACTGGGGCCATGTGAACCCAATTGGTCCTCGAGCATGCTATGATGAGGGGAAACGTGTGGCAGAGACTATGTGTTATGCCTATATGAAACAGGTATCATCACTGCTACTCTACACATTTGGAAAAAAACCCATTAACATCAGCTGTTACCTAAACACAAAAACTCAGTAATACAGGAGGTAGTATATTGTTCTTTTATTTCTTGATACAAAAAATTGCTTTAATGCATATGAGAATCCCTCGAGATGTGGTAGATTTTCAGAAGTTATTGATGTCAATGAAAAATATATCCAACAGCCTCCTCTACATAGTCATACTCAAACAGATAAAAATAGAATTTCTGGATGAGAAGACAAGAAGTTACAGCCAGTGTCTGACGTGTGGTAGTGCAGCTGGCACGAAATATGTTTTTAAAACTAAATTTGAATTTGAAAGTATATATATATATTATTTTTTTTTAAACATTTTTTTCATTATAGTAAGTGTAAGAATTAATGTGCCCCTAATTTCACCAGGTTTCTAGCAGTACTGAAAAATAAATGACTGTTTTTGAGAGGATAGTTTGGTATCAGCATGTGAGTGAATCTTGTATTGTATCTGGGTTGAGTTTTGTCATGAAAAATTCAGCAAAGCTCTTGACAATTTCAGTCGCGTTAAGAATTTTTGATAATGACTTGATTGACAGCAGCCTTTGATTATCTGTATAACTGACTTCCTTTGCCTTTGCTTCAGGCAGGTGATATTTATTTATCTGCCTTGTCTCCTGCTTCTCCTCAGTGGCTCATTATTTTTTTCACTCTTACTGGGAGAATTCTTGGAAATGGACGGCTTATAAAAATCCTGCTGTCAGTCGTTTGTACAGATGGACTAGAATATCACGCATTACATCTGTTGCGCAGTCATGTAATCAAAATTCATTAACATTTAAAAAGTGATGAGTGTAGGTTATGTAATAGATGGGAAAAGCAAGACTTACCTGCTGCTCAGACTGAAAAGACACGTGTGTGTGTGTAAATATATAAAAATTATATGTGTATATATAATTTATATACACATACATGTGTACATACTGTACACATATGTATGTATGTATACAGTATATATGTATATGTAATTATGTAGATATATATGTCAATGAATCTTTGATTTTCACATGACATTAATCATTTAAACAAAATTTTAAAAACAGGCAGATCATGATCTTGTAGATACAAAACAAGCATACAGAGAAATATGTCAAGCTCTGTGCTGTGATCATTATCATTAGGATGTATCTTCGGCGAGACTGATACTGGTTTGGATTCTTGATTCTGATATTGGTACTCTTTCTTGTACTGCTCTTTAATTTTGTGTTGTTGCTGCTCGTCTGTTGAAAACTGATTAAACATTCTGGTTATTCCGCCTTTGCCTTTGGAGGAGCCACAGCCAATAGAAATGGAAAGCTATTCACGGCAAGGAACATCATGTCGATATGTTTAATAAGTGCTTTTGTTGTGTAGTTTGGTGAATGGTTTTGATGTTTACATGTGTTGGGCAAAGAGGAAGAACAATAAGCTGTTGTAACACCTCAGATTTAATGAAGCATTTCATTGTGCATGGCATAAATTAAAGAGCCGAGACTTGTTTTTATTTGACATGAAGAAGACCACCAGGCCAACACAGCCACATAACCCTAGTTAATATTAATGTGGATGTTGTAATAAGTGCTGGCAGACACAGATTACATTCTAAACTCTGCTGTGCCTTTTACACCAGAACAGTGGAATATACAGTCCACTTGAGGTCCTTACTGAAGAGCATCCCCAGGAATTTAAAACTGGAGACCTTGTCCACCTCTTCCTCTCCTATTTCATGTGGCACATGCTCCTCCTCTGACCTTTTGATGTTTAATGACGGGTTATTCCCTTCACACCATTCTGTTAATTTACAGACATGGGCCTGTATTCACAAAGCTTCTTAGAGTCCTCTAAGAGAGCTCCTAACTTAGCCTTAAAATTCCTAGCAAGGAATCTTAGCTTAAGAGTGATTCAGGAACTTTTTGAGAGTAACTCTGAGCAAGGAGAGTACAGAAACTTTTATCTTAGTGAGGAGGCTGACCCCGTTGCTAGGTATGACGCAGTCTTCTAAAAGCTGTGATTGGTTGTTACAGAAAGGGAAAAAAGAAAAAAATGCGCTGAATCATATAACTTGGACTGTATTAGGAAATGTGTAATAGTGATATTAATTTTATGTCATGATGATGAAACTCAGCAAAATTAAATTTATAGTAACAGCTTCACAATGTTTGAACGTACCTCATTCACATGCCAATTATATTGATGTGCTTATTGTTATGTTTACTGTCCATGCTG
Organism: Dascyllus trimaculatus; assembly: GCA_024666655.1. Taxonomy (NCBI): domain Eukaryota; kingdom Metazoa; phylum Chordata; class Actinopteri; family Pomacentridae; genus Dascyllus; species Dascyllus trimaculatus. Next base: position 14,810,047 of record CM045456.1, on the reverse strand, counting down.
GTAATTTTACTACTCAGTGTATTTGATATTAGTGGTGGACACAGACTCAGCTATCAGCAGCTCTGTGATTGTTGGCATCCTTATAAATTGCGGTTTGATTTGGCAGAATGACCAAAACAACGAATGAAATGGATAAAATGAGAACAAGAAAGCTAAACTGGACACAAGAGCAGTGCCTGCTGTTGGCACAGCTTGTGGATGAAATTAAAACAGTATTAAGACAGAAACTGGGCCCCGGGTCTCACAGCCCAAGGGAAGAGGCAGACTTGGGAACGCATTGTGCAACAGATCAATGCGTCGTTCCCTCTCCTTTTACGCATGAGCAACGAGTGTGAGAAGCGCTGGTACGTGCTGCAACCCCAGCGAGAGCGGAGATTGAAAGCAAACAAATCACGCAACGACACAAGGTTGTGAAAGTGCCGTAGTGGTCTGACTGGTCACTGTGCAGACAGAGGGTTGTCACAGACCCAAGTCATCACAGCTGCACTGTTGCATTTTACCCGTGGCCAGATATGGCAATATTGTAATGACTTTCATCTCAGGCGTTATTGCGTTACTACGCTGAGTGGGACAAGTTAGCTCATCATCATCATCACAAACAGTATCCCTACACAATCAAGCCGGTAGCATGTTATTAAATCGCGGTCATACAACATATGGAGAATAATTTCTCCTTCCTCTTGGTCTGTTTAAGACACTCTTAGGCTTCTTAAAAGTCCTCCTCCCTTCTCCTAACAGTTTTTCACCTTAGGAGCTCTCTTAAGGCATAAGACCCTTTGTGAATAACTTTTTTCTTACCAAGGGAAAATTCTAAGAAAAACCTTAGAATTCAAGGAATTCTAAAATTTTTCCAAGAATTATGTCACTAAGAGCTACTTTTAGCCTTAGGATGCTTTGTGAATAGGGGCCCTGGTCTCTGTAGGCTGCCTCATCGCCATTCGAGATAAGTCCCACCACTGGTGTGTCGTCTGAGACTTTAATATTGTATTTGTGAGCAGATGTGCAGTCATATGTATAGAGGGAGTAGAGGGTGGAACTGAGCATGCATCCCTGTGGTGCTGCTGTGCTGAGGGTCAGGCTTGGGGAGATGCAAGGGCCGAGAGCTCACTGTCTGTGGGCAGTTGCTGAGGGACTTCTTTATCCACAGAAACAGTTGGTTACTGAGAAGAGTTCCTATAGTTTCGTGACCAACCTGCTGGAGACAGTAGTGTTAAAGGCAGAGCTACAAACAGCATCCTCACATATATCCCCCAGATGAGTCAGTGCAGTATGGAGGTTGGCGTTTATGACATCCTCAGTAGATCTGTTTGACCTGTATGCATACTGTGCTGGTCAACGGCAGGGGAGAGGGTGCATTTGATGTACCCCAAAACTAGTTTTCAAAGCACTTTGAAAAGATGGGTGTCACTGTGACTGACCTGTAGTCGTTCAGGGAGCTGATATTAGTCTTCTTGGGCACTGGGATGATAGTCACAGTTTTCAGACTGGCTGGAACAGTAGCATACACCAGGAGAGATTGAAGATGTCTGTAAAAACTAATGCGAGTTGGTGAGCACAGTCTTTGAGAACTATGGTCCCATTGGGGCAGCTGCCTTCTTGACATTTGCAGCTTTCAAGACTCATTTTACCTCCTGTGTGTGCAGGGTAAACGGGTGGCCAGTAGTGTCCAACTGGGGTGAATCCATGTTGTCCGGTCCTTTCTTGATTCGAGCAAAGGACTGGACATATTATGTGATGCACCAGTGTTGCTTAACACCAGGGCTGCACACACACTAAATTTTGCCTTTATTTTAAGGGAAGGGTTGATTGCATTGTTGAAGAAGCCTTCAAGTTTACAACATTTTGGATTTGTGGCATTACGGTATATAAATCAAATTAACATGCACTGATTAGCCACAGCTTTACAACCACCTGTCAAATATTGTATAGGTCATCACTGTGCCAAAACAGCACTGATTCTGATTACAGTGGCCACATAATTCAAGAGGAGATTGACTGAACTAAGTGGATTTTTAGGAATTATTTAGCAGTCAGGACCAAACCAAGTACTGGCTTCTGTTTTTGCATGTGGATTTTTGAACAAACAGCTGAAGAACCTGTTATGCAGTTTTACACTTGGAAAGTTGGGTTGGTGGTTAATATCATGTTATGCATTTTATATTCTTACCATTAATGGCAAGTGGTAAGATTATCGTTGCTGTTATTGCTAACATACTGATATAGGTGATTCCTCTCAATTGTCAGAGTGTTTTGCATTTCAAGGAGGTATGTGATGAGTTTAAATGGCTGAGGAAACAAAACCCGTCTGAGTATGTGCGTAAGTATACCTGGGCAGACCATCATTTACATACTCGGGGTGCACACGAGCAACCCTTCAAAGGCCTCTTCATCATGTTGTCCTCATTGTGTCCTTGCTTCTCGCCATTCTGAATATGTTTGCTATTTGTACCCATCGAATTTCATGTTCCACTTTTCAAGAGAGCAATCTGCATAATTTTCATGTTTTTATTCATGTTTAATGATCAAAAATGGGTCCACATAACTTCTGAAGCAGTTTTGCAGTGATGCATAAGGCTGACTTAAGAAGGCTGATGGCTTTAAAAATGGATCCTTCATGTAGTTGGCCTTGTTCATTTATTCTTTGTTGACAAGTGGAAGTGAGGGTGTATGTGTCCAGATATTCTCCTCAAGAATGCTATGGTAGCAGGGGTGGATTTATTTTTCTCTGATTCTTTCATACGTACTGTAATGAATTTAATTCTGTTTCCCATGAATGAAAAATACCTTCAGCATTTTAAGGGTCGATGCAGGAAATGGTTTCTAGATGAGGTTTCATGTGACACAAAGGCACTGTTGTACCTGCTTAGAAGGGACACTATATAGATTTGTGTTGATCAAGACGGGTATATGCAGTGAAAACACTGTCATGATTTGTCCCGGGCCAAATATAAATGGTACCCTGCACATCAAAGATCACATTTGTTGCAGAGTGTCAATATAGATTTAGTAGGAAATCAAACCAGAGTAACTCAGAGGGAAAAGCAGTGTTATTAAGAGCTGTTAGGAAGTACGCTGCAAATATCTGGTGAAGTAAGTGGTGGAAAATGTTCAGTGGTTGAGTTTTTTTGCCCAGAAAGGGAAAAGAAAAATGCTGGGTTTCAAATAAATGGCTCACTTCGTTGTGTGTATACCTGTTTTACTGAATGGGGGAAGCAGAGTGTTTGTCTGAGTGTAGTGTCTGTGAGTGTTGTTCAGCAATTTATAGTGATTTGCTGACAGCTGCTGCTGTTATTTAAACTTTAATAGAGAAGGTAGAATCATGACTTACAAAACTGCATAAAAAGGTTACAGAGAAAACAACATAAATCGGTGCGTAATCTTGTGTTATGTCACTGTTTTTGCTGGAATTTCATCTAATATGTCTACTATCTAATGTTTTTTTGCAAAGGGACTTAATGCAGCACATTTATGTTCCAGGACACTGCAGGCATCAGCTGATTTCTCGTAATTTACATCAACCAATGTATTGGTGTTGTCCAGATTAGATTTATTACCACTACTACCTGACATTTATGTGCAAACAGCTTATTAAATTGGGCTTTCATGTTAGTTGAAGGCCACAAGTTACAAATGTTCTTCCAGGATCACTTTCAGTTTTAACCCTATTCTTGCCATGCTGTGTATGTTTGCTAACAAAAAAATCATAGGGAATGAAAAGCTAATTTTTACAAGAGGATGAACAGTCTACTTCACAGTTAACAGCTGTATAGTTGAAGCACTACTGAGTCAATACATTCTTAATGGCACACCCGCTTTCTTTTGTATTTGCAGGAAGGAGTAGAGGTGAGAGTGGCAAGAATCTTCAACACGTTTGGCTCCCGAATGCACATGAATGATGGACGTGTCGTCAGTAACTTCATCCTTCAGGCTCTACAAGGAGAGCCTCTCACTGTATGCATTTTAAGCTTCTTACTTACAGTCTCCTGTCTCATTTTTTCCCCTTAAGACAAATGGCTGTCCACATTAGGCTTTGTATTTTCGGTGTTATCATTTTGAGCATGTACACACTGGGTTAACCTAAGTGAGATGGTGATTCATAAGGACTGCTGCTGTTGCACTGCATTTTAAAATTGCGTCAATGGCACAGGATGTGAACAATCCTTGTGCTCTTATTTAGTTGTACACAGTTTTAGCTGAAACATTTTAGTGTTTTGATTTAATATCTTGAATATGGTTTATAAAATAGCAACTGATGGAAAATAAGCATTTGCATTTATGGAGAAAGTTGCAGTAGAGATGAACAGGGAATGTAGAGAAAACGAGCAGGGGGATGACAGGAGCTGAGCTGGTGACTAAGCTGCTGAGGGCATTTTTACTTATTTGGTATGCGCCCCAACCGCTTGGCCTTCAAATTGCCAAGAAGTAGTAGTATGTTGTTCGGCACATGGTAACACATATTCATATTGATCGTGACATTTTGCAATGCCAGTATGTTTATCATGCAGAAGGAAAAATCTGTTTCCTGTTGTTCTTCTAGGTGTACGGTACCGGTTCCCAAACAAGAGCCTTTCAGTATGTAAGGTAAGATGACTGAATCTCTTTTGTTGGAGGAAATGTCAAACTCTTATCTGCCACTATTTAGGAAGCAATATAGCAATGCAGTTAAAATACAGTGAATAATGAAGTATGGTAAATAAATCAAATAACCCATCTAAAGTGCCATGTTATTACACTGTATGTGTGGTTTTATTCCTTTTTGTTATGTTAAATTAGTGGCTTCTATACACTAACACCACATAAAACTGTGATTTTTTAAAAAAAGATATTTTGAAGTGTTTAAAGTATATCAAAGGTGTGTTCATCGAAAGATTTTTTACATGGACTTTGTTCTAAGACAAATGAGTGTTACATTGATTTGGACTGAGAAATATGAGCATGATGCAGGTTCAAAGAGTATTTATCGGTTTGTGTGCAGGTGATAACGAAAATTTATTTCATCAGATAAAGGAGATCAGAGAACCACAGCTGTCCTATCTCATCAAAGCACTTACCTTCTGCCCCGTATGACTTTCCTGTTCTGTAAATAGTCTTTGGGTAAACTCTTTTTGAAGTGGAACTTTCAGAAAAGGATGTTTCACAAGTTCTCACCAGAGCTGAGGTCAGAGGGTGATGGTGGCCAAAAGAACACTTTTTTCTCTCATGCTCTTACATCTTCACCCCAAATAGAAGGTGATGCTTTTTTTCTTTACTCCTACTGATGTTTCAAAAACCTGCTTTGATGGAGTGCTATCTTTTTCTGACAACTGTGAGTATAAAACAGTCAGGCTCCTGGGGTCTACAATATACAGTTCCCTAAAAATGGATGTGGATATCGTCTAAAGCAAGACAGGGTCATTTTTTTCTAGATCACTATTACTTAACTAATCCTGGCCCAGTGTTGGAAACATTACTGTGAGGTTAGACAATTTCTAGATTTCTGTCACTTAGTTTTTCCCTCAATTTAAAACTAGAGCAATCAAATGAGCAGAAAGATTGTCCCAGGTCCCAGTAGTAGCCGATAAAGTGGTAAAAATGCATTGCAGCAAGCTCCTTATTCTGCTGCAACAGCTCCTTCTGTAAAGTCATTCATCTCATGAGAAACAGACCACAAGCATGTGTTCGAGTGTTTACAGTGGTTTCTTCCTGAAGGTCAAACTGTTCTATCTTCCTTTAATATGAAATTCAGATATCTGCAGTACAATGGAATCTGTGTTTGTATCCTTATGTATATATTATAATATCTCTGACTATAGTGTTGACGTTGTGCAAGCTGCTGAACATTGTGTCAGGGTAAATACCATAAATAAATAAGATGGTAATCACAGCTTATTCTACTGTGCGGAAGTTTTCTCTAAGTTATTTATAACTTAGTTGGAATGCTGATTTGTCAGTTTTTGACCCGACCTCCCAGCACCCATGATATTTTCTGCTCAGCTTACCCAAACCTGCCTGACCTGCAGATTATGGGTTGACCCTCACATCCGCAAGGTTGTATGTGGGAAGTTGCCATATATAACTTTACACTGAGATGACTGCTTCCAATTATTAAAGCAGTTTATGAGCTGTAAGTCAGTCTGCCACCACCACCCACACATCATATCCGTTCAGTCCACTGATGTGTCAGTATCTGCTGCAGCAACAAGCGTCGTTGTCATATGCTATAATTATCGCGATCACCCAGCCGCTCAGACTGTCACATAACATACAGTCAGACAGGTATGATGGGATGAAAAAATAAACACTGACCAAGCCTAATGATTACTGAGTATTCATTGGTCAGAACATGAACGTGTTGATGGCTGGTGTTATCCCATCACAAGAGCGTCTCTAGTTATTTAACCCTCTACTTCAAGCAGTTCCTGGGCATTTTCTGCTCCTGTCACAATTTCAATCAACATGTACAAAAGGTACAGAAACGGACTCCCACACACTGTCCAACTTGCAAACATAAACTTATTAAAGCAACGTTTCGGTACTAGACCTTCATCAGGCAAATAGTTTGGTGCAAAGTCAGAAACCATCTTAAATAGGGAGTGACCATGACCCTGTCACCAATGAACAAACTCCACATATCCCTGGGAGGTACCAAAAGGAGAAAAAAAAATTATTTACATAATATGTACAGACATGGGAATCAGCAGGAAAGAGAAAACATTAATATTGCCACAATAAATTTATGCAGCGTGGGTAAGCTGAGAAGAAAACCTACAAAAGCAATGTGGGCCCAGACTTACAATTGTTTTTTGAGAATTAACTTTGCCAACTTGTACAACGTTTTTCCAAGTGCTCACAGGCGTTATCAACACTGTAAAAAATGGTAACCGTACATACTGTAAATAAGTTACTATTTAAATTTTGAATGTGTTTCCACACGTCTCCTGTTTGCTCTGTGAAAACACAGTCCACATTTCAGCCAAGTAGTCCTTGAATTTTTGGTTGCAGAATTTTTAGTTTTTTACAGAATCAAACAGTTTACTTGTGGCAAAGTTTAAAATGAGACAAGTAAAATAAAGTGACGTTTTATGAAATGTCACAATTTTAAGTCTAGTTTTGGTTCAGTTTGCAGAATGAATGGCACAGATGAGTAGTTCAAACTTTAACATCTGACATTCTGTTTTATTATTTATTACTCGTTCTGTTTTTGCAGTCTGATTCTGATAAATGGCATCATTTTACTGATTTCTTTAAAGACAGCATGCCTTTCAACTCCACTGGTTGGCTTTGGGTTTTGGCGAGGTCAGAGTAAATGCTGTGTGTGAATCGTGAATGATCAGTTACATTGACCACTGAGGTATGATGGCAAGAAGAGCTCGTTCATATTTTATTAAGAATTATGACAGGTCTGTTTGGTGTTTATTTTATATGTTGCATGTTTACACCTGCCCCCATTTTCTCTCAGGCCTCTCCACCCATTAATGAAAAGTGAGTCAGTTATTATGACAGTACTATGCACTCACCAGCCACTTTATTAAGGAAGCTTTTTTACATTTGGTGGGGCCTCTCTTTACAGCCTAAATTCTTTGTGGCATGGTTTTCACAAGATGTTGGAAACACTGATATTAAATTCTGTTGACATTTCATGTTGACATGAATGCAACACATAATGGTCTGCGTTCTGAGATGATTTTCTGCTCACCACACTTGTAAAAAGCGGTTTTCTGAATCTCTCCGTCAGCTCCAACCAGTCTGACCTTTCTCATCAACAAAGTGGTTTCTGTCCACAGAACTGCCACTCACTGGATGTTTTATGTTTTCTGCACCATTTTCAGTAAACTCTAGAGACTGTTGTGAAAATCCCAGTTGGTCAGCAGTTTCAGAAACAGCCTGTCTATCACCAACAATCATGCCACTCTCAAAATCACCGAACCTGTGGCTGCATGATTTTATGCACTGCGGCCACGAGATTGACTGATTTTATTATTACATAAATAAGCAGGTGTTCCTGATAAAGTGCTCGGGGACTGTTTTGACCCTTTTGTATACCCATTTTTGAGTTTTTACCCAGGTTAGGGGCAAGGTGGAACCTCAGCATGTAGGGTTAAAGTTAGCCGTTGCAGTTTACAAACAGCACTGGGTCACAAAATTGTAGACACATATGGAGGTTATGGTGGTTTTTAGTAAAACTGTTTCAGAGAAGAGACTGTTTCTTCTTATTTTTAAGGCTTCACTTTTTACTGGTGTTGAGTTGTGTTGCATTGTACTGAGAGATGTTTCTAATATGTTGGTCTCCCCTAAATGATTCAAATGCAGAAACATGTCTCAGTATGTCATGTGTATATGTATGAATGCAAATTTGACATTTGGGAGAAAGAGCTAGCTGATGTGGGCTCGGTGCAGCGTTGGATATTAGATTTAATATCAAAACTACATCAACTCTTCAGTGACCTGTGAACCTGTGAATTGTGTGTATTTGTGAGAGACAAATAGGATGGATATTTAGTCTCTAGGTTGTTTGTACACACTGTACAGTATGTGCATAAGTAATTTAAGAATTTTGTAGTAGAAATGAAGACTTAAAAACACAGTTGTGGAAATGATGCCAATTGATTTTCTTTATTTTTAGCCATGCTAGATGCTACCTCTAGGGATGTTTTTATGTTTAGTGTGCCAATTAGCAAGTGTTAATCATGTTAAGATAGTGAGATTACTAAGACAAAGGTGATGAACATGGTAGACATTATACCTGCTACTGTAAGCCGAAATACATTAATGGACATAAGTGCAGACCCTCAAGGCTTGTATCAACAGCTGTACAGTCTTGTTCAGTTTGTCTGACTCTGTCCTATTGTTTAAAAAATGTAGTTTGTACATTCTGTCTATATTGCTTTCAAGCGTCATGTATTGTAAGTGCAGGCTGGGTAGAGTTGTTGTACGCATGACAAATAAAGAAAAGAAATCAATTGATTAAGCATTTTGTTCACAGTGGCATGTACTCTGGCCTTGGAAGTTTTTATTCCACTGTGTTATTGTGCTGAATGGGAAAGCAGTTTTGAAATGTGATTCGTCCTTCACACAAATCAAAATTACAGTTCCGTGTGATTTGTTTTCCAGTGATCTGGTGAACGGCCTCGTGTTATTGATGAACAGTAACATCAGCAGTCCAGTCAACCTGGTGAGTTCATCATCTCGCACGCTAGAATGGAAAATGAATTACGTTAGAGGTCGACAATTTACCGGTGAGTCATTTTTGGTGTAAAGGATATTTATGAAACCTGTTTGCAGGGGAACCCAGAAGAACACACTATATTGGAGTTTGCACGTCTCATCAAGAGTCTCGTTGGTAAGGCAATACTCTGTGTCAGTGCGAACTCATTACCCCTGCTATTTCCGTCCCCATTTAGTCGAGGTTGACTTGTTTGCCTGCTTATCTCAGATTTCAATGCACATTTAACCTGTGGTGGGCCTATTAATGAGACTGCTTTCACTGCATCTCATTGTTAACAGGCTTAGATGTGCATTGCAGAGCTACACTGAATCATGCATGTCAGATTTATGCATGTGCTCATGCTCTTTATATCTCTCCTTCATCTCTGTCTGTTGCTCCCATTTACCCCCCTTTTTACCTTTTTATGGTTAGTCGAGTCAACCAAAAGACATTTAAACATTAATATCATTGAATATACAGTATTTCCACTCATGATGGCAATGAGAGGTCATCCTGACAGCATCCAGCTGTGATCGAGAGGACTCATAAAAGGGTTCAACCTCCATCACTCCGTCATCGGTCTAAACGATACAGTGACCATTTTATTTGTCTTATTGTCTGTCACTTCTCTGTGATGAACAGTGGTTTTGTACTTAATCTATTTGATTTTTACAAAAAGAAAAAAACTTTATTTTTCAAAAAATATCTGCATTTAGCACTACACTAACAAAGACGGCAAAGGTGAAGTGAAATAAGGCTTTGCTGGATCACGAATACAAGTATGTGTTGTTGTACAAAAGATTTAAGAGCCAGTTTGCTCTGTGCAGTTTTCTTTATGAACAATATCTCCATTTGGATCAGAGAACATGTGAGAAAACACAAGAAACCCCAATCATATGTGTGATCTCTTTCTGGCACAGCTGCTGACCACACACACAAAGCTGCCACAAGGAAGTTAAAAGTTAATAATAACAATATATCCTTTTCTTTGTGCGCTTGTGTCTGTCCCTGAACACGCTCTCATACCCACACACACTTGAAAACACAAAAACAGTGAGCCGAAGCCAGATCCAGTTCCTTCCTGAGGCTCAGGATGACCCACAGAGGAGAAGACCTGACATCCGAAAAGCCAAGATGATGCTCGGCTGGGAGCCAGTGGTATGTGTGACGCATGGCAATCAGCTAAATGGTTCTGAAATGTTTGCATGCTGTCTTGCTTCTTAAATCTACTGGATGTTCAGTAGCTTAAATATTTAGTACTTTGAGGCTTTAAATGGGCGAATTTAGATTGTGAAACTTAACTTTTGCCCCTTCCTGGTGTAAACACTGTTGCCAATGAATGTTGTTGCTGCACTGAAGGTTCTCAGTGACTAAGATGTTACGCAGGTCTTATCTTACAAGGTCATGCTGATATTTTTATACAGCAGTCGATAAACAAAATCAATACTGAAATTATTATTGCAACATTCTCATGTTATCAGTATGTGTTTGGTTGACCTCAAAGTCACGTTTAAAACTCATGTCATATCGCCAGAAGATTGTTTTTACCAAACAAAATTACAGGAACTAGATCTTGTACCCTACACCGATCAGGCATACCATTATGATCACCTGCCTAGTATTGTGTTGGTCCCCATTATGTGGCCTAAAATGCTCTGAACCACTGGGGACAAGAGGACCTCTCAGGGTGTCCTTTGGGGTCTGGAACCAGGACTTTGGCACTGGATCTTTAGGGTACTCTGGCTTGTGCAGTGGGGCCTCTGTCAATCAAACTTGTTCCACTGCATCCTGTTGATGTTTGATCAGAATGGGGTGTAGGAAGTTTGGAGTCAAATCAACATGTTGGGCCATTGTCATGTTCCTCAACATGTTCCTGATTGTTTGATGTTTTTTTCCATGTGGTGGGGTGCATTTTCCTGCAGGGGTAGGCCAGTGACATTTGGGATTTACATTTGCATGAGGGAGTGTGTTTGTTGTGGAACAATGTTTATTTGGGTGTCTAAGTCTCATCAACACGGATGGCACAGTCCAAGGTTTTCCAGCAGAGCATCACATAGTACCAATATGATCAATGTTATTCACTTCACCTGTCAGTGATCATAATGTTGCGACTGATCGATGTAAATATGCATTTTTTATAGTGTTATTTGACAGTTTAGAATCAAATTTGGTTGGTAGAAGACCGTTGCTGACTGGGTCGTTTACAAAAAAACTTGTAAGTTTGAAAGATCTCATTTAGACTTGAGAATTCTGTCACAATATGACTATATGTAGAAATGATCAATGTTTAATTATTTCCCAGCTTGGTGTATGTCTGATAATTTTGTACATATATTTAATATTTGAGATATATTCATGTAAATTAGACAGACTCTCTTCTGAAGTATAGTGTATATTTAATGATGATTCTAGGTTAGATTTAAATAGGGCAATTGCAATTATTGAACAGCAGTAGAAACTCTGGAATCCACTATTACTTTAAGCCATTACTTTAAAATGTACAAATAATGAGTAGCTGCATATTTGGGTGCATCGTTCATGCGTTTCAAGAGCAACTTTCTTCGTCTTAGCCTTGGACTGGATGAGCTTACAGATGATATTTACAGGCAATATTTAAATATCAATCTCACCATTCTCTTCCATATTTATAAAAGCAGTAGTATGTTCATGTTCGATGTGTTCTAACCTGTGTCGACAGGTGCCCCTTGAGGAAGGCTTGAACAAAACTATCCAGTACTTCAGTAGAGAACTGGAGCACCAGGCCAACAACCAGTACATCCCCAAACCTAAAGCCGCCCGCATGAAGAAGGGAAGACCCAGACACAACTGATGCTGGGTTCTCCATCTGACCCTCGTTCGCAAAACAGAAAGATGAAAGACTCCTTAGAGAGCAACTGTTTGAAGTACACTTTTGTGTAGTGCGCTCTTGGAAATTGTGTCTTTTATTGAGAAGAAGAGACAACTTTCTCTCTCTTGAGACCCTCTTTAAAAAGATAATGTCGTCTTGTGCTGGAGCTGCAGTGGGAGTGAGGGCTTCCTTATCAGAGCTCTCGTGGATGGACAAGTCTGAATCAAAGAGGCAACGAATTTTGTGGCAAGAAATTTGAAACCCAGGCTACTTTTTTGTGAATTTGTGCTTTTGCTATTTAAAATCGCCGCCATGAGAATCCTGCGCAAAAACACCTACACACTGTGCATCTGTGCTTTTGTTTTTATTTTGTCGGTTTCATGGTCTTTTGTCTCCAGAGATGGGCTACCTGAGTTTGTTTTCCCACTGGATGTTTTGTCCTCTTACCAGTGGCGTGCCAGCACCCTGTTGGCTGTTCACGCAGCGCACCGCCGGACTGGACAAATCCTCTAGTCAAGACTGTTACATCATCATCGTGTGTTTTTCAGGAAATCATTGTGTTTTGTGAAAATCTCATTATCAAGATGTGCATTATCAATTTGAGGTGAAGATGCTATTTTAATAAAATATTTCCGGTATTTTGTGTATGACGTTGATGCTTAAGCCGCTTCTTCTTCAGTTGGTGTTTAGTGGAATTAAAAATGCAGGAGATTGAGGAAGGATGAAGCCGCATCTTTATTTACAACCAAAGACGAAGCCAGAATGATAGATTTTTACAGTTTTTGATACAGATCAGCTGCTTCGAAGCCTTAGATGTCAAGCTGGTTGACATCTAAGAGCAACAACACACAACTAGTATGTAAGAACGAAGAGAAAGAGTTGGAACGTGGCTAGACTTGTGGGTGTAACTAATCAAGACAAAAAGGAGAAGGCAATGGACAAACTCAGACAGAAGAAGCAGGGTGTGTGTATTTACACTTGCACTTCTTGTGCTGTGGAGACCAGAGAAAAAGGAAGTCCCTGGAGCAGAAATGATTAAATTTTTAGTATGAAGTCTTGGTTTGAGGTTAGAGTAAGGTTGGGGGGGTTAGGGTGAGGCTAAATGAATGTAACTCAATGTCATGTCCTCCAAAAATGATGGAAACCTAAGCGAACAGGTGTGTGTGACTGGAGTTAATAGTAGTCGTAGTTGACATTTGCTCCGTGTCTGTAAGCAGAAGGGTCACGCGGCCCTATGGGGGCGTTTTCATCATAGTGGTGCTGACGTCCTTGGTCACTGGAGCGTGCATGGTCCATCCAGTACGACAGGTCAGTCTCCAGCCTCTGGTGAGAAAAGAAATAAAAACAGCACAGACATGACATGCTGGGGAAACTCTGAACAAATCCCGAGCTAATAGGCACATGCAGCAGATAAGATGTCCACTGGCACTGTCAGCAGGCACAGCTGTGGCAATTAGACATGCATAAAAGACAAACACTGAAAAGGCCAATCCTTTGACAGCTTTGGCCTTTTAAGGAAGCAACGGCAAATGTAATGCACACAGGGTGTCATGCACGGGGGCTGTTGAAGGAATAATTCTGCAGTTGGCTGAAACACTTGTCAAAAATAGAGGCAGTGGGGAGTTATTTTGTGCTCTTCTCCCCTTATCCTGCTCTCGTTATCTGTCCCTTCGGCTCCTTACTGCCCCCAGGGAGATCTACACGACAGTCGCTGACCTGAAAGAAAGCTGAATCTGCTTCTGCCACTGGGTTTACATTTGTGTGTGAGGGAGGAAAATATTGTTGTCATATGTTCACTTCCACAACTGTATTTATTCATTCAGTCTGGTACATTTGGAGGGGAAGTGAGTCTTTTGAAGAGCATCTTTTTAGACACCAGACCAGACTGTTTACTCCACGCCTTGACTCTGATATATAGATCATTTGTTCTCTGCATGTGCTTTCTTTTTGTAATCAAGTTTACAGGTGTTCTTATGTGCATTTTGTAACTAAATAAGCAGCATCCTAAGGCATTATTTATCAAGCATTTAACACAAAACACTCACAATTCTGTTTAAGCAGGACTGTTTACTCCACTTTTTGTCCCATTATATCCTAAATATATAAAGATCTAGATTTTTTTTTTTTACTTGGTGCTTCTTTTTTTTGCATGTGCTTTCTTTTTCTAATCAGGTTTACAGGCCTTTTTTTTATGCATTTGTAACTAAAAAGGCAGCAGCTATGTAAAGTTTCGAGGGCAAAATTCATCCTCAGGCATTATTTTATCAAACCTTTAACACAAAAAACTCACAATTCTGTTTAATCAGGACTGTTTACTCCACCTTTTTGTCTTATTATATCTCAAATATATAAAGATCTATTTTTTTGCATATGCTTTGTTTTTTTTACAGGTCTTTTTCTATGCATTTGTAACTAAATTAGCAGCAGCCACTTAAAGTTTCGAGGGCAAAATTCATCCCAAGGCATTATTTATCAAGCTTTTAAAACACAAAAAACTCCATTCTGTTTAATCAGGACTGTGTGGGGTGCTTTGATCAAATTTAACTGATAGCGGCCTAGCAGCATATGCTGTACATCTGGTTTTGCTGTGATCTCAAATGTTCCTCTGGCTTCTTGATCAGTTTTGCCAGGATTTCTTGATCCTTTAAAGTAGGGATGGTGTAAGCTGTAGTGGGAAAGCAAAACTACTAGTGATAAGAAAGTTTCTGTATTTTGTGTGTGTTTTAACTTTTGAGAAGTAGCACAAGAAGTCATTTGTCAGCGTAAACGCCTGTGCTGTGTTCTGTGTATACAAAGGCCTGTCATGTTGGGCCTCTTGTCCGGTGGGTATTGATTTCTCCTTTTTGCTGAAATCAAAGTGTCTCCAGGAGCAGACGTAACTCACCTGCTCATCAAAGCCCATGTACATAAACTGCATGATCCACTGCTGCACGTCTGGTCTGCTGCGGTCCCAGATGTTCCTCTTGGTTCTGCTCAGCTTCGCCAGGAACTCTTGAGCCTTGGATGAAGGGACGGCAACAGAGGACTTTGATGGGGCAGTACCAGCTCCTGCCACTGGATGGAAGCACAATGAGGCAAAATAAAGAGAAGGTAGTTTCTTTAAAAAAAATACTAATGGACTTGATTTTCAGTCAGCAGCATGACAATACTGTTAGCTAAGGATGTTACCATCTCTTTTCCTTAAGATCTTGTGTAAGCTGCTGTCACTGGATGCATCTGTAAAGGAGAGACAGTGGAGGCAAAATGGGCTGCAGTGCAACAACATTCATCATGACAGGTAAGTTTGACTCTTGATAGATTGTAAAACACAACTAAATTAGGTGAAAATCATTCTACAACAGCTGCACACATTGTTAAAAGCTAATCTTTTAGACCAACTCTCCACTTGTTAACAATTTTTAATGCTACTTCTGTATAAATGGTTCATCAAATCTCTCACCTGCATCTAAAAGGCTTTTTATTTCCTGATTATGCTGCCGGCAAAGCAACAAATGTCCCGATTGGCTTCAGTAGTTTAATACACTGCACTTTAATTTTTGGAGTTTACCAAAACAATTTCACGGGTGAGTTTGTTCTCAGTTTTCATCACAGATGTAAATGTCAAAGTAGAGCATTACGTGTGGTTAAAGGAGAAGTTTCCAACTCACATTTCAGGGAAGCTGAATTCCCACCAATTTACATATAAATCTGCTGCAGTGACGTCCTTCCTTTGGCTCTGCTCTCACATTTGCAGCATTAGTGTGTGAGGAATGCTCATGTACAAAGTGCACTAATGGGATATCTTGCACATCACTGCTCCAAACCTGTCTAGTCAGATGACCTTTTATAGTTAAAAGTGTAAATAACTCAGAGCAATGTTCTCTCAGGAAATGCATTTTATGGCCTATGCATTTGGGCTAGGTTTACATTAGTCTTGGGGGGTTTATTCCATCTGCTTTTGTGTATGTGTGCTGAATGAAAAATTCAAACTGAGCCAGATGTTCCTTAGAATACAACCTACGTCAGAATACGCACAGAAACCCAATACGTCTCTTACAGTAAACTGCTTGAGAACAAAACGTTTTCACCGTGTGGTTAGAGATGGAAGGATACAGTTGGAGAAAATTGCTTGCATGTGTTCATCTCAAGCTTTCGACGCAGATTGAATGAGCTGCGAACAGCCAATTTCTGCAGAACCACTCTCCTTGCCCAACAACACGTCCAGTATGAGCCGTTCTTTCCACAAACATTGCATGTGGTGTTTATTAATATTCTCCCTCACCACCATCATTAGACTTGAGGGAGCCTTATAGTATACGTAGTAGGGAATTAATCAGCTTTTAATGCAGAAATTATCAGCCTGGAGGTCCACCACCAAGGGGGCTGTGACATTATTTCCGGGGTTTGCCAGATAGTTGTCGAGAAAAAGCGTATTAAAAATTAAATCATATATATTAAATTGGGGAAAGATCTACTTTGCCCATATCCGGCTGTGATCAAATTTGCCTTGTGTGTTGCATTTGAAAGCTATCACATGAGTAAGTAATGACATTATGAGAGACCTCAGCTGCACTTTGACAAATATCTTCATGCAAAACTTACACGTGTTATTCTATCTTCTAATCTTATTAACATGAACAGGCTGATGTTAGCATTTAGCTTCACGTATGTAGGCTGTATACGTTTAAACACCTATCTTCTAAGGACGTTATCTCTTCAGTATTTTGGAAAAAGTGAAAGAAAGAGCTGTTTAATTTGTACTCTGAGTGATTGCTGTTGGCAGTCATTAGTTGTTCAGTGTGTAAGGAGGACACAGAGAGGTTCTTTCACTTATTAAAAAAAACACTGGTCCCAAAGTAGAGCCCTGTGGCACACCACTTAAACTGAAAGTATTGTAGAAGTGATTAGCAAGACTAGATAAGAAAAAAAACATCAGTCTGTGAGGTATGTCTTTAAACATGATGTTGTATGATATTATGTTTAATTTTTAAAAAATTATTTTAAATCAAAAATGAAAAATAAAATCACATAGTCTATTCTTTTCCGAACAAGAAAACCAAATTCAAAAACATTTCAAATATCATTATCATTTCAAAAAATATATAAAAAAAGAAAAATAAAAAAATGTACTGTTTGATTGCTTTTTAACGCCTGAAACTTTTTAAAAAATTTCATGCCTTTCCCCTGATATGCTTTTTATGCTTATTTTTTAATTACATAAAAAAACACTAATTATTTGATGATACCCAGACTCTTCAGGTAGCTTTTTTCCAAAGATGCAGGAGGCCAAATTTGGGTATAATTTACTTTTTTCTCTTTAAATTAAAGGTGTTTATGAGGCATATCAGCTCACTGTTTAATTAAGGATAAATTATACTGTAACTGACAATAACTGAAGCAGGCGTGATGCTCATGGGGATGGATCTTTCATGTAAAGTAAGTTTTAATTTTGTGTATGTTGTATTTCCTTTAAAATTAGAGTGAAAAGGGTACAATGGCAACATTAAGGACTGGTGAAAGACTTTCAAATATATGTTAAATGACCTTTTAAGTCTGATAAGTCCACATTGTCTCTGTATGTGTCCCTTATCTGGTTTAGTTAAGCTCTGTGTGTGACAGGAAGAGAGAAGACAGTGACAGAAAATCATTTTATAGGAAACAAACTTTCTCTACCAGATATCTCTCACATTCTCACATGCAGTAATTCATCATTTGAACTATTAGTGCTGTTAGAAACTCCACAACCCCAAAAAGATAGAAATAAATGCAAGCTCAGATGGGACCAACTGTGGAGGAAAAGATCATAGAACCGAGGCAAAATTAAAGCAGAGAAGAAAATCCAAAATAAAATACAAGCTTGTGCTTACCGCTAAGAGCTAATAGTGTCAGTGATACAGTCAGCCCCATTAACCTCAAAAAGAGCTGCTGGGATGCCATCTTGTAGCCACTCAGAGTCTTTCCAAAGCTCCTTACAGGCAACAACTGTGCATAAACTGCTTCACATCCAGAGGGAAGAGTGGGCGGCAACCCAGACTTTCCAAGTGGAAACTGGCCCGTGGCGCTGGAATGTCTTTTACCTCCCTGCCTACAGAAACAAGGCTGCAACGGGGAGCTTTTCTGCACTTAAATGAATTTTCATGTGTGTCGCAGGTACTTTTCCAGCAGGGAGAATGGAGAACGGAGGGGGGGGGAAAGCTGAGCTCCAGTTTACCCAAATGCAGTTTGTCATACGGGTTTATTTTGTTGAAATTTTTTTTTAAAAACATGGCACTTTGCAACATCTGATGGGGGCAGCTGTAGTAAACATGTGTTTTCACTTTTTTAAGTTGATTTTCTGAAACTGAAAAGTCAGACTCTTACTGGATTTTGATGCATGCTGCAGGAACGTGCTTCACTAAAGTATCTGAGGAGAAATCTGGGCAGCAGCTGAGGCTAACTGAAATTAATTTCAACATTAAGTAAGTGACCAACAGTTAAATATCGAATATCTTATTTAAAACATCAGTAGTTTTCCAAGGGCCTGCATGGAGGACAGGGAGAGCTGTGAGGACAGAGTGTCACAAATGTAAAAGTGCCTGCCTCAGGTGCTGCAAAATAAGTTAAATACAGCATTAATCTGAAATATTTCAATCTAATCACATAAACACCGATCAGCCATAACATTACGACCACTGACAGGTGAAGTGAATAACATGGATCATATTGGTACTTTGTGCTGTTCTGCTGGAAAACCTTGGATTTTAACATCTGTGTTGATGAGACTTAGACACCCAAATAAACATTGTCCCACAACAAACACACTCCCTCATGTAAATGGAAATCCCAAATGTCACTGGCCTACCCCCGCAGGAAAAGACACCCCACCACATGGAAAAAAACATCAAACAATCAGGAACATGTTGAAGAACATGACAATGGCCCAACATGTTGATCTGACCTCCAAACTTCCTACACCCCATTGTGATCAAGCATCAACAGGATGCAGTGGAACAAGTTGGATTGACAGAGGCCCCACTGCACAAGCCAGAGTACCCAAAAGATCCACTTCCAAGGTCCTGGTTCCAGACCCCATAGGACACCCGGAGAGGTCCTCTTGTTCATGCTCAATGGTTCAGAGCATTTTTGAGCACATAAGAGGGACCAACACAATGTTATTCAGGTGGTCATAGTGTTATGCCTGATCGGTGTGTACCAAATGCGCATTATTATTCAAAATAGAGTATTTTTGTATATTTTCAAACAAATCTGAAGAGGATCTTGTGTCATTAATGAAAAACCTTTAGCGTACTGTTTGTCCACTTTCCCCTGGTGCTACAATTAAACTTAATGAACATTTTTCATCTTTATTTCAGCTTAACTCCATTCACAGAAAGTTGTAAGTTACCAAGTTGCAAAGATGGCGCATTTTCAGTTGAATGGAAATTGCTCAGCCAGCTCATAAGCCAAAAAAACTTATCTGGCTTCTGGGTTTGTTTTCTTGATGTGCGGCCAACTGCACATGCATGATAGTGTTTCCCCAGCTGGCTCTGCCTCAGTGCAGAGATAGATTTTATATGAGATGATGTCCCACAAAAAAAGGCTTTCCTAGATGCTAAAGTGTCATTAATACTTGTTTGCGGTTGTGGGGATCCATTGGGTCCTGTGAGTGGCAATGGAGACTTTCTGAGGATTGGTCTTGTTCCTTCACGTCATGTGGATGCTTGATCAGACTTGGATCTGAGGTGTTTGGAGTTCTAATTGACACCTTGAGCTCTTTGTTGTGTTCCTCAAGTTGTTTCTGTGTGGTGGGTTCAATAGGATGCGCAGGAGAACATTGCATTTTAACGAGATGGCCGATGCCATTCACTTAACCAATCGTTCACTGCCATGGCGAATTGGAATATATTGGAAGTAAATATTGAGCTGAAGGAATGAATTACCAGCATATTATGCAACTTTCTTAATAAATCTATGCACAATATTGATGTAAAGTCTACTTACATCAGCTAACAGTAGCCAGCATTCACCACTACAAGCTGCTGGTTGTACCGAGTGTATTAAATTAAGACACACTGCAATTAATTTCTTATGAATAAACTTTGCATTCGTAAGAGGAAGACTGTTCTGTATTAAATGTTTCATAGTCTCACTTAACTAACTGCTGACTGGTGTCACTGTGTTTGTCACCACCTCCGGGATAAATGCTGAATTTCCTGTTTATAGAGGTTTCATTCAGAAATTCTCGTTTGGCTTGGCTTGAACTTGGCCATGTGTGTGTCAGAGAGACACAGTGTTTGGTTTGGAACTACATACAGTCTCGCCGTCTCTCACAGCCAGAGCTGGAATGCAGTAAACCAGGAGGTGGCCGACGGTTGCGCTACTTTCAAGATGGAGTTTGTTAAGATGGCGGATGGAGTGAGTAAACAAAAGGCAGAAAAAAGGAACGCTGATGATGAAGAGAAGAGAGGATGGAAATGCTTAGAAAGCCTTTTTTTAAGTTCATCTGCCTGTGCCAGAAGGGACTACATCCTCTGTCCAAAGCTGGCGTTTTGGCAGCTAAGGGCTTTTTCACATACTGACGGAATTCAGCTGCACACTCACTCTGAGCACAGAATTAAAAAAAAATAAAAGCTCATTCTGAAGTCAATTCAACTGAGCAGTCTGAGTCATGGCTGGCTGCTGTGAAGTTCAGTGAAAGATACAAGCCTCCGCTCTCAGTAGACATGTCTATAGATCTGACTTCCTCATCGATGACTGTGCTCACTGTCCTCAGGCACATATATTAAAATGAGGCTGAAAAAAACCCCACAAAACAGATATTTAGATTTTTTATATTAGCCTACGGATCTTCTGAGCTTCAATAATATTTTCCTTCAGGTGGCATTTGTAAATCTGGAGCAGATCAGAGCAAGAATGGTGGATGAAAAAGGAAGGAAATAAAAGACATGAAGTGCAGACGGAATGTTTCCTGACAGGATGAAGAAATTCATAGCAACCAAACCTTCCCCTGACATCTGGTTTGATCTTGCCGGTCCAAATGTACCAATCACTGAGCTGGAACAAACAAGCAAAGCGTTGTGATATGTGAGCACAATGACTCCGATTCAGGTACAAAAGCTTCCTTTGCGTTTGCCCACAAAACCATGAAATGAGCATCTCTGCATTGGAGCAGTCCTCCAGCAAATGGTAAAGCAGAAGGGCAAATCTCTCCTTACATGCCGATGAGTTTGTTGGGCGTCGCGGGAATTTGAAACGGGAACATCATAAGATCAGAAAAATACATTAAATTTTGCCCTTAAACACAATCTCCCCTTGCTGTTCCTTCACTTGTGTTGATGTGCCTTTGCTTCAGTCTTTGCCACCTTTGCTCACACTTGACTTGACAGTGTGTGTTGTCACCCGAGGCAGACACATGCCAGAAACTGTTCACTCCAAAGGCACATCCCAATGTCAGATTCAGACTAGATTAAGGCTTTTTTTTAACCTGAAAAGATGTGCAGATTGAAACTGTTTTGATGTTTTGCGTTTTATTAGGGGTTTAAGAGTCATTTCGCTCGCTTTCAGAGCTTGAAAAATATACTTAACGTTATTTTTAAAGAATGATGCTTCAGTTTGACATCCTTGAGACCCTCCATTGTAGAACTAATTAGCTATTTCACTTAAGTAAAGGTACTAAAATCAATGGCAGTGCTTCATTGCAAGAAAAAACGACAACATAATTGACAAAATAAATTTAAAGTACCAAAAGTAAAAGTGCTCATTATGCATTACAATGTCCCCTGTGACTGGTCTTTCCTTTGTAGTTGGCCAAGATGATGTTAGTTCTAACTGCTTTAGATACAGCTGGATGGTTCAGTCCAGTGGTGCCTGGGGACTATAGGTGTCTCCCAAGGGCCACCAGTTACATCCTGTCAGAAGATAATGGGAGGAGAAAGAAGAAAAAACAAAGCTCTGCTTCAGTAATCTGTATTGATTTTCCTAGATTTACTTCTCTTTTTGAAATATTAGACCTCCTCGAGCCTCAAACTGTTCTTTAAGTGAAACCATCTGGCAGGTTTAGAGGGGGAAAGTGTCTCTTTGGTGTATCATCTAACACAGACATCTGAAGCATACAGTAGGAAACTATTTTTCCATCAGAAGTCACAAGAATGGTTGGAAAACACTGGTTGAATCTTTAGCAACACATTGTATTTAATGTGAACTGTTTATTTGCAAAGCAGATATAAACTATTTTCCGTGTATTAGAGTTTAGATGTACAGCAGCATGAAATAGATGGAATTAGTTATTTTCCACTGCTGGAGACTATAAAAAAAACTGCTGTAAAACATAGATAACTATTTGGATACATTTTTACTAGAGGTTGTTTGTTCTTAAGAGGTCTAAACAGCAAGTTAGTGACTGACAAAGGAAAATAACATATCATTGCACATGTAAAACAAGACTTAATGGTCATTCCGATGTTTAGGTACCTTCATCAAATGTTATCGCTCATTTTGTGGCAAAGGAAATGCTACAATTTCAATACGTTTCTCTATAGTGAGTTTTAATAAGGTCAGAGGAACCGAAAGAGAAGTATTTAACTGATAAAAGCAGAGTTACTGTTGTTTTAATGTATGCAAAAGGCAATGGTTAAAAGGCACAAGGGTTAAAATACCTATAAACTGCGATTAATCATCTGCATCACATGTGAGTTATTCCACCTCAGTTCACCAAATATTAAAAAAAGTTTATATTTGTGAGATTTTTTTTTATGCATGTTGGGAAGCAAAATGTGTAAAATCTGGGGTCGTAGGTAGAATTAGTTTCTGAGCTCCTATTGTTGCCAATCACAGGGGAAAAAAGAAAATCAGCCTCTAAGGGTGTTTCTTTATAGTTTGCGGAATATTGGACAGAAACATTGACATTTTAATTAATTTTCAAATTTGCACCATCATATAAATGGTTTGTATTATCCTATGAAAGCATGGTTGTACCATTGAAGACCATATGTGCATATCAGTGAGAATGCAAAATCTCATGGCTCCAGCTGCATTATTTCTCAAGTTATGGCACTTCAAACATTGAGCCACAGATGGCTGCGAAAAAAACGCTGACCCCATTTTCTTTACAAATTTTTAGCCCAAAAGCAAATGTCACCAACAACCCCAGATTTTACACATGGTCAGTTCAATCAATATCCACCACTTTTTAAAAAAAAAATCAGTCAAAATAAAGATGGACAGGACATTTGGTGAACTGAGGCAGAATGAGAAAACCTTGGACTAAGACTGGATTTTAAGGCTCCTAAATCTCTCTTATGCACCCGATGTCCCATTTGCCTCACTCCTCAGGTTGGAGGTCGGACTCGGGGCTATCGTATCCCAGCTCGCTGCCAATGGGGAAGTGAGCCCAAAAGGTGCGAGCGAGGTCCTGCATCCCATTATCAGCTGCCTGGGCGCGCAGCTCCTCCAACCATCCAAAAAAGTCCGAGGACCACAGACCCCAGTAGGGTAAGCTTCGTTTCTGCCTCTCCTCCCTCCCACGAGCCGCCTCGCTCTGCTCTGCTCCGGTCGATATGGAGACGGAAGGAAGTGCAAACATATTTAACACCTTGTCTGTCATTTCAGAAATTCTAATAATGTGTAATGTCATACGTGAGCTGCTGACATACCTGTAGGAGGAAGAAAGCCCAGCAATAAAGAACAGAGCAGCGCCGACACACACAAAGCATGCATGCTTCCTGGAGCTGAAAGACAAGAACAAGAAGGTTTGACACTGAAAAAGAAATTCAGCATCCCTTGCAGGAGATGTGAATTCTTGGGCATATAGAATATCATAGTAACAGCGTCATCTCAAGAAAACAGTGCAGCTACAATGTCATGTTTCCAGGAGAACAGTGTGCTATTTAAAGACATACAGGCGCTAATATAATATGACTTTGCCTGTATGGATCATCGTCTGTCTCGTCTTACCTGATGAGCAGCAGAAGATGCTGGTGATGCTCTTCTTTGTCTTTAATCCTTCAGACTGACCTCAGGATGATGTCTGCATCTCGGCTCGAGGGCGAGGAGAAGGCAGACATGTTTGTTTTTCACATTTTGCCACTTTTTTTACACCTGCCTGTCTCCAAAGCACTCCAGAGAGCTTCCTTCATATCCATCATGTTTATTTGCTTTACACAGAGGAATATAATAACAGCAGGGCTTCCAGTGTGAAATGTGTCAAAAAAAGAGCCTTTGCATTATACCGATAGCTCTAATGGATAAAATACAACAAGATGTCACATTTGGATCCAGCTGTTTTCTCTCCATAAAGAATTATTCCCCCCGTAATATTTCTATATAACAGCATTATCTCAACCATCAGGAGCCGTGTGTGAAATTTTGCAGGGATTTTTTTCCCAATCGGGAAAAGAGCGAGAAAATCAGAAGGAACAGTGAATGAAATCAGATGAAAAGAAGCATGTACCAGACAGTTTTCACACCTGGTATCCAGACAGACTGGACCAACACTGAGCTGCAGGGCGTGAAGTTGGCTGTCAGGTTGGTTTTTTTTCCCTTCTTAAATTGTGCCCATCCATTTATCTCCTCTGGGGACACCGGTAGGGGAGGAAGGGTTACGACTGAATCCATGCAGCGTGTCTGAGCTGTGTTGGTCAGAGAAGGGCCAGTGATTTCACGGCAAACTTCACAAACTTCAAGCTGAGTTAATATTTTAAGGCTCAGCAGGCGTTACTGTCTTATTGTCTGCAAATCCCACAGCAAGAGCAAAACAAAACTTTCTGCAGTGTCAGGTTTAAACCCCTTTGTTCCAGCTGAAGAATCTTCCGAAACATCTCACATATATGTAGTTTTATTTTCAAATGGACTCAGCAAATCCCTAAAGACGCTCAAGCAAAAGTAAACATTAGATTTTTCAGCCATAGAATAATATAGATATTGAATAAAATATATCAATATAGAGGACTGGAGTGTCCTTGCCAAGGAAGAAGGCAATAACAATGACAATGAATGCTAATTTCAGAGATTCAGGCTGTAGCAGTTTTAAAAATGTGTGCTTGTGAGTAACTTCAGACTGCAGCAGTTTATTGAGGATCCACTGACCCTGGTGCACAACGACTCATGATCAAGCCACAACAAAAAATTTCAGCGCAGAGATAATCAATAAAGGTGTAGTTCAAGGTATGGCAAGAAAGAGCACAAGGTAGCTGAAACAATCTAGTTTTTATCCTTGAGAATAAAATATTTTATCCTAAACAAAAACTAATTTAATCTTTACCTTTTTTAATGATCTACAGACTATGAGGTCTAAGTAACAGAGAAATGTGTGAAATAAATAGTGGGGTCATCTGCATAGAAATTAACATTTCCATCAGGTATAGTGGCGAATTTGTCAGTTATTACAGTAGCAGGACTCATTCTCTGAGCCACTTTGTTTCCCATTTCCAGGTCTGTATTTGAACACCAGAGTTTTGTTCTTCACTTCACACAGTAGAGACGTCTAACAGGCTGTGTTAAATATAGATATTCACTGTATTGAATTAGAATCACTGACTTTCCTTCAGAAAAGTCCGTAGGCTATTTGACATTAATTTTAAAGTACTGAATTAGCAAAAGTGGATTTAGTTTTTTCATTTTAAAAATCCTCAATTTTGTTAAAAAATGTTTTCTTGTGGTGGCTTTTCATTTTTTTTTAAAAGAGTCATGTGCATATTTGGTGGTAAACCAACTTTATCAAATACGATGGAGACATTTGCCTGATAGGCAGCAACTCCTCACAATTTCTACCCTTTTTTCTCCTGTAGATGACCAAAGTTTTGTTTCTTTCATTCTCTTCACGGCTTTTTGTGGCGGTTGGCAAACAACTGGTTTTGTCTCCGGCTTCTTCTACTCTGTTATTATAGCCATGCCTGAGAACACAGCCTAGTTTATTTATGTAAACAAGCCTAATTTGTATTTTCTTTTCATTGATTTTTTGGGACATTTCAAAGCTTGCTTCAGATTTGCTTGACACTTACACCAACACACAGCTAGTATGACCATGAATTAACCTAATTTTGTGTAACAGAGACATATTTGGCTTTTATGATAACAATAATCATTTTTTGATTTCCTTATCCCTTGTGTGTCCTGAAAAGTGGAAACTGCTGGTCCAGAGCTTAGAGGAATATAGCCGCAACTGTAGTGGATTTATTGATAAGGCGATGAAACATTTATTGTGACAGTCGACCAAGTATTTTGTTCTCAGCAAAAATGCCAAACTTTTGATGCTTACAGGCTCCAACATGTGATAATTTGTTGTTTTTTGTGAATACTTTTGGGCCTCCAAGTGTTGGTTGGACAAAAGAAGATATAGCAAGACTCCACTTTGTGCTGTGGATTATTGGACATTTTTCTCCATTTTCTGATGTTTTATAGACTTGAAGATAGATAATAATCTGCAGACTGATCAATAATGAAAATAATAAGTTGCATCAACACAGAGAAATAATGTTCAACTACACACTTTTTGTCAGGATATATTCACTGATGCTTTTGGCATTTTGACGGGGGTTTGATTGCTGGAAGAAAAAGATGGCACATCTCCAGCCTCATCTTTGAAGAAAGAAGCAACCTGGATTTGGGAAAAGATGTTATCTAAGAATATAAAGGAGAGGACGAGTTGAAAGCTTTTCCATCAGCATAGGATCTGGACAGAAGTACGTGAATGTGTGTTGCGTTTGAGCTTTTAACACATCCTGTAGGATGAGAGAGACCAGTAATGGGGACTGAAAACAGCAGAAATGCGTCTCAGGATAAGAAATGTAAAGCAGGAGATAGTAAAACCATTATTCTGTCAATATGTCACTGCTTGGCAGCAACTCGGTGTGCTGTGAACGTTGCTGTGTTTATGCTGCCATTAAACATCCATTAATGTAATCTGTCAGTCATTTGTGTGTCTAATGTGCTTTAGTATTGTGTAATCCTGTAATTTGTTTTTTATTGATCACATGACTTTCGCAGCAAAAGGCAATTTCAAGGCTGTTAGTGCCACTCTTGTTCTCATTCATTTCCCAGCATTATTTAAGTGGCGTTCAGCCTCCCCTACAGCAGAAAAGATGCTCTGAAGGAAGAGATGAGGGGAATTAAAGGGGCAGATTAATCACTAAAGAAATGACAAAAATGACAAAAGGGAAGTGGACGTTGTATTTACAGATACACATTTCTGTTACGGTGAATGTCAGCAGTCTTGACAGGCTTAAATACAAAAACAAAGTAGTGTTTGTCTTTTTCTTGGCTAAATACAGTGTTGTAGCACCAAAGCTGCCAGTTTTTGACGTATTGAACAGATTTCCAATATCTTTGCAGCGTGAAAGCACAATGCAGCGTACCATTACCCCTGTCTGCCCTCTTTTCACAGGCTTTCTGTCAAGTTTTGATCATTCGAGGATCCCGAAGTTTGCAAAGAAATTATGTACTATATGAACATTTGCTCTGAAAACTACAAGTGACTGCTTTTTGTCATCTTCCTGTTCTTCCTCCGCTGTGAAATGACTTCTGTCTTCTGGAGACTGAGGCACATTGGTGTATTTTTAGATAGAGTTTTGACAGTTTTTTTTGTCTGTCTTTGTTAAGCACATTATTATTGCTGGGTTTATATAGGTAATATCTGTGTTTACCATTTCCCTTAGAAGCTTTACATTATGTATTGTAGGAACGAAGGATTATTTCTCCATATTAGACAATGTGCTTACCCTTATAATTGACCAGTAAATATTCACAGTGGAAAAAGTAAATTAACCCTTGGTTCTAATAACCTTCTTTTCCAGCAATACCCTCAAAATGGTAAGTGCAGATCAGATAATTCTTGACTATTTTGGTGTGAAGACTCCCTTGACGTCATTCTTTGGTATCTCTAGCCTGTCCAAAAGGTATTTTGGGATTTTCTTTGCTTGAAGTAAAACTGTAGTGGATTTATTTCAATATTTAATGTCATCGTCCGACTGCAGCTTCAACTGAGCTTCAGCTGGCAGACTGCCCCAAATCATGGTGCTCTCTCCACCACCCTCACCTTTGCGATAAGGCTTCTCTGTCAGTACTCAGTGCTCTTTTACATCATTCATAGTGCTTATTCAGAAGCTATCCAATCTCATTTCACAAAAATCTTACCCTGCTGTGATGTGGACGTAAACTACAGGTGTTTGCAGTTATATGATATGTTTTGATTCTTAAACCACAGCTGGTGTAGTCGTGTCCCACATTAGCACAGCAAAGAAAGCCCTCCTCTGTTCACTTGTCTTTTGCTCACTCTCAGTGGGTGGTGTTGGATGAATCCTTTTCTCCAGCCTCTAACATCTGTGCTTTGAAAAGTGTTTTTCTGGGCAGTTTCCCAGCATTCTCCACCAACAGTCTCTTTGGTTTCATTGAACTACACAACACTCACAAGACCAGACTTTCACTCATCTACATCCAAACATTACCGGCTTTTGCTGCTCCGTCGTACCTCTTTGTGGTTTCTTTATTTGTTGGCATCCTTTGGAAAAAAAATAAAGGATTCAACTTGTAGGCATTTGGTACGTTGGTAAGCTAAATTGTGCAGTTTGAGTGGTACAATATATAAAATGTATTTAATTTGGTTGTTTGGCTGCAAAGTGATTTTCTTGTCCTCTTGAATCTGGCAGGGAAATTATGAAACTTTAAAGATCAACCCCGTGACTTCCTGAGGACACCTGCGTGGTTTCGTTTAGGTAAGTTGGATTGCTTTACTGGTTGGCTTAAAGATGAGGAGGTTTCACATGTGGAGGGTTGTTTTCTTTTTGTTAATGTTCATATTTTTGGATTGTTTTCTTTGGAAAGAACCAGGTGCAATTTGCAAATGCCTTGATGGAGTATGGCACGCAGAGATAAACAGGCCTTTGTCTTGTACTGTGCACAGAGCCGACCCTACCCCATGTAGCACCCTAGGCAAGCTTTTATATGGTGTCATCCTCCGTCTGCGATTTACATATGTTTACAAAAGAAATTGAACAGCATTGTTTTGTAGTAATATTAATTGGGCATTGCTTTACATTTGAATCAATGTGAGCTTTTCCATTTTTAGGAGTTAATAGTAACAACTAGTTTTAATATAATTATATTGAGGGTGAAATTTTCTTCCCAATTTTGTGGCACCCCCTAGAGGCCATGGCACCCTTGCCATCTACCTATATGGGCGAGCCGGCTCTGACTGTGCAGGTATAAAGTGCAAGGCAGCATCACTAACTCTTTATGTAGATTATTTTTCTGTCTAAAGGACAGGAATGCTGAAACAAAACAGTTAAAGACGCTCCTTCGTCATTGATCGAACCCTTTAAAACTCATGTCTGTTATCTATAGGTTAAATATGTAATGTATTACTAAGTTTTTACTCTGAAACTAAAACCGTCATGCCTTAAAATGGCATAGATGTAGCTCAAAAGTGTTGTTTCCTTTAGAATGTGCAGCTCAACACACCAGCTCACCTACTACTCTGCTCGAACACAGTAAAACTACTCTTGAAATTGTTGGAGGAATTCTGCCATATATGTCGGAGCCAGAAACCAGGTCTGAAGAACATTATACATATGGAAAGTCCCACCCTGCAAGAAGATATGATTGGCTGTCTGAATCTGAGTTTTTGAGACGGTGGAAGGTGGAAATGCTCAGCTGTAGTGCTAAATGTTGTTTTCATTCGTGATTCTAGCCCTCCCCCCTTTTAAAAACACGCCATATGGACATGTTTACAAGGCAGAAAAGCTTGATTTTCACTGGAGGGGGTCTTTAACTGTGGTTGCAATGATGCTGCAATTTGGGGACAGAATTGATGCACATCTGCTTTGTTTTTTTTGTACTGTCTCGTACTGTCCACCTGACATTTTGCACATATGCTAGTGTATTTATCTGTATATATTTTATTCTATTCTACTTCTTCTTTTGTATTCTTAATGTTATTTTATTTCTTGCTATCTTAACTGTTTGCACCAACAGACCAAGACAAATTCCTTGTAATGTAAAAATTACTTGGCAATAAACATGATTCTGATCCTGATTTGTCAGAAAGTGACACTGTATATATTGTGATTTACTAACACAAGGTGCATTTAAATTCCTTATTACGCAAGAACTGTCAGCTAGGAACCCCTCCTTTCCTCTCCACTTTTCTTTTGGCTTGCTTTTAATTCATTTTTCTTTTAAGATAAGCAAAATAAATCAAATTTAGATAACATGGGCTGTAAGTTCATCTTTGAGTTGCTTGGCTTTTTACTTTTATTGAAATTGAATTTTTTAAAAGGCTGATTGACTCACAGTTTCCAAAAAGTTGATGTCATTTAAAGCTTCCAATTTGATTCAGTTATTTTTGCTGAAGACATCTGGCAAGCTGATTTGCCAGATTCTTCTCTTTTTCCCCCTATTGGGCTTAAATAAACAAGCAAAAAATACATAGTTATAATCTCACATTCCTCTTGTCTATTTAGAAAACTCTGGTTTGTTTTTTAATTATTTTTTGTTAATATCTGTTCCAGGTTCAAATATGAAAAATAAAATGAATAGCTGTCGGGTGCTGCTGCAGGAAGCTCAACACTGCCATCATGTGGATATATGCAGGTATTGCAGCCCTTATTTCAGTGATCACTTTGCCAGCTGTAAAATATTCTCTCCTCTGTGGTCAGAACCATTTCTAATCACCTTATCGACATTGTTTCAGATGGACAGCCCTTTGTAGATGGAAGAGAGTCCTTTAACTGCTCCATCCAAAAGATGAGGTAACACTGTGATGCACATGTAAAACATAATCCTCAGTACCCCATGAAAGGTGCGTTGAAGTGTTTCAGTTGCTGCTCGCATGTATGAAATCCCAACTGGTAGCTTGATGCCATCAAAGCTGAGGCAGATGGTGGTTTAATTGTGACTGACGCAGACCGACAACACTCCTCTCAAGTGACCTCAATCATCAGCCAGACTCTGGTTACACCAGCTGACAGATACAGTACATTGGGGAGAAGTGTTTGCCAGACAGGGTTCGATTGCCCTGAGGGGACTTTTGATGGGTGACTCAGCTTGCAGAGAGGTACAACAAACTCTCAGATCATTCACTTCACAAAAAATGTAAAAGCACAGGGAATGCACTGAATTATTCACAACAAAGTTTAGACTGTCGGTAGCTGAATCCCACAGGATGCCACCTGTTAACTCTGAAATGCATGAATGTGTAAGCAGTATTTTAATGCTTTTGTTGGATCAGGCCATGTTAAGTCTGCTGCATTACAAATGTTTGGCATACATTAATCTAGGAATACATTATAAATCTAGTCGGTAGGACTAGATTCATAAAAAATGTCAGTCCGTATCTAACTGCTAAACCGCTTGATATACAGTAGAAATATAAATTACAAGTGCTTAATTTCAACTCTACAATACTGATCTATAGGTGCTGATTTTACTTCCTCCCACTGAGATATCAAAAGTTAGCGCTTTAAGCTTTAAACTGTACAAAGACCAGCATATCGCCACTTCTAATCAACAACCACAGCAACTTAAGAAATTAACACAATAAGCCAACAAATTATTTTCCAGATTGTTTAAATGGGACAGTGATGACCTGTGTCTAATATTAGTTACCTTGGCAACATGCCTGATGAAGTAAAAACAAACAAATCACTTTTGATCGGTCACTGTTGAGCCAATAAGGTCACGGCCTCGCCTGGCGATGAAAGAGGACCTTCTAGGAAAACTGAGTGGCAACTGAGGGAGAGCTGTTGGACACCATTTTCAGAGAAATCAAAAGTAAAAAAAAAAAAAAAAAGGCTCTACATTGCATAAGTTCCCAGTGGGTGCTCATTATTTTCTGATTAAACAGAAACAGTGCCTACTGAAATAACCTGCTGGTAAATTAAGCCTGTTTTGATTCCTACTGTTGTGGTTATGCAATAATTTAGAACCTACTTCACACTGGTTATGTACAAACTATGGCACAGTTGAGTTTTCAGGTTTGTTAGGGAAAAAAATTCCCGTTACAACCAAACTAATTTCACTTTCATTTGCATAGAAAACATCCCCTTTTGACCCCTTTCTTTTTTGCACAGCTGGTGGCTGTTGTGTCTCCAGGAATCTGCATATGACAGGCTTAACAAAAGTGTCATGAATTGTCACTTCTTATATGTGTTTGTTAGAAAATAAAAATAAAAAGCAGCATACAAATTTTCAAGATGACATTTTTTTATGCCGTGGAATGTTACAGAAGTTTTTTAATAAGCTTTAGTAAGCCCTTGTATAGTGCTTTTATATGCCAGAAGACACACAAGTAATGAAATAAACAGTCAAGGGCATAACAACAGCACTACACCAATAGAAGCCTCAAAACACAGACTGAGACAAGCAGTGTTTCATACATAACAATGCTGAGAAACTGATCTTTCAGCTTGTCGGGGGAGGCTTTCTGTATCATTATTGTTCTTCCGAATCGTTTTCCAGTTGGAATATGTGTGGCTAAGTTACTTCAATATTACACCATGCCATTGCGTGGAGTAGTTTTACAGTGTTTGAGCAGAGTGCCGGTGAGCTGCTGCACTTGAGCTGCAGGGAACAGGCTAACTTTACTCATATTTGCATGAAGTTGAAAAGGTGAAGTTGAATTTTTTTTCTTTCTTGTTTTTTGCACAGCTGGTTGCTGATGTGTCACCAGAAATCTGCACATGACAGGCTTAACAAAAGTGTCGTGAGTTGTCGCTTCTCGTACTCTTTTGTTAGAAAAATAACAACAAACAGCCTCAAAAGCACTGTATAAATGGTGAAGATGCAATTTTCCATGCAAGTTTTTTTTTTAACCTTGTTAACAGTCTTGTGTGGTGTGTTTATAATGTAGAAGACGCATATGGAGTGAAATAACCAATGACGGTCTCATCCAGGGTTTCAGAATCAGTTTTCAGTTTAAATATGTACGGCTGAATTACTCCAATATTACAACTTGCCATCGAGTAGAGCAGTTTTACAGTGTTCAAGCACAGTGTAGGTGAGCTGGTGTGCTTGAGCTGCAGCAGAAGCAGAAGGATGAGTGGACAAAGAGGCTGGGATAGGGGTTTAATCAGGACTAGAAAGAAAAAGCCTCTCAATTTGCCAGTTAACAAGAAGTGGAAAAGGTGACTATAACATGACTACGTGTGATCACTATACGATGCTTTTTACACCTTCTTTGTTGACACTGAAACGCTGTAAAACTGATAATGATCCCTGCACTTTGGTCTTCTCAGCCACTACAGTTGAACTTTAATCTCCAAGTTAATAAAGGGGACGGGCCGATGGCACCAATTCATCGCTGATTTTCTGTGCTGCCAAACAATTGTAGTGTCTTTCTGTTGCTCCCATCACATTGTTGTTAGGATTTCCCTCTCTGGAGCTCAAATCTGCAGTAATCGGTTATGCATGAAAGTTTATTTGGCTTGAGTAATCCATAGTGTTAGTCCTGTCAAAAGAAAATGCTTGAAATGCCAGTTTGCAGTTTGGCATTTACACACAGGAACAGGAGCCTTGAGAGAGAGGTTTAGTGTATTTAGCATTCACCTAACCTTTTTAGGAATTTAATTCCTTTTAATGAATGTTTTAATGTGCAAGTTTCCTTTAATTACACACCCAAAGGGCTTAAGGAAGCAGGATAAGAGCACTTTGTAATTACTTAAAAGTATAATAAACACAAATATGCCTCAAATTATACTTTTATAATAATACTTGCATGATCCTGAGAGGCTATTTATACCATTTTTGTTTTTTTTTTCTGGCGATCACACACAACTTTTGCTCCATGGCCGTGCTAAGGCTCAGCAGACGTGTCTTCATCCACGGTTTCATGCTGGCACATCATTTAGACTGAATAAAAGCCAACTGTGAAGCCACTCTCCAAACAATCCCAATCCAGAGTGTTCACTGCTGGCGGCGTAAACTCGTGACATGAAGCAGCTGGACATTAATCCAATCACACATAGTTTTAGTATTCTTCAAAAATGTTTTTATTGAACAAAAGTATCTCAATTCTCATCACGTTGTCGGTGATACAGTACCATAGTTGGATCTTAATGATTCATATATGCACCTCTTCTTATTTTGAATATATACATACAGTGGAGACAAGAATTAAATAACAATGCTCAATAACATTCAGATATATCATATAAAAGCTGAGGACCCCATGAGCAACACTTCCATTGGTAAACAAATGCACATAGCGAAATAAACAGGAAAATGTTTGGTCGGACTAGACTTTTAATTATAAACCGGATGACTGTGTATTTGGTTTCTTGACAGTGAAGGATTTATAACTGACTGCTACCCAAGTCCATCTAGTCACTGTTCTTAAGCCCATGTCGTTTTTGCAGATTGACAACTCTAACTGTTATGTAATTTTGAAAACAAGTGATCCTTTTTCTAGCTGGTTAGCTGGACATGCTAACAAATGCTAACAATAACAGGGCAGATGAACCCATTGTTCCTTTTACTTTTGCTCATAGTTTTGGTTTTGTAAAGGCTTGAGAGGAAAAAAGACACTGTATTTTCGATTTTTCAAAGGGTTCATGCCTAATTATAGTTGCTAAGCTGTGATTGGACAATTGCTATTCGTGGAAGGGGTTTATCAAATAGTTGGACTAGTTCTGTAATTAATTTGTTAACCATCTGAAAGAATTTAGAATTTATAAATGCAGAGCTTCAGGTCACCCCTTCCCAGTTTTTACTGGGGTCTCGATCAATCAATAATTTGCGTATAATTCCTGCAAAATTCTCTGTAATCACAATATTCCCGAAGATAATCATTTTTACTACATTAGACATGGTACTTTTTTTACATAACTGCATTCATTCTCAGGAGCAGATCAAGTGTAGTTACTCAAAAGTGTTACCAAAAAAAAAGGTTTTTATTATTCTTCAGTCAGTATCCTCATGTAGCTACAGACACATACTGGAGAACAGAACAAGAACATGTTCAATGTGACACAATATAAAGCATGAGCACGTAGCGATGAATGAATGCCAAGTACAGTGAGTGCAGTGCAGACCTGGAGCCAGTAGTAATGGGTACAGGGTGGCACATTTGGTTACACAGATAAACATTCAAACTCTACAGGACATCAGAGGTCTCGCCTATTGCATTAATGCTCCCCACCCTCCCCTCCCCACTGCCTTGTTAGAAATATTACAGGAAGTGTTGTATGGAGATTTTAAGTCATGTCACTGGATCTGTGGAGACAGAAATGGAAAAAAAAAGTGACGGGGGGAAAAATGGGGAGGTAAAATCATATAGAGAAAATCAGGAGAAAAAGGCAAGAGAGTGATTCTGGTCACTTTGTGAAAAAAGCCATGATTCAAATCCCCCAGAGAGGATTTAAAGTAGCTTTAAAAACAAACAAAACTCACTAACAAGCATTACTTTAAAACAAAAAAGACAACCCAAGTGAACAAAAATAAAACGATGGCCAGCAATTTGACAGGACAACGACAGACTTTAGGTCCCACAGAGGTTAAGAGTCCTCTTTGAACTGTTAAATGTCTGTTCTCCTGTGTGGATTAAGAGCAATGGTGTAACTTACAATGTGCGTGCTAGTAAATGGACATTATGTATGACATTAGAAGGAAAGCTCAACCCCCAACAAGCCTGCAGGCGTTCTGTTAGCAGCAGATATGGTCACTGCACGTTAGCACATCCAGGTTAGGGAGGCGGATTCTGCACTGCGTTGTACATGGAGGATTGTGGGTATTTCCTGACACAGTGCTGGCTGTCTTGGGGTTTGCTCCTCGATTGAAGAGAAAAAGTTTCCCCTGCTAGAGGCAGACGGATAAAACTTGGAGGTGTGACTGAGGATCTGGATGTGTTACAGACGCCACAGCGAGAGGGTCCAGAGCTAAGGCTTGAGTTAAGACAGTTAGGGAGTGGCATTAGTATCATGTGTGTATAGTGTGTATGAGAGAGAGTGTGTGTGTTTGTGTATGAGATCCAGTGTAGGTGTGAGGACGTATGAATCACAGCAGCGCTTTGACCAGGTACAGCTTCTCTCCATGATCGCTGGTGAAGATGGGGGCTTTCTTGTAATGCTCCACAAGTTCATCCATGGAGTTAAACCTGCGCTGGCCGATACAGTACACTCCATCTGACAGCTGCACTTTAAAGTGCTTATTCTTACCAACCGCCTTCAGAGACACGGAGAAATCACTGGGCTGGAAAACAAAGAGGGAGACAGTTGTTAGAAATATGACAGAAAGGGAAGTACAGTTCAATTTAATAGCAAACTGCGTTACTCCAGCAGGTGGCAGCAGATTCCCAAAATTAAAGCTCTGAGCTCACATCTATCAAACTGCAACATGTGAAACTTTGGTCTTTTGTGACAAAAAGGAAAAGAAAAAATCTTTTATTTTTACTCCTATTCCAAAACTGTAAGTCACCCCTGCACTCAAAG
Source organism: Dascyllus trimaculatus (assembly GCA_024666655.1). Classification (NCBI taxonomy): domain Eukaryota; kingdom Metazoa; phylum Chordata; class Actinopteri; family Pomacentridae; genus Dascyllus; species Dascyllus trimaculatus. The sequence goes on along the minus strand of CM045456.1, from coordinate 14,773,644 downwards.
ATTTAGAGTGCTGAACTTTATACGAGAAGACTTTTCAGGTTTGTATGGTGAAAGTGGAAAGTTCCCCTGAGGTCACCTAAATCCTCTCACCTGTGAGAAGGATCCGAGACATCAAGCCAACCCTGGCCTAATAGGGCAACATATACAAATATGATGTAGACAGTTGACACCTGTATTGCATTAAAAGCTTAGAATATACTCTGAGAGATGTGGGAAACATCTTGTATCCAGTAGGTAAATCATAGAAATGAACAAAAAGAATCTGGATTTTTCATAAGGATGCCATTTTAAGAATGTCTAACCAAGACAGTGAACTTTTGCAACTAGACATTATTTTAGACAACAAATTGTATTTTTAAATTAGAGATTTTTTTTTGTTTAGTAGATCTTTAGACAAGCCTGGAAGAGATCTTCAAGAATACAAGCTAGTTTGTCAAATTTATTTGGACCTAAAATACACAATTTCACACATCTTACTTTGGTTAAAAGTTGAGCCCAGATGGCTGCAGTACAGCGACAGAAGTGAGCACCTTCTGGATGATCGAAGGCAATATTTATATATATATTTTTTAAAAGACCTCCTACTAGCAACCGAATGTTCTCCATTCTCTATTCTATTCTCTAATTCAGCTTTCCTTCATTTTCAGTTTCAGCAAACTATATTGTTATTTAACCACAATTTTCAAATGAATTTAAATGGAAAATTTAGGAATTGGAGCTGAAACAATTTGTTTACAGCTCCAGTTATTCCTACTAATGATTTTCTGCTTTTCTTCTTTTTATGTAACCAAATGCTTTTGGGTTTGTGTGGCTGGTCAAAAAAAGAAATCCCCGTGACTCTAAAGGCAAAACAGCTGACGGATCAATCAAGAAAATGACATCCCCTAGGAGGGTTTTTCAAAGGATGATTAATGTTGCAGATGCAGTGACATCCTTGTATCTGTCTGGCTATTCCTGCTCTGAGCACACCCATGAGCACGCATATGATCACTTATCAGCTGCTCCTAAAGGTCACTTCTAAATTTTCTGGAAAGTGGGAGTGAGTTGATTGATAAAAGTGTCATATTCACTCATAGCCAGAACTTTTTTTAATCCCTTAGTCAGCTCTTCAACGTTATTAAAATTGTGTGTGAAAAATGTGGGTCCAGACTGTACCATGCAGGAACGACTATTTTGGGACTGTAGTCTTTTTTTTCCACTAGAATTCATTAAATCTTCTTTCCTCCATAGTGCCACTCTGTCGTGACTTCACCCCACTGACTCACCGATGACTCGCTGTCTCGTATGAGGAAGTCGCCCTCCTCTCCTTTCTCGTTGAGTATACACTCGGCCTGGTGTCTGGTGATGTTGCCGTAGTACCAGTCCCTCCCGGCGAACCTCCCTGAGCGTGCCGGTGCCACAAAACGGTTCTGCGGGGAGCTCGACGTCGAGGGGGGCTGGCCGGGCAGCTCGTCCATTACCATCACATAGTTTTTAGGTACCAGTCCCACCATGCCACGTGAGTTCTTACACCTCCACCACTCCGGGTCGTTCTCCGGCTTCTCCACCACCTCCATGACCTCTCCCTTCTCAAAGTTCAGCTCCTCCTCTGTCACGGAGCTGAAGGGGTAGAGGGTTTGAACCATGTGAAGGACTGCGCCGCGGCCACCTGCGCGCCCATTGGCCAACAAAGTTCCTTGAGAGCCTCCCTGGTAGCCCCGCGAGGAATCTCCCTCCCCTCTGTCATCCGCCCCTCCGAGCTCCTCCTGGACGTAGTTGGAGGGAAACCAGCCCACCCGGCCCGCCTGGCTGCCTCGCCACCAGCCGTCGCTGCACTTCTCCATCACGGTCACTCGGGAGCCCTTGAACAGGGTCAGCTCATCCTCCCTCTCTGGTGTGTAGGCGAACTTAACCACAGCAGGGATGTTGAGGTCGTAGATTCTCTCCGCGGCTCCTCCTCCTCCACCCCCTCCACCCCCACTGCCGTTGGAGGGATACTCCGTGTCCGAGCTTGGCGTTGGGGAAGCATCACGGGCACTCGTCTTCCTCTTAGTTTTTCCCAACCCTGTGCGTTTGAACAGAAACAAAAGTGAACACTGACACAGATGCTGACCAACACATTACTTATTTACACATCTAGCAGCAACATTAGCATTCATCTAGAAACTCAAATTCAATATTCCTTTTCTTTTTACTTCTGTTTCCGTCCCCTAAATACTCCACCATGTTCACTAGCTAGGCTTTGTTTGTCTGGTGCTGTGCAAGTGGCTTATAGTATGTTTAACTAATCTGAATACAGCTGCCTCCTGTGTCTGTTGACAATGCTCATAAAAACCATAAGACGGAACCAGAACAATTAACTTGTGGGCCATAAAAATAAACGCTCTGTAAAGTTGAGCAAAAATTCAGACACTTGTGATAATTTGTGGAGTTGTTGCTACAAGCAAGCACCTTCCCAATACAAGAATCCATTGATAATAATAACAATAACAAAATTGATCCATTGTTAATATCTAAAAAATGAATAGAGCAGCTTTAAACTTTGAAACAATCATCTAAACACTATTGAGCGCTGGTGTTAGAGCAGTGTGATGACTGGAAGTAGGTAGCAGCTAAGGGTCTACACTCCTCAGGGAGTGGAGGCAGTTAAGGTCAGCAGGAAACTAATTGAGGCTGCAAGTTGTACTCAGGGGCCCTCGGAAGCATCAGAAGCACAAAAAGTACTTTAGAAATTGATGATACAGGATATCTTATGAGAAACCTCAGTGGTGAAGGACAGACCGATACTCCTGATAATAGAATTAACACAGAGGTGCTCATCCCCCTTTGCACCGAGCGCCCCATGTCCCTCTGCTCATCCCGAATGAAATGAAAGCTCATTATCTACTTGGTATTCTGTCGACATCATCTACGCGCCGTATACACATCTATACAAATCAAAGGACTGAAAATAGACGGTGCAGACAGGGAATGAAAAGTGGAGCAGGCACCATGGGCTTGATAATGACAGGCACATCCAGGATCAAAGTCAGCCCCTGTCCTACCTGTCTGACTTTTCTATTCATGTACTTTCAGAGACAAGTCTTTAAACATGTTTGCACACTTCAGTAAGACCCTAAGTTTCTAAAGTCTCCCAGTCGAACATAACCAAGGAGGTCTTCCTCTTTTTCATGTTAAAATAATAATGATACACTATGTAGCTGACAACATTTAAACCATTTACTTGACAGTTGAGACTGGTGTCAGCATATGCTCATGTGTGCTGCTAAATGACTGAAGTGAGTTTCTTGACAGCTAATCACCCTGTTTGTGCAACAGAGCTTGCTGAAATGCCACAGAAATGTCACTGCTGAAGAGAACATTTACATTGTTTTGAAAATTGCCGGGTTCACACAGAGTAGCATGAAACTTGTTGGCGGAGTGAGGGAGCAGAGAAGGAGTGGAATGAAGAAAGGCAAGGGGTCCCTTGGCAGCTGTTTCTCACACATACAGGAGACCAAGCACATCAGAGGCCACGGCTGACAAAAACGCAAAGAGGGATGAGACAGGAATAACAAGCAGATCATCTTTATGGATAGCAATGTGCATCCTACATATCTGACAGCTGGGTATATGCACGAGTGTCAGAGAGTATTCTGCATCCACTGGCTGTAGCCAAAGACAAAAGGTTGACTTCAGGTGGTCCTTTAGGAAATATAAAATGTCGCTGCCATGAGGTAGAGTGGAGACACACACAACGCTACTGAATACACACTCCCTGAAGCTAAGCAAAAACACCTGAATGCACACATAGATACACACACCTTTCTTCTTCACTCATTTCCACTTCAAGGCACTGGCCTGCTGGTTACAGCAGCAGCAGGCTATATTCTCTCCTCCCACACATTCACTCCCAACCTTCACCTACCTCTTCATCTTGTGAAAGGAGACTCAATTTTCAAGCCCAGAGGACTTCAACTCAGAGGGAAGTGAGTTGATGAAAGCCTCAGTGTCTGCATGTTGCAGTATATTGCTTCACTCTATAGCTTACAGTGGAGGGCTCCAGGAAAGTTACTGTATTAAATGACTATACACAATACTGCACCACCCACTAGATGCATGAAACTTGGTTGCTGTGATCAAAAACACAACTTGGCCCTCCAAAGTACTAGCACTGTGTCAGCAAGTGCTGTGATTTTAAAGTACTTTCAGTGAACCACAGGTGAGGTATGTGGCCTTTTAAATAACCCCCAGCAATGTTGCACAGTTAAGTGTCATGGGGTCCCAATGCATTACTATGTGTAAAACCAGCGTAACCTGTCAAATGACTTGAGAAGACACATGAAAATGAAGTGGAACATCGAGATTAGTATACAGAAGATGCTTCAAAGTACTTTGTAACAGCAGCTTGCAAAGGAAACAGAAAAACAGAGACTGACAGACTACTGAGCTACAGGAATCCCCTTTATAGTCATTTTTTATAGATTTTGCCAAATTAGAGTGCCAAGAATGCTGTATCCATTTCAACCACTATCCATGTTGAGGTATTTTCTTTGTGCAGTGATAGAGCAATCCCAGTGCTGTTGCAATGCTTTTAATGTTTCCTGGAAGTCCCAGTATGCAAACATGAAAAGCACTATCTGCGATGGGCGCAGAATCTCTTACACTTTGTCAAAACGGCGACCCTTTAACTGAAATTTCAATTTGGGGAAAATTAAAAAGTCACACGGAAACAAATCAATCATATGAGAATGCTGTGGCTCAAAAATCCATGAGCAACTGCCACGCTGTCACCATGCAATGGAGTACTCTAAATTAGGGATGGACTGATTATCGGCCTGATCGATAATTGTGGCAGATATCTGGCATTTTTCAGGTGACAGGTATCTGTATTTTTATTCACCAATAATTCATCAAATAAATGCACTACTTCAGGACTGATACAGCCTCTTCTCTCTGTCCGTGCCATTTTATGGTCTCAGAAATGTCTCTCAAGCACAGACTGTACAACCTGAACAAGAAGCACATGTTAGGCTTTTTCTAAGGCTATGCTAACGGCTAGCAGCTAAGTTAAAAGACAGCCACAAATTACCCTATAAAACAGTGTCTGGAAATCAATAATTAATAATGATTTAAGATATGGAGTGATAATGAGCAATAAAAGGGACTGAACAGTGAATGACAGAATGACAGGTTCCTTGCTATCACAAGCAAATATTGCTCACCTTTTTCGAACACCAATAATCGCCATCGGTATCAGCCCTAAAAATCTCATGTCGGTCGATCCCTACTCTAATTGCCATCACGTCACATTTTGGGTTGTTTGTACCGAATGTTCTCCCTGACATTCAATGGAGAATTTGCAAACACGCAACTATCAGTATTCACAAAAGCATGTGTACACAGGTCCCGATGCTGACAGCGCAGTGCAACAGTATTCTGACTCATACTTCCTTCATACTTGTGAAAGGCTTCTTGAATGCATACTAAGAACAGTCGTAGACCTTTTCGATCAACCCATGTATTTGTACCCATGGATGTACGGAGAGCTATCCATGAATTACTCTCAAATAGCATGGAAAAGGATATATTTGTCTCTTTTGGTCTGTTCTGCTGAAAGTCCATGTCTATTGCAGACTTGGTAAAATTACCAGGAACAGCATTTCATCCTCCACCTCCCCTTGCAGTATTAATCCCATCTGAAAAGACCTTTACACCACCAGAACAACCCACAAATGACTAGTTCTTAACACAAACTACTAATAGTACTTGTGTAAGTATATATGTATGCCATACACATTACCCTAAATACTGGAAATGCTCCGTATACATCATTTTTAAACAGGGGATTTCGGAGGCTCTAGCAAAAATCTAAGCTCGTATTAGGGGACTTCTGATTGAACTACTTTAGACCACATATTGTGCTTTATATAGCTGTACATTTGTAGCCCCATTTGAGGCTTGTTTGAGCAGGAAATGGGGCTATTTCGCTCAACACTTAAACTAACTATGTTCATTAGGAAGTGCAGAGTAAAATGGACTGCAGGAATATAGAGCTATTTGATCTGAGGACAGGACAAAGTGCCTCATATTCGCCCACGCATGCTCACACACTGATTGCAGCAGATGTGCGATGTAAAAACCCAGGTGGACATGAGTCTAACTTGCCAGTAAGTTGCACTGGTGAGCACTGGCCCAATTTCAGCAATGACTAGGCCCTTTGCTGAATTCTTTCACCCATTACTGTTTTTATTTCCTGAGAGAGGAAACTGGGGCACAAAGCAGCGTGCAGCCAATTTATAGTTCAGTTCTGCCGAGATGGATCTTGATGATACAACCACACTAAAGCACAGAAAATGAAGAGGAAAAGCTGGAGATAACAGTAATTACAGACTATCCAGATGTTTCATAATCACAATGTGGACTTACTAAAGAGACGAAAAAGGGCGAGAAAGAGCTTTGCAGTGGATGAAGTAATCGCGCTCTCAGCCAATCAGATTCTCTATTCAAGTGTGTGAGTAAGTTCCATTAGCCCCTGACCTCACCTACTGCTCATCACCTCATCATGAAAGTGTTCTCGCCTATTGGATTTTCTCAGGCTTTTAACACTAAAGAGCTACTGGCTGGAAGCACGCTACTTAGACTGAGACGAAACTAGGCCATAATGTTGTAGTCAATATGTAACTTAGTCAGAGGGCAGAGAGGGAATCCATCATTCTAGTCCAACCATTAGGCGGCTGATTTCTCCACTAATCAAACTACTGATCATAGAAAAGCAGGGGCCTACAGTGACAGAGAGACGAGCCGATGTGGACAGTATTGAACTGGGGGAGTGAGGGCAGGGGGATCCATGTGGTGGTCTCTGTAGACAGTGAGGGTGACAGTGGCAGGCTGTGCCACGGTGGCCCACATAAAGCTGCCGAGTTTCTCCCCCGTGGGCTTGTATCCACGGAGCCGAGAGGAATCAGCGCATTAGACCAGACTCCCCTCATCTCTCTTTCTATTCTCCACCCTCCCTCCCCTCCACTCTAAATATGGCTGCCTCTCCGGGCCACGCAGTTACTATTTTTATTACAACTGCACTTCTTGATCATTGTGTCTTTTCAGAAATTCCAGCAGATATTTCTATTTTCTACCCATCACCATCTCTCTCCTTACCATTTTGATACCAAAAAAAATGGTATTGCATACTAAAACTGTCAAAACAGATGACTTTCAGTGCTGCCCGGCCTCCAGCTCTTTTCCTGCTACAAGACAGAAGAGCAAGCTGATCATTTCAAAATTCCTGCTGTCTTGCTTTCTTGACTTGAGCTACACACCAGCACATACAGTTTAGCACAGATCTGTGGCTGATACCATTTCATTTCGTGAAGATGCGTTGTGGGGGGGTTACGTCTGTGGCATTTGTGATTAGGAGCTTTATTATCACCAATCATTCGGTGCCATCACATTCAAATTACAAAAATTATGAAAATAAATTAGATCACATGGTTTTGGAACCCCAGATAACGATTAAAAACTGGTTATGAGATAATTTGTCTCACTATCAGTCGTAATAAATTAAACCAATTTCATGAAGCCTGGGAGATATGACAGCATATCTTTTGAAGCAGAACTTGAAAGCTCCGAGGCAACGGTTTCCCTCCAGACACCTGCACCGAAGAGCCCACCGTTAATATGAAAACATCTCGAAATACTGACGCACGAGATAATTGTGTTGGGAAAAGGTTAAAGCCACTGCTTACGGACATGTGGGAAAGCTTTGTGCATCACACGCTCTCAAATTACCCCGCAGTAATCTCTGGTTTTATGCACCAGTTGATGTGTACACTCCACCATAACACTGTAAGTGTGTTGGTTACAATTAGGCTGATGGGAGGCTCGGTTGGGAAAGTGTGTGTACATCCATGTTCTAATTATCTGTCAACTAAATAAATGTACATAAAACATTACATTAACAAAGTTAAAAACAAAAAACACCCACTTGTTTATTTTTTTAACTATTACAACTAGTTATTAGTCCATAAAATTTCAGAATACAATGAAAATACTCATCACAATTTCCCAAAGCCTACTTGCTTTTATTCTGACCAAGCATATGAAGCCCAGTTGCAGTTTATTTTTTCTACGTAGGTATGTGTTGTGTTTTGTTATCACCATAATACGATGCCAACAGACACAGTTTGGTCAGCGCTCAAAAGCATCGATTTATCTGGCTCCAGGGTATAAATAATCTGTGACATGTTGTGTAATAATCTATTTGGTTGTTTAGTAACCCTCTGAACCTACAAACTAGCTGGCAGATTTGAAAAACATGCTTTTTTAAATCACCAAAATGACACCATTTATACCAGCAAGAAACTTTAAAAAGACCTGTTGGATCTTTAACTTTCTGACGTTCCTTGTACTAATCCTGTATGACATGCCAGTTATAACTGGAAAAACAACCAAATCTTAGCTGTAATTTGGAGTATTCAATCAAAATAACTATATTTTACATGTCTCATTTACAAATTTATCAAAAATAAACTGTTATTAGCTGAAACCAGTCACATTAAAAAAATTAGGGACTTTTCAGCTAAACTAAGCTGAACTGCAGGGTGCATTTACACAAAGCAGATATAAGACAAGTAAGGAAACAAATTAAAAGAGGAAGTAGTATCTGGAGCCACAGTTTTTCCCCAATATTAGTAATACCTGTGGGGCAACTGAAAAAAAGTGTTGTATGTGTTTTTGCAAGATGAAAAATCAAAAGAAATTATTTAACTCCCATTTTTGGTGATTTATAGCCCTACATCTTTGTTAGACTCCACAAAAACCTTTGTTGAGTTCTCTCCCCTTCTAACCACGGTTGTGCCGTTTCCACTGAGGTCTTTATAGGACTTTATATTGCTGTAAAAAATGAGCACATAGTGAGTAAAAATATGAAAATGTGACGCAAAAAAAAAGAAACAGCCAGAAACTGCTTAGAGTTGAGAAGGTTAACTGATCAATCATTTGTGAAAAATGCCCATCCCAATTTCACAAAGCCAAAATATTTTTAATCTGACAAGCATTTAAAGCCTTTGCCGTTTCATCACTAGTTGAGTTCTGTTTTAATCAATATTTGACGCCCCCAGTTCGGTCGATAATCCAAAGTATTGACTTGTCTGGCTCCAGGATAAGAAAGTGTCTGTGACATGTTGTGAAATTATCCATGTGGTTGTTTTATTCATTTATTTGTAAAGTAGACAGTCTACTTTTATTTATGCTGTGCATTAAATGTGTACATGATGTAATTACATGTTGGTGCTGTTCTACTAGTCGATTATGACCGGGGGGGGGGGCTTTGCTGCAAATACAAGTTTGTTGTCTTTTGTTGTCAATTTTCATTAATTAATCTTCATTATTTTTACAGCTGGCTATTAGAACGGATAGCCCAGTCTATTTTTTAGCAGGGTTTATTTTCTGTCTTGCCCAATTTCAGCAAATAACACAATAGCTCAATTCACACATACTATATGCACCACAATCCCTCTAATAAGCTGACAGCTATGCCTACATACAGCGTCTAATTTATTCAAGTCATGGCTGGGGACTGAGAGACACTGTGCTGACAGCTGAGAGCAATGGCCAACTCAACAGGATCCCTGGAGTGCACAGTGACAGCTCCCAGCCAGACCAGAAACACAGTGAGGGAATCATTTCACTTGAGAGAATTCAGGCTAACACGCATGCAAGCACACACACTTGACCACTGTTTAACGCCACATCTTATCTCATCTACCCGGGAGTGTAAAGTAATGAAAGGAGAGTGCTGAGATTTTCTGCTTCTACTGAAAATAATCTTCGAACAATGACAACTTGTAAACACAGGCGACCTTTGTAGTTCTAAGTGGTGAGCAGGGAGACTCTCCTTACCCAGTGTGTCTTTGATGTTCTTCACCAGCGAACCTTTCTTCAGGCTGTTCTTGCGCTCGACGTAGTTCGACGGCACATACCCCGTCTGGTTGGAGGTGTTGCGGACTCGCCACCAGGTCTTCGAGTCGTCCAGGAGGAAGAGACGCTCATTTTTACGGATGTCAAGTTCCTGGTCCTGCTGGGCCGTGTAGTCCCACTTGGCTACAACAATCACCTCCTCTGTCATCTTTCATGGAGTCCCCCTGTGGAGAAGAAGGGACATGGAGTGAGCCAACTGGTAACACTTACAGTCACACAAACACTATATGGCAAGTTCAATGCGATTATTGGTGAGGGAACAACCTGTCCCCAGATAAAGATGACAAAACAAACACAAGTGGTTCAGTGAGCCATTTGTAGACATGACCATACTTTCAAATGGTTACTAGGGGAGAGATAGGTTGATCACACTCACTTGAATGAATTATGATTAAATAATAATGAGGAAATACTGTGTTTGCACGAGTTACTGACAAGAAACATTTGGTGAATGACATTTTAAAATAAATAAACCACAGTTACACCAAAGTTATTTTTTGGTGCCTTGTTAACCCTCTGAAACCCACAATCAGAAAGCAGGTGTGAAATCATGTTTTCTTCAAAAAATCTCCCACATTACACCATTTATCAGAGCCAGAGGCTGTACAAACAGAGAGAATTGTCTAATTTTCAACTTCCTGATGGTTCTTGAACTACTTGTGTGACATGCTGTTCTGTAGGAAAACACGACCAAATCTAAGCCTAAAATTGTGGCAATTTATCAACATCACTTTATCCCATATTTCATGTTTAGAAATTCACCAAAAATACATAGTTTGTCCTAATCAGATTCTGTAATAAGCAAATAAATAAATAAATAAATAATAAATCTGCACTTCTTGTTGGAATCTTGAAGCCATTAGTGAGTCAGCTGTGATTAACAGTCTCCTGACAAAAATTCACAACATTTTTAACCTGAGCTGGGCTGAATTGCAGACTGTGTTCACACAGAGTAGCATGAAGACACACTACAAAATGAAAATATTAAATATTTATAGTATGTAGAGCCACTATTACAGCAAAAAATATTTTTATCAGTATTGGTAACACACATGAGCACCTGAAAAAAATGTTGAACAGATTGATTACAGGCCATTTCAATTTTTGTAAGATACATAATAATGAAAAATCAACTTCTCTCTACATCAAGCCATTTTATACTTCAGTGAAAAATGAGCCCACAGTAGGAAAAAATGTGACTCGAGCAAAAAAAAAGTCTCCAAACTGCTTAGGGTTCAGAGGTTTAACAAAGGATTTATTGTGCCAAGTTATTGACAGTAATGGATATTACCAAGACTGCAAAATATACCTAATATAAGCCATTAATATATGTAAGCATATATATTATTGCACAAGGTAATTTTGAGGTGCATCTGTCAGGCTCAGCACTGCCGAGTGAGAAGTCATGACAAAATAATCCGTATCAGTCTCTGCACACGATTTTAAAACCCTTTAATCCTAGCTCACACTGGACATTAGACTGGATATATACCCTTGACAGGCTGTCGGTCTGTCACAAAGCCAAATTACATAACCTGACTAAATATGAGCTTAATGTTTGCGGTAATATTTAGCCCCTAAACTGGCACCAGAACTGATCATTCGTTGGATTGAAATTGTGGCAACATTTCAAATTGCTCCCCACGTTATCATTCCACAACATAGAGGAGCCACAATTCCAACACGCACCTGAAGAAGATACCACATAACTCCAACAGTTGAAAACATGAGGTTTTGGGACAATAACAACAGCTCTAAAATCACTGACCCCCAAAAAAAGCACATCTGAAAAGGTTTCTTTGGTAGAGTGCAGCTCAAACACACAAAATCAATTTATGTGCTCATTCAACATTCGCCTTCACTTGTGCACACACAAACACACCTTGCCTATTAGTTTTTTTAGACAGGCAGTGAGCGATTACACGCTCTATTTCACCAGGCTTTAGGTAAGGTCATTTGACACAAGTCTATTGGACCACCTTAACTGCTGAGGAACTGTTCACGAGACTGCTGAATGGGAAATGCTCTTCTTGAGATTATGCATGAAGGCGTAAAGAGCATTTGATGTCATTTCGTTTATTCCTGCTCCGTTAAAAAACCTTCTCTGCGATAAAAGCCACAGTTCTCATGGTATGAGAAGCATCTCAGCAATCCAGTTCACGGCACATTTAGCTCACAAGTTAGCAGTCTATAGCTGGAGCACGATCATGAGAATGGATAAAGGAAGTACAACTGGTGCAGATAAAAGGAGGCCTTTTAAAGATAAGGGTGCATGAAAAGATACTGGATGAATGCTGAAAGCGCTGCTATAAAGTTTTTGTGTCAGCAATTGTTCAGCCTAAGTAATGAAATAAAACTGTGTACTTAATCTTTATTATCTATTCTTATGTAACGCTATCAGTAGGAACTGTGAGATGCTGATTTATAAGTGTAACACTCTGCATCTATAACCACTTTTAAAGGAGCTGTTTAATCATGGTAACAGGTTAAGTCACTTACAAATTATGCACACTGTTTCCGAATAAAAACCCCCTGCTGAGCCAAGCAGTTAAATGGAAAACACAGTGCTGACTGTGTGTATGAGGAAGCATGTGGGTGAGAATATTCCTGCATATTTAGTACATGAGCACAACAATGCTGAGCTTTACACAGACTGGACAGGAGAGAAAAAAGCACAGCAGCTTACATTTGAGATTGTATACTCTCTTACTGCTGTGATCATTTACATTTTATTCTTTAATGAGAGAGCAGAGCGCAGATAAAGCGCAACCACAAAAGAGAATTATGACTCATGAGAAGTGTAGCTGCACAAATTAGACCATATAAAAGATTCCATTACTACTGGAACGATTGATATCTTCTGTGTAGGCTACATTTTATGAAATGCAAATTGGAGCACTCTAAAGCACTGGCTGTTTTTCTTTTTTCAACCGAAGAGATTCAATTCTGCTTCAATTAGGCCACAACCACAGAGACAGTGCAGCCATTACTGAATACATTCTTACAGTTACAGTCACAACCAAAGGCAGGGATGTGTGCCGCCGCATGAGAGAGTCTAATATCTTCTGTCCATCTCGAAAGATTCAAGTACAACAGTTTGTACAGCAGAGTGTTGCACTTGTGAATGTGCCTCTGCTTGCCGTCACTAAAGCTGTCAAACTGGATTTCTTCACAGGCTGGGGCAGGGACAGCAGAGAAAAGCAGAGAGGAGGAGGAGGAGGAAGGAGGAGGAGAGTTGTGCAACGCTGTGAGAGTTTGTCAAGTTCACCATAAGTTAAATTACTCAGCTTTCCAGGATGTGACAACTTTTACTGCTGCAACAAAGGCATCAGAGGGGAGAAGAAGAAGAAGATGGAGGGGTCAGTTTGACATTCACGAGGAGAGGCAAAAAAGGCAGCAGCTGTGATCCTTTCAAGAGTGCAGGAAATAGAAGTGGAAGGACAGATTTATGACAAGATGAGAGATGGTGACGTCAACCCTTCGAGGAGACAGGAGGTATGTGAGCGTGCTGTGGCCTTTATGGGCCTCAGGATACAGCTGCTGGATTACACCAGGCTACCTCTCACTCCTTTCGTTTTATTACAGTTATTCCTGATGGTATGGATGGAAGGATGAGAACATCTGATGGATAGGGAATCTGCTGCATGATATTTTACTGTCGCTGCATTTAAGATGTTGAAATACAGAGTAGATCAGAAATTTTTCTTGAGACTACATCTGGTTTTTGCTTGACATTCTCCTGTCTTCCTCCTTCCTCTTCTACACAGCAGTGATTGTTGCATTCAGACCCCCCATATGAAGTTTAGTCTCACACCCGCAGTGTAGTTCAGTTGGTTTGGATCAAATAAAAAACAGTTTTATTGTTACGTGGTTCAGGAGCGGTTCATGTTCACACTGACCTTTTTCCAACAAATAAAGAACTGTAAACATGAAGTCATATGGACTGAAACATCCAATTTGGTGATTGTCATCACAAACTGTCAGCTCATTAGACCCATGTGGAAGAAATGAATCCTGGAGACTGACAGCACGTTTTGCTGCATGTAACTGAACATTTACTGAAAACCAAGAAGAAAATGATGAAAAAGAAACAGTTGTCACTGAAATATTATAAGGGAAACTACATGAAGATATCAGCTGGTATCTGCTTACTAAGGATAATATATTAAGCATGTCAGAATATATATGACAACAAAAGGTTTTAAAAAATCTAGGGGAACCAAATCAAGTCCAGTTGTGTTAAAAGGAAGGAAATATATGTTATTAGATTTTTTTTAAAAACTCCCAAACGTCAATTTGTTACACTCAATTTTAGTGAGAAACTGCCAACTCAACTGCTGCCGTTTCTCTCCCTGTGGCTTCCATGCATGTAAATGGTAAATGGTCTGCACTTAAATAGCACCTTTCTACCTCAGTGGTACTTAAAGTGTTTTACAATGCGTTTCTCATTCACCCATTCACACACACATCCATGCAGGGCAGGGGACTGAACCGCCAGCCTCATGATTACTGGTCAACCTCACTCTGCCACCTGAGTCACAGCCACTCTTAGGCTTAGCTGTATGTCTCCCGAGGTAAGCTAACCTGCTGTCACCTGGGCTTCTCATTGACTCCATCCACATCCGCAGACCTCCCTTGGTGGAGGCTGTGGCTGGCAGGTTTGCTTATGAGACAGGCTTTGCAGGCCATAAACACCCACAGCCCTGTGGCCTCCCACCACCTACACTCTGCTCAGTCTGCTCTGGCTGCTGATAGACTTAATGACGGAGTGCACTGGAAAGTTGGTGCAGAGTCCTCATCAGGTAACACCAGGTTTTGGCCAGCTACTCTGAATTTTAACCTCAACACGGTACAGCAACTTTGCCTGGTTGCCTTATTATTATTCAATATGTATAAAGGTGAAATCATTCCTTTATCCTTATATATTTTTGTTTACATGTTTATTTATCTATTTATAGGCATATTTTATTGTTTGTGGACATAAAATTATTATCCTGATAAATAGGTTAAAGGGCTTAATTCAAGACAAGGTGGTTAAACCCTGATCTTCATTTAAAATGAGGTCATTAAAAATAATCAGGGATTAATAATATCAACTGTATTGGAACATTTTAGCAGGACAAATTCTTAATCTTAATCTCCTTGACCTAATTGGTGCACAATAATGTTCACATCAGACACAACTTTCACAGTTAACTCAGCAAAATTGGCAAATGCCCCAGCTGGTTTAAACTGCTTCAACTGTTTGGGTGTAAAAGACCACTAAAAAATGTATCTATACATATTAAACCCTTCCACAATCACTCTGTCTTAGTGTCATTTTTTTCTACTGGTGTCTGTGTTAACTAGCAGCATAACTCGATTTTATCCCATCCTAGCACGATGATGCCAATTTTGGTATCCTTGACATTGTTGCTCATTAAGTGGAGTGATGGCAATGCCACTTCAAATCAAGTCCATCTTACCCTGAGGGCAATAAATTATGTCAGAGTGGCAGCTGTACCACTGCTCATTCTTAGTCTGTCTTAATCAGTCTTGATGTACCAAAGAAATCCATCAAGGCAGATGATACAGAAATCAGATTGAAAGTAGACTATTAAACTGTTCATGATTTAATCAGCTGTGAGTGAAAACTGGATCCACTAAAGTGAAAACATTATGATACATTTATCATGCACTCAGAGCCATTAATATATTTCCTTGATATGGTCAACAAACAGACAGATGGTGGAACAAAAACGCCTTTTCCTGTGAGAACGCTTACATATATACACAAAAGAAAACAAACCAATTTGAGAGAGATAAAGAGAGAGAGGGTCTAAAAAAGAGGAAAGCTTGAGAGCTCATGCTCCTCATGACCCCCCATTCCTCTGTTAGGCGAGTTAAAAGAGGAAAGATGAGCGACAGACTGCTGAGCTGGGCTTCACCAGCACTTCACAACTCCCTTCACTGAGGGGGGAACGTTCAGAGGCTCTTTCAACAGAACACAAAGAGAGAGGGAAAGTAAAAGAGGATTATAAAAAAGAGGGGATGTTTAAAAGAAGAAAAAAAACGTCTGGCAGAGCTCTCTGTGTTTGGCATTCAGGTCAAAGACAGGCAAAATTCAGCCAATGGGAGAACATTTCCACCTCCCCCCTCCACTCCACACTGTTTGCAGTAGTTGCTTCTCACAGGAAGGAGGACTGCTTTACTCCCTACTGGCAATCAGCGTCAGGAGCATTTGGAGTGAACTGAAGAGACTGAAACATGAGGAAGCCAGACTCACCGTTACAGCCACTCTGGACAAGGCTCTGTGATTTAAAGAGGCCTAATGGTCCTCTTCACAGGATGATTTGTCTCTAACAACAAAACCAGGCCAGAGCAGAATTGCATGCAGCCGAAGCTTAGAATGTTTTCCACACTCTGCTGCCATGTTTCCCCTGATTTTACAGGCCAAAAACCACAAGAGTGACAGCTATATTGTGAAACAGTAAATATTTTACACCCCCCAACAAGCTTTCAGCCTTTTAGCTACATTTTTTTGTCGCTCACACACTCTCAGGCCTAAAACAGACGTTATCATATGTGACATGAGCTTGTCTTCCTTCTGCCACAAGGCCGGCGATTGCTCTTCTTCAGCTTCAGGGGACAAAATGGGTGCAATGCACTTGGATGCCATCAAAACAATAAAAAAACAAAAGCCCCAAAGTCAAACCACTTAAGGACAGCTCAAATATAACACCAAAAGCATTTCTTGCTGTTGGCTCAAAATAGGACCGAGAAGATGGCACACTCAGACCACACAAATAGCCAGCTATCACCACACCATATGACGGCACATTTGAAGATCGAGATGGCTGCTTTATCAAACTCAGAGATTCGAAAACGCAACCTAAACTGGAGAGCACACACAACCAAGTATAGCAATAGCATCCCGATAATAAAACCCAAATCTATTTTATGATTACAGTCAGTCTGAGGAACTGACTTTTGCAGTGGCATAAAAACCCAAGTATCCAAAACTAAGGGCAAATAAATCCTGGTTTAGTTTGTAGTACTGTTTGGGGACTTGTGAAGAAGAGATTAAACAAAACCAACACAGGAGAGGCCTAGATGTTCTGACATTTAGGGCCTACTGATGCTAGATACTGTACTGTGCTGTGTGCTTCTTGAATCTAAATTTCCTGGAGGGCACTGCCTGAAAGGATCAATAATATTCTATCTATCTATCTATCTATCTATCTATCTATCTATCTATCTAGATGCTTCAATTCCCACAATGCAACTCACTTGGCTTTACTTGCATGATATATCATCAGGTTTATTTTCTCAAACATTAAAATGGTAATTCCAGTAGATATTATAAAACTTTGTTTCCAGGCTGCATAGTGCACAAACTGGCTTTTAGGTGTTAATTTGATGGAGCGACTCCTTGCGTTAATTTGAAAATATAATGTTCAACGCACAGAGCCCACCAGCTTCCAAACGATGGGTACTCTTTCATAATTTTGTGCAAACAAAATATGATGCCGAGCACACAAGTTAATATGCTGAGCTTGCCCAATTAAGAGGCTCACAGCTACATCAAAACATAGTTATTAAGTTTTGTTCTAAACTTGAAAATGCTGTATAGTTAAGTTGTTGCTGTTGTAGCAAAAAAAAGAGCACCTGACTGGTCTCATGAGCCTCATGAGCCGAGCTGGAACACAAACATTCAGCACACAGATGGTAGAAGACTTCACAGGAGACAGTACTTCACAAAAGCAGAGTTCTCCACAGTGTGTCAACCTGTATTAAAACCTTTTGGTGTATTAATTAGTGAATTAACTACTTGTCATGATGGCGACTAAAACGCTTTTGGATGCTACATGTAGATAAGTAATTAGAGCTCTTAATCACAAACAGCAATTTGCCAGTAGTCATGAGTATCAAAAAAAAAATTTAAACTCCAAATATAAGCATTAAACATTTGCTCAGATTCATGATTACTTACCCTTTGATCAAAGAAAGGCAATTCCAAGGCTATAATTTTAGTTATTGTACAGCTCCTTGTGCTCGAACAAGATTTAACTGAGAACTTTTCTTGCTCTGCTAAAATAAAATGTACATATCATTCAGTACCTCGGTGCCAATAGCACTGAAAATGTTCTAACAATACTCAATCCTAGTGGAAATTCAGCCAATAAAAACTTGAGCATATTTTTATATAAGATGCTTCTTTTAGATAAATAACTAAAACAAAAACAACAAAAACACAATTTCAAGGTTTTGTAGGGCTCCATTATAGATGCATGTGTAGAACTAGTGAGCTGAAACAATTAACTGATTTGTCAATCAATAATTCCTTTTGCTAACTTATTCACCATTCAAGCCATTTCTAAGCTCCTTAGTTGGGAGGATTTGCTGCTTTTCTTTGTCTAAACTCATCTATGGTTTTGGAATACTGATTGGACAAAAGAAGCAATCTGAAGAAATCACCTTGGCCATCCATCACCATTTTCTGATATTATATAGATCAAGTAATTAAAAACATGACAGACAAATAAATCATGACTGAAAATATTCTCTGCCATATAGAAATGAATTAGTTATTCCCAGGTAATGTGCATAATACAAAGTTCATTTCAGTTCACTTCTTTTGTTGTACATTCACACACAAAAATGTCTCAAATCTCAACTTGCTCAAAAAGCCGATGACAGAAACGTGGAATTCCCTGGACATTCCTCCCCCCGTCCTCTCGTCGCAAGCGATTTTTCACATGCCACTTTCATTTTCCGTCATTACTTCAGCCCTCCTCTCCTGACTAAAGCCAACATTGTTGAGTAAATCTCCATGACAACAATCACTGGGTGGTCCCCTCATTCACTGACAGGGGCGTTCCCCAAAGAATTTGACTTTTGTCCCTAAACTCTTCGATTTTTGATATTTCTTTACAAAGGATCAGCTTTCCTTCTGCACAAAGGCAAAAGTAGGCTCTGCATCCACAGGGCCTTGTGTTTTTTTGTCCTCATTAAAGACAAAAGGAGAGCACTACTTCTCCACGAGTGTCCCTAAAACACTTTGACATGACGCTGATATCATCTTTGAAAAGGTGTTTTATGCATCACGTGCTGAAATTGGTGTGACAAAATGCATTTAACACCTTATATTAACAGCAGAATGATGATGAATGATCACATGCACATCACCACTGTAATTCAATCCCAGCATCACACATTACCCGTGAAGACAGATGGTAGGTATTGATGTTTTCTCTACTTAAGCATCAAACTCCAGCCCTAATTTCTTAGCAATCACATTATGCGAGTTGCTGTTTTAATTAGTATCTTCTTAATTTAGGCACAGAGCAGTGCATCATGTTAATTTTATATCATTATTCCATCATAATGATCGCACTGAAAGACGATAAACAAAACTGAATCCCTATTGCATTGAACTCTCACTAAATCCCTCTTCTTCTCTCCCTCTCTTCAGGCATAAATAGCCCACTTCAAACTTTGGGTTGTTTTCTTTACTCCTTGAAGCCATCTTTAACTCCTTCCTTAACAGTACAGTGCTTGTTCACTTTGCGCACCTCCCTACACTCTATACACATGATGAGACTCTTCTACTGAGCAGCTTGTTCCCTGTATATTTTACTCAGTCCTCAGTACGCCACCTCTGCTGCAAGCCTTTACCTATTAGCATAGTTTTCCTTGCATCTTTTTTATCCATTTTTTTGCAGCTGGTTCATAAGAGGGAAAGACTGTCTCTATTTTTAACGCTGTGATAGTCTAGTATCCATGTCCCCTGGCAGAACAACAAAAGGCAAACACTGTAAAGCACAGCAGGGCAAATGTAGCGAGCACAGCTTTGATGTACAATGCCGATGTTTTCCCTCGATTGGAGGAGACCGAGAAACACCTGAGGTGATGGCGTGTTTGTGTCTGAGCCAGAGAGAGAGCGATAAGAGAGAAATAAAAGGTGGCTGAGTGCGAAAAGGGTTGCTTCCTGGCCAGACAATAGAGACATGGCAGTAGCTTTAAGCTGAAGAGCTGCTTTGAAATTAAGCGTACTGTAATTTGTACATTTAGATGCATTTTAAAAATATATTTCTAACCCTTCATCCTGAACCATGCCTCAGAGGACCTTCATTCTGTGTACATCCAGACTACACTAGTGCCCAAACACTAAGCTTGTAGTGTGGGTGAGGAAAAACAGAAACCTGATTGGAGACAGAACATAAACAAGATCTGTCCTCTCAGTCTCTCCAATTTTAAAATGTCAGGACAGCTAACAACACATTGTGTGGCCTTATCCAGCTGTCACTGAGATGTTTTAGTTACTTGTTGCAAGAAATAAGGGTAAAATTTTGCTGACATGATAAAAAAGGTGGCTGTTGGTGTTGAACTGTATTATTCTTATGTTATATATTTCAGAGCCTGACAGACACTGAGAAATGATGAGTCACTTTCTAGCTATGTATTTCACAATTTAGTTACAACTTACGATGAAGGAAAAAAGCTTGACTTCGCACCACTGTCTGCTCAGCTGTTGCACATACTCTGCTGTGTGTGCTGCAGACAGTGCATTGTTTCTAAATTACGCCAAGCATTAATTTCTGTTCTATATTCTGCAAAAGAAAGTTTTAACATTGGTGTGTATCTGACAACATACACGCTGTTCCTGATATATCTGTGACAATTAATATCTGCCAGTTATATCGGCTAACCGATGTAACTGTCGGCTTTGCATTGATTTCGCCTCAATACAAGAGTACAGGAAATACTATTCGCCTCATTAACATGTAGTATCAATTAGACGCCATCAAATCAGTTTTGCGCTTGTTCTGTTGTCTGACAGAAGTAGACAGGAACAACATGTAAGTATTAACAACTATATAATAAGTCTAGCAAAGGATAGGTAATCATGGAGAGCAGGAATGGGCAGAATGAAGGCAACAAGAATAGCTTTAGAGGGGTTTTTCTCACTCTTGTTCAGAAGGTTTAAGTGTGGGTCAACCTAAAAATTCCCATGTGGACCTTTTATTTTTACACCTAAACTACGTGCTTTTGGTTTTTGGTTTGGCATTATTCCTCTCACCAAGCTTTGAAAGTCTTTGTGCTGTCAAAATATGGAGAGAAACAGAAGCAGTGGTGAAAGTAACAAGACTACCCAAAAAAAAGTGCCTCAGGATGTGCAGAGAACAAGTGATTCTCTGCCATATTGAGCAGTTTGAGACCGGAGGCGAGAAACATTTCCACACTGCATTGTCTTATTGGCTTGGAAACTTTGCTTTGGTGAGTATGAGCTTGTGAAATCAAATAGACAAAATGCCCTGAGGCAAACAAGCCGTGCATTTCAGCTTTTCTTACACTCCATATAGTCGATATAGTCAATTAGCAATCTAGAGTTAATGTAACAGGAGCAGTCAGCGGTAAGATACGATGGATATAATGGACAAATGATACTATAAACATCCAGAGTATAATGATGCTGCATTCTCTTCCTAAATGAATGAGCATGACAGTGAGACTAAAAAGGGAAATGCAGTAATATTCAGATTTTTTCAGTCAAATTACATTAGAGGACTAAACATAAGATGCAAAAACTCAGCAGGTGCCTCTCTACAGATGTCCAAAGCACTTCTTGATGAAGCTGAATACAGCTGCAGCAGTCATGCAACTTTGACATTATAATTAGAGTTATTCTCAAAAGAAAGTCCTAAATTTGTTTATTTTTCCACTGAAGATGTAATTATAAGGTAATCACGTAAATCAACAAACACAATTAGTCACGATATAAATACAGAAGCAATGGGCTAATTATGCTCTTAAGCAGTGGGATCCATGTTGGTGTACTGCTATAAAACAGTAATAATGTTGGTCAAGGCGAAAATGGGGCTTGGAATCGACCTAGACTGTTATTTACCATTTGTTATGGCAAATTTAACGTGTAACATCTTAATGTAAAATCAAACACACATTTAAGGAGTTTCGTTGATTTTAAAACAGATAATTTGTGCAGATATGCTGCCTTTTTCTTTAACAATCTCCTATATCACCAGATCTAACTTATTTAAATGTAGGATTCAAAGTGCATGAAGATTCGTACCACATTTCTTCTGTGAAATGCCACAATGTCTGACTGTGAGTGAAAGAGTCACACAAAGATATGAAGCAAAATCACCCTCTACACAAGGGTAGAGAAATCATTATCAATTACTTCACCTTCAACTAATCCGGATGTTTTCTCACTGCAGGAAATAAAAAAAAGAATGTGATTTTTTATCTTGTTACTCTGAGACAGCTGGTCTCCACGCAAGTTTTTAAAAATATTGGCTTTCTGAAGCGACGTCTTCATATACAGACAACAAATAACACAGCATTTACTATCAATGATTTACGGTATGGCTACCTCCTGGAACATTACATTAGTACAATAAAGCAAGCTAGACAACTGCAAGGTCAGATTCAACAAGCCATCACTTCTTATTACACTCCTACGGGTGGAAGAGAGAATATCTGATGACCATTTTCCTGTTACCTACTGCTTTATCTCCAGCAAACATCTGATGTGTAATCCACTGCCTAGCAGCTCTGCAAAACACATTAACTATGTTCTTTCCTGAAGAGAGTGCAAAGTTTGAACTACAGAGCCACCACTTCAATAGATGACTACTAATAAGGTTTAAATTCACTCTCTCTGAAGTGTGAACTCTTAGTGCCATGATCAAGGACACAAGCACCACAAAAATATTACATTTTCCTGACTGTGCCTTGTGGAACCCAGTCATGTAGAAAGTTTGTTTTCCATTTGCCCAAGTTTTAATATTTTTGTCACCATCACAATCCTGTGGAGGTCATGGAATAAAAGTGTGTTTGTGGTGTTTAAAGTGGTGGAAAATAAACAGTAATGTTAGACACGGTGCCTCAGAAGGTCTGGATACTCCACAGACCTCAGTACTGAACTGTGCTGGCAACATGCACAGATCATACAGAAGACAGAAAAAGTAGAAGCATTAGTTACAAAACCTAACTGAACATTTAAACACATATATCAGTAAAGATCTCTGCAAGCAACAAATGGCAGGCAGGGATTTTTTTGTTGATGAGGTAACATGAGAGAAAAAGGAAGCAATGTTTGCTGTGTGTACAATTTGCGAAAGTTCATTACATGCTTCATACGTACTGAGTACGCAGGTAGTACCACAAGTAATGTTGTTTGAGGAAATAAACTCACAATCAACCAATGGGCTGCCAACTTCATTTTAAAATCACCTATTCTCGGGAAAAGTTGCAAAAGAGTATGTTGTATAATGAAGTTACTTCACGCAGAAACAAGAACACACTGCAAACACAGTTTTCTAGAACTCCCTTACCCCCTTTCTTCTTCCCTGTGTAACACAAACCACTGTTGACTATATCCAGCTTGAGCTTTACCTTCTCTTTGTACCTTCTGCTCCAGCGGTTTTCTTTCTGCTCCTCCCTCAGCTATGGACCTGAATTATTCTCTTTGATCAGATGCTACCTCGAGGGTCCCAAGAGAGAGCAGACTGATGTAGCGATATCAATGCAGGGAGACTGGTGCAACGCGACGCAGACCTGTTGAACATCTTAAACTGCAATCACTCAAGCGCAAATGTGGACTATTTACTCAGGCCATTTATTTATAGTCAACTGTTGGGTGGACAGTCAGAAGAGCTATTTAAATCGACTGTGCCACAAACTGAAATGCGTGAATCATTTCCTAAGTAGCAACAATAAATAAGTTAGT
The DNA here is from genome assembly GCA_024666655.1 of Dascyllus trimaculatus. NCBI lineage: Eukaryota > Metazoa > Chordata > Actinopteri > Pomacentridae > Dascyllus > Dascyllus trimaculatus. The sequence goes on along the minus strand of CM045456.1, from coordinate 14,749,973 downwards.
CACATATCTGACTCAGTAGATATTTCTTTCCTTCATTCATTCATTCTTAAGTTCAGTTTTTTTCCTCTCACACCTCTACATATCCTGCAATAAGATCTCTACATTAGCAGCATCCAGGTCCCATATGGTCCTATGAAAAATCAGTAACCAAAGCTCGCATTATCAGCTGGGTTCCCATGAGCCTAAGTGTTCCTTTACAGCTCAAAGGGCGGCACACCTAAGACTTAGGTCAGCATTATATACTCCCTTGCGGACACAAGCACAGACAGTTATGGAGACGTTCTTCTTAATATTATATTTTGCAGTAGATTCGCATCTACGTACTCTATGTGCACTATGAATCCAATCAAAATGGCGACATCCATGCATGAAAAAGAAAAGCTGCATGCACAGTTGGTGTCACTGTGGCGTGGTTGTTATGTCAAACTAACTGGAAGGCACATGGACATTCTTACAGAGCCTCTTGAACACCCTCTGATGATAAAATATACATATATATATATATATATCAACTTGACCCTAGCAGACCATTGCGGAATTGCAGATGCAGAAACTGTAACATTCGCCTAAAATGGCTTGTTCCACGCTGCAGGTTTTAGAATCAGTTTTATTGCCAAGTAGGTTTTCACACCCAAGGAATTTGACGTGGTAATTTGGTGGATTACAGTAAACACTGGATGGTAGAGAACATTTAAAGGATAAATGAACTAAAAAAAGAAGCAAGTGTTGCAAGCCTATAGACAGTAGGTGTTACAAGGCAAGTAAGAAGTAAATTTTAGTCAAAGTCAAATAAACAGCAAGTGGAGCAAACCCAAGGAATTTTAAGTAATGAAAAACAACAGAAGCATTAATTTTGGTTTCTGAAATATTGCCTATGCTCTGTTCTTACATTAATATGTAAGGCTGCTGGTGCATCTAAGTGGAAGCATTAAGGAGCACAGTTATATTAGGGAAGAAATAACACAAATACATCTTACTTTGAACAGCAAATATACAAAATTAACTTACATTATGTACACAACAGAGAAAGCAGACTAAACAAGAAGATCATTATAAAATGAGATGTACCTGGAACCTAACAAGGAAAAGAAAGGCTTTGTGGGTAATTAAGACAAAATACAGTCTAATTCTTTTCAGGATTTTGACATTAGAATTGGGATTATTGCATTTTTATCTCATATGAATCCAGTATTGAATCTGCTTATTTAAACAGGATCCTTTGATATTTCTTTGTGGACCTCTTTATGTTGACTAACTTCTAAAATATAAATACGATTTTAATTAACTAAAACTAAATCAAAAGATTTAAAAGGCTGTATCCATATTGTCTATATATCAGCTCAAGAACACTTTGCTGTGTCCATCACATCTGGCTCTGCTGCATCACTATCGGTACATTTAAATGAACAGTTTAGGTCCTCTCATTAACGTATTTTTCTTTTTCTTCTGTCAGACAGCAGAAGAAAGGTGAAATTTCATCAGGGCTCACAAAAAAATACTTAAAGTTGTTACCTAACTGTTGCACTGCAGATAAAATCATGATCGATACATTGTCTGAAGGTTAATGACAGCAGTTTGGAAACTCTTCTCTCTGCACCCCAGTCTTTGCCAAAGGCGACTGGATTATCTATCACAATCTCTGGTAACGGCAATGCAGTATAAAGAAAATACAGTGAATGTCGATACAGTCCTACTTCAGCAAATGGAAAAGGTGAGAATATTTTCAGGAAGCGTATTTTCAAGAGAAAACATTTTCTAGGACATTTTACCATGTTATTTATTTTCCTTGAGTGACTGTTAATTTTCCATGACTGACAAAAAAAACAACTATCTATATTTATCCAGGTTTTCCAAGACACATGGGAACTCTTTTTGAGGAGCGTGAGCTGAGAGTTGTTATTAGTATTCCTGCTTGTCTTTCTTGTGCATGTTTGTTTGTCTACGTTACATAAGCTTGCATTGACGTCAGAGCCATGGAGAGGCCAGAAAAGTATGTTGAAAATGGAAATGGCAGTATGTTAAAGCTCCATCTCCTGTTGATGAATGTGTGGAATGGTGTGGTTATCGGTTCTGGGCAGCCATGTTTCAACATCAGCCAACTGAGGCACTGCAGGAGATCGCTTGAGGCTTGAACTCATTCACAGCTTTATTAAAATCTTTGGACAAGAAGCTGACCTCTGGAATGACATTCTCCCTTCAGCAAAAGTTAGAGGAATCAAAAAGGAAATGCCTTCCAAAAGAGATTGAATGAGACATTCTTATTCTTCACTTTTTAGACTTAATTCCTTAGCTCACCTTGGAAGCATATTTGAAATTTTCTGATATGCAATTGTAATAAAAATATAAAGAAAAACTATTTGTTAACTAGTTCAATTTCTAACACCGACAAAGCATCACTTTTTACAATTGCATGGTGACCTTGTCAGCAAATAGTTGCTTATTTACAGATCCAGCAATTGTGTTTCTGGACACGATGTAAGTAAAATATTCACTCTCCTATTTAGTCGTTTTTTTGTGTGTGTTTATGTGGCTCTTTAGCTGCTAAAAGCTTCACTGTTTACCAGCTAGATGCTAAACTTGATAATCAGGTACTGCATAGTGGATTTTTAGAGCTTTCCCACTGAAAACACCTGCTATTAGAGTAATGAGAGTGAACTAAAACATTACAGCCAGACAGCTAAACAATGAGCTGAAACTCACCCTGAAGCTCTGAAAAGCAAAGAGAAGCTGAAGAATATGTTCATCACTACAGTAACCTCTTTAACATCGCATCAAATTACACTGTAATAAAAATGTGACACTGTTATAAAAATACTAATTACAGCTGATATATAGTCCGATTTGTTTTAAAGACCTTTGCATCTCTTTCATTTCAAACCTCAAATTCAGCCTCCTCAGCCTCTAGTGTTAAAAATTCCAACAGTTAGTCCAACACAAGGAATGGAACTCCTGGCTGAAGGTTCTCTACTATGAAGGGAAGAACCTTTTTAACCTCTAACTGTGTATGTACAACTTCTGAGAGCAGAAAAAATAGTTTAGGGCCATCTCATCTCTATTCTATCAATGCAGCCTCAGTTTCTGTTCACTGCTTTGGCCGTTAATATAAACATTTTAAATATGTCGTCTCACCGATTGAGCTCTCCTCCTCCTATTATGGTTTTCTGAACCGCAGGACTCCATAGCTTGACATTTACGATACACTTCAGTGATTTGGTGTGGCCCGAGCGAAAGGATGGCATTTCTGCATCTCTGACATGCAGATGATATCAGCCCCTCCACAGAAAACACTGTACTCGGCAAGCATCTGCTCCCCGTGCACTGCCAAGGTCACGCTCAAACAACTGCAGTTCTGCCAAGCTAAAACAGCAGATAGGGTAAATACTGTATATGCCCCGCAGCAAGTGTATATGATTGTGAGCACGAGAGGGGAAGAAAGAGACTGTCAATAGGGCAAATACAGTGTGTGTGCAGGATTGAATTCTCAGGAGAACCCTGTGGCATTCTGGGCTATATATCTCATAAATAAAGCAGGATTTCCTTCAGCTGCAGCCGTGTGTGTGTATGTATGTGTGTACGTATGTTCATGTGTGTGCATGTGTGAGAGAAAGGGCACAAATGGATTAGAGGAGGCCTATCATATTGCTCCATTCAGCAACCGAATCAACTCCTAACAACGCAGCAGCACATTACAGGACAAATACACGAAGCCATAATATCTTTATAGCTGAGATGTTAAAAATTACATGAAGCGGTGATTCCACTTCATAATCTGCCATAAAATATTGGAGTAGAAATATCAAAATTTAGCTGTTTTTTCTGAGGCACAGATCGTACAGATTTCATAAGCTATGAGTTATCAGCCATGATTAACCAAACTGTTGCCCAGATGGTTGGTGAGTCTGATTTTGACTGAAGTTCAGAGAGGCTGCCACATGGCTTTTACTAAATCTTAAATCTCTATATTAGCAGTTACTGCAGGTCCTTCATTTATCACAGCACCCTGTGATATGAGCAGAGATGTGAGCCCAGGAAAAGACATCTCATAAACAAATGCCAAGAATCTATTTAAGCTACTACACTACAGTTGTGATCAAATTATTACACAAGTCAAGAACATTCAGTAGCAGCAAAATCAGTATGGTACAAAGACATCTTAGGTCATTTGGATTCTCCTAATATTAAGGCAGCAGGAAATCAGAGAGCAGCAAAACATAAAAAGGCACTATTCAAGTAAATTTTGATGAATAAACACACTCACTTTAATCTGTGGATAGTGAATGTGGGCCAAGTCAGGTGAGAGACACTCATCAAAATTTTAAAAGAAGCCATTCAACTGGGGATTTCTCTGTAAATGCAGATTAAAGCTTGATTTATACTCCAGTGCTCAATCTACACAGAGCCAACAAAAGTGGCCTAATGGAGCTCATAAATGCTGAACAGCAATTACTTTTACTGAAATTACTGCGACACAGAAAAGAGATACAGAACCGACTGAGTCTATACACGGATTGGCAGAGCAATGACAACAAGAGAAAAGCATGTGGCAGATGCATTATGAGTACAATTACAGCTTTTTACATGTTACATTTCATTTCACGGAAGCACCATCTTTGTGGAAAACAATGTGGCGTGTCACCACCACATATCGACCTCAACTCTCGCTTTAAAAATGCAAAAGGCTGCAATGGTAGTCGCATGTTGCTTTATGTACAATGTAACACGAACTCTAGTTATAGTAAGGCATCCATGAGTGCTGGGATGGGCAATATCACCTATAATATCAAGATTTTAACAATTATTTTCTAAATACATTTAAACACAAAGTAGACATTATTTGTAGAGTACAATAAACAGAAAACCCTGAATTTAGACTTTGTTTGAGCACTGATTTTTAGTGTTTTGGTCATTTTTACAGCAAAATCTATATTCTAATCCTCTGTTGTCTTAAATTTGTCAAACTGTTACTCAGAGAGTAACATTTTCTATCACATTCACTGGTTCAGACCCTGTTAAGCATTAGCTGAAATAAAAATTCAATTACATAACAGTTTGATATCTTCTGTTACTTCAGAACATGAAAAATTAAACAGCTTAAAAACCAAAATACACAATAAAAATCCAACAATATGTAACAGAAGGCCTAGCAGCTCAGAGCTCTCAGCACACTACAAGATGTGCAGCTACACTCAGCTGGCTGTTCTGTGTTGTGTCTTGTCTTGTTCATTGTGTAATTCTGACATTGTTTAGCTCTTGCATTGTACAAGCTGCAGAGCTGGTGGCAGGTTTTCACTAGAGTTGAATTCCATCCATATAATCCCTCCCATAATGCATGTCGCAGCAAACGCACACACTGTTTGTATGTCTTCAAAAGCTCTTACTTTCTTTTTCTCTCTGTGTAGCGAGGGGACTTCCCTTAATTACACGGATTTCTCAATTATCTTACGGGAAATTACCTTCTTCTCTCTGTAGGCTTAAGGCACAAGTTATCAATGAAGTTGCTCGCAAGGGAATGCCATAACGACAGAAGTACAATACTTTGCTTTAATTTAAGGAAAGCAAATCATCTGATGCATGCACGTGTGCTAGAGAGAGCTGAGAGTATGCATTATTTCAAATCAGACAAATTGCAAAACAAGCTGGTTTCACTAATCCATGTCTAGTCGAAGTTGTGCTAAATGTTAAATCAGCATCTGAAAAACTACAGTCCTAGACACACAGACTCAGATCTATCAAGCTCATCTCAAGTCACTGGACGTCTTTGAAGTTACACACACCAAAGCTGAAGATGCTAAAAAAAAAAAAGACAAATACCTCCTTAACAGTGTTTCCCACACACTGGTTTATTTTTGGCAGGCAATAATTTTAGGCCGAATATCAGCATGGACCACCATATATTGATTTGGCATTATTTGTGCTAATAAAATGGGAAAAATCTTATTTCATTGTAGAGCTGCATGCAGTGCATTGATTAGCTCAGCCCCCCCACTATCTGTAAATAGCCCTTCCTCCCTGTGCACACTCTAAATCAAAACACAATCATGCACAGGAAGAATTGCTGTTGGCTTTTTCCCACAGAGAATATAGCAAGCTGAATTCCTGAACAGAATCGATCCTGAGTTCACAGAGGGTTAGTATCATGAAAACCTCTGCACAAATTTGTCCAAAACTGACGCTGCCATCTTAACTCTGGTGAGTTAGTCTAATTATGTTCTTAAGTTTATTAAAGAGTCTAGCTGACTACAATCCAGCAGTTAAGACGATGCAGAGCTGCTGCGATAAGTTTGCACAATTGATGATATTGACACTTAAATTTCCTAATCATATTAATATTTTTAACTGACCCTCCTCCCTCCTTGTTTTTAACTTCAATTTATTACAAGTTTTTCTTCAGTATCACGGAATAATTGTTGAATCTTGACATCAGTTGTTCATCTGTTTGCTTCTTTCCTGCTCTCTGTGCTCAGTGTATTTTAACACAGCTGAATCCCAATAAAGCTGCTGTCATTTACATATTTTTCTGTTTGTGTTGTCACACCACAGAACAAGTATGAAATAGTGACAGATGCACAACTCATTAACCAAGCTGTTGTTCTGCATCACTACAATGCTGACACTATAACTGAGATGTTGCCCGCAAAAATCACCATACACAAGTTAAAGATGACAGTTGTGTGTAAACTCAGCAATCATTGAACAGAATTTAAAGGTACTACAGAAACCAGAGAACATTTACACAATAAGAAGAAAAGGAGTCGCACATGTTACACTTAAATAAACAGATCAAACGTTCTCTCTTTGTTACCAGAGTCTGAGAGAAACTTGGATTTCTTTTGGAGTTTCGCTACTGACCTAAATGATTATGACTTATTTTTATCATGTTAAAGTTTCCAGTTTAACTTCACACTTTTGCGCTCAAAGTGAAGGAAGAGAGCACTTTGTGTATTTTGTTATTTGTTTGGCACAAAGTGAAGCAATGGGGCTGTATGTTTTGCTCTGTTATTCATTTGCCACAAAGTACTTGGTAATTAAACTCTTCCCAATGGAGCACTTAATGTACGGTGTTATTTCATAATTTAAGAAAACACAGGTGTGCTTTCTTATTTCACACACACTCCATCATCACTAAATCTCTCTAAAGCTTTTTAAGACTACAAGAACCCATTTCTATCCGATTATCTGAGAAGAATTTTAAAAGGCACATGCATAGTTAGATTTGTATAGTATTCCTGAGCAGTAGCCTAAAAAATTCTTAGGCTAGTGCTGTAACTAAAAGTGCAAAAACCCATGGCAACAATCCAAAAATCCAATGAGCAGCAGATCATGTTAAACATTAATTAAACATGTTATCTGACACGCTGAATAAATGAGATTAGTTTAGTCAGCACACACTGCTGTTCACAAGCTACTTGCTTCTTACACTGGAGACCCTGAATCAGAAATGTTAAGCTGGTAAGCTTGAAATATTAAAAGATGAATGATAGTTTAACTGACTCCAGAGCCTGGTGCAACAAATACAGACAGACTGCTTCATTTGTATTGGTCTTGTTGGCCCCTTTCTGTACAGAGTAATATTTCTTATTCCTTACAAACAACATTGTGATGGTTGCAGGCAACTTGTAAATTATTAACCAGAAAAATGTAAATTTAAATGTAAGCCTGTTATCGAATTAATTATGGGCCAGCAATATTCGTCATTTTACCATGTGAACGTGGGGGGCAGCAGCTGCAGGAGCAAATCCCAATGGCAGGTTGCGATGCCTGCACATTGAGGTTATAACTGGGGGGATAGCATCAAGCACCAACATGCTACGCCTTGGTAAAGCTCATTGCTGGCAGGTAGAAGGAACAGCTGGAAACACACTACTTAGCCACTGTGGAGGCATATGTTTGTGTGCACACTTGCCCACAGTAGAGTTAACGGTGCAGAAGTAATTGGGAGTAAATGGGAAAAAAAACAATAAGAAAAATTCTTAACATTTCTTCAAATCCAGGGGTAGAATCATCTAATTTTTGCAGATATACATAGCTTGTTTCAACTGAAGTGTCGAGGCAGAAATCAAGAAAAACAGTATATGTTTGGCCATCACAAAATGTGAGCAGTATGTGGAATAATTCATCCATTTGCTAAAACACTTAACACATGTGAATCATAATGTTTACTAGAGTGTTGGTGCCTTTCGGAGCGTCCGCAGGAATGGTGAGAGCTTGTTAATGAGGCTGAACCATGGAGGGATGGATGTAACGTGGGCAGCGATGCTCTGAGGGGAACTTGGATCATTCTGTGAAATACAGATAAGCAAAGCCCCTGCGCTGTGTGTGAGATAACTCAATGCTTGTCTGCATGCTGCCACTTTGTGCATCAGGACAGCCAAAGGGGAAAACGTCCACTTAATTAAATCAATTAGAGCATGAAGGGCCTGTCGAAGCCTTTGCAGAAAACAACAGGGTGAGAAAAACCTCACAAACAATGGCATAAGTCTTTTCATGAGTCGTAGAAACTCCAGTGGTGCACTGGCAACACCCATCTGTTCATTTGACAACTTTGAAATGTTATTAGACTATAAATGTCATCTGAGATAATGCTGAGACCATGTCACTGTTATAATCTAAATATTTCTTAAGGAGACAAGGGAGGTGTACAGGTTGTCTGTTCATTTCTGACTACTAATATCTTTGGGGAAAACTAGTGACAATTTTGATTAATCTGCCATTTTTGGCAGTAGCAGACCATTACAGTGAAACCAGAGATTGGAATCGACTTTCACAGCTATAGCCCGCAGTAGACTTTCACATTTTTTAACTTTTTTGTCCAGTTTTAAAAACTTGTACAGACAGAATCCATTTTATTATGCGTTGAACAAAAGTCGATAAAGCAGAACAACTCAGGAAAGGCACCCTTCCATTACACCTTATTTAAACTTTAGGAAGCTGGAGTTGACATACAGTTTGGGGAGGACATGTAGAGGCATGTAACTGAGCGGAGGAAAGTCTTTTCTGATCATCATTTATCTCAGCAGCTGTTTGTCAACTCGATATGCATTTACAATGAGAGTAAACCTACAATAAGAACTGTGTCAATATTTAAGGTTTTGTTCTGCATAGAGGAATTTTTGGTGACTCCCAGTCTGGTTTGAGCCAAGAATTAAGGATACAAACAGCAGTGCAGGTGTTTGTAACCAGTTTTGCTAATGGGGGTTTGTTTACTCAAGCATAATAGACATTTTTGTTCATCCAATGGTCAGAAATAACAGAAGAATGCATAGATTTCTGTCTAATAAGGTAACAGAGGCTCACTGCACAGAGATCAATCATGGAAGGCCGATTCTGAGCCAGAAAAACCTCTGATGTTAGACAAAAACATGATGACATCTCTGTGACTAAGAGACTAATGCATTATAATGTTGCAATTTTATAAACTACACATTACCTTACATAGAAAGTGATTATTAATTTCTTTATATTCTGGGAAAAGTATTCAGCATTGTCATTGCACATGATTTTGGGTATCAGATCTCAAATCAAATAACGAAAATCCATACCTGAATTCATATTGTTTTTATTATCATTAATTAACTGTATAATAGTTTGTCCTGAAATTTTTTAAAAGCGTCTGTTACAGTTGCTTGCTGGTCAATTTTTGCTGTTTTTGCTTTGAAAAAGGAATTTGATAGTCAATGTTAATTTCCTAATGTTACATTTTTTTCATTATGGGCTAATTGTTTCCACTCTAATGTTTTTATTTTGTATGCAGAGGCACTTAAGGTCCTGAACTTTTGTCCAAATTTTAAACTCTCCTGCTACAAAGTGTTGGGTTTCACCCTTAGCTCTCTCCCTTCACAGCCCGAGAACCAATTTTCCGCTATGTAACATGAACCCCGTACACACTGAAGCAAAGTGTGAGGGAGCCGTTGATCCTTGATTACTATTTAACGAGCAGCTCTCGGGTTGTTTATGAATTTATGGTCATGTTTCTCTATTGAGTGAGGAGGAGCTGAATTTACGATCTGCAAGGTAATCTCCTTGAAGACCTCAGAGGATTTACAGGCCCCTATTCCTCAAATCTCACATCTTTTTTAACCATTGCACTAATTAGGAAAACCTGCCAACTTAAGAGACCAAACGTTGTTTGTCTGCAGATATCTGATGTCATTTCTTCTGTTTTAAACACTCTCTCATTCTTGTGTTTCCCTCCATTATCCACCATCACTTAGTTCAAATTCTTAAACTTCTTAGCTTGTGTGATCACCTACGATGGTATCTCAGAAATAAACATCATCATGTACGATCCACAGATTACAGTGTTTAGCTGTGGCTCCGCAGATGAGAAAGTGTGAGGCTGAGATACCGTACCACTGTACTCTAACCAGCTTTCCTCATTCACAGCCTCCCACTTCCTTCCTCACTCTCGCTCTTTCCCTTCCCTGCCTTTCTGCCTCCCCCGCCTCCTCTCCCCGTCCCAGAGCAGGATTAGGCCCGGTGCCCAGTGGTGACACAAGGACACTGAAGCCAGCAGACTGTTAGATCAGTTGTTGGGCCTGAATTAGGAACTCAAGCCCAGTAGCAGGGGAGGGAGGTGATGATGAGATGAAGGACAAGGAGGAAAGAAACTAAAGAAACAAAAGAGGAGCTTGGGACAGATAAGTGAAACTTTAAACCACTGATAAGAAGCGGAAAATAAAGTCACGCAAAAACTAAGGTGTGAAATGCAGCCAAAAGAGACTCATGCCTGAGTATCGACAGGACTAGGAAAAAAGCTCATATCAGCATGCTAATCTGCTCACAATGACAATGTCTGCATGCTGATGTTAAGCAGATAAAATTTGTCATGACCACCATCCTCATTTAGCTTGTTAGCATGGCAACATAAACAACAACACAAACAGCTAAAGCTGACGGGAAAATACTATGTTTTGCAAGTATAAACTGAAGCCTTGGACAAACTAAAAATTTGAATGACACTGAATAAAATATTAAGGGAGCAAAGGAACTGTATGGTGGCTGCACGGTGGCTCAGCCGTTAGCAGCGTCGCCTCATAGCTAGAAGATCCCCAGTTCGCGTCCCAGTTTGGATGCCTGGGATCTTTCTGTGTAGAGTTTGCATGTTCTCCCTGTGCATGGGTTTTCATCAGGTAGTCCAGCTTCCTCCCACAGTCCAAAAACATGCTGAGGTAAACTGATTATTCTAAATTGTGAGTAGGTGTAAATGAGAGTGTGCTTGGTTGTCTCTCTCTATGTGTAGCCCTGCGATAGGCTGGCGACCTGTCCAGGGTGTCCCCTGCCTTCGCCTGGATAGGCTCCAGCTCCCCCACAACCCTACAGAGGATTAAGTGGTGTATAGATAATGGATGGATGGATGAATGGAACTGTATGGTGCAACATTAGAAAAGTCAAAGAATTACCAAAGTGCAAAATCCAGGAATAATGAGTGTTTATAGCAAATTTTGTGCCTTTGCATCATACAAATGTTGAGACATTTCACAGAATAAGTAACACCTCTTTCATTCCAATTCATCTTTGGTGCAGCGTGCAAATCTGGACAAATTTTCACTGATTTTTTCCAATAACTCTGGACCAAAAGTGGTGAACCAACTGAAACGTCCCTCAGTGAAGTCATGCTGAGCAGAAATCTCATCAATTAGCACAAACACTGATGAGCTGCAGTGACGTGGTTTGAAGGAAATGATGGCCAGACTTACCAATTTATTTATAAACTCTATAAACAAACACACAAGCGCAAATGAAAATAGATTGTATTTCACTGACAAGGCCACACATACTGTGCAACGTTTCCCATCCGCCTTCTGCTTAATAGCAGCATAAATCCTTTTTCTTCTCCTGGGTCACGAGGTCATACAAAGAGGGTCCATTGTCATAACTGTATGCACTTTCAGTTTAACGGCTGCCCATCCCCCAGATTAGAGATGATTAAAATGGCAGTAGGATGGCCTTTATCTTGCTTCCAACATGATGCTCTTCATGAGCATCGCTCTGTGTCTCCTGACTGCCCATCTGTGCTTGCACTTATTAATTCCTTCTCCTCTCCTAGAGAACCAAAGATCTCCTGTGGGAGACAAACACTATGCTTTCCGCAAAGCCAAAACAGCAATTTTAAAAATGATCTCTATTCCCTGAATGTTTTCCCCTGCTGCACTGTAGCTTCCTGAAAGACTGCTGCAAATATAGTTCTGTTATTTTGTTTGGGAAGTCCAGACAGAAATGAAAAAACATGCAGCCGAGGGTACCGAAGATCTCAGGGGATGGATTACAAACGTAAAAACTAAAACCAACTTACTGAAGAACATAAATAAATATAACTCTCCTAGTCAGACCATGTGGAAAATAGGTCATAAAATGTAAAGGGATAATGCAATCAACTTTAAAACCATTTTCTAAGGGCATGAATATTCAAATAAAGAGAGATATATCACTTTAAATTATTTAACTACCAATTACATTATTAGAGTATAAATTTTTCATTATTACATTATCAGAGACAGTTAAATTCATAAATACTTAATATCATTATGTGCAGTTCATATCTGATAGAGTCATGGTGTCTGCTACATACAGTCATAAACCCCATTCATATTCTAGAAGAAAAGACAGCGTCAAGTTCATGTTACATAAAACAATGCATTAATAAAGGAAAGCATTTCTTGTTAAGAATGAAGATGTTGTCACACTAGCTCAAACTCAGAACAACAGAGGAGTGAAACATTTTGTCGGCTCACTTGCAGTGTGTGAGGACACTTTAGGTCCATTAGGCATATGAGATAAAGACGAGCAGGGTAATTAGTCCTGTGCAATCAAATATACAGCAGAAAGAGGATTTGGATTATTGTCTCATCTGTGAAGATATAGCAGAACTGGCAAATGTGTACATATTATGACACTGACTAATGAAGAAAAAGATGGCAATCAGAACCAAAACAAAAATAGAAGTACTGCTATATTAGTACTGCAAATACAGTACAACACCACAAATGTTGAAAAAATGTCAATTAATTTCCTTTGCTTGATGTCATCTGCTTAAAAGTAACACCAACCTGCTATTGTAAAGCCACCAGAATATCCTGAGAAAGTTATCACATTAAATGGTGCATTGGTACAGTTCGTATTAAGCTAAAGTGGAAAAGCTACAGCAAAGAGGAAACAATAAAAGTCAGGCATTAACACCTGTGTTTGTTCTTTCTATCAGCCTGGATATGCAGTTAATCATTACATGGAGGCTGTTAAAATTACTTACACACTTATGAGAGAGAAATTAAGTTACATGAATAAATATATGTGTGTTTTGGAGCATCAGACATCTAATTTCCGGTGTTTTAGTGAGTTTTTATTTGCCATTGTGTGCCTTTTTTGCACACTTATGGTGGAAATGTCTATAATTATGGGAATGAAAACACAAAAGTCAGGCACAATGAGGGAGAAACTAGCGCACATGTACTAAATACCAAATATTTGCCTCTGATCTGCTTTCTTGTATTCTACACTCTTCTTTTATGAAGCTAGTTTTAGTTTATCCCTGGTATTTAACATTTGGTCAACGATTAGAACACAACTTTCGGCGTGTTAACTTTGAAAAATCTTTGACTTTATTAATTGATGATGCCTGCCCGAATGCACCATAAGTTTTAGTCACTAAAGAAAATGGAGGCTATTTAAAGTGCCTCATTTGGAAAATGTTCCTCTATTGGTCCTCTGAGGATGGATATAAGATGTGTCCAGCATGCCAACTCCAGGGGAGCAGCTCCTCTTAATAAGTCATCAGCTCCCTAGAAAGCCTGGTTTGTGAAATTTCAGGGTGGTCTTAAAATATTGACAGTATGCCATTTTTGCCATGCGTTTATATTTTTCTGTACCTTCATCATCATGGATCCTACGTAAAACTGGGCTGTTATTGATGTATGATTCATGCATGAGGCTATTCATTACTAATTCACTTTAGTAAAGATATTAGCATGCATGCTCTGCTCTTGACATCACCGTGGAAGTGTGGCAGCGCAATATCATATGCTTTGCTCACTTTAACTCAAATATCAGGAACAAAATCTTTCTAAAACAAAACACATGAATAAACCTAAATCCTCTGTGGTGCCAACAGCAGGCACTACTCATTATTTATATTTTTATTACTAGGAATAGTAATAATGAATAAAAGCTAAATCAAGTGTTTTAGAAATGCTGTAGCTGTCATTTCTGACCACTGCAAGACTCCAGTATTTTTTCGCATTTTTAATTTGTCAGTTATCTTCTCAAAAGTAGCTGTTGCGTTAAATTCTAGAAAACGGTAAAACATGTCAATTAAAAATTCCTATGGCCTTTATGTTTTGAAATGCCTCAATCAATGCAACAAACAGTCTAAAAGCAGAAAATATTCCATTTAGAAAGATGCTCAAGAGAAAAAAGCAGCACTTGATATCCTTACAAAGTCTGGAACAAGTGAATGTTTAATCAATTATCAAAAAAAGTATGTGTGTTCGGCGACAAGGACGCCTCATCAAACTCAAGGGTTTTCTAATAAACTGTACTTCTAGAAGCAGATGCATAAAGTGCATTTGCAAAGTAAATTTTTAAGCATTTCTGCACCATTCAAACGTTGTCAGAAAGATGTCTGCTCTACAAGTCTTTTTGTTGGTCAATTATAGTTCAAGATTCAGTAAATAATTCATGGCTTTACATGTATTTGACTTACAGGATTCTTAAAATTCTCAAAAAGTAAGTGTTACAAGTCAAAATACATGAGACCGACTTCTTGACAAATCCCCTATTTAAGGCTAAAACTTATTATTAAGACTCATAAATACAAAAATACAACAGATACAGGTAGAGCTGCTGCTAGCAAATATTTTTATTTATCATTACATCACTTTCTCCAATAATGAGCTTACATGTTTATATTGATCATTTTCTCTAACAGACTAAAATAGGAAGGAAAACAGTGAATATTCACTGTGGGAAGCCGAAATCTCCTCAATTTTTGATAAAAACAACGACTCAAGCAACTACTCAACTCTTATAATTGATTAGTTTTCTCTCATCGACTTACTGTTTCAGCATGAGTACGGTAGTGAACTACTACTTTCTAAGAATAATTTATGTTACTAAAATTGCAGTTTGAATCAATGCAGTTAGCAAAGGCTGTAGTTTAGGATATACAAAGTGTGGCTATTTAATATCGAGACTAATGCTGCAATTCAATTTTACTGAACTGGAGCAGACTAAAACTTCCACTGGTAGTTTATAGTCGCTCATTGATTAATATATACTACTTAGTTCAGGCATGCAAACTGTGGTTGGTCTGACATGAGCCCAGGCTTGTTTATTACTGGCCACACCTCATACATTTTGCAGTACATCTGATCTCGGGGTTTATACCGGGGCTGAATAACTATTTGAGTTCAGTTTGAAATTGCAGCTGGAAACACTGCAGTTAGCAAATCACCAAGGCTGCAATTTAGGGTATAAATAGTCTCGCAGAATGGTCTGGCTGCACCTCATTATTATTCCGCTATTACGGGAAATGAAGCTTGTTTGTATTCTTTAAACCAATCGTATTGGGCAGAGCTAAGCAAAGGACGCAGCAGTGGTGTCCATCAGAAATATGTCAGGAGAATTGTTTTGGTGGAATATTTGCACTTGGGTTGGCGAGAACTGTCATTAAAGTGGCTAATTCACTGAAATAAAAAAATAGCAGGGCTGCATCGTTGGTCAATCCTTGGTAAAATGTGATGTTTTAAGTTTATTGGTTGCTAGCTGTAAGGAAATTGTTGTTGTTTTCTTCACTAAAGTGGATTTTAAAAATGGTAAGACACAAAAAGTGAAAGGAGAGTAGAAAGCTGCAAGAAATGCACCGCTAATGGCAGAATTTTACCCGCAGTCTACATCTGATGAGTCAGACTAGTGTACATATATTATGCAGCTGACTCGGGGTTTAAATTTTCATGGTTGGGTAAGTCCATGCCAGCCTCCTTGTGCGACAGTCACGCTTTTGATCGTGTCTCATGTAATAATGCACGAGAAATATTGAAGTGAAGCTCGACTTTGACGAACTACGTCGCAAAACGAATCACAAACAAATCACAATTTTTAGTATTTTCTCTAGATTTCAGATCAGTGCAGTGAAAAATTCAGCCGACTAGTTAAAATTTGCACTTGTGCACATTATCCAGCCTGTTTCTTGCCTTAGCCTGGTTTTCAAAATACGGGGAATGCAAAACTCATATTTATAGATATGACGTAACCGAGAAAGAAGTTTCTGTAATACAGGCCCAGCAGTCAATTATTGCCTTCCACATACCTGTCATTGCTGAGTGAACCTTGTCCTAGACATAGAGTTAACATGGTGCCCTGAGCAGAGGGTGTGTCTGCAGAATAAGGTGAGCCATTATTAAGTGTACCTGCATTGGAAAAAAAGCTGCCTGTGCCTTAAAGTAAACCACAATCATCACACTGAGGGTGAATTTCTGCCTCTTGGGGAAATCAAATATAATGAAGAAGCAGCATGCAACTACACAGAACAAGCAAGAAAAGACAATGCCTGCCATTATCTGCTGGGGCTGATGAGGAGGATGGTGCAGTTCCCATGAAAAGCCACTAGACACATTGACAAGCTCGGCATGTGGCACCAGTCGCCAATCTATGGTGCTTTTAGGCAAATGTGGTTCATTGTGTTGAGGATTTGCGCTTTAAAAACAGGAGCTGTGGCACCGGAAATACACACTAATGGTGCCAAAAAACCTAAGAAAAGGTGGTTTTAGTTAGGAAAATATAGGAAGAAATAGGGAAAATAGCCCAAACAGAACAGATGTCTGAGAAAACAGATGACTAAAGAGCTGGTAGCCTGCGCTTACAGGCCTTTAAGAAGTGGCTCCGTGCAGAAAATGCAAAAATACCAAAGTGGGTGAATTGAAAGCATTTATTTTGGTAGTAAGGATGTAAAATTTAGCGGAAAATAGTGCGATATTTAACTGTGGCACCCACAAACCGAGCACAACGTCTAGTTAAAGCACATCTGAGTGGACAAAGACCAGGCGTCAAATGTAGAAAGTGACACGAGAAAGCTGCCGTTTTTCACTTATAACTTTTACCACTGTTTGTTAATTTTAATTTTACGGGCAAAAAAACACAAAAAGCTGGTTTAACGAGCGGTGAAGTGGGGAAAGTGGCCGCTACAACTTACACAGTTCATTCGCAGCTTACCTTAGTGTTCACTCCAGCGAGAATCGGGGCAAAACAGCGACACGCTCAAAAAACGACAAGCTGAAACTGGAAGTAACCGACTGAAAGCGACCAAAACGCCGTTTACATCCACATATCTTCCGGTTTCACGGTGTTTTCTGTCGCTACAACATGGACCGAGCGTGTTCTGGTCGACCTATGCTCGCTTGTTTTTCCGTCGCAGGCTGACTGCCTCCACCTCAATCACCGCCGTCATGCTCGCGCGCGGTGAAATGCCCAGCTCCGGTAGCGACCTTCAAAATAAAGCAGCGGTTTGAGTGGCAGAGATCAGCTGGCACGATGTTACACTAAAATCAGAGTGCCTTTATTTTAGAGGCCTTGAAACTTGAAGCACTGCTCCACTTAGTGCATGTAAAGCAGTTAAAAAGTACAAAAACAGGATATACAAAAAACTGAATTTTTACAAAATACACACACATACATCGATAAGGCATACCATTATGACCACCTGCTTAATATTATGTTGGTCCCCCTTATGTGGTCAAAAATGCTCTGCACCACTGGACATGGACAAGAGGACTTCTCATGGGGTCTGGAACCAGGACATTGGCAGTGGATCTTTTGGGTACTCTGGCTTGTGCAGTGGGGCTTCTGTCAATCAAACTTGTTCCACTGCATCCTGTTGATGCTTTATCACAATAGGCTCGAGGAAGTTTGGAGGTTAAATCAACATGTTGGACCACTGTCATGTTCCTCAACATGTTCCTGATTGTTTGATGTTTTTTCCGTGTAGTTGGGTGCATTTGTTGCATTTGAGATTTCCATTTGCATGAAGAAGTGTGCTTGTTGTGGGATAAATTTTATTTGGGTGTCTAAGTCTCATCAACACCGATGTCAAAATCCAAGGTTTTCCAGCAGAACACCACATAGTAGCAATACGATCAATGTTATTCACTTCATCTGTCAGTGGCTATAGTGTTGTGGCTGATCAGTGTATAAAAGTCATCTGTAAATCGTGTTATTTACCGTCTAAACAAAGATATTACTCATGCCACAGTCTAAACATAGAAAAAATACAGTATAAAATGATCTGTTCAACTCACATAATGCAGTTTTACACTTGCAAATAGTGACTGCAGCACCTACACTGTAGAATAATAGCCTGTAGTATAATTGCAAAAGAAGTCATGTCTTTATTTTATATACGCTGCTCAAAAAATTTTAAGGGAACACTTAAATCATTGATGTACACTGTGTAATTTATTGAGAACAAAATGACATAAGAATGGACAGTGGAAACCAAAATTATTAACCCACTGGGGGTAAGATTTACAATCACTTACACTTCCTAACTGGACAGATCAATATCTCAGAGGTTTATTTGAATTGGCGTTATACTGTGATGACTATATGTTCCCTTAATTTTTTTGAACTGTGTATAAAAGCCGCCTGTAAATCATGTTAACTGCAGTCTAAGCAAGGATATTAGACATGCCGTAGTCTAAACATTGGAGAGAAATACCATAGCATCGCCTGTAATCATCCTAAATGACAGGCCTGATTATGCTATAAACTGAGAGAACGGTAAAGTTTCACAAAAGATGCACGTTATGACTGTTTGATCCACATAAAAGCGGCTGTAGAGTAAAAAAAAAACTGCACAAACCAGTTTTAACCTGAGGCATGCAATTAGGTTTTGGCAGATGATCACCACATTGCAGTAGTAAAAACTTTGTGCCTTCTGAAAAAATGAAATAAAAAAAGCGAGCTCCTACAAAAGTCAAGAGGAGCCTCTGTAGCTTGTGTACCTTGCTTGTGTGAACCAGGAAATGTTTAATTCATTATCAATCAGTTCTTTACTTTGCCAGCAACTGACTGTTCAATTGTTCAGATGTTTTTTTTCTCTATTTCTTAGCTATATTGAGATTTTATATATGAAAGTAATTTTGCACACTATATTTTTTTACAATACAATTTTCTAAATTTTTGCAAACTGCATAGTCTTTGTGTTGTATATTTTGCTAATATTATGTATATCACTAGTATTTTTTGCTCTAAGTCTTTCAGTACTTCTGTGAATAGTCGTGGTGCCAGAAATGTTTTATGTTCTACACACACTGCACCATGATGGCACCCTTAGTCCATAAAAGAAGTATCATGTTTTATTACTAAAGTACATTTTTAATGAAATGTGGTTGCAAATGTGGTTTTTAAATTAAACAGATACAGAAGAGTAAGAGTTGTAATTTTCTGCTAATAGAGTTTTAGGAAGCATGAGCACCATGAAAAGACTATTAAATCTTGCATTAAAGCTATCATTACTGTATGTTAGTGTATTGAAGAAATACAAGAAATGTACAAGAAATCTTTCCTGCCCGGAGCAATAACTCTGTTAAATGCTTCATCTCTGTCTGACAGGGAGCACTATAAGCTCTCTGCTCAGTAACCCATAATCTGTTCCGTTTGCACTGCTTACATTTGCACTAAGTGAAATTTTGCACAAATGTTGCACATTCTATTTTTTATTTTATTATTTCATTATTGCTTGATGTGTGTATTAATGTATTTACTCTATTATTTTATTATATATCATTATGTTGCATCACTTTGTTATTTAAACCTATTCGAGTAGTCTTTCTTGTGCCATTTACTCTCCCTTAGCAAAACCTTTCGAAGAGGATGCAAAACTGTAACTTTGAAGGAGCGTTCTTTGATTTCCGGTAAGATGACGATATTTACGTCAGCTTGATCGCCGGTCCCGTTAGTGACGTCACCAACACCGGGACCAGCACAGGACAACGCCAGAAGGAAAAGGGACCAATTCTGGGGAACAATGTCGCCCCTTGGCGATGGCACTGGGAAACATGCTTTACTTTCCATTTTCATAATACAAGTGAATTTTAAAACAAAAGCGATTATTCTGAGGACTCACATGAACTTCTCTCTGAGCAGACACGTTCTTCCCATTCATAAATTCAGCTACCACTATATACAGTCAATTGCCATTCAGGTCTTTTCTTGGATGATAGTGGTTTTGCTGACCTTTAAATAGAAATAAAATTAATTCACTAGAGGGAGGAAGTGCTTCTGTGGTATGTTGATGCAACATTTTGGCAAAACAAAATAAGCATTTGTTGTTGTTTATTACAAGAATACACAAATATAAAATTAACTTTTATTTCATTTTTCTTCACCTATATAATAACATAACATAAATAAATATTATTTTTTTGAATATGTGACAGTGTAAAAATAAGGGAAGAGGCTGCTCCATGATTTGGGGTAAGAAGCCCCCTTCATGTACTTCAATGATTCTCAATGCTGTAGCCTTGCTTTTATTAGACTCTGTTCAATATCATGTAATACAATAACATCCTAGCTGACCAGCAGTTAAAAATGCGTTTTTATTATGCCTATTTTAAGCTTCCTGCAGGAAGTGAAGTGCTGGATGGCTAAAAACTGTCTTCAGCTAAATGAAAATAAGACGGAGGTGGTTGTGTTTGGTTCTCCCAACAACACAAACACCCATCAGGACTTATCCAACCATGAAAATTCAAACCATGCTGCATAACATTTAAAACAACCATCAGCAGCCACTTAGGCTCTTCGACAACTGATCTGCATCCCCACTCCAGGAATCTTGGTGTCATCTTTTAAGTCAGGAATGAATTTGAAGAACAGATTAACTCTGTGGTAACGAGGTGCTACTTCCAAGTGAGGAACTTTGTTAAATTAAAATCCGTCCTCTGTCCAAGTGACATTAAGACTGTGAGCACTGCATTCATTTGATTAGTGCAACTCTCTGTACTTGGTTTTCAGCCTCTCCTCCATTTCACATCTGCAGCTGCTGCAAGACTCTAATCTGGTACAAAACAATTCAATGCAAGCATCACACCTGCACTGACTACGTGTTGAATACAGATTTACATATTAAGTTTCTTCTGTTTGTTTATAAAGCCATGCATGGGTAGGGTCGTGGGGGGGCTGGAGCCTATCCCACCGCCTTGGGTGAAGACAGGGGACACCCTGGACAGGTCGTCAGTCTATCACAGGGCCACACATAGAAACAGACAACCAAGCACACTCACATTCACACGGACAATTTAGAATGTCTTTGGACTGTGGGAGGAAGCCGGAGTACCAGTACAGAGAGAACCTGCAAACTCCGCACAGAAAGATCCCAGGCGTCCTAACCTGGATGCGAACCGGGGATCTTCTAGCTGTGAGGCAACGGTGCTAACAACCGAGCCACGGTGCAGCCCACACATTACATTCATATTCAAAATCTGTTTGTTTTAAAAGAAAACATGTGAACTGTGAACAATGTGATCGACGACACAGAAACATTCATCATATGACATTGCAAAATGTATTCATTTAGGTGCCAAAAATAGACTTTAAAAATAAATTAATTGTTTTCTCACCTCCTGTTTTCTGTCAAGAATGACTTTTAACACTGTTATTTACGGAATTTTAGAACATCCTTTTAATACTACATGGCAAAATAGAGTTATTAGTCTAAACAAAGCAGCTAGATACTCAACATCTCAATGTACAACTGCAAGATTCTCAAACACCACAAGTCACAAGCCTTGCATACTTGCACAGATAAAACCTGGGTAGAGTTTGAGCTTCTAATATGTGCAACAAGTGAACTGCTACCAGAATTTCATTTGGGATTAACAAAGTTTTATTTTATCTTATCTTGGCACTAAAGAAAGTAAAGGCGCGTCTGCAGATTGCAATATGATCAATTTGGTTGAACACATCTATTATAGATCTATAGATCTGGAGGAAACTGTTAATGTGAAATACATTAAGTAGGTTTTAATGCTGCTGTAAGGATTTCTTGACAATATTAAGTTTATAATCAGAGAACAAATCAGTTTAGTGTGAGTAGGCCTTGTCCCTTTTTTGTTCCCATGTTTATCAGACACACCTATAACACAATGAATAACATAATGGCCTGATTGTATGAGCTCTGAAAAAGGTTAGTGTTGAGTGAGGAGCTGACTGGGGAACAAGTTGTATTTTCTAAATCAAATCAGCATTCTTTAATGTTGATCTGATTTAGAAAGCCGGTCCCCTACCAAATTTTCCCCAAATGTGCCAACAAATTCTTATCTTTTCTCGGCTGAAATGAAATCATGTTTTAAATCCAATTTATCACCGTTTAAAAAACTTCATGGGAACAAGAAAATGTGACAAACAGTTTGACTATTCTCCTCAGTTACTTTGTTGTGTCACTTCAAAGTTCTGAGTCAGTTTGTATCGTGATGGTTTAACTTTCAAATGGAAATTATGACATAATGACTGATCTAAGATTACATAGAAGTGGTTTTTTAAGATTATCATATGAAGAATGCATCAATACGAGTCATGAACCAGAAAAATTGCACTGTGTCTGTCATCTAACTTTGTTTCTTCTTGTAAAATGAGTCTGGATTTGGATTCAGCTTGTAACACACAGCTCTCATGGCCATAACTATTCACACTTATGTGCAATATTCCTCCTTATAACAGTGCAGTTAGTGCATATTCCTTATCCACAGCACCTCCATGTGTCCATTTTCACTCCTACAATGGAAAAGGAAGTGATTTTATGTCCACCTGTGAGATTTTTCAATACTCGTCTGACATTTTGGAACTAAAAACAACAGCTCAAAGGTCAAAACAGGTCATTTCACAGAGATGCGGCTCTTTAAACTCTGTATTTCCTGTCACAAGGGGGCAGAGCCTCCCTGGCAGAGAATCTAAACCACTAACACACGTCACACATAGCAGCGTTTACCAGGCTGTTAGCGTGGTGACGGGATGTGAAGATAATCAACCAGCTGGTAAACTTTTCACCCACGGCCCCGTCCGCTCCACCCTCCTGCAAAATGCATGACCTTTTCTAGCCAAACACATCAATTTAATTAGACGACAAACAGCTGAATAACTACAAGCACATGCTCATTTCATCTACATTTTCCATCAGGCTTGTTTTCACACAGGGATAATTGGAAAGAACTGAGGGGCATGTTTACATTACTGATATTGGCATTATTCTATTTCCCGGTTGAATTTCATTTAACATAAAATGCATACTTAAATAAGAGCATGCAAGATGATTCGAAGCTGCTGTGAAAGTGCAAAACTTTTGAAACAGCTTCTTCTTTTTAAGCCCAAGGAAGGTTTGACTTATTAATGACCCTTGTCAACACTCAGTCTGCCACTGCTATAACCAGGATGTCTTCCATTTTAGATCCACGCCCCTCATATTCTCACCATCCACGTCACATCGTCCCACCGAGCCCTGCAGCTGAGCAGGGCTATAGTTACACAGTGATGAAACTGGATGTTTATTTTGGCAGAAAGGCGCCTTGTCTTTAAGTCCACCTGACTGGAAGTGATGATGTACGCAATGAACCGGTGGCTCCCGTGTTATGTTTGCTATTCTTTGTCCTCCAGGGTCAGCGAAACGTGAATCTTATGAAATGCAGATGATGTGTATGATGGAAGTCAGTATCTTTAATCCTCCCAGATATCATTTGTTTAGCTGATCATTTACTTGCATGCGTTAACATGCACCCAAGTGCCTGTTCAACCCCTTTGAAGTTTTCTCCTCTCGTTGCTTTTCAAAATTAAATCATGTCAAGCGATAATTTGGCTTTTTGGGCAAGAGCTTCCCAAAAGAAAAGACTCCGTCACGTCTGAATAAAATCAAATCTCTACAAAGTAATGCCAATTAATTAAAAATATAAATAAGAAATAAGTGATTGCGTAAGTATTCATCCTTTAAATTGACTTACCTAATTCAACACAGATACCGCCAACTGTTGCTAGAAGTCACACAATAAATCAGAAATACAATACATAATTTCACAATAAAATGGTTTAGGACAACTGAATTAAAATTTATGTTCTATTAGACAAGATAAAACTAAAATAACATGTCTAGAAGGATTTGAGGAGATTTCTCTGAACTCCAAGATGTGTTCAGTTGTGATAAATCTAGAATATATCTCTATAATATGCTTTGGATGACATCAGTGTTGTTTTTGTTTGTTTGTTTGTTTGTGATTTTATTTTATTTATTTGTTTGTTTGTTTGTTTATATATTGCATGCACAAATGCAAAACAGATCAACACTGGCCATATCTGGTGTTGCTGAAATTTTGTGACATATAAATATGAGTCTAATAGTGTTTACTAAAAGTTAATGACAACAAAAATAACACCAGAATTAAGGGATATGAGCAGTAAGTAGATGTAATGTACTTATGCGATTGGTACTGGGGACAAAAGATGCAATTTGTATTAAAGACAAGTATATATTTGTTTGAAACAACATGCAGACTAAGCTTTACTTTTTGAAAATAATGGTAAGTTCTTTTTTCAGATGACATTGTTGACATAAATAATTATATATTGAAAAGAAATGAGCTAATATTTTTTCATTATGATGCCCTGCAATAGGCTGGCGACCTGTCCGGGGTGTCCCCTGCCTTCGCCCAAGTCGGCTGGGATAGGCTCCAGTCCCCCCGTGACCCTACAGAGGATTAAGTGGTGTATAGATAATGGATGGATGGATGGATGGATGGATGGATGGATGGATGGATGGATGGATGGATGGATGGATGGATGGATGGATGGATGG
The DNA here is from genome assembly GCA_024666655.1 of Dascyllus trimaculatus. Taxonomy (NCBI): domain Eukaryota; kingdom Metazoa; phylum Chordata; class Actinopteri; family Pomacentridae; genus Dascyllus; species Dascyllus trimaculatus. The sequence goes on along the minus strand of CM045456.1, from coordinate 14,725,150 downwards.
ATGGATGGATGGATGGATGGATGGATGGCTGTTTCTTGTAATAGCTATTCTGTCATATTTCACTCTGGTGCAGCATTAATGCATCCAAACTTGCACTGTGAATATGCTGTACATTCAAAAGACCCATTTTCTACATATACAAAAATCTGTGCAATATCACTACTTTTAGTAGTCATAGTTTCCACTATAGTTGCCCTATGCAGTATCGTTATTATCCACATTTAGAGGAATCTGTGCAATATCTGAATTTATACACGTGGAAGTATCTGTACAACATCAACAGTACTTATATGTGAAATATTATTTTTTGTTTACTTTTATTTTTCTACTGATGTCCCTACAGTTTTTGCATTGCCTTCTTTCAGCTGTAACACTGCAAACTTCCCCACTGTGGGATTATTAAAGGCTCATCTTATCATATCTGATCTGATCTGATCTAATCCGATCTGATCTGATCCGATCTTCTCTTCTCTTATCTTATCTTATCTTATCTTATCTGATCTGATCTGATCTGATCTGATCTGATCTGATCCGATCCGATCCGATCCGATCCGATCCGATCCGATCCGATCCTATCCGATCCGATCCGATCCGATCCGATCCGATCTTATCTTATCTTATCTTATCTGATCTGATCTGATCTGATCTGATCTGATCTGATCTGATCTGATCTGATCTGATCTTATCAAGGATCAAGCTAAACATGGGCCTGTGTATGAAATATTTGTTTCTGGCTGAGATTTGGGTTAGGTTAGAATCAAAAAGAAATATTTTACTCTGTCTGACAATGGTAGAAATCCAGTGATGTAATTATTCCTTAAGGCCTGCAGGCCTCCCCTGAGTGGAATGCGGCCATCATTAATTCAACTGAGACAAGGGACTACTGTGTCCTCGCGTCCTCGTGTGACCCAGACATCATTCCAAATAAATCACTGTGGTGGAGCTTCCAGTCCAAATGAATGCAGATTAATCAAAATCTCACTCGTTTCAGTTTCATTTCACCTTGACTGTATAACCCCTGGTTTTAACCCTGTTTCAAACAAGCTGTTTTGCTCTGAAAACCAATGAGCTGCTGCAGTAAACATCTTTATACTGCAACAGCTTTTACTTTACACCTCCAGGTTTATAACAAGCACAATAAAAAGGGATTTTCACCATATGGGACCTTTAAAAGCACCTTGAGCGGTGAGAAGAGAGGAGAATCTGGAGGAACTTTGAGAAAAGAAACGTTATGGCTCATGAACTCACTGGGAGGAGCTAAGACGGGAGGAAGAGATGAGTGTGAGGGAGGCGAGGAAACGCATTAGCATAATGAAAAGCACACCATATGTCTGCTGCGAAAAATGTCTGTTGTGGTGTGAGCCAAGCAGCTGGTTATTTTAACTTAGGTCATAGACTGAAAACAAAGGCCTGGTTGTGCCTAAACGTAGGCTACAATATCTGCTGACCAGAACTTCTGAAGCTCACTATTCAGAACCAAAACTGAAGTCTGAAAACAGCATGCTGTAGTTTCATACGGAGGCTTATGGTCCAAAGTTTCTGAGTTTATTTTCTAATTGTTCACATTTTAGTTTTTACTTTAGAATTAGACTATTTAAGAAAAAAATTTGACTCATTCTCATTTTTCCTCACGTATTACAGACTACAGTGTTTTACTACAGCTATTAAAGCTTGACATTTCTGAAGCTGGTTTATGGAAGACGGGGGAAAAATACAGTTTTTCCCTTTGAAGGACTTTGTAGAAAATGAACACCATTCAGAAACCTATGAAGAAAGGACTTTACGCACACTAGAAGCCTCCTAATACCAGGCGCATAGCTCTGTATATATTATTGCATGCAGTTAAAATCAACGAAGGCTTTAACATAAAATGGTAGATTCCATTGAAGTTTGGGTGCTGTGTACAGAACTTAATAAGCTTGTCTTTATTAATTTTCAATAAATTGTGTATTTTATTTTGTAAGTTTCTGAGAAGGCTAAATGCATGATTTTCCTGAGAATTAAATGCAGTTAAACTGTGTCATTACATTGACTTTATCCATTACAGTACATTAGACATGGTTGCTTGTGATCTATCAGGCCTGAATCTATTCGCTTCTTTAAAAAGTCCTAACATGCTGAAGGTTTCCAACAACACAATGGTACAGCTGTGTGGCACCGCACAGTGGGCATAATTAGCTTAGAGAAAATTTCCCAGTTTCTGACGAAACTGTTTAGGATCTGAAAAGCTTATTGTTATACTTTCAGAAACGTAAAAACCCGCACGAGGAACCTTCACATGATTCCACTGGTGCTGCGGTGTCTTTTAACCCTGCTGATCTAAACTGCATTAAAGAAAAAAGCCTTTAAAAAACTGGTGTTTACGTGGTACAGCAGACTGCTTCAGGAAGTGATTGCTTTTTTTAAAATTACACAGTTTAGAATGCATTACTGAATATAAGTGAATTAAAATGAAGCTGACTGTCCTTTGCTGTCTTTAGTCACCACTGAGCACTTCCATGAAAGTTAAGACAACAGTATCCCATATGGATAAACCAAATATAAAACAATATGATATGAATGAATATTTTAAAAATGGTGCGTTATGGTTGATTGCCTCATATCATTACAAAAAAACTACATTAAAGTGCTAGAAGGAACTACAGTGTGGCCTCACATTCTGCCTAAGCAGCAGAAAAACCTGCATGTCAAGAGAAACAAACTCAGTTTAGCACTGATTTTGAATTCATGCATGCAGGAGATACATGTGGTGACCCTGGTTCAGGAAGCTCAGTTCTCTGAGAGGCTCTAAAAGCTACCGAGTGCATAATTGCTCCAAACTGGAGGAAGACTGTGCTGCACAGATCTGTAGATCTGTACATGGATGAACAACATCTTCCACCCTGAAGTTAAACTGAGTATATTGAATTATCAGTGTCACTGACAAAATCAGTCTTTTGCATTCCTCGTAGTTTCTAAAAGATCTGCTGTTAACTAAAAAAATCTAATACTTCCAGGTCAAAGGCACCATAGAAAAGCCACATAAACAAACATGCTGTAGATAGGAGTTCACTGACTCTTATAAACAGTGTCCAGGGCCCAGTTTTGGGAAGCAGATTGAACATTCTGCTAAACTAAAAGCATTGGCAGAAACAGCCGTGTGTCACTGTCACAGTGCCATGGTCGTCTTAGTTTATTTGATTTTTTTGCTTATTTCTGACCACTAGCTCTATTACTCTTTGCAAATTACACTACAGGTCTTTTGACTGGCCCTAGAGCAGAGCAGATTTTTTCCAGCACGGCCCTCTTTAGAAACTCAAAACTATTCACATGTTCCCAGCTCATATTGTTTTAGCAACTACTAACAATGTTAGAGGAAGTAACTGATAAACAAGAATCTGGCTTGAATTTTAATGTAATTTAAAAGTCAGCATAATAGCATCAAAAAATTCATTTTAATTTAACTTAGTTTTACTTCATGTTTTTCTCCCTGGTCATCCAAAGCCATATACTGAATATGAAGATGAATGAGTTCTCTGTGACATGACCCATAGGTTTCCTGAAGTGTAGTTTTGAAGCTGAAAGTGCATTCCAATAACCACTATTATACAGTATGCCAAAAAAAGTTTTAGTATGTCCCAAAACATAGTAGGCTAAAAGCAGTATACCAAAAATACCAGGATCTCCTACTACATCTGGTCTCATTTTGCAGTATGCAAGCCAGTTTGCTTTTCTTGCCATTCCGACCCACAGTCCCATATGGTGTCTTGTACAAACAGGTGATTCCACAATGTACACTGCAATAGATATATGAGCAGGACAGTCAAAGCTTAAGGCGCAATATTGACAAAGTAGTATGTGCTAATAGTATACAGACTGCATGCAACAGTATTTACTTTACAAGGTTAGCTGTAGTACGTACTGAAAGGAACAAGAAAAAGTATCTGATTTGGATTGCAGGGTCAGTACCTTACTGTTTTGGCAGTGCCTGACTCCATGTGACTCCCCCGCTAACCCCAAATAATCAAAAAAGTGGAGTTGAAGCGGGCCTTGCAAGCATTTCTGAGCAATGGATTGTCTGATGATGTGTCATTCAAAGTGGCCATGACCCTAATGTATAACTTTAAACCTTAATACAATTTAAAAAGGTGAGCTATGTAAAAATGTGACATCCCTACAGTTGGCCTGAAAAGGAAATTAGCTTTAGAGACCAAAACATTTTTTGTACGAGGCTGTTTATTTCTGCTGTGAAGTTGGGCATTTTAGCATGGGAGTCTATGGGGATTGTCTCAGCTTTGGAGCCACCTTCAAGTGGACATTCGAAGAGCTGCACTACATTGGCCTAATTTTGCAGCCCTGGAAGTAGGTGCTTGTCCACGCCCACGCTGCAGTAGCTTTATGGCCACCCGGTGTGGCCCACCTCACAGTTTCAGAACCGCTGTCCTAAAAGAAGAAGCACAGGTGTTACTAATAGCATTAACAATGACTGTTCTATTGACGTGTCCGTGTAAGGCATGACAGTGTGGCCAGGAGCCAGCAGCAATACGTTCCAGAGCAATTCGTAGTTTGTAACCAAATGGAACTTAGCCATCATTAATTTTACTTACAGCTGCACCTTCTCTACTGACTTGTCAACATGTCCTCTGTGAAACAGGCTATATGATTATCATGGTGTTCCGAACAATTGTATCCGAACAATGACACAATGGCTTGGCTTAGAAAAAAATACATGACTGTGGTTGTCATGGGCAGCAAATCTTTTCAAAACTATTCAAAGCCCTCTGCTGTCAGAACAGTCAAATAAATATCAGCATTACAAAGTGGGGACTGTTAGGCACAGTTGGCCCTCAGCTGCCACTGCACTGCCAGCTTCAATCTTCTTTCCCACCCCTAGATCTTGTGGATCTATTTTCTGGGGAAGTGGGGCTTGGTGCTAGCTGCCACCATTCATATCAGCTGTCAATGCATGCAGGAGACAGAATTAGTGCGATAAACGCAGCCAGAAACAGAGGGGCCCAGTTGTTATCCAATAAGTGAGGCTGCAGAAAATCTCGTACCATCTTAGCGAACGGGAACGCCAGAGAAATAACCAAGTTGTTAAGACTTGGACTTTTCACTGAAACTAATTTAGAAGAGCCGGTCTTAATGTTGAGGCATCATCAGTGGGAGGAGATGATAATTAACCTTTGGAAAGACAGGAACAAATCCCAAAAAGTCCATGTGCTCCCACCCAGTTCATAAAACAGATGGCCATAAAAATATCATTACTGTAGGAATACAATGACACTAATTATTAAGCCACCTTAACACATTAGTGAGTGCCAAACTAATATTAATGCTATATAAAGGATCCTTTCTGCTCTAATTTTCTAAAATCTGCATAGGACCCTTACAAGTCTATGTCACACAGCTGTATGCTTTTATTTTGTAATCTGTCATTCACTGTATTTTTGCATGTGCCTCTAACAGTTCTAATCGTCTGTGTGATTTTATAAATGCATTGCGTGGCCAAAATAAACGGAAGAGAAAAGACAAACTTCAGCATCTAAATAAAGTGTCAGGTCGCTGCTGGGGTTGAAACAGCCCACCAATCTCTGCAGGGATTTAGCCGTCTGGGAACACAACACCAGGCTAAATGACTGAGGATTTGATGTTTCATATATAGACCCACACCACTGCAACGGCACCAAGTGAAGAAAGAGTGAAAATGAGCACAGGAGGCTTTTAATCATCGTCATAGATGCGATGTCAGGAGACTAAGCAACCACCAGACCCGACAGTCACAAGACTGTCAGATAATTGGATTTATTCAAGAAAAATAAAACCCTTAATCTTACAATAGCTGCATCTATATGTTATTCTAGCAATGGCAAGAGATAACATCATTTTCAATTGTCAGATAATGTAGTGTGATATTCAGATGGGATATAACTGAAAATTTTTCTTTTATTTTTATGTAGATTTACTGCTCCTCTTGCAATGCAACTTTTACAATCAATCTCCAGCTTATTAATCAGTCTCTGTGATTTGAAATGCATGATTTCTCACTTCCGTACGGATAAATGAAAAGATTGATGCCACTCTCACATGTCTGGGAAATATTAAAAAATAGCTTTATAAAGTTTTCTTTCCCACTCGAGAATTAGTTTGGTACAGCCCACTGCAAAACCACTGCTCTTTGAAAAATAACTATGCAGCAAATGCAATCAGTAAATGCCCTCATATGACTGTAGTAATTTAGAGGATTGCATAAGAGATAAGTGACACTGGTGTGGAGCCATAAAGTCTGGACATGGAGGAGGTCAGGGTGGATGAAGGGGTTGGCATAACATTGAACTTTGAAAGGGAGACCATTGCTTAAACTCCTTAAACTGATCATCTATGTTGTCTCTCTTAATTATATTTGTTTCATCTCCTTAACCATGATGTTGAGGGTCCTCTAAGCTTCACAAAATGATTATTTTATCCCAGACGATTAACTTTACTTAAGCCTAAGCAAACTATGTTTGTTTTTGTGCCTAGACCAAACTAAACCTTCAACATACTATTGTCAAATCATTAAGAGATGATTTATGTGTTATTTAGCTGTGATTTTTAGCAGTTTATCTTTTATCTATAGGTTATAAAAAGATAGGGAAGATAGGGAGAAACCGCCTATGATTTACACTCTAGAAGTGTTTTTATGAATGCAACGGCCAGCTGGAACAAACAGGAAGTTGTGTTTTTTTGTCAAGATTTGTAGGTGGAATTTATGTCAGATGACAGTTTGCTAGACAAAAGAAGATTTTGAAGATAAAATGTCAGTTTTAGAGGTACTAGTAGATGGATTTTGTTGCTTTTGGACTGTCACTAATATGTTGACAGAGACTGGCATGCTGTTTTGCCTTGTTTCCTGTTGTCATGCTAAGCTAAGCTAAACAGCTTATGACTGCGGCCTCATGTTTACCAGACTAATGTAGGAGCAGTATCAAACTTCTCATGTAACATGAAATCAAGACTACAATAATCTTAAACAGAGCTCTGCTGTGCAGTTGCTACCCTATTCCCACAGTGGGAGCCCAAAATGATTCCATCAGTCTTCATCAGTTCTAACTACCCTTTTGAGACTTTCGTTATGACGCTGCACGTTCCTTAAAGTCAGTTGCCAGGATCCATTTCAACCACTTTGACAGGCTGTGCAGTGAAGTTCTTCAGAGGATCATATTGGATCTTGGATGACCCAGAGAAATTCCAGTCCAATTGGTTGCTGAGGTATTAATGATTTACGGTCCGCTAGTGATGATGGGGTCTGCCTGGATTGACCTCTCCACATGGCTGTATTTGCAGCAGAAGTAAGCACCAGGCTTTATGCATCACGATAGCCTTGCAGTGCCCAGACAGCTGCATCTTTATCCCCTGGCCTTAGCAGCTGAGGCAGAGGCCTCAGTCCAGAGTGACCAGAATGGGGGAAGGGTAACTGGGCCAGCTGAATGCAGGGAAGAAGGGGCAAGGACCGAGGGCAAGCTGGGCAAGTCTTGGGCATTGTTTAAACTGGACATTAAACAGATTTGCCCCTTGAGGTAGTCTATTAATTAGAGCACAAGTCTGAAATTAAGTCCACCAAATGCAAAATGATTTTTTCACTGCCTGTGATAAGCACCATTGTTAGAATGCATTCAGTATATACATTAGCAACATAGGAGGAATATGGTGAACATGTGATTTATATGTGTGCTAATATTACTGAGTTAATCCCCTTTAGTTATTTGTTTGTTTGTTTTGCTTCACCAAAAACACGCTGGATGCATGACTAAAAAGATGCCACATGTCATTTACAGAGAAAATAATCAAATCAAATCTTTTCTCCATTGCATCTTTTGAATACAAAATCTTCTTTTGTCTGGTAAACTGTCATCTGACGTCAATTCCACCTACAAGACTTGACAAAACAACACAACTTTGTGTTTGTTCCAGCTGACCATCCATAAAAACACTTCTAGACTATAAACCACAGTCCCCTTAAGGAGAGCTGTGAGCTAAACAGAAACTCTAAAGTTTCTGGTGATATTTTCAATTCACTTGGTATTTGGAGCACCATAAATATAAGAGAAATAAAAAAAATTAAAGCTGCAAGCAGCGTCGGACGGGCCCTCGCTCCTCACCGCACTCCTCTCCACACGACCTTGTCTAGGGGGCGCCGTAGAGCCAATTAGAATTTCGACTGTGCAAATCTGTTGGTCTTGGGATACTATATGTATGTACCAAATTTTTTGTTTGTAGGATAAAGCAGTGATTTTATATGACTATTTGAATATTTCTAGGGGGCGCTGTGGAGCCGTTTGACCACGTCCATTCCTGAATTGTATATTAAATATTAGGTCTTGAGATTAATGAGGATTTGTGTGGATTTGGTGATTTTACATGGATCCCTTCACCTCCAAAACCCATTTCGTTCCACATGGCGATTTTGTTCAAAATGGCCGCCATGCCACGCCCACACCATGTGACGTATCCACGAGAATTTAATAACTTTTAATCCTGGAGGGGTCCAGATGCCACACAGTGAATTTGGTGAAGATCGGAAAAAAATCCTGGGAGGAGTTCGTTAAATTCCAATGCCTGCGCACAACGTGTTCCATTGTACAATGTTCAGCTTTTTTGTTCAAAATGGCCGCCATGCCACGCCCACACCGTGTGATGCAGCCACAAGATTTTAATAACTTTTCATCCTGGAAGGGTTTAGATGCCACACAGCGAATTTGGTGAAGATCGAACAAAAATCCTGGGAGGAGTTCGTTAAATTCCAATGCCTGCGCACCACGTGTTGAAGTGGGCGAGGTTACGCTTTGTTGTTCAAAATGGCCGCCATGCCACGCCCACACCGTGTGACGTATCCACGAGATTTTAATAACTTTTCATCCTGGAGGGGTGTAGATGCCACACAGCGAATTATGTGAAAATTGGATAAAAATCCTGGGAGGAGTTTGTTAAATTCCAATGCCTGTGCACCACGTGTTCTAGTTGGCGCTGTTTAGCTTTTTTGTTCAAAATGGACGCCATGCCACGCCCACATCGTGTGTCGCAGCCACAAGATTTTAATAACTTTTCATCCTGGATGGGTCTAGATGCCACACAGCGAATTTGGTGAAAATCGGACAAAAATCCTAGGAGGAGTTCGTTAAATTCCATTGCCTGCACACTACGTGCTCTAGGGGGCGCTGTTGAGCTTTTTTTGAAATTTTAAAAGCAGGATTGTTTTTGTCTCGGGCTACTGTACCTGTGTACCAAATTTCATGAGTTTACGTGAAACTAGCCGTATTAACTCCACTAAAGGCCAATTTTCTAGGTGGCGCTATTGAGTCATTTTGCCATTCATATGTGTAATTCCCCCAAAATATCAAATTTTTCACCAGTCCTGATGTGTGTGCCAAATTTGGTGAGTTTTTGAGCATGTTTAGGGGGTCAAATTGAGGTTCAAAGTGGCGTAAGAAAAAGAAACCGCCAAACCGCCAAACCGCCAAACAAACCGCCAAACCGCCAAACCGCCAAACAAACCGCCAAACCGCCAAACACTAGAGGAACAATAGGGTCCTACGCACTGTAGTGCTTCGGGCCCTAATAAAAGCAACATACTGGGATTTATTGCAGCTGCACTTTTTACTACAGATATTTCAGCAAAACTAAGCATTTACAGCCACGCTAGTTGCTCTGTGAGGTTGTATTTAAACACAACAGCAGTAATACAATTTGCACAATTACAATTGTTCTAATTTTAAATACCATCATGGAAACGTTTTTTTTTTTTTATCAAGGTAGTTCATTTTGCAGAAATTTAGTTTACTGGACAAACAAAAACCTTGACCCAACAATGGTGTTTTACATGAAAAGGTAAAGAATCACTCAACATGGGTGATTCAACTAAATTTCATGGCAACCCTTCAAATAGCTGTTGAAACATTTCAAATGTTGAAAGCCACAAATGAAATTCTCGTGATGGCATTAAATTAGACATCATGAGATCACAAAAATCATAACAAAAACTCATCCAGTGATCATGAATGCCTTTTAAAATTCTCATAAAAATACTTTCAGGAGTTTTTGAGATATTTCGGTTCGGACCAAAGCGATGGGCCGACAGACGAGTTGGGAGGAATCGCAGCACAAGTGTGGCTAAGGAGAGCGTTACTTATATGGTATTTATTCCATATAAACATAAAACATACGTAACCATAGATACAATACACACACAAACTGATTTAACACTTTGTGAGACTCCAAAACACTTTATGGTGTGCTACAAATAGAGCACTTGAATCTTCTGCTGACGCATTTTCTCATTGGAGGGTGTCCAGGAACCACTGAGTGAGGAAAACCTGCTTTGGAGAGGGGGGGGGTTGGAATGAGGAAAGAAAGAGTTGAGTAGAGCATTGGGGGGTGATGGCTGGTGCTGCAGTGTGAACAAGTGAGTGTGCGGTTGCAGAAAATAGTGCTACAATTTTCTTAGAAACAAAGTGGGTGTCTGTCATTAGCGAGCCTGGATACCAAAGCCAACACGTAGGAGGTTCGGGATCGAATGTGCAGCCCCCTGTGAGGATAAATACAGGGGGGTAGGGACAGATGAGACATCCGAGTAGCGACAAATCTCGCAGGACAACAATCTTTGACATTTGACCCCGGCATCCATTCCATCGCATATGAAAGGCCATAGGAATATTGTGTCTATTATGCGACAGCGTGCATGTGTGTGTTTGTGTACAATGTTGTGATAATGATAACAAAGGATGTCTCACATGTAAAGAAAACAATAACAGAGGAGAGAGGAAAAACTCTGCACAGGAAGCGGGGTAGGGAGGAATGATACGATAAGGCCGTTCTGGGAGAGCAGTGAAAATAAAGAAAAATCAAGTGAACGAGTGAATCACTGTGAGAGTATGTGAGCAAGTGAACAACAACCGAGTGACCTTAAAAGGCCCCATGGTAGCGCTGGTGACTGAATGAGTGAGTGAAAGGGGGCCTTGGGGTTATCTCTGTGAAGCGCCACAGTATTTATAGATCATCTCAAAAAAGATTCCCTGTCCCCTCGTTATACACCCCCCCCCCCATCCATCGTCCCTCCCCCATTTTCAATTAGCCCCCGATGGGTGGAGTAATGCAATCAGGAGTAACTACAGCCCACCCGCAGCCTCCTCTCTCAGTCTGCCCCAGACTCCGCACAGGCACAAACTCCTCTGAAAGGAAGGTAAGAGCCAACTTTGTCCAACTGCTCCATCCATTCACTCGTCCACCCTTCCACTCATTCATTCTTCTTCGTTGGTCCTTCGCTCGCCATTTCTTCCATTCCTCCAGGAACACTGCTGCTCACTGTTGTTCTGGCATCCTCCTATCCTGCCTCCACACCTCCCACCTGCTCCTGTTTGCCCCCTTTTTTCCCACCTGTTTCCACTATTTAACTACCTCTTCCATCACCTCACTTTCTATCTCAGAGGCAGGGTTCTTCTGGCAGATAATTCCATCACCTATCTCTATCAAAAACATCTGCACATCTGTTGACTCCTGTCAGGAGAGTGCATTTCCAACTTTTTCCTCCTCCCTTCTACCTCCCTTCAGCAAAACTTTACTTTTTTTTTTTTTTTTTTTTTTTAGAAAAGTAGAGACGTCTACTTTACCAATAAGCAGCTCTGCTTTATTCCTTTGATTTTAGTTTTTTTTGGTATTATTTCCTGTACTTCACTGCATTTTAGTGGGAGCTATTCAGATCTCGTGATGGCTCACACCTACTACGGGATTTGAAAAGTTCTCTAGACCTTTGCGCAGTAGAGGAAAATATAGCATAAATTGAGTGGCTTGTAATTTTACAGTTGGAAGAGGGATTGAATCTTTGCATAGAGTTTAAAGTGTAAACTGCAGTTCAGGAGCGTAATTTGATTTGCCATTTCATTCCATTATCCACTTACAAGACTGTTACCACTGCATCTTCGTAGTTATTTAATTGACAAGGAATTTCTGTTGCTCCAGCAAAGTAAAAAACTGCAAGTAAACAAGCAGTTTTGGGGTCTTATGGCCAGTTTTCTTCAGATGGGAGGGTAACAATTTAGAAATAACCCTCTACTTCTTTAAAACATCTGGAAAAATTAGTAGAAAGATGTAAATTGTAGTTTTTCCTCTGAGCCTTTAGTAGCAGTTTCATAAGATGACTAAAATTCCTTTTTCAGCTTGAACTGGAACATCACAGCAAATGTAATTATTTGTTGCTGTAATGCATGCACAGAGAGTTGCAGAGCGTGAAAACAATATCACACAAGCAGCTCTCTATGCGTTTTAAGAACTGGAACGTTCCTGACGGTTCATTTGCCGTCAAACTGACTGCAGCTCAGTTTTTACTCCCAGACGAGTGGCATCAAAGAGGCCCCAGAAGCTGGGAAACAGCTGCATGACATGTCTGGATGGCTGGAGGTTTTATTTGTGGCAGTTCAGATTATCCTTTTTTTATTTTTAGGTACCAGATAAATCCTTATATAAGCTAGGTGAGTCATGGTGGGAGCAATGGACAATGAGGGAATGTGGGAGAGGTCAAGAATGCTCCGAGCAGAAAGGACGGGCAGATTAAACGTCTCAACCTAAGCCAGATAAAAGATACTAACCTCTTAAATGTCAGGAACATCACAAATCACTCTCGGATCTCATTTTGGATCACTTAGGTGGGGGATACATGGCGATCACAAATAGATCAAGGGGAAGCCGCACTGGGAGATTAAGGGAATAACGACTAGGGGAGAGCTGCTCAATTAAGAACAGAGATGCATGAAGTTAAGAAAGGAAACAGAAAAGAATGAAACAGTGGTTAGGAGGGAATGTACGTGTGGGTTTTCCCAGTTTTTTTCTTCTTTTACCCTTCATTTCTAGTTAGAAAATCACTGAACACAGTCACATGAACAAATTAGACTAGTCCTTGGCTTGGATTGAACACAGCACTGCACAAAGGTTTCTTTCTGCCTGTTTTCGTCATACAGTACAATGTCTGTATCTCCCAGAATGATGGCACTCAAATGAAAGCTTATACTATCCTCAGCCAACAGAGAGTGAGAGTATTTAGGCACAGGTGGGATAACAGAGGGCTTAACAGGCAGACCACAAGCAGCTGCCGAACGCGAGTAGTCATTATTACGAGTGCTGCTCAAACCCACTTATAAGGGGACACACACAGTCCCGTACACACAATGACAGGGGATACAGTGATCGGGTGCTGACAGCTGGAGGTGAGGTGATGGATGAGTCGGCGTACAGTGGCATAGTGCGCGTTGGTATGCAATGGGGCAAAGGTTGACTGTCTCTAAGCAGGACTGATAGGAGTTATTTATATCCTCCTCATCTGTCACCTTCTACTTCTGACACACAGAACAAAATGAAGGACGCCTGAGAGATGGGAGAGGAAGATGAAAGAGGGAAATGCAACAAGGAAAAACCTCTGTACCTTGCTATGTGAAGGATCTTGATGCTAGGAAACATTACTGGTTGGAATTCACATTCTCAGAGGAATTGCTCTCTGCTGATTGTCAGATGAAAGATGGATTTGAGCAGAGAAGCCAAATGTCAAAACTGCCCATGAGACTCGATAGACTGAATAATTTCCCCCTTCTCTCAGGTGAGCGACCCTGAGTGAAAATGACGGAGCGTTACGACTGCCACTACTGCAAGGAGTCCCTGTTTGGGAAGAAGTACGTCTTGCGAGAGGAGAGTCCCTACTGTGTGAAATGCTATGAAAGCCTGTACTCCAACTCCTGTGAGGACTGCAAGAAGCCCATTGGCTGCAACACCAGGGTAAGACACTTAAAATAACGTTATCTCTGCACCTTCTTGTGTGTTTCTCAGCTTTGCTCTGACCGATCGACTCATGTTCCCGTAGGATCTGTCCTACAAGGACCGTCACTGGCACGAGGACTGTTTCAAGTGCTTCCAGTGCAAGCGCTCCCTGGTGGACAAGCCGTTCTCCACCAAGGATGAGCAGCTCCTTTGCACTGAGTGCTACTCCAATGAATATTCCTCCAAGTGCCATGAGTGCAAGAAAACCATCATGCCAGGTAGAAAGAAAACAGAAACATACCAACACAACAGATAGCAAAATGCAATCAGTGATTTGCAAAGAAATCCGTCTTTGTCGCTGAATTTAAAAATTGAAACATTACAAATGTACATAGTTTCTTGTTTGTCCATCCAACCCTACTTTTTTGCCTAACCTACTGTTAGTAACCCAGGAGAGAGACAAAAGAGAGACAACAAAAGAAACAAAGCTAGAATCATGAGGATAAGATCCTCTGTTACAGATAAAGAAATCAATTAGATGTAAACTGTTGTAGTGGTATGATGATAATAATATAGAGTAATAAAACACAGGGGATATTGTTTAAGTATAACTGAACTTACATGGACACCTATTTCGTCTGCACATTAGTAAGTAGATGCATTCTGTTGATCTTCCTGTACTTGTTTTTATAAGATGGAATTTTTGTTCCACATTTTTACTGTCATAACTGCCATAAATAATAATATCTACATTTTATCTTTGTACCTACATTTTTAGAACACCAGAGCACTGATTAAGTACAATTACTGGCTAAAATGCTATGTCTTGTCTATATAGCGTGTCAAAGAGAGTCATATAGTACAAAGCAGATTATAAAACCATATATAAACGTGACTTTGGAAAACTAAAAAGTAGATGATAGTAATAGAATGTCAGAGGATCCTCACATTACAAAGAACCATAGGACTGAATAGATAAGAAACACAGAGGGAGCAGTTCAGATGATCCTTATGACCAATCAAAGTTCAGGTTTTTCGATAAATTGTACTGATTGTTCTAAAAGTGCAACATAATCCTATCTTGACTTGAAACTGCATATTTTGCTTTCTCTACGCTTTCTCTCACTTTATATTTTTCCTGAAGGCTCCAGGAAGATGGAGCACAAGGGGAACAGCTGGCATGAGACCTGCTTTACCTGCCAGAGATGCCAGCAGCCCATCGGCACCAAGAGCTTCATCCCGAAGGACAACAGTAACTTCTGTGTGCCCTGCTATGAGAAGCAGTTTGCAATGCAGTGTGTGCAGTGCAAGAAGGTAAGACACCCAGTTGTGCTCATCATATTCTCAAGTGTAACTTTTTTTTTTTTTAAAGTAGTACTGAGTATGACCCTCCTGTTCTCTCCAACCAGCCCATCACCACTGGTGGGGTGACCTACCGTGACCAGCCCTGGCACAAGGATTGCTTCCTGTGCACTAGCTGCAAGCAGCAGCTGTCTGGCCAGAGGTTCACCTCGAGAGACGACTTTGCCTATTGTCTCAACTGCTTCTGCAACCTTTATGCCAAGAAGTGCGCCTCCTGCACCACCCCAATTAGCGGTAATCACTGATTATTGGTCTCCTCGAATCTAAAAAGGATTTGTTTACAGCAGGTTTCTCAGATGCACTTACTTAGAATTGATTTTCATACTCAGGTCTTGGAGGCAGCAAGTACATTTCCTTTGAGGAGCGCCAGTGGCACAATGACTGCTTCAACTGTAAGAAGTGCTCTGTGTCCCTGGTCGGGCGTGGCTTCCTCACTGAGCGTGATGATATCCTTTGTCCAGAGTGTGGCAAGGACATCTAATTCAATCTGAGGGATGACCGATGCATCTGCCTGGATGAACGTGTCACAATCAATGAATGAAAAGCCGAAAATAAATACCATCGGAGCGTTAGCAACCTTAGCATCACCATGAATGTACACTGTTAACGCTATGAAATACTAACGGTGTTATCTGATTTTACAAAGTTTATTCAAGTGAAATGTTCACTTCTTGAGAAAAATTGCTTACTAATAAAATACCTGTTAGCATGAATGTCAAAAACCTTTACCTATGAAACAGAAAAAAAATGTTTGCAGATAGTTTAAGAAACCTCCTGAATGAAATCTACAGTGTTAATGCACACTATCAGCTTTAAAGTGTGACAGTAAATATTGCTTTGTGCATGGAGTAGCTTGATTCTGTAATTAGTTTGAGGTGAATGGGTTGTGCTGTTACCACTTAAATATTAATATTGCATCTTTATTCGTATAAATGCTAATTGTAATTGTGCATGAAATCATACATTTCAGAACTGCTAACACAAAAAAATTAACAAAAAACAATGGATTAGTGGAATCTATGGATTACCGATTACACATGCGCAGAAGATACAGATTGCTGGGTGAAAGACCTCTTTATCATATTTTTCAGAGTGCATTATGTACGTCATCTGCTACAATTCCAGCATTTCAGACATGGGCTACAAAGCTGCTGAATTTTCCATCTCAATAAAATCAACAACCGGAATTCATTGTACTGAGAATTTATTTTTAAAAAACTGTTGGTACAAACATGACTCAAAATGCTTTTTCCTGTGTGTTTTTGATGAAGTCTGTCTATATCAAAGACACAACCTGCAAAGTCAATTCATCCACAGCAATAAATAAACTTCAAAAAGACTGTTTTCATGGTTTTGTCCATTCTTTCATTTGTCAGAAATAATAAAAGGTGATATTCCAATACGTAAGTGTAAGTTATCCACGTCCTCTGCAACAAAATGGCTAATTATGGGTGGAATGGGATTAAGTTGAATGCATTTATCTCCATGTTATGTGCAACATGTGAGCGATATCAGATGAAACATATATTTAAAAACCCTGAACGACTTGTGAAATAGCACTGAGCAAAGCCAGATCTCTGTTGAATATCTCTACATAACACAAGGTATAAATACTCACTGACACACAGGTTGAAAATCTTTAGTGTACACTCTACTTCTAAAATGTTATGGTCAGCAAAAGTTGTGGTTTGTACTCTTTTATGAAACACCAGCGAAACAGAAATGTTTCACTGCCTTCTCTGAATGTCTATCACTACCACAGTATGAGATTCCTTAGCATCTGTTTCAGAAAACAAAACCCTTTTACCCAAATCAAACACAATATTAACAGCCAAAATTCTGGATACATCACCACATTCGATTTTTCCTCTAGAGGGTCGCCATGTGTTGATGTGAGCTGCTGATCATGGATGGTAAGGGCACTTGAGGCTGTGGAGAGCAATAAGGAAGCTCATGACTTTAAAAGAAGGATGATCTCCTGAGCATCATCTCCATAGTGTCCATTCTCAGAACTGAACCAGAGCAGTGAGGTGGCCTCGACACACAGCTTCCACCTTTATCTGTAAATCAATTGCTGGGAAAATGGTGACAGAGACAGCTAAGGTGGCGGATACCAAAAGGTCAAGGAGAGGGAGGGGAGTGAACTGTCCTTCAGAGCCTGAACTCCCATCAGGTCTGCGGGAACATGGGTCAGAGGTCAGGGCCACGTCACATGCTGGATCTTTTTTTTTACTTCTGGAGACTTCAGTGCATCCTGTAAAGTTAGAAAAAGAAACAACGGGTATAACAGTGTAAACAGTGGCTGGAAATATATAATGTTTAGGCATAAAAACATCATGAATTTATTAAAGCTTTTCTATCATGACTGCTTCAGATGAATGAAACTGAAAACGGCATGTTATCAGCTTCTTCGCCTAAAAACTTCAGCTTTGTTATCACCTTAAATATATTGAGCAACCTGATGACTGGCAAGACAAATATAGTGCTGCCATGAGTTGGTATTGTGCAGACACAAGATCAATACCACGAGTGACTGAGGCGAGGGAATGAGATAATTAAGTCATGGCTTTGAGCTAATAAGGCTCGGGATAACTGAATTGTGGCCACGTCTTGATTACGTACGACCTCAAGATAGGGAAGCTTTTGTTTACTGACAACTTCGGGTGTATTTCATAGGGTTTTTATGATGTACAGATGAGTTTAATTTAGCTTTATTTTAATGTCAGAATGAATTAAAGCGATATCCTGCAGTCTATTTCTTGCAAGTTATATAAGAACCATAGACAGTACTGTTTGTTGTGTGTAGATGCCGCACTGTTATAGTAATGAAACGGAGCGGAGGAGATCAATATGCACGGAGGGTGTCAGTTTATGTCAAGTGATGTAAAAATGTATCTGTACAGCAACAGCAAAAATTGACCAAACTGCAGCACGGGCTTTATACATGTTTTTGTGCTTGCTGGGGACGGTTTATGAGATCAGTGCAAATGTTTGTGCCATCGTCTACTGGGGATGGTAGACATCGGTTTGATAAACTCATCCAGAAGGACAACTCAGACATAGGGGTTGGAGCTGGACAATCTGCACACAGCAGTAGAGAAGACGATGCTGATGAAACTCCTCGCCATTATGGACGGTGTTTTGCACCATTTGTATGTTCAGCACGGGAGTAATAACGACAACAAGATTCCCAGAACGTTGCAGGAAGTCCTTCTCTTCTGTTGTCATCCACTTTTATAAATTTGTGGAAAGTAATTCTAATTGTTTAATTGTACTTGTAAAGCTTTCTCCATTTTTGCAGCTGTAATGAAACAATTTACCTTTGGGTACTAATAAAGTCCTTATTGTAAGGGGAAATTTTGGCCCTAATTCCATTTTACTCGCAGAGCAGGAATCCTCAGATAGTTAGGAAACAAGAGGGACAGTTGCAAAGAAAGAGAAAAAATATAAAATGTATAACATATTTTAAGTTGTTCTGATGCGACTGATTAGTATGAATGCACTAATTATTACATGTAAATAAATATTACTTTGTTCAAAACAACAGTTTCTGTATTACTGGACACATTCTGAAAACTTTCCTCTTCTCTGACCTGCTGGAACAGCTCCTGCTTTGTGCTGAGGGACCTCCTAAATGTACAGATTAAGCGTTGCATACAATGCATGTCAAACTAAAGCCCCTTATAGAGGCCTCCATCTCATGTGATAAGGTCAAATGTTTCAAAGAATCGCCTGACAACAACTATTTGCTCAACAACAACAACAACAAGAAGAACAGTTTCCTCGTGCTGTTTGATTTCATATTAACAGCTGTGGCCATGCAATAACCAAGCTGCGGCCACAACTTCATTAATCCATTCACATGCTTTAGTAAGTTGTGGCCACGAGTTATTTATCTTGTGGTGAATATACCGCATATTGAAGAATCACATGCATTCATCATAGATTTCCTTTTATCATCTTCAAACATAGAAGCAACACAACAACAAAATATAAACAATTAGTGATTACTCCTTTGTAAAAAAAAAAAAAAAAAACTACATAAATAACTGAGGAAAATGAGAATAAAGGTCCTACCGAGGCGTTTGCTTCTCGTTTGAGGTTTGCCGTGTCGGTGCTACGATGAACAGATGAGGAGGAAGAAGATGGAGTGTTGCCTGGCAGCTTGCGGATGGGGTTGGATAGATTTGCAGCTGGAGGAGGTTTTAACCTGTCAGTGATTCCTGCTGACGCCGTGGTTCCTTCTGGTTTCTTCACTTTTAGGGGCCCAGAGTGAGAAGACGTCCTATCAAAGACGATCAGAGGCCTTTTCCTATTGTGGTCATTACTGGAGCTGGAAATGAACAAAAAGATAATAATCAGCTGTTTCTCCTCTGACGAATCAAACTCATTTTTGACATTAAGGGCTGCATTTTTGTGTAGGCAGGTGGACAAACTTGTTGGTAACGTGTTGCATTGGATGGACAGGTGCAGGAGAGTGAGCGGTTGCCAATCTAACAACCACCTGCTTGCTCAGAGAAGGTCAACAAGATACCACACACTAACCTCTCTAAGATTATAGACACCCCTTTGCCCCATTTATACCTGATCTGTATCGGGACACTTCATCAGGATACAGACATCTGATCCATGAGTGGCTTTACATTTCGACCCGGTGTCACAGTTTTGCCTGCAATTTGTTTTGATCTCAATATCCAGATTAGAGTCGAACTGATAGTTGAGTTGTTTGGACATAACATGCTGTCAACAGTGAGTCACTAGTTCAAGTACCAGTCGGTCTGGACCTTCAGTGCAGTCTTTTCTCTGTTCTCCCTCCCCAAAGCTGCTGTATAGGCTCCATAAAAAAATGTCATTGGGATTTGACATTACTGCTACTGCCTGTAACATTTTGCAAAAGACCTGTTTCTTTTTCAGGAATGTGGTCATGCTGCACAGAAAGCATTCACACCTGGCTGTAATTCTATCACAATGCCAGTTAAATTACCTCCAAATGCAGTCTGGCTGATCTGTTTGCATTCCTGTGCAGACTGCATGCTAATAACGAAATGGAAAAAAGGTGGAAATGGAGTGTTTCATCATTCTTTTGCTAACCTATTTCAGTTTTATTACATACTTAAAACAGTTGACATCTGTTAAATATGGTGCCGTAGTTCTTTCTGTAACTGTGGTGGGTAAGGAATCTTAAAGTGATGTATGTGCGAATGACAGAATGTAGTCACTTTAACACACTGATAAAGCAGCAATGTTACGCATCCCATGTCTGGAAAAAGCTTCTGTTCTGTTACAGAGACTATGCAACAGAGTTTGACTGACAGCTACAGTCAAACACTGAGCACCAGAGTTCACGGAGCCTCTTTATCAGCGCAGCATAAACACATGCTAAGATTTCAGCGCGACAAACATAAAGTGTCACAAGGTCGAACCATCAAAGAGGAAAACCACAGAGTTGAAGAGTGCTCAGGGCACAAGCTGAACTGCTTGCTGACATCCTAACTGATATGTTCAGACTGTCAGCTTCCCGGCAGCTGTCTGCACTGGCTTCAAGTCCACCAGCATCAGAGCTGCAAAGAAGCAGTCTGCTGCAACCCGCTACAATCACTTTTGCACTGTCACATCTGCTGCTCTGAGAGACACAGTGAACTGCTGATTGTTTCCAGTGAGTAGAACGTATAGAACCAGGCCTTTTCACTGCACACTAAACAGCAGAAAAATAAGGGTGCTTAGTAGAACCAAAAACTCTTCTTTGCAGTGTTGCCGATGATAAACCATCCTTAGTTCCACAGAGAACCTTTTAGCAAGAGGTTCTCTAAAGAACCATTTCTTCCAAAACTTTCTTGCAGAAATTGTTAAGGGAACTGGGAAGTACCGGTATCCTAAAGAAAAATCAAAAAGTCGTTCTTAAAAGTAGCATCACAAATATTGCTTCCAAGAACTTCACCAAAAATAGGTTCTTTACAGAACTATTTTCAAGATAGTTCTTTGTGGACCCGCCTGGTTCGATTTTTGAATAATTAATGACTTAAATAATTGAGTCATTTTTGACTCTCTCTCAGTCATTTCAAAGGATTTTAAATGATATTTTTGAGAATTTCTGATTATTTTTGGACAGTTTTAAGTCACAGTTTGGACATTTTTTAAATTATTTTGGTCAGTTTTGAGTTATTTAAGACAGATTTTGAGTCATTTTGGGCCATTTCAAGATCCTCAATGAGCTGTTTGTGAATTTCACATGAACAGCTGATATTTTATAAAACAGGACTTGATAATCATTTAAATAATTTTTCAGCAAAAAAAGTCAAAGGCAAGACTGTTGGCCAGACAAAACAACACATTACAAGATGCCAGCCTGGAATCTGAGGATCTGTGATGGGCATTTTATTTTATAGACCAAATGATTCATTAGTGATGAAAATAATCGTTTGTTATTATAGTTACTATATTACTATGCTATTACCTGCCAACAAGCACTTCCAATAAAAACTGAAGACTTTTCAGTACCTTGAAGACCCACATTAAGTATGTGAAGGACCATCCCTGAAAAAAGGAGATTCTTTAGTTGGTGATGGTGCTTTGAAGAAACCTTCTGAAGAAACATTTAAGAACCAATTTTTTCTTGAGAGCAGTCATACGTTTGTTTATGCTGCAAAAATCATAATTGCATGCTGATTATTGCTTCCATCCCTTCTCTGCTCTACAATTCATTCTGTACTTTCATTTAACTTTAATTTCTCTGTAAGTTTCGTTTCTGCTGTCTGCACTGTTTGATTTGTTGCTGACAGTGACAAAGCCAGATGTTATTTGCTTCTGCTCCGGCAAAGCTCCGCCCCACACCTGACTAGAAAACAGGTTGTTCCACCTCAAAGACAAGAGACACACAGACAGACAGACAGACAGACAGACAGACAGCCAGACAGACGATAAGCCTCACTCTCAGACCCAAACGACCATTTCCGCTGAGACTGAAGAGAACACTGGGAATACCGTAAATGTTGGAAACACTGCAAATACTGAAGGTACTGAAACGCTGTCATTTCAAGCTGCTGCTAACTCAACATTCTGAACCAGTTTTAGAGATTTCAAGGAAAAGGGTGTGACAGCTGCTCTGTGGTCTCCTTTCCTGTTGGACGCGTCTATACTTGCTGTGTTTTCAGCTTTGCTCAGAGACTAAATGGCTTCCAGATTAGAGGAGGATCTCTGTTGTGCTGTCTGCCATGAAATCTTTAAAGATCCTGTCATTATGTCATGTAGTCACAGCTTCTGTAGGATCTGCCTGAAGAGCTGGTGGGCAAAGAGAGAAAAACGTGATTGTCCACTTTGTAAAAGAAGATCCACAAAGGATATTCCATCACCAAACTTGGCGTTAAAGAACCTGTGTGAGAGTTTCATAGAGGAAAGAGTTCAGAGATCTTCAGAGGCTCTCTGCAGTCTGCACTCGGAGAGATTCAAACTTTTCTGTCTGGACCATCAGGAGCTACTGTGTGTCGTCTGCAGAGACTCAGAAAAACACAACAACCACAGATGCAGACCCATTGATGAAGCTGCACAACAACACAGAGAGGAACTTCAGGAAACTCTAAAGCCCTTACAAGAGAGATTAAAGCTTTTTGAACAAGTTAAAGTGCAGCTTGCTCAGACAGCAGCACACATTCAAGTCCAGGCACAATACACAGAGAGGCAGATTAAGGAGCAGTTTAAGAGGCTTCACCAGTATCTGGCAGAGGAGGAAGAGGCCAGAGTGGCTGCACTGAAAAAAGAAGAGGAGCAGAAGAGTAAGATGATGAAGGAGAAGATAGAGGCTCTGACCACAGAGATAGCAGCTCTTTCAGATACAGTCAGAGCCACAGAGGAGGAGCTGAGAGCTGAAGACATCTCATTCCTGCAGAACTACAAGGCTGCAGTGGAAAGAGTCCAGGGCTGCCCCCTGCTGGATGATCCACAGCTGCTCTCAGGAGCTCTGATAGACATGGCCAAACACCTGGGCAATCTGACCTTCAACATCTGGAACAACATGAAGGACTTGGTCTCCTACACTCCTCTGATTCTGGACCCAAACACTGCAAATCCAGAACTCATCCTGTCTGAAGATCTGTCCAGTGTGAAGCGAAGAAGGAGGCAGCAGCTCCCTGACAATCCAGAGAGGATTAAAAATTTCTGGTCTGTCCTGGGCTCTGAAGGCTTTAACTCAGGGACTCACAGTTGGGACGTCGAGGTTGGAGACAGTACAGAGTGGACACTGGGTGTCTTAGCAGAGTCGGTCCACAGGAAGGGATTCATACAGTCTGGATTATGGACAATAGGTTTGTCTTTAGGTGAATGCAGAGCAGTCTCCCCATTACATCCACCCACATTTCTCCAATGGAGTAAGAAGCTTCAAAGGATCAGAGTGAATCTGGACTGGGACGAAGGAATGCTGTCGTTTTCTGATCCTGATACTAACACACACATACACTCCTTCACACACTGTTTCACTGACAAATTGTTTCCATACATTAACACTTGGTTGAATCAGCCACTGAAAGTTTTACCAGTGAAGGTCCATGTAAGTCTAGAACAACAATAACTAACACATGATTAATTCTCATGTCAAAGATTCATTACTACATTCTGAGCTGCAGCTGACAATTATTTTCAGTAAACAGTGAAATATTGCTAGGAAAATCACATAGACATGTTTTTTTCTGACCAACAGTCCAGAACTTTAAGATATTCAATGGAAGACAAAAAAGAGCAAATGAAACAGCTGAGAACAGCATCAATAATGACGCCACCATCAAAACACTTGCGGATCAGTCACGCCTTGTAAATACAGACAGAATACAGGAAATGTGTTGTTACAATGTCTCAGATTTTGATTAATGTTCATTAGGTGTACATCTGAGCCAAAAAACGTTTTGGCTGAATTTTGAGAATGTCGCATTATTTTACACCTGGGAAATTCTTTGTTTTGAATTTTAAAAAGCCACTTAACTGGAATGCCATGTTACATTCAGTAAGACAACATGAGCCTCATATGTTGCTAAAGTTCAACATGGAGTCGGCATGTTGTCATCCGAATGAGTCCACATCTCCATTTTGGCAGGCCATACTTCACACAATTCAAATTCTACTGATGCTAGAGGCATCAAGGGTTGATGAAATATTGACCAGAGACTGAATTTTCATCTTAAAAATATGGATGCATCCATATATACACACAAACTTTCTAAAGGCCCTTTTTTAAAAATTGTGCACTTTCCCATTTTCAAGGGCCAGTAGTTAAAAGTTTTTAATTTAAATAGGGTTAATTTGGTTAAGGGTTTGGGAAAACATTACTGACTTCTATGAGATCCTGAAAATACCTTTTATTTTCTCATTTTTTGACTAAATCTCAAAGTAACGCACAGATCATGGTGGTGCTGAGTGGAACCAACTTTTCTCTACACAAATAAAAATACAAACAAAACGCACAGCAATAACATTCCACAGGCAGCATCAACAACCTCATTAACTCTATGAGCTGCAGATGGTTTGCACAATGTAATGTAAATAGTTGACAGTCATAGCTGACAGACTTGTGATTTCTGTTCTATGACCCCACTCTCAATCTGCCCAGTATTAGTTCCAGTATAGCGCATACTTTGTTTGTTTCATGATGTCTGTTCTGTGTTAGAACATTGAGCATTTATGAGAAGAAGAATGGATAAAAATTAATAAAATGTTGCATGCAAGTTTATATGTTTGTTTGGTATATATTGAAAAGTAGAAGTCATGCTTTAGGAGCACGGCCACAAGTGCAAATTGCACCAAGGATGATGAAAATCCACAGGTATATATTCAACATTTATCTTGAAAAAGGTACATTCAATATAAATTAAAAAAAAAAAACATTCCCCTCACAATGATGTCAAGAATTTTGACTTCAGAGAATATGAAAATATTTGGTCCTAATTTGAGCAAAGTATGGGCAAAAGAGCTACTCTTGACTTTGAGGAAAAACACAACACACTGATGTCCATGTTGAAAGCGGATACCTGTCTGACCTGTGACCGGCAGCTGTCTGCCTCCCTCGACTCTTCTCCATCTTCCTCCCCCAGCGGCTGTTTGGTAAAGTCCTCTGCGGCAGCGGGATGACATGCCGGAGGTACAGCTCTGTAAGCCCGTCCCTGCTCCCACAGTGTCTGGCACTGACATTTTTCTGACTCGGAAAAAAACAAATGCTGTTAGCTAACCTCAAAATGTCAAACATGAGTCATCAGCTTACGTTTTTTATTTTACAAAATACAATATAAAAACACTCTTGATGGGACACAAAAGTGCATTGTAACCTTAACAGCTCAAATACAGACAAACACAACAAAATTTTTAAAATTTTGATTAAAAAAAACAAAATATAACATTTAACACAAGGCACTTCAGTCCATGAGGCGTTAAAACTTTTCATTTAGTATGATTTGTCCATAATGCTCTCCAAAAAAGAGAAAAATGTCCATACAATCAAAGTGACCTGTGACATTAATCATGTAATTGCAAGTATTCACACTTAAAACACTAGAAATTTAGAGACATCTTCACATAGGAGACAACTATCTTTACTGGAGTCTTTAATGAGTGACAAAGAAACCAGGTATGATTGCAGTTCAATTTTAAACACTGTCGGAGATGGATTTTTGTTTTGCTATTTACTTTTATGAATATGGTATTTACCAATAATTGTTATTATATTGCAAATTCTGAAAATTTCCTTCGGCAGATCGTTATTACCATACAGTATTTGTTCTAACGTCGTCAGCTACTGTTGACAGAAGGTAATCCTGTTAGCCGGTATGCTAATTTATCAATATTCTTCGCTTATTTCCTCATTAAATGACACTTCCCACGTTTCTCTGTAAACATTGACTCACCTCACTTAAAATTAGCCGCATAAAGTCTTGAGACAGCAGCTCAGGGTGCAGTAACAGATCCACATCTGAAGTAGAAACAGCTTTTCCGTTCTGTCCCGTGGAGGTCGCCATGTTGGTTGCTGTTCTTCTTCTACGCTGAGTTTTTACGGCAGCTGACAGTGCAGCACCACTGCTGCCCCCTAGTGGATGAAGATTCTTTAAAGTTTTTAGTTATACTCTATGTGTCAAAGTAAAGCAACGTGTTGCCTGCACAGTGCCTCCACAGTGGGGTAAGCTTTTTGGACTGACTATGTGTTCATTAATTTTCTGCTTCATACTAAAACTATAGAGATCACAATAATCTATGTAGTTGGATGTTTTCCTAAAATGAAATGTGTATTGTTAAAATAATTTTTAGAATTATTTTAACAATTTCTTTTTTTATTTTGTACAAATCAAAACTTGAGATGAATATCAATCATTTTGCTTAACTAAAAATCACACTAGAGACAAGCCGATATCCACACCTACAAGCCTGTTATGTTCATAATCTACCGTTGCTCTGATATTTGTGCCGTTTTATTTTCTTCTAGATAATTTGGTCTATTTTTGTGTTTTTGTATGTGTTAAAGTGGAATTTCTGCTACCATGTGACAGATCATGTGCAGCTGAGATATAAACACTTCAGTAGTCATGTCGAGACATCGAAATTCGCTGCACTGCTTCAGACACAGACACACTGCTTGACGAAAACTCAGTTTTCTCCATGAATCATCATCAATGTCTCCAGGCTTACATCACCACATTAAAGGTTAATATGGTCAACCGGCTAATAATAGTACATCAAAGTGTAAAACATGTCTTTTCCTGTTGCCAGCAGGTGGCGCTATGACCGTGAATGGATATTGGCATATGGATGTCATCAGGGCAGGACTGTGATCAAACCTCTAAAGTTTGAGGTAGATTGATGCATGTACAGAGCAGTTAGACAGCACTTCATAGCGAAACATCGAAATTCTGGGAGCTGCCACAGCCACGCCCTCAGACTTTTGCGGAAGATTTTGAAAACTTTTCATCATTAAGGCTGGCTGTATATACTGGTCAAAAATGAGGTCTCTTGGAGTTACCCCCTATGAGGATATAGCTCTTGAAAGTGAGCAAAAATCACCAAAATTCTCATCATTATTGCAAAATGGAAGACTTCCTGTTGGGTTTAGCGTATGGCTGTCACTCACTTTTTTGTGCGCTCTGACGTGCTAAATATACTTACCAAATTTTGTAAATGCAGGTGAAACGTCCTGCCCATAATAGATGTTACAAGTTTTAGGTTGATAGAATTCACAAAAGTAAACTGCCAACAATAAAGCAAAAAGCTGAGTGAGATTCATTTGAAACTGTACAATTTAAATCCATACCCTCCTCATTAGAAGGAGCTGAACATATTCACCTTTACTGTTCTGGACTAAAGTGTTTTCCGGCCACCAATGAATGCAAGTCAGCTGGGAATTTAGATCAATGTGGAATCCGTTCTCCTGACATCATTGCAATTAAATTACTAGTTGTGTCCAGTTCTAAGTTAACTAAGTTAGATTAGGACTGTAACGTGACTAATAAAACACAAACATGAGCTCTTAATCTAGATAAGAAAGGTTGTGACTCAGTTGTCACATATAACCACACATGTAAATGTGCTGTGTATAGCTCAGTTTTTTTGCTTTTAAAAAAAAAGTAAACGTTTATCGTCATTCTTCAGCCTCATGTGGCGTAAAGAAAGCCTTTACTGAATAACTCACACAAAACATTGGTGCAAAGGAATTTTTGGTTTCTGTGTGCATCAACTTATATTGTATGTTATATGTACTATCGTGCTCTATTGAAGTTTTACACCCTTTTGTCATTAATGAAACATAATTTTAAAAAATCAATGTGTATTAATATATATTAAACTTTAACTTTGTACTGACAGCTTTTACAAAATAACTGAAAATGGAACTCTTTGTTGTGTTTTTATTCCCATGATTTAAAGGAAACCATGTAAGTTTTCCTTTAAGTTGCATGTGTAAATTTAACATCAGTCTGTGTATTATTGACAGCTACTTCACTTTTACACAAAATAGAAAGAAAAGGGATGAATGTTAAGAAGTGTCAACAGTGACTTACATGCAAGTTACAACACCTTTCATATCGAATATTAAAAGAATACTATTTGTTTTATATTTGCATTCCAAAACTACTAAACCTGATCCATGTGTGTTTTAGGTCAAACCCAACAAACAGAATTAGGCGCAATATTGTGGATTTTCCAAACAACATTTTCCAAATTAGTATTTTTATGCCTCTCAACTCGAACCATTTTACACTTTTTTAGACACATATGATCGTAAACTAAACACTTTTAGGTTCTGATGTCTTACAAATTTTAAAACATTGATGGGAACATCTCTTGACCGTTTTCTAAATCAGTTCAAAAGTATATTACCGTTTCCAGACTTCCCAGATCTTTGTATGACTGTGACTTGCTCGGTGATTTAAGCTGAAAGAATGAACGAAACAAAGGGGGAACTCAGTCTGTTAATAAAGCAAAGAATCCGGTGAGAAATTGAGCAAACTTAATTAGCAAAGTTCAGCACCGTCTTCTCATTTAGTGCTTTACAGAAGCACAACCTCTGTTTGGTCTGCTGAGGCTGCCAATAGAAATAATGCTGTTCTAACATTTGCACAAATATCAAATGAATGCATTAATAATTTAACAATATTAAAGTGCCTCACATATTTATAATGTTACACACAGCTTAAGATATTTACTTTTCAATTAATTTTTTTAAACTTTATTTCCCTACATACTTGATGTGCACTTTACATACAGCACTACAACATGTTTTTCATCCAAGCACTCCACTCTGTCGATGAAACCTCATTTCAAAACTATATTTATTTACCTGGTTTCTTCTTCCATGACATGTTAATGCATTAGAGTAAACATTCATACCACAGTAACTGACACATTTAATTGTCGACACACTTGTGGATCAAAATAACAACCGACAAATGGTCTTGTTTCTTCACAAATTTCAATAAATATGTTTTTTAAGAAAATAAAGCTTAATTAACATTAATACTGTACGCTCCCCCACCCCTGAAACTCATCACGTAACTGACAAGAGAATTATCATCACCACTACAACTCAGCTGTTTCCGAGTTTACAGTCTGAGACGACAGAACAACAGTTCAGAGACGATATGAAACAGAGACGTAAACTTACAATGAAAGATATAAAACAACTTGAGTGGCGGTAAGTTTCGGCAACTTAAATGGGGCACAAAGTAAAGTCAAGAATATTCTGAGACTGGAAATGCGTTAACTTATGGAAACAGCAGAAGAAATAACCTCGACACAAGGTCATTTCAGGAGTTGACCTTTGCAATGCCTCGCATCCTCAACAGGTGTAGAAGTTCATATTCTTATTTTTCCAAGAACCTGCAGGTGCTGGCTGAGAAGTTTCTTGTGGGAACATTATTTGTGAACTTTAGTAGCATCCGACTGCTTATTTTGAGGGTAAATAAGAGTCAAAAACAGCTGACAGTAGTGTAGTTCACACAGCTGATTGTGTCTCGCTGCACACATAAATGTTGCTGGGCCTCACTCTTCTGTGGCTCCTGCCCGGCACTCTGGGACAAAGTCTGCAGCTTTTGGGAATGAACTCCTGACAGGCCTCCCTGAACTTCCTGATCCTCCAGCAGTAGATGACGGGATTAAAGACCGTCTTCAGGTAGCTAAGCCACAGAGCTCCAATGCTGATCGGGTAGAAGACCGAGCTGTAGTAGAACTGCCGGCTGAACACTGCTAGCAGGCTGACCACCGTGTGAGGCAGCCAGCACACCGAGAAGCCGACAAACAGGATGAGGATGGTGGTGAATGCCCGGGTTTTGAAGCTCATGTCCACCTTGATCTGAGGCGGCCGCTGCAGCCCAGTGAGTCTCATTTTGCTGACCTGGTTGAGGGCTGGCAGGCAGGAATGCTCGCTGGTGTGGTTGTGGATGCGCAGGGTGTTGCGGCGCACCGTGTTCAGGATGCACATGTAAGAGTATAGCATGACGGTAAACGGCACAAAGAATACTGCCACTGCCAGTAGCACTGTGTATCCTCGGTCTGCCAGAGACTCGCTGTATCCCAGCACGCACTGCGGCGCCCAGGCACCTCCGATACCCGCAGCACCAGTCCTCCACCTGACTACAGACGGCAGGGACACACACAGGCTCAGCACCCAGGAACCAGCGATCAACAGCTTAGCTCTGTGTGGGGTCAGCTTGTCCTGCCGCTGCACGATGATGAGGAAGCGGTCCACGCTGATGATGAGGAGGATGGACACCCCCTCCAGCACAAACAGCCAGTATAGCATGATGGAGGCCCGGCAGAACCCGCTCCCGAAGCTCCAGTCGGCGGTGGCCACGGTGACGGCGGTGAATGGCATGCAGAGCAGGGAGAGCATGATGTCGGAGAAAGCCAGCGTGGCGAGGAGGAGATTGATAGCAGAACGCATGGCGGGCTTCTGGTAAACAATCAGACACACAATTGCGTTGCCGAGGAAACCAATGGTAATCATGAAGATCATTATGGCTGCCAGGGTCACGCGCAGAGTGACTGATATGAGAGGAGGCGAAGCTTCTGATGGCTGGAGCTCGGCTGCTTCATCTGGATTGTTGGGCTCCATGAAGTCACACTCCACCAGCAGGCTTTCATTATTAAAAGCCATGGCAGCTATTATCAAGGAATATGAGCCCAAGAGAAGGTGAACATGTTGCACTATTGTTGTGTTGCACGGATGAAGTTGTCCAGTTGGTGTTTCATAGCAATACCTGAGATAGAGAGACAAGAATATCCACATGAAGCATTTTGTCAGAACACATGACAGTCCCAACCTGACAAAGTGTACACTCAATGCATTTAATGGAAGTGCATTACATGACTGTGCTGTCTGTCTCTTATCACTGTGCTGTGATAAACAAGATATAACCATAGAAACCAAAACTGAGGAGTGCATCATCAGACAGTCATTGCAGATCTATTAGTCAGTGCTAATTGTAAACACGAAACGGTGAGAGGAGGAATGACATCTGCATGATGCTGGAGGAGTTACATAAGCCCCGGGACCACACAGAGAGTTAAACAGGACAGAGTTGTGTTGCTCGGCGGCCGTACCAAGGTTAATGATTAACACCCGAGCTGTTATGTTTCACACATGAATGGAGACACACACATTTACACAACACCCAGTCAACTGTCAGCTAAGCAGACGCGCTCTCGGGGTTAATATTTCAGATGCAACCTTGATAAAAACACACAGGAAATGTCTGTTGCCATGGTTTCCGCTTCTTGCATCTGATGATTGGACCAGTGCTAAAGGTGTTAACTGCATGATGACATCATTAAGGCATCCCCATATGCAGTCCTACAAGGTGGACAGGTATTTAGCAGCAGAAGAAGGACTTACAGTGGTACCAGCTGCATCTACAGGGCCTTTACCGCAGCAGTTTGACACGATATGGCAGCAGGTGTTAGTAATAACAATGGCTCAAGTATCCCAGTGTGTTGCCACAGTGTGACAGCAAGCAAGGAGTCTGAATCTGAAGCAGCCAAATGGAATTCAGTATTATTTATACGTCAAAATATCCTGAAAGGGGTTTCAGTGATTGTGCTCTTGTCTTGAGTCTTCATCACTGTAATGGAGGCTATAATATCTCAATAATCCCAATCAAAAATATGCTGCTTATCAATGAAAGACTATATGTAAGAATTAACCTAAAACAGAATTAATCATGTTCACCCAAACAGGTAAATAAATAAAGAAAGAAAAAGATCCCTTCATTGACTGTAGCTACATTCTGCCACAAAAGGCCTCATAAGCCACTGCATAGTGTTGCTGCTTGTTGCCATGGCAACAAGGTCACCAGTTCCATGGCAACAATCCACCCATACTTTCATCCTTTGTACAAGTGTATGACAAAGTACACACACACACATATATATTTTTTATCACAGGATATATTTTCAGGATTTTTTTCTGAAATTAATCTCAGTCTAACTACTAATAATTATTATTATTTTTATAATTAAGCGAATGAGGAAGACTTACGTAAGGATTTCTGTCTCAGGATATCATTTCAGATTTTTTTTTCTGTGTAGTTAGTAAAGCTGGATGTTTATTAGGCCACATGTAGGAAATAATAAACACACACAAAGGGGAGAAGAAATAATATGATCAAGTGCTTTTCAACATAAAGCTGGCATGATGACAGATTAATAGAGGAATATTGTAGCCCGAGAAATTTTAAATAATACAGTTTTTATGATGAAAGGAGACTGAATTAAACGCCTCAGTTCCCTTGTTTTCATTCAGTTTTTAGAAAATCAGATCCTCCAAACACACAGAGGAGGCTTCCTGCTTCACAGTGCAGCATGTTCCACATTAATTCATGTTCTCTGCTGATAATTCCTTGCTTGCATCCATTTTTTCTTAAACAGCTCCACCACTGATCCTGTACAGTGTGTTCTCACGTTTACATACGATCACGTTGCTCCCTCTCACCTGTCAGTCAACCTGTCTGCGTCCACCAACAAGTCAGATCAAAGATTCAGGTACATCAAAGACCAGATGTCTGTTTTTTTCCACCCCGACCATCGACCATGGGACAATCAATCGATGCATCTTTAAGCATTAACCAACATAACAGACACAAACAGACCCACCTGGACGGTTACCGGGTCGTGCGTTCGCCTCCCGCGGAGCCAGTCAGCTCGGTGGCCGCGTCTCTGCTCCTAAACATGCTGCGCTTCTCCCTGAATATCCCACTTTGAACGTCTCACCGCCGGATCGATCGCCATCCCCGGGCCGCCTGCAGATGATGCTGACGCCAGAAGAGCAGGTGGTCTCCGGTTTAAAGGAGCAGTGTGGCAAATAAAAAAAAAAGCAATCCTAAATAACAGCTCATTACATTAAATGTTGTTCAATAAGTGGTTAAATTTACATATAGATTCACTAATTCCAGATTTGATAAACATCCATATACATTCACAGGGCACTTTATTAGCCGTTCAATTGCTTGTTAAGACAAATAGCTAATCAGCCAATCACATGCCCGCAACTCAGTGCATTTAGGCATGTAGACATGGTCAAGACAACTTGCTGAAGTTCAAACCGAGCATCAGAATGGGGAAGAAAGGAGATTTAAGTGACTTTGAACGTAGCATGGTTGTTTCTGGCAGAGGGGCTGATTTGAGTGTTTCAGAAACTGCTGATCTACTAGGATTTTCACACACAACACAGAGTGGTCCAAAAAAGAGAAGATATCCAGTGAGCAGCAGTAGTGTGGACGAAAATGCCTTGTTGATGTGAGAGGTCAGAGGAGAATGAGCAGAATGGTTCGAGATGATAGAAGGGCAACAGTAACTCAAATAACCACTGGTTACAACCAAAAAAATGCAGAATACCATCTCTGAACACACAACACCTCCAACCTTGAAGAAGATGGGCTACAGCAGCAGAAGACCACACCGGGTGTCACTCCTGTCAGCTAAGAAGAGGAAACTGAGGCTACAATTCACACGGGCTCACCAAAACTGGACAACAGAAGATGGAAAAACGTTGCCCGATCTGATGAGTCTCCATTTCTGCTGCAGCATTCAGATGGTATGGTCAGAATTTGGCCTAAACAACATGAAAGCATGGATCCATCTTGCCTTGTATCAACAGCTCAGGCTGCTGCTGGTGGTGTAATCAATGTGTGGGGGATATTTTCTTGGCACACTTTGGGCCCCTCAGTACCAACTGAGCATTGTTTAAACCCTAAAGCCTACCTGTTGCTGACCATGTCCATCTTCTGATGTCTACTTCCAGCAGGATAATGCTCCATGTCACAAAGCTCCAATCATCTCAAACTGGTTTCTTGAACATGACAGTGTGTTCACTGCACTCCAGTGGCCTCCACAGTCACCAGATCTCAATCCAATACAGCATCTTTGGGATTTGGTGAAACGGGAGATTGGCATCATGGATGTGCAGCCGACAAATCTGCAGCAACTGTGCTATGCTATCATGCCAATATGGACCAAAACCTCCTTCCAACACCTTATTGAAAGTATGCCATGAAGAATTAAGGCAGTTCTGATGGCAAAAGGGGGCTGAGAAGTAGATTTAAACAAAAATAAGAAATACAAAATGCTAAAAAATACTGAATCCTAATATAAATAAACCATGCATCAAACACTGATTGATACAAGTGAAATCATAAAAGCAGCAAAGACGTCATAGAACATTAAAGAAAAGACAAAATACAGATATGTGTGATGGGAGCAAAATAAAAAGAATGAACAGAATGAAAGAAAATAGAAAGGAAAACAAGGGTAAAATGAAAAAGATTTTTTTCTTAAAAGGTAAAGAGACAACATCTCAAAATCAAGTCGAGATTTGAAAGAACCTCATTTCCTCGGGTAGGTCATTTGAAAGTAAACGACACATAATGCACATGACAATGAAAATAATTTAAATCACTGATAGTGTAAAAAAATCTAATATAAAATAAAATAAATGTAAAGGACTGAATGGACATCGTGTCTAGAAGTGTCTATCATGCAGTTATTTATTGCAATATACCATTCATACGTGACTCATGCCTTCCAAAACAAGGAAGGCATGAAATTGGTGAAAAGTCATATTTAATCTCAGACAAAAAGGTCAGAGTCTCCTGTGCACTCCGAGGCCTCGGGGCCAAGCTGACCACCTGATACGAACAAGAGTGGATGAGAAACAAACTGTGACATGAGAGAGCACACGGTTAATACATGAAATATGCAGTGTCAGTAAAAATGACACATTCATTAGGTATAATACATATAATCCACTCTAAAAGTCCAATAAAAAACTCAAATACAAGCTTTTTTCTTTTCTTGAATTCAGTTCAGTTTTATTTATATAGTGCATATTTACAACATATGTCATCTCATAGTGATTAACATAATAAGGAAAAACAGAAAAAGGAAAACCCAACAATCCAAAGTTGCTTTTGGATTCCTTATGTGCAGGCAGTCAGCGACGGTGGGAAGGAACCAAAAAAAACCCTCGGATATGGAGGGGGAAAAAAAACCTAAGACAGAACCGGGCTCAGGGAAGGCGGCCATCTGCCTCGACTGGTTGGGGTGGGAGTGGGGAAGAGGAGGGAGGGAGGGATAGCAGGACAGCAGGTGGTGAGGCCAGCGGCTGCAGATCAGGGACGTGTAGCTCCAGATCCAGAGACGTCCACGGAGAGAACAAGCACAGAACACAGGACCTGGGGGGAAACGCAGAATTAGTGATATGTAATGGTGATATATAACAGTCCAGAGAGAGGAGAGGAGAGGAGCCCAGTGCATCGTGTGAATCCCCTAGCAGTCTAAACCTATAGCACCTATTAAATGACCATTTTGATTGATGTTTTGTAAAAAGTCTTATGCTTGCATTTGTCATTTTGTCCAGGAGATGGCAGCACCGCACTCCGATTGGATTTTAGTTGGTGAAGCAATTTTGTGTTGCATGTGTAGGTATGTATGGGCATGTATAGGTTCAGGCTTTTAATTTAAATACATTTAGGCTTTAGCACTTCAGCAACAAGTATGACTCAGTATGTTTTGTAAAATTCTTGTATTTTTAACGTTTTATTACATCAGGATCAGAAAACTGAAGGATCTGCAGAAAAGCATCTACAGAGATTTTAATTAATTCTTGTTTTACACTGGAAATATATTAAAAACGCACACGAAAAGACACACTCGTGCACTTAGCATGCGGGCTGAGATTCTTTTTTCATGGGTGTGCTTGTCTAAATTGGCATCGTGCCCGTGTGTTGAACATGCCCATCAAACGAGTTCCACTCCAGCGGTCCTGCACATGCATGCTCGTCACGTTCAGCGGCACCCGCACAACAAGCTTGCCAGTGAGAGAATTCATTTCCCCTGTCCGTTATTCCGCAGATGTTTGCTTTAATTTCTTCCTGATTGAGAGACTTTGGTGCTCCGATGTGAAGAAGAAGAAAAAAAAAAAAAGCTCACCACTGAATCAGAATATTCAGAGCAGAGGAAGGGAACCCGCATGGTTGTGTTTCACTTAGATGCAAACACAACTCTGATGTTATATCTCGAGGTGCAACAGTTAACTAGTTCCTCAGTTCATCTGTGGAATAATTACGCATCTATGTGCAAAAACACACCACTTCTTACACTGTTCATCACATTTTATTTCAAGAAAAAAGCACATCTGTATTCTGTATTTATCTGTATGTTTTGTACTGTTTACATTCTGACCTTGAATGGGAGCAGATAGGCCATTTCTTCCCCTCAATGATCTCTGAAATCCACCTGAAGATGTGTCTTTTTTGGGGGGCCCTTTTTTTTTTATTCATGCACCTCACTGCTTCCGTTTCCAGGTGTGTGTCCCACGAGTGTTATTGGACCCACCGAGGCAGCCGCGGCGTGTTAATCAGTGTTGGAACTTGGCGGTTCGGCAGGATCCGTGGAAATAATTAACACCAAACAGTGGGGAGCGATAATGTGCAAACCGCAGTGAAGTAGTTGCGGATTGAAACTTTTTGCTCCTGTTAAATGATTACTCGGGTAAGAGGATGTCTGGGTTTTTTTTGTTTTTTTGCTGCGTCCATAGACACAAACAACAAGCATTAGAAGGAGGGATTATCGGGGAGTAATTGCTTTATGTAAAGTACCTCTGAATGAGGCTTTACGAGCAATTATGAGCAATTATACTGGTGGTTAATACTGGTAGGAGGTAATAACATCTTCAGAGTGCAACTGCAAACACAAGTCTGATGATTAATGCTGAGAAGTTTAAGTACAAGCGCGGATGAATGATGCACTTTTATCCGAGCAGAGCTTCTCTTTTTTTTCCTTTTGCTGTTGTTCGAGGAGTTCGGGGTTCTCGGGGAACTGTAGCATCATCAGCTCGTAGCTTCACATCCCAGCATTGATATGCAGCGGAGACGCCCGGCGCTGTGTGATGACAAAACCCCCTAAAGGGCTTTTTTATCCCCCCCAATTCCAGCCCTCATCTCCCATCTTTACATCACGCAGCTTTGAGGGGATCACACCGCAATCCTGCGAGCTTATATTCCGCCTCCATTTTCATTTGGGAACTTAAGCTCGCAGCTCAGTGGAAATATAACATGTTAAGAGCCATTCAAGGAAGATGATGACGGTGAGCAGTGACCGTCCACCTCTTTGTGCGATGCTGTTGTGATGTTACTGGTCTTTTAATGCGGGATAATGTGCATATTTTTAACTGTTTCAATCAAGTTGCTTGATGCCAACAAGCTCAATGCACCACTTAAGGGAAATAATTAAAATTCCTTAGGAGTCAGTTAGAACTTTGTGGCAGTAAAAGGTTGTTGTCTGGTACAAATTAAAGCTACTAAGCTACTTATTTTGATTTTCAGCAGTGATTTTGAGATCACCTCAATGAGATTTTAGTTGCAGAATTTCCTCAAACGCTACAGGAAATGCAAAAATCTCAGTCTGGCATCAATAAGGTCTTTACAGTATGCCTTTAAAGTTTCTCAGTCGCCTCTTTTTTATGATATTTCTAATCTCTGAAATGAACGCAGATTTGCTTACTTAAGTGTTTCTGAAGATGTTTCACCTTTCAGTAACTCAGAGGTGAAATATCCCCACAAAAGTCCTTCATTTCTGCACTTAGATCTGCTTTTCTCAAAGAAAACCCTGCAAACACTTTGCTGAAGCTCCATCAGCATATCTGCGTCACCTCCACTCGTGTCCCTTCAGCTTCTTCGGAGTTTGAAAAACCGACTTGGAACGACGACAGCTGTACAGGCGGACACGGAAAGACCCATTCAGACCACTCATTCATACCAGCAGACTGCTATTTATAACCACAAGGCCAGAGTTTCCTTTAAATCCTGCCAAATGTTCAGCGAGACGAGCAAACACACACCTTGGATACTTTATGTGCGACCTGCATGTGTGTTTTGAGAGTGGTTTAGATTTATTTAGTGCCGACAGTAGAAAACAAAGTTGGACAGAAAACCAAGAAGGACAATTTAATCGCGAATCACAGAACCAGTGACAAAACAAATGTGTGTCAGTTTGCTTTTGCAAGACGGGACGTCAGCATCTGGGAGATGTCCTCACACTGTAAATAAAAGTGTAACGCTTGCAGTAACGCATTAACTCTCAGGTTTGTGTTTATCGCTCAGCGTTCTGTCTGGTTTGTCAGCAGCTACTGTAGCAGCTGACCTTTGACCTCCCTCCAAGTTTCACTGCAACTACAGCGTCTGTGTTGCTTTTTCCACGTCTTGCCCCATATTGTCTCCATCATCCATCTGACGGTGGCTCATGTTTGTGTGTGTGTGTAGCTACACGTATTATTCTGCGTCATGTTTGTGTGTGTGTAGCTACATGTAGGTATTATTCTGCGTTATGTCTGCACGGATCAGAGGTGGCAGAGAAGAAACAGATTGTTTCCCAGAGCCGGTGTCCCGAGCTCCCCGCCGCCTATCTGCCAAACCCATCATCTGTGGCAAAAAGATCCGCCGCCTCGTGTCACTCCATCTCGCTGTCACCTTGGCAACCGCTGCCGAGGTGAACTGCCAGCTGGGATAGCCGACCTCCGCTGGCTGCATTCCATCGGGCTGCAGTCCACAGCCCTGCCACAGGATGTATGCGGCTGGAGTGATATGCGGCGCACAAATATGAGAGGCGAACTCCAAGAGCAGGCTTGTGTGATGAGTTCAGTCAGTCTCAAAGGGGCCAGCGCAGCTTCGACACAAACAGGAGGCATGAAAGCGAGGAAATCGTGCTGGCTTATTTTGATTTATGTTAAATACGAGGCTTGAGGAAATAATGATGAGCTACGAAGATGCAGCTAATGATTACTTTCAATGTAAGTGTGCCATTTCAGGTTATCTATTAACCTGTTTTGTCAAAAGAAAAAGGGGAAAATGCCTGTCATAGCTTCCCACAACTGATTAACGGAGTAGCTCAGAGGGAGACACTCAAAAGAAAGAAGAAGATTTTATTTTTATAGCTTCGTCACTTCTTAAATACTATCCTATAATGGCTGTTTAGTGTTTTTGATTTGCATTAATGAGACTTAAACATTATAATTTTGGCAGGGATAGCCTTTTTGGTTTATGGGACACTGAGTAAAGCTATAATATTTGACTAAAAAACTAAAATGGTAACGATGAAAGTGATACTGAGTGTGTGTACGCATTAAGAACGATGGCCATCTCATGTCTTAGCACAATTTTTTATGTCAAATTTATTAAATAATTAGTCTATTCCATGAAAATAAACACAGTGGAAAAAATAAATAGCCAGAATCATCACACAAGAATACATAGCAGACATGTACACAAACTCAAGGGAATGTTTTGCTAATCTGAGAAAAAGAAGAAGAAGGAAGAAGGAAGAAGAAGAAGAAGAAGCCTCCTATAAAAGGGAATAAAGTACAATATTGGAACAACTGTAAAAATCGCTTGTTGACCATCTTAAACTGAGTCACAACATAAATCCACCGACACACAACACAAAAGTGAGAAACATATTTGAAAGAGGATAAATTATTGCTCATTATAAAAACAACTTGAATAAAGCGCAATGGAATCAATGTCTTTCATTTTCAAAAAAACAGAGGAGGAAAAAAAAGCATAGGCTACAGCCCAGTCTAGCATGTAGGACATCAAGTTCTGCAGCATTACAAGGGAACTTTTATTTTTACAGTACAGGGATGTGGAAATAACTTGTTCTCTTGGCTTTGAAGCCTCTTGAAGTGTTTATTAGGAATCTTTAAAAGACTTGAAATTGTTTTCTGCTCAGATTTCAGATAAGCTGGAATACATTTTTGCTCCAGAGGTTGTTTTATAATGCAGAAAAATCACTCAAACGATGCGTAAAAGTGGACGTTTATCCTGCTCTGACACGAACACTCACTGGATAACATTGTTTTTTGTGGATCAACGCTCATGGATAAGAAAAGTTCACCAAATATTCTATTCAGTCTGGGAAACAGTTCTCTAAAAAAACTATTCAAACACGTTGTTTAGATTTCATGTCCGTCATTTGGTTCATTTCACGTATCGCTGTACATCCTCTTGCACTCTATGGAAGGAGACGGTGTGTCAGGTCCCATGCTGCCCACCTGTGAATATGCGTCCTCCGGGGTGCGCGGGAGTCCAGGCGGCGTCATGCGTTTCTCTTTCTGCCTCCGGTTGCAGAACCAGACCCTGACCACCTCCTTCTCCAGCTGCAGAGTGTCCGCCAAAGAGTTGATCTCCTGCGCAGAGGGCTTGGGACACTTGAGGAAGTGGCTCTCCAATGCGCCTTTTACGCTCACCTCGATGGACGTGCGCTTTTTCCTCTTCCTGCCCTGCGTGGCGATCTTATCGATGCTGGTCGGGCTCCCGGTCGTGGAATCGGCCTCTTCCAGCCATTTGTTGAGCAGAGGTTTCAGCTTGCACATGTTCTTAAAGCTCAGCTGAAGCGCTTCAAACCTGCAGATGGTGGTCTGCGAGAACACGTTGCCGTACAGCGTGCCAAGAGCCAAGCCCACGTCCGCCTGGGTGAAGCCGAGCTTGATCCGCCGCTGTTTGAACTGTTTGGCGAAATGCTCCAAGTCGTCGGACGTCGGGGTGTCCTCGTCCGAGTGCGACTCGTGGCCCACCCCGGGGTGCTGGTGGTGGTGCGTGTGGTGGTTGTGGTGGTGATGGTGATGATGGTGGCTGCCGTGGTCCAGCTCAGGGGACTCCCCGCGTACCAGCCCCGAGTGCATGAGGCTTTGTCCGGAATGCGAGCTCAGCATGCCGTTGACTGTAAATCCTCCGGGCTGGGAGTAGATGAGAGACTGTTGCTGCTGCTGCTGCGACTCAGTGATGCTGATGTGCGTCGCGGACGTGCCTCCCCAACTTCCTGGGTGCGTCTGATGAGGTCCCAGATGTGGGGACCTGTGGTGCAGAGCTGAACCCGAGTGCAGGTCATCCCTGCCGGCGCTTCTCTTCACGTCCTGCGGCTGGGAGCTGGGGGGCCACGGAGACCCGGCCTCTGCTGCTGCCGCTGCAGCCGCGGCGGCAGCAGCTGCTGCGTGAGGCAACGATGTCACCCACTGGTGGGCATGGCTTAGCATGTGTCCCCCGTTGCTCGCCACCATGGCTCCGTGCATGAAGTCACTCTGCACCATCTTAACTGAAGGGTCTCCTCTGTATCCACTAGACACCGTGGTCACAGCGGTGCTGCCCGGCTGCATGCCACCACCCCTCCGATCAGAGTGAAGGACCGGGCCAGATAAAATCCTGCTGCTGGCGAGGTATGGACTTGAGGTGGCTGTTGCCATCCCCCAAAGCATATATGTTGAGATGTATTTCTCTCTTCTGATGTTTGATCAAAGTCCCACCTTGCTCTAATCCATGAATAAATTCTGTCTATTTCAGCTTGAGCGATTTTTTGCGCGCTTAGTTTTAAAAAGTGACAAATCACTCCATAGAGGCTTAGTTGATAGTTTTAGTTAAATAGCAGCTTGCACGTGCTGGAACCTCTGCGACAAAACACGATTTTTTTACGCATTCCTGTGCGACAAAACGATAGTTTCAGAACTTTTCTCTGTCCCGGGAGCCTCGCCGTGCGTAATCCACAGACCTAACGATATGGAAATACACCTTCTTTGATCCCAAGCTGCGGAGCTGATAGACCGCTTACTTGTCTGCTCGCTTCTGTGATATGTGGAGGAGATTAGATGCTAATGACAAAACCTTGAAAGCCTCTGCGATCCGCTCAGTTCAGTTTCCCTCACAGCTGCTCCTAACCTGGTGCGTCCTCCACAGAGCGAGGGAGACGAGCATGTGTTTACGTTGTGCCAAGGCTGCGTATTCCTCTCCCGTCTCCATCCAATTACAACAGAAAGGCTCTGCAGGGCTCCTGCTGATTGGACGCGCAGTCAGAGAGGAGTTGGTTGTGTCTCACAGTTGAGCCTCGGGTGCACAGAGTTCTTACTGTGGGAAAAAAGCAACAATTTGCCTGAAAATATTGCAAATCGAGAGACAAAATACGCACCAAATAGCTTGGATGTGTCCTCTGGGATGCGTAAAGTATGAGAGAAAAGAGT
Organism: Dascyllus trimaculatus; assembly: GCA_024666655.1. Classification (NCBI taxonomy): domain Eukaryota; kingdom Metazoa; phylum Chordata; class Actinopteri; family Pomacentridae; genus Dascyllus; species Dascyllus trimaculatus. The sequence continues at coordinate 14,683,017 of CM045456.1, read as the reverse complement.
AGACCAGATGAGAAATCCTGCAACAAAACTAAACTTGTTCCAAAAAGATATAATTTAAAGATAGAGTTCTATTATTGTTGTTGTTGTTGTTGTTGTTATTGCACCTCTTTATCCAACTTTGAGAGAATTAGGTCACCTGAAGTTTGTGATGCCGGACAACATTATGTCTGATTAGTCCTTTTTTATCTCATTTCTAATAACTCAGAGCAGCTGAGGCCTGAATCAAGGATACTCAAGTCGTCTTTGGGTACACAGGGGGGTTTTGGACGCTTCTTGCATCTTAATGCGCTCTCCTTTTCACATTGTAAAGGCAAGGCCACAGTGTGTGACGCGCCGCACTGGTGAGCGCTGAAGCTGCACAAAACCTAGCCCGCAGTTAGATTTTTCCCCCCCATCCTTAAAAAAAAATAAACCGGTTCTAGTGGGACGTTTGGGTCTCCTGGGTCAGTTTATGGATAGTCTGTGAAATGGACGCGTCGTAGGGAACTCTGTGCCACGGGTTCGCCTCGCCTTTTTACGGGCCATGAGAGAGTTTAGGCATCGACCGAGACACATGGAGTTTTGTGACTGGAGGAGAGAGCCAGGTGAGGCCCAGTTAACGTGCTGCTAATTTATGTTTTTCAGCGGATTTGTCTTGGATCTTGTCCAAAAAGGTAAAAAGATAAATAGACTCCAACCCTCCCTTTCCCCAAACAGAAACATAAACTGAGCCCATTATCACAGCGTTTAAATTCCATTATGTTCAGCAGCCAAATTACCTTTAGATCTTTCCACTTTTGGGGGACATAATCAAATATAAACAAGGCAATAAAATTCTGTAGCAGTCAAAATATGCTGAATTATTTATCAGCGCAGTAGTCAGTTTATGTCAGATCCTGATCTATCTGGCTGTTAAGAGTCCTTAAAGGTAAATTAAAATGCATTAAAGTACTTTAAGATCCTAATAAACACACTCAGTAATGCAGTGACAGGATCATTCTCAGTAAAAGGACATTTAAAATGAGTGTTTTTGGTCCAACTGGGTTTCATTTCCAAAATCAGCTTGGAAACTGGTCAGGGGGATCTGCATCATAACACACTCACTCATACACACACTTAACTCTCAGGATGGGGCCAGAAGCTGCATGTGACACAATAATTTGCAGAAAACCTTCAAGAAAGTGAATAATCTGCTTGAATCCACTGTACTTAAACCTCTGTAATGACAGCACATTAGGTATCACAACCTTCAAGAAGAACCATCTTTACTGTAAAGCTGCAACACTTAATTTAATAGCTGCCAACTATTGAGTTAGTTACCAACTATCCTGATGACTGATTAATTGATTTGAGTGTTGCTTTTAGAAGAAAAGGTCAAAATTCTCTGATTCCAGCTTCCTAAATGTGAGTATTTTCTGTATTTATTTATTTATTTTAGTTCATCTATAACAGCAAACTGAATATCTTTAGATTGTGGACAGAACAAAACATTCAAGAACATCATGCTGGGCTTTGGGAAACAGTGATCGACATGTTTTCCCATTGTTTTTGACTGTGTAGACCCAACTAGTTAATAATCGACAGAGTGACTGAGTGAAAATTATCTTTTTTTGCAACCTTACTTTATAGGAATAACTAATTAATCAAAGGTTTATAAGGTGGCAATCATGGCTTTAGTAGTTGCTAAATGATCTAATAGTGAGCCTGTATAAATACACTGCAACTGTGAGAACATTTTTTTTTCGACTGCTTTGCTTTAAAAAATAGGTAAAAGTTGTGTATGACTGATCAGTATGACTTTTCTTTCAACATGTAAATAAGCAATTTAGAAAGAGACCTTACAATAAAACATCTTATTGTTAGATTTTCTTGCTCTGAAAACTTTTTTTCCCCAGTGAAAGTGGTCAAACTGTTGTCTGAAATGGCAAGACACAGTCAAAATGGGTTTAAGTAGCTGAGACCCAAAACATTTAGTGTAGTTGGAGTTTATTTAAATTTCATGCTTTATTTCTAACAAAAGGTTGATATTCTCTTTTTGAGGTTTTAAGGATATGCAACATAATTTTTTAAAAACGATAAAGACAATATTCTGGTATGTGTGTAACACTGTAAGAGTTATAATTTATGACAGTGACTATAGTAAGTTTACTACTTTATATTTGAAAAACAACAATCTGGCACTTCCTCATTAAGTAATTATTCACTCTGCCACTTTTAAAGCCTGTTTATCATTGAGCTGCGTTCAGTAAAGCAACAAAAACACGCAGGAGAAGCTGTACAAAAGCGTCACAGTGTTCCATATGTTTCGAGCCTACCAGCATAATGTAGAGAAAACCAGACGGCTCAGAGAGGGCAGTAATGTTTTTCATGTGTTGTGCTGCCTGGTCACAGCACTGGGTCCTCTATTTGTTATTCATGAAGGAAGCTGGGTGAAGAGGCCTTCTTATGATGCACATTTTTTCTCTCTGTTCCCTCCCTCTCTCCCTCTCTCTCCCTCTGCATGGAGCTGCTTGACAACTAAGCAAATAATCTGCTTTAGTCGTAGTGAATACCCAAATTAATCTGGCATAATGAGCGTGACACCGTCAGCTAATTGACATTATTGTTTCTTTAAGATCATCCTCAAAATAATTTACGCACAGACTTTTTCCCCGCTCTCTCTCTCTCTCTTTCACTCTCCCTCTCTGTCTCCCACTCCTCGCCCTCTGTTGAGTCTTCAATATGCAGATCGGCCATTTCTGTCCCCGGGCTATTTTCTTTGGTAGACTTTTGAAATATGCAAATGCTTCCAAAAAAAAATGCGAAAGAGAAAAAGGAAAAGCCTTCATCTGGGCTCCAGGAGTTTTCCATTCAAAGAAACAGATGATTTTCTCTTGTTCCTGCTCTTGTTTTTCTGTAGTTTGCTTTGTCAGTCAAGGGTCCGTCTAATTAAGACTGGAGAGACGCGAAGCAGGCAGACAAAACAAAAATTAATTTGCAAGGTTGACAGTGTTGTCCCTAAATTTATTTTTCTGCCGATATTATAACAAGATCTCTCTCGCAAGATTGTGAACACTTGAAATCTCTCCGTGCTGATTCACCGTGCATGTTGTAGCAGCTATAAGACCAGACGAATCGTGGCCTTCCTCTTACAGAATGGACCGCACTGAACTGTGTGTCTGCGCTGACAGAACACAACTTATCTTCATCCTGGCTCTCTTTATATTCCACCTCCTCAGTGTCATCCCGCGGTTCTGATCATGAGTGCGTTTGACCTTCAGCTCTCCCTGAGTCAGAGAGATCCTTCACAGCGTGAGTCTCTACCCACAACCCCCCGCTGTGTGTTTAAATCAGAAGCAGAGGCAGAAAAGGAGCGAGCGAAGAGCAGACAAAGTGTGGTAGTTGGGGGGTACAGAGGAAGAGAGGGAGGATATGAAGTCGAAGTGATCAAAGTGTGTTCATTTCTGAGAGAAAATATGAGACAAACATGAGCAATAATATTCAAATTTAAAAGCAGGCGCCTGTGAGGTTTGGACGTACGTCTTAATGTGCTGTGATGTTTTAAAACTGCTCTTCAGGCAGCTTAAATGCAATTCATAGGGGATGAAAAGTTTCCCGGGACAGCCGTCTATTTCCTAACTGCACTGGATGCAGAGAAGGAGAGGGGAAAAAGAAGGAGGGCAGCTCTGTTTACTGCGCAGGAACAATTGTCAATTACAAACTCCCCGCTGCGACTTAAATGATGACACCCGACGGACAGACACACCGGCTAAACGCTGTCGTGGACCGGCCCATTACGCATAAATAGGGGGAAGTTAATGTGTGAAAATTACATTCATTAATCTCAAGGGATGATTTGAAAAGGGGCCAAAGTGGCAAGGAGTTGCAGAGAGGATACAGCAGGGAAATGGTACAAAGACATCACTCATTTCTCTTTTTCTGTGTGTGTGTTTTTGGTTTGTGTACCCAGGTGCTCGCAGGTGTGTGCAGAGCCTGAAATGTGGCTCTTTCTAAGTGTCTGTGTGCATTAACATAATGGCGAAAGGTGCACTCGGAATGGTGGCATCGAAGTCTGTGATTAATGTTTATGCTAAGCTAAACATGGCAGAGAAGAGCAACATCTGGGCCATCGCAGCGGAAAAACAGAGGAAATTGAGAAAAGATGAGGCTCTTGGGGTTTTAGAACATTCAGATAAAGTCACGGCCTATATGAAAAATATGGTGCTTCCATCTCTGAAAAAAATATAAGACATGTAAACTGGGTTAAGGGAAAGGAAGCCTTTAAGTTTTAATTTCCTTTTAGCTTTTAGCAAGGCTCATGAGCTGAAATAGAAATAAATAAAAATACAGTGTTACTGCACTTGTGGGTTTTTTTTTATATATATCTTCCAATACTGGCATCTAGTTTTTATCCATGTTCTGTCTCTGAAGTTTCCTCGCTGTCCTTCGGATACAACTGCAAATAGTATGACAGAGAAATTTAGTCAGGAAATACCTGTAGCTCTGCAGCCTGTGGCTACGGACAACTGTAGCCCTGTACCCAGGCCCGATCCGGAGCCAAGGCAAACAACCGGTGTCCCTGAAGGCCCGGCCCGGCTCAGTCTGGCTGGCCCTGCGCCTTTCATGAATGGACAGATTTCTCTCTGAAGCTCCCACCAAGGGCTGCGTGGTTATAAAGGCTTTCTGTAGTTAAGATGATTTCTCAGGTGGGTTTTGGGAGGGAAAGAAGGAAGTATCACATACTGAAATGTTAAGTGACTTCTGATATGAGCAGCAGAATCTTTTGTGGCATTTAGATTCATGGTCCTTTGGTGCCATTGCGCTGCATTCCAGTACAAACTTTAAATGGTTTGTGATTTATTAGCTCCATCTAATTATGAAAGATTGCAATATCAGTTACCCTTTGTGTCTTTTAGTTCATCAGTTTATATCTGCACAAAAAGCAACAACATGTTATGAACCTCTGATTATTCCACCAGGTGAGAAGTGCATGAATTTATGATTTATGATTATGTTGGAATTATCAATTTGAGAACACTATAGCAGAAGAACACGTCAGTATTTTTGTGAACGTATCAGTACTAAGCGGTTCTGTGCAGAGACATCCACTGAAACGCAGTACATCGGAATCTAATTAAAAAAAAATACGACGAATACTTTTAAACACAGCAGGTTAATGATGTCATGCAGCTTTGGAATTAACACTTATTCGCTGCACAGTGAGCAGAGTTTCGCATTAACAAGCCAGAGTTCTCATCACATTTTCCAACAGGGAGAAAAATCAAGATATTTTTAGTTTCTTGAAGTAATTTTAAATTCTATTAAGTGACACATTTGCACTGTAAAACATCGTAAATGAATTTGGTCAAATCAACTCATCTATTATCATTTACGTAATGTAAATATATGGGTTTAGGGTCATTTTCTGTCTAATTTTCATTTTTAAACCACTTAAGAATTTAAAAACAAATTCTTATAAGGCTTATGAGGCATTTTGACATAAAATAATGACTTGAATGAATGAACAGATGAAAGTTCACTCAACTTATTAAATTAATAAGAAACAAAACCAGCACATAAGGAGACTTTCAAAGATGCATTTGTAGTTTGAGAAGACACACATGGTGGAAATGTGCTGTGTGTCTTTGCTAAATTAAGCAACAGTTTTTTTTAATAATAATCAAAACAATTTCACCATGAAAAAAGGCTAACATTGAATTCAGTCCCCACATCTGCAGATTACGATTTTATCTTGCAGACACTGGGAGCATCCGCACATATGGTTTCTGATAGAAAAAAATGGCATCAACAGCAGAAAGTTCACCATATTAAATGACTAAATAAATCTTTACACTGAGAAAATGCAAAAGGAAAGCAAGCCTGTAACCATTTTCTATGTGTTTAATTGATTCAACTTAATATCTTACGTTTATTGAACTAGTTTTCTTGAGTTCAGTTAACTTAGCTAGCTTTAAACTTTCAGAACCTATAAGATGACAATGAACTAATTAATCAACCAAAATGCAATTAACTTAGATTTCTAAGCTGAGTGAACTTAAAAGGATTTACAGTGTAGTTTTTTTTCTCATGCAGAACATGCAGACTAACCAATTCATTTGAGTGCCGATCAAGGTTTCGAAAGGAAAAGATAATGCCACTTATATCCGTTAGTGGATGTGTGGCAAATGGACCATTAACCCAGTTTTAGTGGCTCGTGCCGTACGGAATAATTTTCTTGTTTAGTTGACATCAATTGAATAGGAGTTATTCATACGGAATATTCAGGTTAATCTCCACCTTAGTCTCCTTTACCAGTGTGAAATACAAACTGTGGTTCAATCTTTTTGCCTGTGAATACCTTTTGATGTCAACTGAACAAAGTCCATTACTAATGAGCACTATGTGATATGATGAAAAGGTATGGAAAAGACCATAGTCAAATCATTTATATAGGAGCTTAAAGAAGTTTGGTACACTGATCAGCCACAACATTATGACCACTGACAGGTGAAGTGAATAACATTGATCATATTGGTACTATGTGGTGTTCTGCTGGAAAACCTTGGATTTTGACATCCATGTCGATGAGACTTAGACACCCAAATAAACATTGTCCCACAACAAACACACTCCCTCATGGAAATGGAAATCCCAAATGTCACTGGCCTACCCCTGCAGGAAAATGCACCCCACCACATGGAAAAAACAGCAAACAATCAGGAACATGTTGAGGAACATGACAATGGCCCAACATGTTGATTTGACTCCCAAACTTCCTACACCCCATTGTGATCAAGCATCAACATGATGCAGTGGAACAAGTTTGATGGACAGAGGCCCCACTGCACAAGTCAGAGTACCCAAAGGATCCAGTGCCAGCGTCGTGGTTCCAGACCCCATAGGACACCCTGAGTGGTCCTCTTGTCCATGTCCAATGGTTCAGAGCACATAAGGGGGACCAACACAATATTAAGCAGGTGGTCATAATGGTATGCCTGATCGGTTTATATCAGCATTTCAAAATCAAATCTGATTTGTTTTTTTCCTGTTTTACTAGAGAAAAGGCAGATCCTCAGTTCAAAAGACTCAGATTAGTGCTGTGAACGGTCACCAAACCCACACCTCCATGTCCATTTTTACCCTCAATGAGGCATTTTCACAGTAGTAGCAGCTGATTTAAGCAGTTCCTCCTTCAGTGTCGAGTTACACCTTCTATATAGATTCATTGGTGGTGGAGTAGCTGCACACACATCTAGATTCCAAGCCTTTAGAAAGGCACATGAACCTCTTCCATGCATCCACAGGCAGACAAGGGAAATCAATGTCAATAGAGAGTGAGGCATTAACCTATGAGAGGACTTTGTTGGTTGCAATGTTTGACTTCCCCTTCTTGAAGACACATCCTGCAGACCCTGCAACTCACCTTGTGCCATCAAACTGGCCTCAAGTGCAAAAACCTGCCTGAGCGGGATCAGAGACGACCTTGGCGTGCGCGCAACGAAAACACAGCCTACTTCAGCGTCTGTCTTTGATGTACATTATCAAAGACCTTTCTCCTCCTCTCCTCCCCGGACCAAAGGCTACTATTGTTTTTGTTGTTGTTATTGATATTGTTTTCCACCCTTATAGCACAAAGCAGTCTGACCATGACTCTGATGCTAATGTGGAGGTGGAGAGGGTGTTTTAATGAGCTGCAGAGTAGATCAGAGGGGCTCCGGGGGGGTTACAGAGAGGGAATAGGTAGCACTGAACATCAAAACACAGCTAGTACGCCAGCTCCTGCTTTTCACCAGCCATGACCTTTCAGCGCAACACGGAGATGTAATGTGGATATTATGACTTTGTGCTGCAAAACAACAATACAGGAATAAAAAACAACTGAAGGTGGATTAAAACAAATAACTAATAAATGTAGGACAGAGAGATATTTATCCTGGTCACCATTAACCCTCTAAATCCCGAGTAGTTTCTTGGTGTTTTTTGCTCCCATCATATTTTTAATCACTGTTGGCTCATTTTTCACTACAATATGGAAAAGGAACAACCTTTACTAGAGGTAGAGGGAACTCATTAATATCTTCTGTAGAGTATAATAAAGTTATAATGCCATAAATCATAAAAAATGGAGTCAACATTTTTGTGCCCACATGTGTTACCAATGCTGGGGGAAATGTGGCCCTATATACTTTTGATATTTTTCTTTTTGCTCTGTGTAAACACTGCCTGCAGTTCACCTGAAAAATATCAGAATTTTTATTTTGTGAATGTTAGTCACAGCTGAGTCAGTCATGGCTTCTCAGTTGTGCAGAGGAACGCAGAATTTTTTTTAGTTTTTTACAGGACGTTACAGAAAACAGTATATTTTTTTTGGCAATTTTTTAAAATGAGACATGTAGAATAAAGTCATTTTGATGAAATGCCAGAATTGAAAGCTTATATATGGTCATTTGCCACAAATAACACACTAATACACTGAGAGAAAATCAGGTGATTCTTTCTGTTTTTACAGTGTCTGGCTGTAAATATTGTTAGAAGGCATTTTTTTCCCCAAAAGATAACTTTCAAGGTTTGGGACTCTGATTTTTAATATCAATAATACAATCACTATTTAAAGACAAATAGGCGGTAATAATGAAAATTGAAAAACTTACGTCAAATTGAACCTTTTAAAAGAAAAGTTGCAAGGTGCTTTTCTATAAAACATATAATTAAAGTAATAACCAGAACTTAAGATATATATAAGACTACAAAAAATGTGAATAAAAAGAATTACTAGCTGTTAAGAGAAAGCCAAATTATAAAAGCGAGCATAGTGCAAAGTAAAATAAAATTACTTTTGTGGAATCATAACTCACATTAGTGAGTTCGTATTTGAGGATCACTAGTAAATCTACAAAACTTACAACATACATATACTTGAGCAACAGAATTACAGACACTCACACCAAAAACATCCCAACTACACAGAAACAATAAATAAGAGTGCTCAAACTGTAATTATCTAACCACATAATGAAACAGCAGACATGTAACAGACTATTAACAGACTGATATGATAAATATTCAAGAAAGAACTAGGAGGAGCCAAAGAAGAAATATTAAAAGGTGAAAAGAAATGTGGTGTTACTGATGATTTTGACAAGATTCATGTTGTGGATGAGTGTTCTTTTTTAAAATGTAAATCTGTCTGCTGTGAACATTTTCCTGACTTGTGACGTCAACAAGTGGATGAACAATCTATCTGCATCTCTGTTGGCGAACATACTGTTCCACAAAAACGAGGGAATGGTTTGGATTTAGTTATGAAACAGGAATTGTTGGCGGTATAAAAAACAGCTTGTGAATAAATTGTGTTGGGCTTAATGTCCTGTTTGCAAACTCCGTACCTCTGAGGGCTTCAATAAGTCTGTTGAATAAATGATGTCCAGTCCTGAGAACAAAATGTCAGGGGGGAGTTAAGAGAACATGTTCCTAACTGCCCAGCATGTTAGGAAGCAGTAGATGCAGTGTTCCCAGCAGTGCAGCACTGAGCTCCACCACCACTGATTTAAAACTAGATTAAAGCACCAACTGATCAAAGTCAGCAACTGCTCTGCGACTCCACAACTCCAGGGATCCCAAAAGGTCTTAAATCTCTGCACCGCGTCTGTTTTGCGCTAATTTAATAGAAAAAGGTGTTTGGAAATATGCATTTTTATTTGCAGAAATGCAACAAAAAAAAGGGGGGATTTATTTGTAGTCTCTGAGTTTCACAGTCAGGTTAGAGTTCAATGCAAAGAGCAAAGTGTACTTGAACAAAGCAGATGGGAGGAAGGAAAAGAAAGGACTTGTTTACCTTTCCTCCCCTTCTGGGTGGAGGGGGATTCATTAGCTGCTGTGTAAATCAATCTGCTTCTTCTTAAAGGCCTGTCAATTTAGCCCTGATGTCTGGCAGCCTGACATCGCTCACTGGATATTTAACTTGAAAGCCAATTAATCATCATGATTAATTCACTCACAAACCACATGGAACTGTTCGCCTTTACCTTATGGAACGAGGGGCGAATTCTCCAGACTTGAAAAGGGGAAGAAATGAGAACTATTGAAAGGCTCGCTGCTCCATTCGCTCTTGATCAGACTCTCAATGCTCACTTTCAGCTGCAACTCTGTCTTCTTCTCTGCAGCAGCACTGCAACCGCAAAAACCAACAGCTCCATCGCTTTCAAACACTTTAGAGGAACGCCACCGCGGCCTGTTATTACAGAGTCGTACTTGTAATTGAGTTTGCATTTAAAACCTATAATGTTAACACAGATTTGAACTGCGAATGTAAATTGGATTGTAATGAAGTAGCTCCGCTGTATAGAAAAACAGTCATTCCTGACACTTCCCGCCACGTGCCGCCTGACTAATATTTTCCTAGCTTAACACAATATTGTCTCTCTCTTCCTCCTCCTCTCCTTTTCAATGAAAAAAGGGAGAATTACACATTAGGAAAGTGGAGTGTGAATATGTATTCCATTCACCGCCTTTATCACTATCTTCCAAAGTCTCAGCTGAGGTAATGGAAATGACCTAAACTGTGTGCAGAGTTACCGAGAAAGACGGTTCTGCTATCAGCAAGTGAAAAAAAGACGATTTCCCCCGCTCTTCAGTCGCCTACTGTTATTTCCTCTGCTAATTCAGCGAGGCATGTGAGAGTTTAATCCATTCTTTTAGCCGCGGCGCTGTGATGGCTTGTTATGGATTTGTGTGGTTTTATAGCAGCGTTCCAGACAACAAAACTGGAGATTGCACAATAATAACAGCAAAAGAAAAGATTTCTCCTTCTGGACACAGTCCCCTTTCCCCAGATCTTCCAATCGTGACTGGCCAAAGCTGACTCGACAAAGTAAAGAAAGTTTGAATGATTCATGACAGCAACTGGCTGACTGATGGCTTCTCGTTTAGGCCGCTGTTCGAGCTCCAGGAGGACACAAGCGGCGGATCGATAAATCAATCAATCATATCGCCTCCTGACAATAGCGATCCACGGAGACAACTTTCTTTAGTTGCAGCCTAATCACTTTTGAAGCAACAAATGAACACTGTCATTGGGGAGTTCAAGTGTAAGAACTGACAGCTCTGTTCAGACTCAGCACATTTCACCGCGTCTGTCTGAACACCTATGCCAAAGGCGACGGATTCCTCTTGTGCTGGAGCATCTGTTAAACACATGTCCCGACTTTAAAACATGCCTGAGGTACACATGCTGGTTGGGCAGAACACTTTACTAACTGAGAAGGAATGAGACACACTTGAAACACTTGACATCATGAGATTATATAGATGCTGATGGGGTAATTTTATTTTCCCTTTCTTTGTCCATGAAACAACAAAACCAACAATATCTATGTAGCCAACTGTAGTTATTCCTCTATTAAAATAGTGGTGCAGAAAGATTTTTAAGAAGTGTAGGAATAAAGCAGACTGTTGCAATGGCCAACTTTTGTTTTATTACAATAAAAAAAATCAAAAAATACTGTCCAACAAAAACCGTCCTTCTGCTGCAAAACCTCACTTGCTCACCCAATGTGTGTCCTCAACTAAAATGCAATATATAGTTCTGTTAGCGTGATGCTTTCAAAACACTAGAGCCATTTTAGGAAATGAATTATTCTTTTTACTAATCATTTTTTAAAATGTACGTCTTCAGTAGGAACCACTGGCCTCAGGGTATCAAAGAAAAAGACAGGAAGTCACATTGAGACATTGCTAGTTTTGCTCTTTTCACAGAATTTGTTGTCATCAGCCCTCTGAACCTTCAGAACTTTCTGGTTGTTTTTTGCACATTTTCACTCACTGTTGGCTCATTTTTCACTGCAACATAAAGTCCTGCACCTCTATGAAAGCAGCTCAACCATGGCTACAAGTAAAAAGCCTTCAGAAAGTATTTTGTGCAGTATGGCACAGCCATAATGCCATAAATCCAGAAAAAAGAAAATTTAATTTCTCCTTAAAAACCTATATATTGTACTGTTATTAACTGAAGAAGCTTGAAATCAACATATTAACATTTTCTTTTGTGTTACCAATACTGGAAAAATATGGTGACTCTATATGCTATAGATATTTTACAGCTTTTACAACCTAGGCCTTTCTTTTTTACATTACTCCACACTTCCGTTCTAGAGAGATATTTCACAATATTGAATGTATCTTTCAACTTGTTCAACTATTTACTGTTTTAAAGCCAAGCTGCATTTACTTCATTTATCAGATGTGTTTTCTTCTCAATCTTTCTAAGTTGTTTCCATTCTTGTCTCCTCGCTGCTCTGTGTGAGCACTGCCTGCAGTTCAGCTGAATAGTCTCTGAATGTTTGTTGTTTTTGTAATTTTGTCCATTAGAAGAAGAATAGAAGATCTTTATTGTCAGTTTCTCCATATATCCAGGACACACAGAGGAAGGTTCGGAGAGCAAAAGTTAGCTAACAACCGCCTTTCTTTACGATCTGTGCAGTTCAGTGATTTTTACAACAAATGAAGTCCAGAGCTGTCCTTAGCTGCTGTACGTATGTGAAAAAATCTGCTTTAATCCCACCTTTCCACCAGCAAAGATCAAAATCAAATCATAAAGAGCCATGCTAATGAAAGATAAATCTATACAACAGTAATTTCAGGCTTCCAGAATGTCCTGCTCAGATGGCATGGATTCTTTATGAGAGGTTTTCCTCATTATAAAGCCATTTTAAATAAATAATTTGTTTTAATTAACTTCCAATGTGTCCTTTAAGATACACCTATCGCATGTTTTCTCTTGCTGCAGTCCAAAGTTGTGGTCTGACATGGAACAACTCGACTCCACAGGTCCATAGAAGTTGATCAATCACATTAGAGCTCCTTTAATTAACTTATCCACCTCTGTTGATAGACCTCCCCACACACAGACACTACCACTACATGCAACCTCCCGCTGAGCCACATTCTGCACCAAACTGTCCGCCGCACAAGTCCAAGCCCAGGCCTCCATTTGAAGAGCAGCACATGAAAGCAAACTGCAGACCCTCCACGTGGGCTTGTATCGGATCTTAATTAAAAAGCCTTGCATATTATTTTCTGTAACAAAGGGAAATTTGGGGGTTCATTTAAATCCAATTAGGCCTGTGCTGATGCCTCAGGAGATGAGAGAGTAATTGCTGTTTGAACACGAAGGTCTTTGTTCTGGGCTCCAGTAGATTGATAAAGGCAATAAGCACACAATGTGGAGTGACTGGAGATGGGACGGGACTGTGAACTTACAGTATGAAGACTTAAACACACCAGGACCTCATAACAAGACAATTAGTAGTATGGAAATTGTTCCTTGTTTTGTGCTGGGGGAAAAAATGTGATTGAGCCCCCTGTGCTGCAGGTGTTACTGAAAAGATCAGTTGAGTTAATTGCTTCAGTCATTATTGCCTTATACCACATGCTGGGAGCCTCGGCATAATCAAAGTGCAGACTGTTAGTGTATAATTCCACTAACTGAAGCAAATTTCCTGTTGTAATGTCGCTACCATCTATCCCCCCCCCACACACACACACATTCATCTGGTGTCAGAGTGATTTAAAAAAGGCTCAGGTGTGTCTTCCAATTGACCAAGGTGGGTGGTGATAGTGATCAATAAGCTCCCAACACGGCAAAACCCAGTAGACACACACACATACACACATGCGCACTCACACACACACACACACACACACACACACAATCTCATCCTGTTCTTTAAGAGAACCAATATTTGCTGAATTTCAGGGGAAAAGCTTGCTTTGTCTCTGGTGCCCTGACTCAACAAAGAGGCTGACCTGATAGAAAATCACATGATGTATGCTGCACGTATGCACACACACAGACACGCACACGCACACAGGCAATGGCCATGTCCTCCTACCTTTATAGATGATCTATTGATTGTGTCTGAGTGACGAACAATATGCAAAAAAAGATTTGTTGTTCTCACGTTATTTCTGTCAATTGTTGAAGCCAAACGCTAAAGGAACATATATATGGTTGCTTTTTGACAACAGTTAGATGAGAAGATTAGTGCCAATCTCATGACTTAAAAACGAAGCTACCACCAACAGCTGGTTATTGTGACACAACAATGACAAAAACATCTTAACTCACTCCTCACAACAGAGAAAACTTAATAAACTTGCATGATCTTGGGTCCAGCCTTGGAGTCTTGTTGTCAACCAGTCTAGGAAGTTATTGGACCTTTGCAAGAAATAAAGGTAACACAGCACAAACTCCTATAAAATGGCACAGTGTTTTGTTTCTATAGTTTAGTACAGACACATGAACAGCCTCTTTAATGTGAGTTTTGAAAGGTCCAGGCAGAACGGATTTGGCTGCTGCTTGAGTATAGACATAAATTGTATCATAAGTTTCCCTTCTGATTTCAAAATCTCAGATAGCACTGGACTTTGATTGTTTAATTCGTTCAAAGTTACCTTATGAGTTGTGAAAGTACACAACTAGCTTAGTAATATGACTGAACTTGAGAAAACAAGTTCAATAAATTTAAGATATAATAAGTTCAATAAACTAGTCACGTAGACGGTCATTACGGGCCAGCATCAGTACAAAGACAGTCTGCGAGGCCATTCCTCATTGCAGTGAGATAAGTGTTAGGTTTATAAATGTAAGGACTAAATTCAGCATTAACTCTTGTCATGGGCACAAATGTTGTGAATATTATACATACAGTCATAACCTAATGCAGCATGTATGAAAGACTTTCCCAGGAGTTTTATCTATGGAACAATGCATCCTTGGAAGACTCTTTATAAGCTAATTTTGTTACTTATAAACTTAAACGAATTGAATGAACTCTCAGCTGTTCATTCATTTAACTCATAATTTTAATATAAAATGCCTTAAGTTATAAAACTCTTTTTTCAATTTTTAAAGTGATCTGAAAAAAAATTAAAAACATTGCTTGATCACAATGGGGTGTAGGAAGTTTGGAGATCAAATCAGCATGTTGGGCCATTGTCATGTTCCTCAACATGTTATACGTACACATGCCATACATAAACTGGAAAATATGGCCAAACCAGCTGGAAAAGAAAATATGCAGTCAGACCATCATAGACTGGGGTAACTAACCTACTAATATATTTTCCTACTGTCTTTACAGACACTTCAACATTCAGCTATAGCCAATAAAATATCTATAAAACACCTGCAGCTGCTTGTGCAAAGACACCGTCTCGTCTCCTGAGCAGATAACAGAGCAGTTTGACTATTTTTGCTCAGCTGAAGAAGGAACACGTTCACCAAGAAAGTATCAAAATATAAACCCCTTGAATATTAGATAACATTATCCTTGATATATGACAGAAATACCCCAAAATGAATGCTTCAGGGCCCTAAATTACCTCTCTTACTACGGATTTTGATATATCCTCTGATTTATTCATCCAATTTAAAACAGCCAGTAAGCAAAATGAAGATATGACACAGAGACACAATAAGGAAAGATCTTGAACTTTCTTTCACATCAAATAACTATCTTATGTATCCAGACTGAATTATGGACACACACTATTCTTCATACATCTGTGTGTCCGTATATTCGCCCTCGTCTGTTTATTCTTATTTGAACTACTGTAGCTAAGTAAGTTTTATTTATATAGCCTCACCAATTTGCCTGAAGCAGCTTTACAATCTCCAGGAATAGAAAAATAGAGGTAAAATTACCAATTAGTATCTCGCTACTAACTGAAGACAATACTCAGCCTTTTTGAAGAGTCCTCCTCTGTGGTGTATTAACACAAAGAAAGCAAAAGCAGCCCGATACAGTGATCCATCACCATGTCTGTGCTTGTGTATGTGTATTTAAGGCATGCTCGTGTAATTAAATTACCAAATCAATACCACTGAGCTGCTAGTAACCTCACAACTGCTTCTTATGTGTGCAAAAATCATTCTTGCTTCCACACGCCCTCACTCTTTCTCTCCCTTTATCTCTCAGCTCCACGACTATCATCTCGTCTTCCAGGTGAAGTCGCACTCAAGTGAAAACTCTAAACTTGTTTTAACACCCTTACCATCCTTCCCTCATTTCTTCCTCCCTTCCTTCCCTTTTTGGCTCTCCAGAGATGTTCCTTTGGCTCAGGTAGTTCATCTGGGAGGAAGGGAGCAGCCACCAACACACCCAGGTCACATCTGCAGAGGCCAGAGGTCACATGATGGAGGTTAAAGGGCAGATTTCTGGCTTTAGGCCAAGGTCAAGGCTGCAGAGGTCAGTGTCTCAGTTTTAGCCTGATGCTGCCCTTGGCCTTGAGCAGATCAATAAGAGCAGGTTCTCTGTTTGCCTCGGTCAAACGATCAATGAGACATTTACATTTAGCCCCATCACTCGACAACATATCCCAATATCCCCAACATTTCCCTGCCCCACTATCTGATATCCACAGTATCCTGGCAACAGCTATGGCTGCCTCATTTACTGGTTTAATCATTCATTCATCAATGCAGTCGTATTTATTTCAAGTTTTACAGATCAATATTTTGGTATATAGCCCTCCTTCAGATAGAGATTGAGTTGTGAGTGTGTGGCTTTTCCCTCCTTTCTTTGATATCTACCTGCAAGTCTCCACGTTTCTACAATAGCTGGACCTCTTCAGTTCATAAGGTAGAAGCTCAAGTGCAATGTTAGAAAAACACTGTCTCTAAAACCCTTTAGCCCACTTCACAAAGCCAGACAGGTTCTATTTAAGTAATGTTTAGATTCAACAAGCCTGGCAGTAATCATATGTGGGTGTGGCTGGTGAAACTGAACCCAATTACCAAGTTAATTTGGTCATTTAGTAGATTGGTAGCTAAGTGGGCGATTACTTTTTCACATAGAGTAGGTGGGGCTGGACAGTATTTTTCCTTCAATAAATGAAATTGTCATTTAAAAATGAATTTTATGTTTTCTTGGGTCATCTTTGCCTTATATGTTTGATGATCTGAAATATTTGCATGTGTAAAATATGCAAAGACAGAAGATTTCTGTAGGGGGGCAAATACTTTTTCAGAGCACTGTATGTGATCACTTATATGGCTACTTATAAAAGGTGTCACTTGTAGTTAGAAACCTACGGACACTTCTAATCTACAGAACTCATTGTTGTAAGGTTTCAACTAACAACTTTACTGTTTTGATTCACTTTTTGCATCATTTCCAGATGCAGAAAGAATCATGTTTTCCCTATTTTCTGAAAGGACTGGGCAGACACCAAAACAGGGCTACAATAAATGTAAATGTTCGACTTACATTGCATTTTCAAGTGACCAGAAACATGCGTATCGACTAGATGTATAGATGAGCACCTGTTTAATCAAGTTAAACAAATTTAATTGATAAAAATATGCCTTTTAGTTGTTAACTTGTTTGTGCTATTGCAACTTGAGCTGGATTTGTCTCTCTACAGGATGTGGGATGACTTTTACATGTCCTACACTAGTTATGTGAGGTGTCAGGAGAGGGGAAAAAAACTTTATTTCTAGCTGATACCAAAATAACTAAAGAGCAAAAGGTTAATCAAAAAAAATACTCAGAGCAGGCAAAGGTTAACCAAAAATCCAAAAAGGCAACAAAAGCATGGGGAGCAAACTGAAGCGAGAAACAAAGAAAAAAAAAAAAAAAAAAAAAGACTCAGAAACTTTAAAAACTCTAAATGCAAAAGGCGACTAGAACAGGGAGAAACAAGACTATATATGCATAAAGTGGGGCTGATTTATGAGATGAGACACACGTGAAACCTATGAGAAAGGGGTGGTCCAAAGAGGAGGGAAAACACACAAAGGGATAAAGTGAAATCACAAGACACATGAGGAAAGGGAAATAAACTACAAAAACTCTCATGACAGCAAGTTTAATCCCATTCAGAGAGAATAATTCTGCACCCCTCATGCTAGTTATAGTTACAGCTGCAATTATATACTGTTTTTAATCAAACTCAGTGGTCTTCCTGTTATTTTGAGTCTCCCTTTGGCCATTGGTGAAGCCCCTAAAACATTGTTTTTCAATGAAAGTGATATTACTTATTCAACACTGTTGTTTCTTCTAGAATGTGCACAAGTCTCACTCTCAGCTCACTACACCTCAAGCACACCAGCTTACCTACGACTCTGCTCAAGCACTGCAAAACTACCCCACAGTACACAGTGGCAAGTTGTAATATTAAAGTAATTCTACCCTACAAGTTTGAAGCCAAAAGTGATTCTGTAGGAGATGAATGAAACCGAAAGCTGCATCCTGGATTGGTTCCTGAGGTTTATTATGCATCTAACCCCAAAAGTCTGTATCTGAGTGTTTAAGTCATGGTGGAGATGTTCTACTGTGGCACTGACTGCTTAATTTGCCCACGATACGTCTTCCACTGTATAAAAAAACACCCTACTGACATGTTTACAAGGTATAGCGGTTGATTTCCACCGGCAATGGATCCACAAGCAGCATCCTTGTACTTCTAGTGGATAGTGGATCTCTGATGGATGGAAACATGTAAACACCAACGTATTGATCTATTTGGGAACTATCTTAAACCCAAAAATCTTTAAAAAAAAAAGACAGCAAAAATTCATCAAATGGACTTGTAATGTCAGGTACAGATACGTATCAGTGTTTACAACTCAACATGCTATATTGGCATGAATATCAGGATGGCGTTAATTTGAACACAAGACACTTGTGCTCAAAAAAAGGATTCATACTCAGTGAAGGACCTAGGATCCCTGTTCTGTCTCTATACCTACCAGTGAGCAGTGATTCCTAACACGTCTGTGGGGGTCATCAGGTGGAAACAACGGTGTTTCACCTACTTAGTCCCACGACACCTCCAGGAGGCTAGGCGGTAAACTCTGGTGTCCCAGAGTCACCCCCTCTAGTGCCAGTTCACACTGCTCCTACACAATCCATACAGCACTGCTACGTTCAACTGACCCAGGCCCGTTTAAAAGATGCTCCAGGTAATGACCAGGGCCGATGCTACCATTTAGCTAGTCCAAATGCTACATGCTAATGCTAACCACTAACTGCTTAAAATATACTACCAACAAACTCACCACCCACCAGGAGATTATACAGCCGGATTTGCCTATAATGCTAATCCTAACTGCTAAATGCCAATGCTAACTGCTAAGATGTTAGCATACTACAGCTTTAGCTGTTGTTAAATGCTACAATGTTACCATAGGCCTGTACTTCTAGTGGATGGATGGAAACATTTAAACGCCAAGGTATGATCTATTTGGGAACTATATTAAACCATTAAACTATTAAACTATATATTAAAATTAAAAAAAGGCCAGTAAAAATTAATCAAATGGACGTGTAATGTCAGGTACAGATACGTACCAGTGTTTACAATTTAACATGCTATACTGGCATGAATATCAGGATGGTATAATTCCAATAAAGGACAAAAAATACAATTTAGTAAGTGTAATAAATAAATTGAATACGTGTTCTCTTTTGGCTAATCTGCTGAATGTCCATACCTACCTACAGAATAAACCGTGGTCCAGTCTGATGGGTTATATTATCGAATACAGCATGAATATTTGAAATGCTTTATTCCCCAGCTCACCCTGTGCTGTTTATCCCGTCCAAACAGGGCCAAAGTCTAACAATGCATTTCTAAGATTGGAAACCCAGATTTTTTTGTTTGGTTGTTTGTGTTTGAACAGTCTGTGGTGATTAGCTTCCCTCCATCACTTTTTTTATCCAGTTTATTGCTCTTTCCTCCCCTTTACCTCCCCTCAACTCTCACCAATTGTCGCTGCTATCATGAACCCTTCTCCATCCTCTGCAGCTTCTCTGTGACGTGGGACATTTAGACAAACTGAAGCTATGTTGTTTGGACAGTGTTTCCTATTAAACGGCTCTTCCTTTATATTCACACATGGTGCATTTCCAGTCCCAGAGCAATTATACACATGACTACACTTGGAGCTAAAGGAACAGGCTGAATCTTTATCACCAGCCAAAGAGCAGCAGCACTGTGACTCCTACTGAGCCGTCTGCCTTCTGTGCTGGTGTCTCCATTCCCAGTCAAAGAAGAGGGAATATTATTTTATTCCAATCAAATGAGCAGCATTCCAACAAGAAAAGTTGTCAGAGGCCTCAATTAGCATTTTGCATTCTTTGCTAAATTGCTTCACCGACAGGGTTGAGATGAGGATTCACTGCAGCTCAGTTAAGTTCAATAACATCACCTAATAGCTGCAGAACAACAACAATAAGAGAATAATACACGAGCTGACACAAGCTTTGGGTTAGGTGCCGTTCACGAGGTTTGTAACTTAGTGCAGTTTCTTGATGACCATTTTTATTAAAACATCAAACACAGGTTTTTATATTCATATTCTACCATAAACTGCCAACTATTTCTTGCCACACTTTTGGCACACCAAAAAACAAAAGTGAAAATAACTCATTCGAGTCATGATGAGGTAGATTCGGGCATAAAACTTTTGGATACATTCATTGCAATTAAATTCAGTGTTAGAAATTCAGAAGCTTTTAAATTTCATAACCTGGTGAGAATGATTTGCTTCCATCCTGTTACAGCGATTCTTAACATAGCTGAATAAACATAAATTTGTTGAAAATAAAATAGCTTCCTTGTAAATTTAAGTATGGATGTACACAGACATTTTACTTTATTCTAATACATGGCATCCACCAATAGTCTCATTTCCATTTTTCAGCTGTTCGCTCTACTTTTTCTACTATTCATTCTCATGTCCGAAAGAGCCACCACTCAGTCACTCATTGGTTTCTTCTATGTTGGGAATTTCTGATAGCAAGAATACTGTAAATTCCACTATGCAAAAAGAACTACACAAGTTTTGTTGGCAAGGCTGCTACAAAGCCACCAATATTGGTGTTATAAACTAAAATCCAATATTAACAATAATGCAGCAAATCAGCCATTTAGCAAAAGAGGTGCAGTTTGTTGTGTTTGGTTTTTGATTCTTAAAAAACTGCAACCAAACACAGAAAACAATGCTGATTTAGCAATGCTTTATAATAAGTGGCTACCAGGCAAACAGTGGGATTCACCATCTTCAACAAGTACTTCAGTGTCCAAATAACATTAGGTTTTCCTTTTCTTCACAGTGTAGCAACATTGCATTAAAAAGAATTAATGATGACTGACAAATCAGTGAGGACTACTTAAAACCAACATGATAAATCAACAACAACATTATGTTGTCTTGATAAGAAAAACATATTGTCTAGGATAAGTACGATTATGGCCTAATGATGATTATTTAGTCGTCTCTCTGTGGTTTTGTTTGGGGTTTTCTTTCTCTTGGAAGACAACCTGTATGTTGCAGGTTTATTTAGGTCTCTATGGGGAAATATCACTTGTTTTACACAGTTCCTGGTAGACCCAGTATTCATTTAATTCCTCAAGGTTATTGCAATGTTACATGTACAGTGGAACTTTAGTTTGGTTGTCCTCAATTGGCCTTTTGTATCAAATCATAATCAAATATAGATTTGAGAATGAAACCGTCCCCTAAAATCATCCAAACATTGGTTCAGCTAGCCTATCCAGCATATCTAATGTCAGGAACATCATTACTGAATAATCTCCAAATAAAAGAGTCTTTCAGAACAAGGACAAATATGCTTGGAAATGAGTGGCATTGCCCTTTAACAGTCATTCCTTCCTGATATTTCCGGGTCTAAGCCGTGTCAGAGAATCTGGCAGCAGCTAAGATGAAGGCAGGACTTTTGAAGATGAGGGAAGATGTTTGAACCTGCTCCCTCTTCTCAGCGTCCCAGTGGGGAGTGTATATAAGAAGGCGAGTCATGTATTATTTAGAGTTAAACCTGACTTTGTGCTTGATCAGGGCTTGATTGAGAGGAGCTGTGACTGGGGCTTTTCCCTTGTGTAAAAAAAAACATTAACGTCTGCTCACAAATGAAGGTGAACTTGTGACCTACAGACAGAACTCGGTCTGTACCTGCACACGCTGAATGCAAAGTGCAGGAAATGCATTACACTCCACATGTATGTGGACAGGGCATGTCATCAGAATACAGAAACATCCTGTACAATACTAACCAGACAGCTGTGGTCTGCGTGAAGGTGTTTTAAGCACTAATAAGCCCGAGCACATGAGTATTGGTAATGTGTGAGGACCACAGGGACCGGTGTTTTAGCCAATGCCTAATTAAAGTAGAACCTCTAAGCAGTGTGCTCCTCTGTCGTTCAGCAAACGAGCCATAGCTAATATGCTCCTTAAGTCATTAGCAGCTCTGATTCGCAGCAACAGCACCTTGTTAACAGAACAGGGTGTCATAATCCCACAACAACGTGCTTGAATGCTCATGGAGCAGTTTCTTGTGTCCAAAACGGAAAACCAGTATCTTTTATTCAGTGTGTAGCTACTATAGGCTTTTGTTAATGTTACAGTGGAAATCTAAAATGTGTGAATGTACATCTATAAAGCAGCTGTCATGAAAGACTAAACTATGCATCATCGGAAAACAAGTCTTTGAATCCAGTCTTTTCCTGCACCTTCTAATGAGAGTGCCACAGAATTTAACCAGTATGTTGTCACCTTCAATCTCCTCTTCAGTAGATTTGTTTAAGATATGCTGCTTAAACATTCACCTGAAATCCTCAAACTGTGAATGTGTATTATTTATACCAACAACAGCATGTACTGAATATGCTTAATATTTGATAGATGCAGGCCTCCACACTGACATTTTCCTTGTGTGTATCCATGGCATGATGGTTTAACAAAATTTTAAAAAGGGAAATCAAAACAAGAAAATGGATTTTACCTTGATTCGTGTCATCAGTGGGTTTGTAAATGCACTGCACTTGGTCTGTAAAAACAAGAAGTCTTTTTCCAGTGCAATTTTCCATCCTGGCCCCATCAGAAAGATTTTTTGTACCAATAATGCTTTTAAAAGTTTTAATCTGTTAGTTTCATGGAAATGGTTAACTTGTCTTGCTGTCTCCAGATGCAGGTTACTAAGTATGACTGTGTGAACCTGGGAATCTCAATGTCTGAAGGTATTGATGTGTTCGATTTGCATTTAAATCTAATAGTAACAATAATAATTGGCTGGCCATGTTGGGTAACTTTTGATGTGTTTTCCGATTTAAAAAAATGTGGGGTATTAAAGCTGTAGATGGCAGAAATATGAAAAAAACACTTCAAAACTTGAAAATACAGCCCTCCTCCTGCAGCTCTCCCCATGTCCAAAACCCTTTCCACCAGACACACATGGCCATGTACACCGATCAGCTACAACATTATAACCACAGACAGGTGAAGTGAATAACATTGATCATATTGGTGTTCTGCTGGAAAACCTTGGATTTTGCCATCCGTGTTAATGAGACTTAGACACCCTAATAAACATTGTCCCACAACAAACACAGTCCCCCATTCAATTGGCAATCTCAAATGTCACTGGCCTACCCCTCCAGGAAAATG
This sequence comes from Dascyllus trimaculatus, assembly GCA_024666655.1. Classification (NCBI taxonomy): domain Eukaryota; kingdom Metazoa; phylum Chordata; class Actinopteri; family Pomacentridae; genus Dascyllus; species Dascyllus trimaculatus. Next base: position 14,659,592 of record CM045456.1, on the reverse strand, counting down.
CACCCTACCACACGGGGAAAAAACATCAAATAATCAGTTCATCATTGCAAGCTTATATAGTAAATTATAAGGGGATTTCGCACTAATTAGCCCTGCAACCTTGACGTTTGACCTTATGACCCCAAAATTAATGGGTGACCAGGATGGGTCAAGATAAACATTTGTGCTGAGTTTGATTATCCCATCTCTATTTGTTCTCGAGTTATGGTGCGGACACACCCACCCACACATATACAGATAGACAGACACCATGAACGCCCTACCCAAGACCAACTCCGTCAGCGTGGGTAACTGCAATCAATGTAAATGTGTGTGTTTTTATGTGTGTGTAGGTGTCCCACAGGGGAATTTCTGGGTCCAGTTCATCAGTTAAAAGTTCTCCCACACAGTTCAGTTCAATCCAGTCCAATCACAGCACAAATCACAATGCAAAAAGTCTGCAACCACAACACCAAAACAGGAAATCAAATGTTGAATAAACTCAAACCGCATCTCTCAGCGCAGTACAACAACTCACACAATTAAAGTAATCACATTATTTACATTGGTTACTCACGGTACCGTGGATCAGTCAGTCAGTCAGTCAGAAGATGGGATTGCAGTATCACCTTGGCTCCTCTGAGGCCGGCAACTCCTGAAAAACTCCAACGGGGAAATGTTCAATCCACGTGTATTCGGGCTCAATAAGGAGCGGCAGAAGAAGCTCCTTATTGATCCCGAGCGGCTACAATTACGCACGACTTTTACGCACAATCGGATGCCGTGGAAAGGTGGTCTTCCTGGAGGTTGTTTTCGAACTGCGCGGGCTTTGTGAAAAGTTAGGATTGGAGTATCGGGTCACTGTTGGTGGTAACTGAGACAAAGCTGAATGAATGTGGGCGGTGATGTAACTCTGACAGCGGTCGCTACAAAACACATTTTATGCGCAACCTCTTGGCGCCACAGCAGTCAAAACACCTTTGCTCTTCCGGGGTCAAACACGTGACAACAATGGGTTACCTGCCTAATTACCCGAGCCTCAGGTGTCAACACAGAGACCCCCATGTGCATACAGTGTATCACAATTCAGTTTGCTCCCTAAGATCTGCTTCCAAGTAAGTTTTAAACCAAAATCATAAAAAAACAAACAGCAGAAATAGTTGCAAAATGCTATTTAAACTGGATGTTACATGATATATGATCAAAATGTTCTTCGTTAAATATTAAGGGGAACTTAAATTGATATCACACATTGAAAAACTTGTATGAGGATCATTCTGCTTCAGTTCACCATTTAAAAAAAGGTTCATGCCTGACCATCTCATATTGGCAGATTTATTTTTCTGTGCATACATATGTTACTAAATAAAACAAGTAAAATTTTTGGGTCATGTTTTGTGTTTTTCTTAAAGATTCTTAAAGAGGGGTGGGGCGATGTAAATTTGTTTACTCTACATTATTAAATCTCCTATGGTGACAATCATTAAAACAAATTCAGCCTCTTAGTGTGAAAAATAAATGTTTTATGGTCGGTGGAATGTCAGAGTAACCAGAAATGCCAAATTAACACCATCATATAACTGGTTTGTTTTATTCAGGGTTGTACCATTGAAAGCCCTAAGTATATATCAATGAGCCTGCAAAACGCCAGGACTCCAGCTACATTATTTCTCAATTTATGGCACGTGAAACATTGCTCCACAGATTGGCACAAACAAAATAATGCAAATATTGACATAATCTCACTCCTTTTTAAGAATTTTTAACTCAAAAACTAATGTTACCTATGACCCCAGATTTTACGCATGGTCAGCTTAATCAATATTCAATACAATCTGTCAAATTGAAGAAGGTCGGGATTGAGGCATTCAGTAAACTGAGGCAGAATGACTTATAAAGCTATTTGTGGTGAGAAATCATCAAAAAAATGTCACGAGTGACATCATATAACATAAAGACTACAATATTTTAAAAGCAACAACGTGAAGATGTGGAGAAATTAGTCCACTCTCTATTTCTGCTTGTTGTAAACAGCTGGGTACTGAATTAGCAACACCCAGGACAGCACAGCTGAAATGCCAAACAGACTGTTCATCGAGTTGCATTGTGGGAAATGTCGGTGCAAATTTATGATAAAGAAAAGGACAATATCAGGTTCTCCTGCATCAACAAGATGCAGAAACTCATTTAGCTGTTAATAAAACATGATACCATAAGGAATTAGACATCTGTGGGCCTTATGTTACCCACTGAGATATAAATATACCTTCATAGTTCTTTACCGTGCAATCAGTTTCCCTGGATTCATACAAGAATGAATTCAAAACACTAAAAACATGAGGAATACATTTTTAGGTCTTAAGATTCTGCAACAAACAAAAGCTTTTTCAAACAGTCTTCTTGTCACTGTGTTTGGATGCAAAATGAGGCTCTTGGTTACTGTTTGGGAAGAGAGACACTTCAGATTTAAGAAGCAGCACTGAGATTTGAGATCAGTGTCTTGTCCTGATGATCAGCCGAGCTTTTCCTTGCAGACATTATTATAACAAAGCAAATCAATTTGGTTTGAAAAGATACATATATTTAGAGTGGACCCCTGTTTTATTTATTATCCCCTTCTCACAGTAACTTACAGACCATCAGTGAAGCATGAATAAGTGCTGTGGATGGACAAATGCTGCCACACTGGGCCTGCCGTATTTGAATAACAAATTTAAACAAAAAAGCAGGTTAACCTTCAAGCTACACTGTACATTGATTCAGTGTTAAATATGCATTCAGAAGATTTATTGTCCTGCGTTGATAGGTCTGTGAAGTTGGACAAACGCCACCGAAAGATGGTTTATCCTCCTCCCATCCCTCCACCTCCTGCTTGTCAACGCTCGGATCTACAATCAAGATGATCCATCATTGTGGCACATAATGCAAAAAAAAAGATATTAAACTCCCTGTGAGAAAATGTATTCCCAGGGACTGGAATGAGAATAAAATGCTGCTTAAGCATTTGGTGAAGGTTAAAAAGGGAGAAGGCTGCAGGTGACGCACCTTTAAACCTGACGTCGGAATTATTCATCCATATTATTATTATATTCGTTCATATTATCATATTCTCAACTTCATCAGAACTGGATGCCCATTTTATTGACTGAAATTGGTCGCACATGTGTTTGGCCCAAAAGAGCTGCAATGGGACATGCAAATAAATATTGTAATAAAGCGGCAGAATATTAAACTCAGAACGTTAGCTTCACTATGCACAGCTTTTAAAAAATGTGACACATGGAGGAGCCAGTCATTATAGATTTCAATCTGTAGCTCAGCATCAAGATCAGCCTGAGCAATCCATAGTAAATAATCACATTTCACATCAATTTGTGCTGCTTTTATTACAAAATAAAGTCATAAAGGTAAGAAAAAAACAAGAGAGAGAGAGAGAGAGATAATATGTAAATGTGTAAAGTTCAAGGTTCCCAAATTAATTGATATAGAATATGTAGAGAGAAACAGTCTAAGAGAGAATAAGTGGATGCAAAGTCAGAATGTCACAGTAAATGAACTTACAAGTGCAGACGATAGCACAATAGAGCTTGATTCAAATGCATTTTTAACAATTCAAATGTTTTCAGACAGACGCCATCAACATATGTCCTTAATTCTCAACATTATTGCAATCTGATCATTCTTTTAAATGTAAATCTGCATAAAAGGTTGAGTCAGCAACTCTAATCCAATACATTTTATATGAAATTCAGTGCATATTTACCTCCTGTGCACTGAAAACATCCAGTGTTGCTACATGGCCCAGGTTTTTTTTTTTTATATGGGAAACAAGGAAAGTAGCTCAGCTCATGCACATTCATGTTTGGTGCACAGAATGGGGGACAAGATGGGAGGGGAGAGAAGGGGAGAGAAGGAAGGATGGTAAATCTGGTACATCTTAACTTGCTAAGAATTACAGTCTCCAAGATAGATGGATGGATGGATGGATGAATGGATGGATGGATGGATGGATGGATGGATGGATGGATGGATGGATGGATGGATGGATGGATGGATGGATAGATAGATAGATAGATAGATAGATAGATAGATAGATAGATAGATAGATAGATAGATAGATAGATAGATAGATAGATAGATAGATAGATAGATAGATAGATAGATAGATAGATAGATAGATAGATAGACAGATAGTCTGTTACATAACGGGGCCAATCATTTCCCAACCATACTGTGAAAATCCTTCTCATTTATCCAGCATGTGTGCAGATGCCAAGGCCTGCTCAGAAGCCTGTTGCTAAGGGCAACCCATTCGGCCCCTCTGTCTGCTGAACAGATGCCCCTTTGGTCGTCCCAGAGGCTCAGATGTCACCATGCCAACGAGCAGGTGTCCTGTGTGCCAACGGGCATGGGACTAGCATGACATCTTCTGCAGTGTGGACAGGCAGAGCGGGGAACTGGACGGGGATTACACACAGGCTAGCAACAAAAAAAAGGCTAATAAAAACCGAGTGGATAAGTCACGAAGTGGGTTCATCACCCTGTAGAGTTTGTTGTTTTCCTCTCTGTCGTTGCCAAAGTTGCAGACTGGGTGTTGATTCTCATTGTTCAGCGCTTTTACATAACCACCAGTCCTTTGATTGGATTGATTGAACAGCCTGTGAGCTCTGTTCAAGCATGTTTGTTGGAGGGAAAAACTGAAAAAGATCCTCAGTTGAACCCTAACACAGCCCAGACAGAGGAAGTTGTCCTCACAAGTATATGATCCATACAGCACAGTGTGTTCAGGGTTTCACCGTTGCCAGAGAACCGCAACTTGCAGCAGGACGTTGCAGCAGCAACACCATCATTGTTAAAAGACGGTCTACTTTCAGACAATTACATTCAGCCTTGCCTTCTTTTTGGCAAGGCTGAATGTAATCGTTGTGTTTCGTGGGTCTTAAGAGAAACGTCCTCTGCTGAACATTTCTACTGCTGCGGTTTCTGGTGTCATTGGACTAAAGAAGTCCAATAGACATCTATAGAACCACAGCAACAGTAAAAGAAGATGTCAGAGTGCCAAACAAGATCAAAGAATTAATACTGAAAATAATACTTTATTATCTTTAATACAATTGTTTGAGATCTTAGTTTGTAAAATGCAAAAATTACATTTATTCCTAAAATATTTTTGCCCATCAGCATAGGTTTTACATATGTTACAGATTTCTTTACAATGCGCTTTGATGTCAATACACCAATCAGGTATAACATTCTGACCACCTGCCTAATATTGTGTTGATCTCCCTTATATGCTCAAAAATGCTCTGAACCATTGGACATGGACAAGAGGACCTCTCAGGGTGTCCTATGGGGTCTGGAACCAGAACGTTGGCACTGGATCCTTTGGGTACTCTGGCTTGTGCAGTGGGGCCTCTGTCAGTCAAACTTGTTCCACTGCATCCTGTTGATGCTCGATCAGAATGGGGTGTAGGAAGTTTGGAGGTCAAATCAGCATGTTGGGCCATTGTCATGTTCCTCAACATGTTCCCGATTGTTTGATGTTTCTGCCAAATGGTGGGGTGCATTTTCCTGCGGGGGTAGGCCAGTGACATTTGGGATTTGCATGAGGGAGTGTGCTTGTTGTGGGACAATGTTTATTTGGGTGTCTAAGTCTCATCAATACGGATGTTAAAATCCAAGGTTTTCCATCAGAACACCACATAGTACCAATATGATCAATGGTATTCACTTCATGTGTCAGTGGTCATAAAGTTGTGGCTGATCAGGGTATGATGACTTCAACAGTTCTTGTTGAAGACTTGACCTATGTTTTATTTTATTGTGAAATCACATATTAAGAACTTTTAAGCTTAAATTTCTGAAACCTTTCATAAAAATGTTGTTGCCATGTTTCAAAGTACAGTGCAGTAGGTCATAGTATGTATAGCCATGTGAATAAGTATGGAAATTATTGGGGGGTTTTGGACATATTTTGACAAGCAGACATATAAGCTCACAGATAAAGGCAGTATACTTGTGGTTGCATATTTATACACCACACGGAAAATTAGCTTCTTCGGTTATTTTTTTTAGTGAAATAGATGTAAAATTATTCAGTAGAAAAAGTAACTACACCCTTGGCCCAAGAAGCGAACGTTGCTGCCTCAAGCAGGAATAACTTCTTGCAGGTGTTTTACATAATTGTCCACCAGTCTCTGAAATCGGCTTGCTGAAATTTCTGACAACTCCTCCACTGCAAAATTCCTTCAGCTGAAAGATGTTTGATGGCTTTCTTGCATGTACTTCACATTACAAATCCCCCGTCAACATTTCAGTGGGATTCAAATCTAGACTTTTTTTATCCAGACCAGGCCTCTTTTCTGAGCCATTCCTCAGCGGATTTGTTCATGTTCTGAAGATCATTATTCTGCTAAAAGGCCCACTTCAGTCCAACTCCAGTATTCAGACAGATGGCCTCACAATATCTTCATGCGCTCTTTTATACGATGCAGAATTCATAGTTGAATCAACGACTGCAAGCTGCCCAGACCCTGAGGCAGTGAGGCAACCTCAAACCATAACATTTCCACCACCACATTTCACAGTTGGTATGAGGTTCTTCTCCTGAAAAAGCTGCCTTTGGCTTGAGCCAAACATATACTGTTACTGTGGCTAAACAACTCTATCTTTGAGTGTCATCTGTCCAGATCATATCATTCCAGAAGGCCCGTTCTTTGCCTGCTTGTTCACTGGAAAACCACAGTTTTGCTCTAATGTTCTGTCTTTCCCGGCATGCTTTCCATGCAGGTCTCTTTCTGATTATAAACATAGCCCTTTGACACCTTTAGCTATAAGTTACCTGCAGATTCTGTGATGATATTTGGGGTTCTTGGAGACTTCTCATTGTATTTTACAGTGGTTGCTAGTTCTGGACAAACTATCAGTAGTTTAAAAACCACACCACTTGTAGATGATTTTCCTTATGGGAGAATAATTTATTTCAAATACTGCAGATTTTTGAAGTTTAAACACTTTTCCAGACTCATATGCATCCACAGCTTTTTTTTCTGAATGTCTTAGGAAGACGTAACGACACCACACACTTCAGTGTTAAAGAGAATACCAGACCCTCGATGCTAGAGGTTTAAATGAGACGGATTTTATCTGTTTCTCGCTATGAAGGTTCTAATTATTGGCACCTAATCTTAATTCATCCTAATTAAAATTACAGGTTCTAATGTTATGGATTTTAAAGGTGCGATTAATGTTATTTTATTCGTTTAAATTATGCAAATGACAACAAGATGACCATTTTTTTCTGTGATTTGTTTGAGAATATCACCTTTTATTAATAGGCACAGTCTCATAGAGCATCAAATGCTTGTTCAAATATGTTGAAAAAAGTCGTCATCTCTTATTCTTTTATTTATGACCAAAAAGAACACAAAATAGTATCTGCTGTTGAATTTCTGGGTATAAAATCACACACAATTGAGGAGTTGTGATTAACATTATGTGTCTTTAGCTCCATCTGAACTACAACTGTTCTGCTCTGTATTATTCTTAAGCAAGCATGTAACATTTAAACTTCACATTGTTTTTCAAATACACACAATTTTAAGTCGTTAGTATGTAAATCTTAAACATCATCGCCCAAGTTATCATCCGTGTGTGTGTGTGTGTGTGTGTGTGCGTGTGTGTGTGTGTGTTTGTAGCTCCCAGAAAAAGGTATCTGTGATTATTCATGTCTTTCAGAAGAGTGATTAAATATTCCTTATGCCCTCAGAGCAGCGAAACAAATGAAGCACGGCCACGTTCTAACAGGAGCTGACAGATCTTTTAAATAATGTTTATTTATCATCGGTAGCATTTCTCAGCCGTCATATGGTCCCTCTGGCATGTGACTTCAACTGCCTCGAGCCTGGCGGTTGCCTTCCTCAGCTGGCATTTCCTCCTTACTTTGTAAAACTTTTTCTGAACTTCGCACTCTGTTTATCCAGATTGTTCCATTCATCTTTAGATATGAACAAGGAGGATATAAAGATACAGGAGATCACATAAAGTGGTGCAGTATTTACACAAAATGTAAAAAGTGGAGTATAAAATTTAATTCGTCTTATAGTATGATATTAAAAATGAGACTTTAATGTGTTCCCAAACTTTAAATGATCAAAATACATGTGCAGATTTAATGACAGACTTTAAAAAGATATTTTTTAAGTTATGGCGAGTATCAGGGCAAGCTAAATTGCAATTCAAATGTATAAATTAATAAATGAATATATGAACATATTCATAAATCATCTGCATGGAGATACATTATTCACTCCTCTCCCCAACAATCCAAGCTAGGGATATCATTATACTGGAATTAATATAAAGTCTACTTTTACCATTGCAAAACCAAAGCACCCCAGTCTCGGCACAAGATTTTACTTTCAAGGAATGTCAGTCTTACTCGGGGTCAAAGGTGTAATTTTTGCAAGTTGAAACCAGTATAAAAGCACAGCAGCGGCAGCAGCCACTGGACGAGGACACACGTGAACCCTGTGTGAGGAGTAAAAGGATTGTAACGTTACTCGTGCTTGCTTTAAAATGAAACTTCAAGCAAAGAAAAAGGATTGTTTTTTGTCTAAGGAGCTGCAAAAAAGCAGAGGAAATCTGCAGGTAAAGTATTAAGCTGGTGTCAGACAGGAGTATGTGTGACTGAGCTGCAGTTTCTTGTTTATTGCTTGTGTGATTTGCTGAATTCCTTCGAACTGTATTCTTTAGATTTGCAATTAAATTAAATGGGTTTTTTATTGATTTTTGTAAACTTACTATAGAACTAACTTTTCTTTGTCAACTTTAATCATCTTTAGTCTTGAGTTTTTAACTTTTTTACAAAGTTAGTCATTTTTACCGCAAGCAACAGAAAGAAATTCTATTCCTGCCACTTTTTTTTTCTTTCGAAATCTGAGCCGGAGTAGTCTGGTTGTTCTGCTGGAACTAATTATTAATATCAAGGCGATGTGACTCTAATGTCCGTACAGATGTAGTTCAACTGTTAATAATGGGCCTCTGTTAGCACTGCTGTAATTTCAATGTATCATTTTCATAAATGTTGCTCCTAATGAAATGAGGTTTGCATACGAAGCAAGTCTTATGAATACACATGAAGGGCGAAACAAAGAGAGTAGAAGTGATTTGAATAGTTACATTAGAATTGTATATTTATTTTTCTATTAAATATGGTAAACAGTGCTTGTGCCTGTTTATTTCTGAATGCATTTACACACAGTGACATGCTTAAGACCAGCAGATATGACAGTCCCCTCTTGAATAAAATGACATTAATAAACATGTGTGGCATTAAAACAGACTCCAGTGCAGCAGAATGGAACAGCGAACATTTTTACTGTAATGTTCAGACAGTTAGGGTTGAGGTTTAAAACCTGTGAACGGAGGATGGGAAGAGGAAAATGCTTTTGGCTTTATTTTTGGTTTTATTTTAAACTTTATTTTGAAAAACTATAGTTGAGTGGAAAATGTAAATTCAGTAAAAATTGAGGATAAATTTAAAAGATGAAAAAAAGCTAAAAATGAATGAACACTAACCCCTAATTTCCTGAATATTTTTAATAAACTGTTTTTAAAAAATAAATATACAATTAAGAAATGGCTTTTTACAGTGTTCTACGACCTTTGTGTTCTACATTTGAAAGTATTTTTTTAATGGATGCCATTTAAGAATTGTGCACCACACATGTGTGATAAATTATTAGGTAATAGATTAATATAAAAGTAGTGCAAATGTTACAAAAAATGCATTTATTAAATAGAAAAAAGAAGAAAGAGGTGAGAGAGATAATAAAACGTGAAAATAATCACATCAGAAGAATGTGATGTCACATTTCAGCATGACATCTTGTTAAGTCTTACTCTGTCAAATAAAGCACAGACAGATCCACTGTTCACGTTGGGACGGATAGATATGATTCACGAAACCCCCAGCAACTTCGAGGCCCTGATGGCTCCCTCACCGACGCCTGGTGTTACAACACTGCATAGGAAATCATATGCAAGAGGTGTGTTTGAATATTCATGACCGAATCCATGGGCTGTTTGTACTGTAGCATTAATTAATTGCTTGAGGGGAGGCTGAACCCAAATACGGAGCTGAAAGTCGCTCGGTGCTGAGACGCAGCAATCCCAAAGAAAGAATTAAAAAAGTGAGAAATGTGTAACCAGTGAGTGCTAACACAGTACGGATCCTTCAAATGGCACGGCAGGGAAGGGTTTTTACAAATTTATTTAACAATTAACAGACACCCACGACAACGTTGTAGACTTCTGAGGCTGAAATAACATCTCAGGTTTGGTAGCACTGTCTTGAACCAAACCCTCTCTCTTTTGTGTAGGATACATATGGGCAGTTAAAAAAAAGGTATGAATATTCAGGAGGGAAGATGGCTAAAGAGTCGCAATCATCTCCTACACAGTTGCTCTGGCAGTTAAAAGAGAGCCGCTGAGAGGAGTTTCCACTGTGAGAGACATTAGCATGCCTTTGAAACAAGAGACCTTGTGTATGAACAAGGGCTATCCATACACACTTTGGAATGTAATTTATATGCACAAACTGAGGTGTGAGGCCAGAGGATGTTGGAGGGGCAGAAAGGATCCACTCAATACAGGTGTAGCTTTCACTGGCCAACAATGTAATAACAGCTTTCCTACTGCCAGCGCCTCTTTGCACATCAGTGGGCTCCTCTGAACTTGCAGACTTCATTGGAAACAATCTGAGCACAGAGAGAGATGAGGTGTGTAGATAATTGGATGCTGTGCTTGTACTTTTTTTGTATCTTCTTTGTGATCTTTAAGAAATATGTTGCCTCATCAAAGAGATTTCTTTTTTAATGTTTTCGAGCTCGGCGCCAATAAATGTGTAGATTCCCTGACTGTTTGTTTGACGACCCGAGTTACTTTTTGTGCCACTGCCACCGGTGACCTATGTGCCCCGCTCCCTGAATTATGCATGGTGATTATACGACGTGGTCCTCTGAATTGTAAATTCTGACAATTATACAGCCCATTGTCTATTCATTATTTCAAAACGAATGGGAAATTATGTAAAACTATCTCTAAAGAGGAAAGCAGCGTGTAATATGACTTGCCATATTGTTCATGCAATTCAAATACTTTGCTTTTTTCTGAGAGTTGAAAGTAATCAGATTTAAATGAAATCTGACTTGCATGTCGCGCAGGATTATGATACATTCGGAAGATAAGCTATGATAACTACACTACGAGCCGTGAGGTGAGAGCACTCGGGCAAAGAGTGTTTTCCAATTAGCTCAAACCTCCCTCAAGGTTAAATATACAAGTGTTGACGAAGAGCTGAACTTATTGTGTCTTCTTTTCTTGACCAGATGAGCGAAGGACTTCAGCATGTGTCACAGCGTCTTTCTGCTTCTGATCCCATCACACAAGCAACACATAACAATATAAATGCATATTGTATTTTTCCACAGATGCCAAAGTTGCTGTTGTTTTCACTTCTATTTATGACATTCACCTATGAGACCTCTGTGTTATTTTTTTCACTTAATTTCTTTTGTTGATTTGTTGGATATTTCTTCCATAAGAGGCTGACTAACAGGATTTCTTTGCAAAAATGCATTTTCCCAGCACAAAAACTCTGCATCAGTTTGTTGCACTGTGATCACAACACAACAGTCTTAAAAGATAAGCACATCAATTTGAAAGTTAAGTTGTTTTAAATAGAGCGTTTCATTACAGGTCTTTAAATTTCAGTTTCTTACCGTTGATTGTGTCTAGGGTGTAGAATAAGTTTAAAGTCACAGTATGCAGGTGATATTTCTGTGAGCCAAAGATGATTTAGAAATGTGCAAAACAGAAAGAAGCAGAATGATCTTCCCCTTTCTGATAACAAAAAAGCTATTATAGTTTAAAGCATGTAGCATATAGGTCATTAGTTCCAGCATATGTTGGGCCTTCTGTGTTCAGACTTAATCAAACTCAGAGCCAGTGTTCACCCACTCTGAGCTTCAAATATATCTTCTGTCAGGAGCCTCAAAACTGTTTGGGCTTCAGCTTTCTCCCTCAATGACTTCCTTTAAATCCCTCATTTAATTTATATGCACATGTATCTTTGCATTAAGAGCTCTTTTAAACTTTATTACAGAGATGTGTTTTTTTGCTTATTGTTCCTGGACTGTGATGCTTGCAGCTTTGCAGTGCAGGATCATGTACATTCAGGGTTTGATGCTAGAAGACAGTTTTTACAAGATGAAATGCTTCTCTGCTCTCCCCTTAAATCTGAGTTTTATGACGTGCAAGTAGAATTCTGCAACATCCAATTAAAATAGCTCAGCTAGTTTGGGAGCGAGTTGTGCTCCCATGTGCAACTTGTGATGCGGAAACCTGACGCTTCCTGTGCACGTACATTGAGAGTGAACGTTACAGTAGAAGACATTTTGTGTCTAATAATTAACTGGAAGGTTCGACGGATGCTTTTATTAGGGGAGTGACCTTTTTTGTGGATAAAGACAGAATACTTTGTGTATCTTAAAATATATCTGAAAGGGAATCTTTACCGTCATCTTTGTGTTATTTTTTGTTCCATTCACATGTATTTTATGTGTAGTCTCTGTCATTGGCTGCATTTTGTGCAGGACTTGCAGCGAGACCACTTCCTCCCTCCTCCTTTGGAAGTGTAACCCTCTCATCCTCCATCCTCCCCTCATCCGCTATTCTCCTCCTCACCTCCTGCTGCACTCCATCCCTCTGCTGAGCACAGGTATTTGTTTAGGAATCTCTCAGTGGAAATTATACTCCATCTCCGGCGCTCCCTATCAACACACAATTATCATGGGCAATCATGCAGAACAGTGCCGAATTCAGCTGGGACTCCCACTCTGATGACATTACTGACTGCAAGGCCCGGCTTCTCCTGGAGGTAGCCTGCTCCACACCTGCATTATACCTCTCTCTCTTTCCCTTCGTCACACACTCACTCTTGGATATGGATAGAGAAATGATTAAACTTTTTTTTTTTATCTTATTAGGATTTCATTTAAACCAGGAAGTCCACCCGATAAGAAATCTCTTTCCTAGGGGAGACTTGGCTGAAAAGGGCCGCTCCAACCTCAAACAGGACAAATCCTACGATCTTATCTCACAATTTATTAGCATCTGCCCACCTATGTGGCCTCCTCCCATGACCTGCAGCTTTTTTGCCTCAGTGTAGCTTCTGACGTGGCTCAGTAATTTGAAAATTCACAAATTTGAAAGTGTGAATCTCCATCATTACATTTTCCTGTGAAGTCAATCACAGGAAATAATCAATGCCTTACACTGTCCCCCTCTCTCTCTCCTGCATTCTGAGTCAAACCGCAGATGCATTTCGGTATGTATGATAAGTACATTATAAATCTTGAAAGGCACAGAGTTGATGCCGACACATGAGAATCAACACAAGAGTCCATTCAGATCCTGATCAAATGCTCCATTCATGAGTGAAATTACCATCCGTCTGTCAGCCAAGGTGTGAATTCTTTCATCTGCAGATCCTACCTCTGAAGCTGTGATTAAATGCATAACGCCACATACACTCCACATAGACTCAAGATAAGCAAAAATGGGATTTCTTCCTCTCAGGCTACAGAGTAGATGTGTAAATCAAGTGAGACAGCAGTGCCATCTTGTGGAGCTTTAGTCAAACCTTTCACATTTTTCTAGACATTTGATCCTATTTTGCAGAAAAACCGTCATTACAGGAACAAGAAATAAAATAATAAAAAGCTCCTGATATGCAAACAGAACCAATTTACTTCAGCTGCAAAGGGTTTTCTGCAGATTGGTCAGTGTTTTTAGTCTCATAGCTTATTTATGTCCCTGGTATTATACACCGATCAACTACAACATAATGACCACTGACAGGTGAAATGAAAAACTTTGGATTTTGACATCCATGTTGACGAGACTTAGACACGCAAATAAACATTGTCCCACAACAAGCACAGTCCCTCATGCAAATGTAAATCACAAATGTCACTGGCCTACCCCCACATTAAAATGCGCCCCACCACATGGCAAAAACATCAAACAATAAGGAACATGTTGAGGAACATGACAATGGACCAACATGTTGATTTGACCTCCAAACTTCCCACACCCCATTCTGATCAAGCATCAACAGGATGCATTGAACAAGTTTGATTGACAGAGGCCCCACTGCACAAGCCAGAGTACCCAAAGGATCCAGTACCAAGGTCCTGGTTCCAGACCCCATAGGACACCCTGAGAGGTCCTCTGGTCCATGCCCAATGGTTCAGAGCATTTTTGAGCATATAAGGGGACCAACACAATATTAGCCAGGTGGTCATAATGCTATGCCTGATCGATGTAGTTTGTAGTCTCAAAATGTTCGTTTCTTCACATATTTTTTTTGCATTGGGTCACCTTCTACAAGAAGGTGGAATACATTGACTTTTTTTTGCATCTTATTTGCCTCTTCTAACTTGTCTCCTACCATTTTCTTGAAAAATGGGACTGTTAATTTTGACACATGACGCTATCTTTAGAAAAGCTTGCTTTCAAGGGCACAAACCCGATCACAACGCCTTGTTACAATGACAGCATTATTTATTTCACACATTAAAGCCTTCACCTTGTCATTTTAATGACTCACCAAAAAAATCATTTATTTGACAGACTCGGTGTACTCACAACACACTTAACAACTCAGAGAGACTGATAACAGAAAGGCTTGCAACAAAAACGTAACAGCATTAACATAAAGTTGTTGCTTCATATACAAACATATCAACCCGTGCTCAACCTCTAGTCTGGACAAACTGGAGAAATGTGACCAAGAAACTGCACAGTTTTAAGCTATGTACAGGAACAGCAAAGTAATACAGCAGAAAAAAAGCAGAAAATATACATGATACATTCAGTAAATATGAATATTTGACTATACTATTGGACGAATTGATGATATTCTACATTCTGTGCATCCAAAGCCTGATTAAAAACACCAAAATGAGCAACACTGCTTTATTGGCTGACATTCAGTTCTTATAATGAACATGTGCACTGTGGTCTATTTTGAGGTTATACACATATGCTGCCCTGCTGTTGTAAATACCCACCAGAATACCAAATGAGTATTAACACACAGCTACATATCGCTACATATAGTCACTACTACGAAATTATTTTCAAAATTAAAAGCATGTATTTGTTACTTGTTTTAAATAATTACATATCCAGAATAAATGAGTAGGCCTGTGAAAAAGGTGAGATATTGAGAAGCTAAATGCCTTCTGATTTTGATTTTTTTAATGTGATTTCTAACATAACAAAAATACAGAATATCATCAGCTGAATGCAGAAAAAGCTGCTCTCCAGGTGTTCTTTCCAAAATTACTATTACTGTATATACAGAATATAAAAATGAGCTTTTCATTATGCACTTTTCTCTTTGGATTTTTTTTACAAACGCTATACAAAACAGAATATATGCTTTATTTACTCCTTCAGCATGCTTGCAGCCTTTTTTACTTCATCATGTCTAAAAGCAAACAAAAGATAATTCAGTTAACAACAGTTTTCCTCACCAGCATTTGACTGAAGGTAACTTTAAATTTTATTTACCTACATTTTCAACTCTTGTAACCGCCAACACGCAACATTCAAATAAATACTTGCACCACAGGTTTTTATAGATAATCAGGGTTGTTGTGAATCCTCCTCACAGTGTGCTGTTTCAGTGCTGTGTGTGTAACTTAACTGAAACTAGCCCAGGCTGGAGTCATTATGATGCCATTTCTGAGCTCAGCGATGGATGAAAAGTGTTCACGTTTGTCAGATCATTCACACCACAGAGCTGCCAAACAGAATCTACAGAGTCCTGCTTTTACACTGCGGGGAAAAAAGAACTGTAAAAGACATTCCAGACATTTCAATCTCCTTCCTCTAACCTGCTGCTGCTTTAAATCAGTGGTAGTGAATCTGGATGGTTCGACCAATGAGGAGGAAAAGGAGGCCGGCCAGGAGGCAGAAGAAGATGCCAACGGGGGCAAACATGAAGGACAGACCATACGTGAGGGACAGATTGAAGCCTGGACACAGTGAAGAGCGCTGGTGCTCGATGTAGATGTCTACAACGTCCAACACCTGCACCCACAGCACATACATGATCACCACGCACAGCAGGAAGAGACCTGGTGGTGGGAAAGACATGAGACTGTGATGCTTAAAACTTATTCAAATACTTTTACTTTACTCAATGTATTGAAAACGGACAGTCCAAATAAATATTTAACAACTTTTAGGAGAAGTATTCAGATCCATAACAGAAGTAAAAGTACCCAACCATGTAAAAGTAAACTATTAATAGTGCAATAAGCTTTCAACTTAAAAAGTAACAGCAATATTTAGGCAAATACTCTTGTAATATCACAATTAAAACTGCTTTTTCTGCAGAAAACTGGCCCTGTGACTGAGTTATTACCACAAATGACAATATTGGGTAGGAATAGAATAGAATAGAACTTCATTGATCCTCAAGCAGAAATTATGCTGTTACAGTAGCAAGCAGAAAGACTAAAGTGACCACCACCACACTAGAAAAAGATAAAATAGCAGTATAATAGAAAAATACGCTCAGATACAAATGCACAAAAAAGTGTAAAATATACTATGAATAAAACTGTACTGAGTTGAAAAATGCACCATAAAGTGTCAAAGGCCAACAATAAAAAGTGCAACATGCCCAAGTAATGCAACAAGTGCACTTGAGAGTTAGTTATTGCATCAGTGAGTGGACAGAAATTTACAGATTTTTTTGTTATTGATACAAAGGATAGTAGATTATAAGTTTATTATGTGTTTTAAAAGCAAAGTCTTAATCTGAAAATCCACCAGTAACTACAGCTGTCGAATCAATGCAGTGCAGCAGAAAGTCTCCCATTCAAATTTGATGAAAGAAAAGTCTGATGTACACTTTTATAGTACTTAAGAATGCGTATTTTTCTCCTCCGCTGGCTTTAACTCACCAGATGTCAGGAAGAGGCCTCCTCCTGTTTTATACAAGCGGTGGCTGGCAAACGGAGCCGCACAGATGATGAAGAACCCACCGAGCGCCACAGCTGCCACACCAATGAGCATAAAGATGCTCCAGAATCCTCTGTAGACTGGACAACAGAGATGTTAGCCAGTCGTACATGGAGCCATTGTATCAGAGAGGAAAATGAAATCCCAGTATTAAAAAACAAATGTAAGAAAATACTCACTTATGGCAGAATCATACTCTGTGGCATTGTGGGTCTGGTGAGACACGGGGAATGGGAAGAGGTAGGCAGGCATGCATACTTTTGAGTGAGCCTGGTTTGCTGCAGAGAAAAAGAATAAATGTATTTTTGCACCATAATATATCGTTTCATAAACAAAGTGGTTTGGATGTCGCCAGTAAAAGAAAGATGCATGCATCAAGAGGTGCAAAAAGACAGAAATTTATGATGATTTGTGCTTATTTAGTCAGTTTGAACTTTATGGCTTAAAGATTTGTTATTTATTTTCTCAGTTGGAAACTAGCTCCAATCCATTTTTCCTTTATGAAAACTCTTTCACGGATCTAAATTTAACTAAATTAACAACCGATTTGATGGTTGTGCACTCATTCTCTCAGTTTTTTTCACTACTTTGTCCTCTCCCTTCTCTTTCCTCTGTCTCCTCTTCCAACACGTGAAATTCCACAGACCCTCACAAGGTCCTTTCATTTCTGCAGGCTGTTTCTGACAATGGCCACCCATTCAAAGTCCCCATCAGAAAATAGATGACACACAATCACCTGACAAACAGCCAGAACAACATCACATGGTGTGGCCTTGAAACAGTCACATGAGAGGGGATTCTGCTGCAATGACGTCAGACAGTTTCATCAAACATAATAGCAGCAAATAAAAAACTGACATTTGCAGCAGAGCCATAGTGCTGCCTTGTGCATCTGTGATAGCAGAACATTGGAGGACAAGAGTTCCCTGAAGCAATGCATTGACTTATATGAATGTATATACTATATAGTTTTTCACTCAGCAGGCTTAGTTTACCCTCAGTGTTCTGTTTGGTGTCTAGGAGACAGTGATAGAAGAGTATCTGGATCATTTACCTCAGTAAAAATACCAATAAAATCATGTCAGTACACTCCAATACAAGTAAAAGTCCTGCATTAAAAATCCTACATAAGTAGAAGTGCATCAGTAGTGGCAGCAAAATGTAGTTAAAGTATTAAAGTAAAAGCACTAGTTTGATCCTTTTGATGTATATATTATTATATTTAACATCATTAGATTATTATTACTGAAGCATCAGAGTGTCAGCAGCATGTTACTGTAATAGCAGCTGCAGGTGGAGTCAGTGTGAACTGCTTTATGTACAGTTTTATATCCAGAGACAGCAGATAATTCTAAGGGTCTATCAGACGATCATTGAGATGGGAAATAACAATAAAACAAAGCTCTAACAGGCAAATCTGTTTTCAGGCTTTGGGCTCTTGATTTTTGAATGTTTATTGAAGTGAAACCAAGCGAGAAGCCATAAGACAGCTTTTTATAAGAGATCCAACGCCAAACAGTTTGGAACCCACTGGTTTAATCGTTTACTATGTGTTGCAATTTAAAGACTTGTTATACTGTGTAAAATCTTCATTTTAAAAGTAACTAAAGCAATAATATACATGTAGTGGAATGGAAAATTCAGTTTCCCCCTTAAAAATTAAGTAGCATAAAATGGAAACACTAAAGTAAAGTACAAGTAAATCAAAAATGTACTGAAGTATCCTGAAGTATAATGCTTGAGTAAATCAACTTAGTTACTTTGCACCACTGCCTGGAGACAACAGGCTCTCTTCAACTGCTTAAAACCATGATTCACTGTTTTATTGCCGTAGCACTTCATTACTTTTCATATTTTTCCTGAGAGTTGCTGATAAATAAGATTCTGAATTTAGCACGTTTCAGAAATCCACTTCAGAAATTATGCATTTTTGTTCAGTTTAGGGTTTTAGCAACACCAGCTATAAAACCTGATGAAATAGACGGGAATTTAATCTGTTCTGAAATTCTGATTCACAGTAGTTTTTACATAAAACTGCACCTCTCGAAACCTAAAAGAATCTAAACAGGAGTCAAACCACTCTTGAGTCTAAATAACCACAAATTTAAGCAATGCAACTAAATCCTCTACATTTCTGTCTGAAAATGACGCAAAGGGAAGAATACATTTGCTAAAACATATACATATTAAGTGCCAACATTAAGAAAATAAAGCTAATGTCATGTGTGTCACTTACTGAACCAAAGCTTCCACAGTAGGTTTTCATCACCAGCGTTGCCTCCAAAAGAACATCTCCAGAAGAATCCCTCATGGTACAGAGTGACATCACTACTGTCCTCCTGCACCACAACATCTCCATGCTGATATAAGACAAAAAAGACAAATAGAGACTTATTAAGAAAATTTTTCCTGATTTTAGAAAGACAGCAGAATATGGTTCGTGTAAATAAGGTTATGGATGAGCTATGTAATCAGCTGAAGCTATTAGAGTCTGTGAAAGCTGTCTCCAAGTGAAGCGAGGCAGGTGTATAGTTTGCTGCCACCGTGTCACGGAGCAGCTGCTCAGGCAGGTCAAGGGTTGAGCTGAGCCAGCACCCTTCACCTCCGGCTGGTCTAGTTTGGTGCCAAGTGAGCATTGCAGGTTGAGGTTGTTCTCATTCAGGAAGCACCCATCATTGGTGGTCACTATTCTTTGCACGTGACAAAATAAAAGCGAATCCTAAGTCACCTGTTACGTAACTCTTGAACGGGTCCCAGAGAAACAAAAGCAGAAGAATCCTGGGCCTTCAAGCATCATACTGTAAAGTCATGCTTTGTCTAGGGAGGGTGTGAAATAAACACCTTTGCAGATATTTACACTGTTTGTTTTAAAGGTCAGATGAACCAAAGGGGCCTTAGGGTAAATCTAAAGGGCTCCAATACAATTAAAGGAAAATATAATGACTTTTCACCAACAGCTGGACTACTTTTGAATAGTTAACTGACAGCCATATTGGGATTTAAGTTTGTTTGAAGAGAAAAAACAACACCAAAAAGTTTAAATGCTGCAGTAAAATCTTAACACTCTGTATTCTGATTGGATCCTGATATTTTTTCACTCCTTACTGGTGTAAAAATAAACATTTCTAAGTGATTAGTCTGAGAGCACCCTGCATTACAACATACAGTATACACCCAGTCCCACATTGGTTTTATTGTGCTGCTATCATGTCTCAGTTTTGGTATTAGTGCCCACTCTGGAAAGCTAAGTATGTCCCGAGTCTGTGATATTTAATCCAATATCATACCACTGAGACTACTGGTGTTTGTATTTCTATCATTGGGGCACATGGTACGAGCTATGTCTCAATCACTGCATAGCTGCACACACGCTACATTAAACAGTGTCTGATTACAAGCAGAGATCCTGCAGGGGATTCCTCTCCACCCTGCAGCTCACCTACTGAAAGACTGACTGGAGCAGCAGTTTCCAGATCAGAAGAAAACAACTTTGATTCTTGTTTGAACACTTTATAAGTAGTTGCCATGAAAATATATATGCTCTAATATCAGTTTTGGGGGTTATGTAGCTTTCAAATGTCATAAAAAAGTTTAAATACCATGCAAAATAACAGATTAAAGCATCTGGAACAATTAATCTCGCTTTAGTTCCAGAAGGGTTACAAATATGAACATTTTTAGATATCTTTTTGAAGCTAAAACACCCACCTCTATGATCACATCGCCCGGCCCAACAGATCCTTCAGGGTTCGGGCGGCAGCTCTCTGAGGCCAGCAGCCAGTAATCAGTTCCAAAAGAGAGCAAGATGAACACAGCTGCCAACGCCCCGAAGAGCCCTGCAAAAAACAATGCCACACTAAGCTTCATGGTCCAGGTTTGACCAGCCGTTCAGCTACTGAATGCCCACGTTCAGTCTGACTTTCCACCTCCAACTAGAACAAGTGCATGTGACAAGCTGAGGCAGAAGCAGTCACTCCTCTTGCGCTGTGTTAAATCCACTGGGTGAGATGGTTGGGTTGTTGCTCTGTCCAGCTGGTTTCTGTTGGGTTACTGGATCTTCGCTCCTCTGCTGTCTCTCTTGTCTGTGTTATGAGAGGACAAAGTGGTGCACATGACTCCTTTGGACCCTCCACTGGGGTCTGCAGCCAGCCCAGCCTCCACCACCCACCCTCCTTTACCCCAAGGCTATTTTTGGTGTCTGATTGAAGGCGGCTGCTCCTCTCTACTGTGGAGTTTAGTGTGTAGAGCATTTGAAGAGTGTGAAGCAAGGGAGGGGATCAATGCAGAAATAACCGGTGGCAACTGGACGCCCAGCGTCTGCACGGGAATGTCAGGGCAGGGTGAGACCGAAAGGACAGCAGAGGAATGAAGTATCCCACTACACCCTGCCCCAAAACCTTTGCCCCACCAGGACAACATACACATAAACAGCTGCACACGCCAGTAAGCTGCCATTTCCAGTAAAGAGGGTGATGAAAGTTACTGTAAATGCAGCCTTTTGTGTGACTTTTCAGTTGTTTCAGACACCATAAACACAGACGGGGACATGTACTATATGGACAATATACATATATAAGTGATCTGAAAAAAATAAAACACACAAAATATACAAAGTTTAGTATTTAGAAAGTTCTGAATACTGATCTGAAAAAATGTGATCATAGATGAAATAGCATGCTAATTTAAAAAGTGAAAGTTTTATACTTTTGGCAAAAAAATTAAAAAACAAACATTAAAAAAATTAGATAAAGCTGGTTCTGTTGTTTCAAATGCACCAAGCTGTAATTCGTCTTCCATCAACAAATGCTTTCAGAAACCAGATTTTGAGGTCAGTTGTGCTCAATGTGAGTTAAAAGGAACTTCTGGTTTATTAGCATCTAAGGGAAATATTTAACAGCAAGGCTATATGTAGACACTGTCTAATTTACACACTAATGTGACCCAGGCTACCCTCAGCCTCAGGCACTCCACCCACATCCACTACTCTGTATATGTGTGTGTGTGTGTGTGTGTGTGTGTGTGTGTGTGTGTGTGTGTGTGTGTGTGTGTGTGTGTCTGACAAAACTTCAGATCAGTGGTTTATCAAATATTAGTTATTTCTTGTCTGCCACATAAATAAAAACAAACATTTTTTTAAGGATTGAGGAAGCCAGCAGAAACAGTCTCTATCTTACACTTTAATTTTAGTTTCATTTGTTGATAAGACCTTTCCTTTTCCACAACCCATTTAGATTTCTGGTCTCAAAGCTCAGATGTTGATGCAATGTAAATACAAAGATGTGATTCTTCTGAATTTTTTGTATTATATATCTAAGTTTACCCTGTACCAGGTATGTTTGTTTGTAGTTCATGTATTTGGAACAGTATATGCTGTATTTGAGAATAGTACTTTCTCATACAGTCTATGGGTCCATAGTTCAAAGTGTCGATTTCCAGCATCAATAAGTGTGGCAGACAGTTGATAAGCAATGATTAAGCTTTTTGCTGTTGTTAGTTACATATTGCCCCATTAAGCTAACTAATATTACAGTGACTTGGATTTAAGCTACAGGGGCAAGTGTTTAGGACCTTTACGGATGTTTCAATAGAATGTATTTCAAAAATTTTAAAGGTTGTTTTCTTCACACTGACTGGACTACATCTAACATATGTTATCAGGCAATGTTCTTAAAGAGACTCCAGGATGACGTTGGTGGTGAACGGGTTAAAGTTCAGGCTACCTACAGCACCTCAATGCACTGATCAGGACTAAATGTCTCATGGAATAAAGTTATTAGGTGATAATAATTATTACCCTTATAAAGGTCAAAGGTAAAGTCTGGACGGACATGGTTGTAAACTACAACTTGATTGGTTGGCAGAGGCATGAAATGGCAAATTCTACTTGTGGAGATAACATAATAATTAAAATATGGATTTTTTAAAAACTTATGAGTATTTTTATAATCTTGCCATGTCAATGTGAATACAGCTGATGGCAGCATTGCTACTACTAACAGAGAGCAAACATGCACTTGTGTGAAGGACTGTGCCTTTTGTAATGCTGTCGATGCCCCAGCAGGTGGTGGACAAGTAACCCCAGACTCAGACAATCTTAAGACCTGTTCAGAAAAATCCTGGGAAATTGTTATTAGTATTGTATGTGCAGTCAATATAAAGACAAATGTTGCTATTCATTATAATTGGTTAGCAAGGTAAATTAGAATAAAAGATTGCTGATAAAGCCTTTAATGTTATGTCAAAGAAAATTTAATTAAAGTTAACGTTTTAAATGAACTACAAACATTAACGTATTTAAAAACCGTTAAAATAATATTTCAAAGAGAAAAATCACTGCCTATCCTGTGACGTCAGTGGACGATACCATCTATCAGAACAGCCGCGGGGGGTAAAACCAGACAACACCACTGTTCAACGCCTCATAAACCGGCCATGACACGGACAGTCAACATTTTCTCCGGACGCAGATTTGACACTTTATCGTGAGATCCACCAGCCCTCACACCGGCCTCGTTTTTAGCCAAAGATAAAATCCGGCAGCGTGTCGGCTTCCCCCCCACCCTGCTTGTGAGACCACCGCCGGGACGGAACTGTGTTTTCTGTTTGGACAGTTTACAGTCGAGTGGATGAGCACTTCCTCCTTGTAGCTTTCACAGCGGGAGGATGAATAACCAGAGATGTAGCACTTTATTCCTGAAACCCAGAGGAAGGACGAGGATTATTCATTGTATCTATGTGGTGGGCTTCATGGTGAGTAACCTGAACCTGCTGCTTTCCGCTGTCTGAGGGTAGCTGTGTGGTGAGCTGCCTTGCTTTCAGGTGTGATGTTTACCTGACAGAAGAAAAAAAAAACTGCTTCAGAGGACGTTTAGAGGTGTGCTACATGTTTAAAGTGTGGAAAGCTGTGCTGTTATTGGTTATAATCAGAGTGTGTGCAGGTAATTAAAATAGCTTCAACCAAAAAAGTAAAATTATAATAGTAAAGAAAGGGGAAAAACCAAAGAAATTGCCTATTAGAGGCAGTTTTAAAACATGCAAGTTAGAATTCACTGAAGTTTGTTAAATATCCAACACTCTTAATAGTGTCATGCTCACCTTCAGAGAGGTAATAATTTTTATAGCATAATTACACATGCTGTACTTCTTAATAGGCTTTTTTCTAACTCAGAGGATTCAGAACTACTGTACTATAAAACTATTCTTGATTATAAAACCTTCATTGGGATATGAGAAAACTCCAAACAACTGGACACAAATTTACCAATTACTTGGCCATTACAATGTCAGTGTGGTGAATTACTGACACAACACTACTGTGACATTTTGGAAATTCTTCCTTATGGTAGCTCACATGTGTTCTCACAAATGCAGCCACACTTGTGAGTCTGTTGAGAGTCGCATCAGTGTCAGTAACATGTGCTGCAAGATAGGCTTCTTTGACATTAAGGACATGCTGAGAGTCATTGCTACAGGTTGTACAGGTTGTATTACAGATAATATACAAACAAAACGTTGAAAATCCAAGTGCCTATGTTTTTAGAGCTGGCCTGCAGTCACACTTGAGAGAACTAACTTCCACATTTCAGCCCACAGAAGTGATCATCTAATTAACATTGGCTAAAAGAATCCATGAAGCTCAGTTTTGGGTTTTTTTGGCACAGGGACATCGCAGTCACCGCTGGGACAGTAATGCCACTAAAGTATTTCCTGTAATGAGCCGTGTCAGAACACTGTATGAGTTGCAGTGTGACTTCAATTAAGAGTTTGGCAAGAGCGGCTCTGATCTCAGCAATGCAGAAAAACAGGACGGCTTTCTGTGGCTGCTGAATCCATCCGCAAACTGGATCCTGAACACTTCCTTGATGTTATTAGTTCGATTTTTTTTTTACCTGTTTCCTGCTGTTCAGGTTTCCAGTGTGATATATCCTCACCCTTGTTTTCTTTAGGACTTGTTTGGGGTGAGCATGATCATCCCGCTGCTGAGCCATCACGTGAAGGCTCTTGGGGCAAGTCCCACTGTGGCTGGTATAGTGGGTAAGTTGTGTCCGTAATATGTAGTAATCTAGTTAAGTTATGTTGCAATGTACTGAGGGGTCAGCCCTCAGAGTTACATAATAGTTAAAGTGTAATTAGGAAGCAAGTTCACAAACTCTGAACAGTCTTGAAACCAAAAAACTGGTCAAATAGTTATCTGGTTGCTATAGTTAAAAAAAAATCCAACACCTTAGCACAGCACTCCTGTAATATTGTCAGATTCATGATGGAAAGTTTAAAAAAAGGCTCAATTTAATGCAGCACAACCAGAGATATATCCTTTTTTATTAACATTATTGCTGACATAATAAATTGATGAATCAATAAATCAGTGGACCAAAAAAACATTGATTCCTTTGTCAAGCAAAAATGTGTTTTAGGTATACAAAACATAGTCAAATACATGAAAGCTACAAGTATGTTTCTGCTTTCTTCATTTTACTCTTAAGTATTTGCATGTTTTTTCTCTGCTGTCATGGCCACCGTAGAGTTGGACTATTGGTTGGATAGAACAAGCAATTTGAATGTCACTTGGCCTTAGTAGGAAGCGGAAGAGAGATTAATAAATGATCGAAAGTAGTATTTTTTGTGATACTCGTAAATATTAAGTTGAAAATATAGTTGATCTCAAGCTATAGTTACATTTGACTGTACTGTGTTTGTAATAAGCAGTACCCCAGTGTACTTTGCTGTAATTGTCATTTTTCTAATTGCACATCACTTGAATATTGGTAAATGTTAACAGTATGTCTGCATCTTTTAGTATTAAAAGACTGAAATGCTTTTTTTCTTGGTATTTTCTTAGCATTGGGCTCAGTGAATCAGCGCTCACATGGTGTCTGCTCTTTGCTTTACATGTCAAATATGTATTAAAGCAAACATTAAACTTTTGCAGGATCCACGTACGGCATGTTGCAGCTTTTCTCAAGCACGGTAGTTGTAAGTATTGACTTTGTTTCTCTGTGTCTCACCCACCATTCAGTCTCTCCTCCCTGACAGGACGTGCTCACAGTTGGCGACCAAAACGGTTGCATTCCATGCCATCGTTGGTATTTCACGAAAACAATAAACACTGGCTGTTTTAGGTTGATTGTGGTCACACGATGCAGCCAGTCTCCACACTTTCACACACACAAACCACTCCTAGTTAGCCACAGTCGCTCAAATTCCCCTTTTTTTCACAGAAATTGATTATTAACCTTTGACATCGCCTCTGGCTGGACGCTGGGGGGATTTTGTTTTATCATTATGCAAACCTTTGGGTGGCGTGATGAAAAGTATAACCTCCATGATTCATTCCCAAACTCCACCCGACGATAAGCGTAGCATCTGAATTAAGATTTTCAGCTTTTCACGTCTCTCTCCTGCCGCCCTGAAATTAGTGTAATTCTCAGGGGTCATGCGACAAATTAAACAGATAAGGAGTCATCTGTTAGTTCCTGTGTGCAGACCGGCTGAATCCTGATAAACGTAGACATACGTGAACAGCTGGGTTACTGTGATAATCCCACAAGGCTACGTCCAGAACACAGCAAACTCAATTGGTCCTAATTTCATTATTTCATCAGATGGTTGTGTGTTATGTGTGTGTGAGAGAGAGAGGGTGAGAATCTAATAAAGGCTTGTGTAAAGGCCTTAGGTGCTTAGTCAAGAGGAAATGCAGGGTTTGGAAATTTTTGGGTTCAGTTTTTTTGAGTCATCTGATCTTTCAAAATAACTTTCACACGGTTTCAGTACAAAAATCAAGTTACTCAAAGTCTAGGCTTCTATTCTGTGTCCATTTATTCGGATTTGTCATTAATTAATCTCAAACAGTTCATAATGATGAAATTTGGCATCAGCATCACCTTTTCAGATGTTTTTTAATAAGACTGTAGAAATGTCCATAATACAAATGTCCATTACTCATCTCTAAATAACTTATAGAGAATGAAATTTTGTTTTAGTTTTTGCTGGTGATTGTGTGTAATGTACTCTGTGTGATTGACAGGGCAGCTGGAGCGATGTGGTGGGACGGCGGTATTCTCTGCTGACCTGTCTGCTGCTCAGTGCTCTGGGTTACGGCCTCCTGGGGATGTCCACCAGCATTGCTTTATTTGTCCTTGCACGGATACCTGTGGGTAAGTTGGACGGCTGTGCTTAAACCACGTGACAACCCTGAAGCCCAATTTAGTGTTGTTCACAGAAGACATTTACAGTGCCTATTAAAAGTATTCACCTACCCTTGGAAATTTCCCCCCCTTTATTGCTTTTCAAATTGAATCATGGTCACATTGACTTATTTCAAAGAGAATAGAAAGAATATTCAAAAAAGTGAAAACTGATTTTTTTTTTTTTTTACAAAGTAATGTCAATCAATTAAAAATATGAAATCTAAAATTTGTCATTGCACAAGTATTCACTCCCGTTAAAGTGACTCACCTAATTCAAACAGGTGGTAGACGTCACACATTTAGTGAAATGTAGATCAACTGAATGCAGTGAATGTGTCTCAACTGACTATAGTATACAGACACCTGTATCTGGAAGGTCCAGTCACTAATCATTACTACAACCACACCATAAAGACAAAAGTACACTCCAGGCAACTCCGTAAGAAGATGACAGAAAAGAATAAATCATGGGATAGATACAAGAACATTTCCACTGAATATCCCTTGGAGTACAGTTAAACCTATCAGTAAGAAATGGAGGAAATATGACACGTGCTATAATCTGCCTAGAGCAAATCATCCTAAAAACTGAGTGACCGTGCAAGAAAGAGGCTAAGGAGGGCGGCCACCAAGACACCTATAACTCCCCTGAAAGAGTCACAAGTTTAGCAGCTGTGATGAGAGAGACTGTGTACAATAACTGCTGCCTGTTTTTTACCAGTCAAAGCTTTATGGGAGAGTGGCAAAGACAAAACCACTTTAGCTCATATTAAATTACTTAATCTATACTAAAATTCTACTATGTCACACATGGAAGTATTTGGCACATACTCACCTCTGATGCTTGCTTCTCTAAAGTAGCCACAGACACTATCACTGCATATCCTTAGACTTAGACTTAGACAGACTTTATTCATCCACAAGGGAAATTTTGTTGTCACAGTAGCTCAGGACAGTGATAAGAGGAAAAGGACAGCACAAGTAAGATATAAAATAAAGTTATTAAGTAATCAGTATAAGGTAAAAATAATAATAAAGATAATAATAATAATAATAATAGTAGTAATAATAATAACAATAACAATAGTATAATATAATAATAATAATAATAATAATAATAATAATAATAATAATAATAATAATAATAATAAAATAGAATAGGTACTATCTACTACACATTACAAAAAAGTAAAATAAAATAAAAATAAGTAATCTGAAGTAATATTTAGCAATATGGAAATTTAGAAATTTACAATACATACAACATGTAACAAGTGATCCTGCAGAGTAATGACCTGCTCCAACTGCTCCCATCACAAGAGTGAGGCGAATGTTTCGTGTCTAATTGCAGTTCTAACACTCTGAAACTGTTCACAATGAAGGCGTTATGAGAAGGCACTACATCATTTTTAATGGCACGACAAACAGATCAAGATGGAGAGCTCAGCTACTAAAATGTCCAGCACTAACTCCAACACCTCATATCATATCAGAGTATGTTGAACAGGATCCAGTTTATTGGTTCACCATATTGTGAGTTTAGATTCAATGCAGATGGTGTAAATTTGAATTCACCGTTTTATTGCCATCAAGGGCCATTGAAATTCAAAGTTACTTTCAAAGAGGACAAATCCTAGAGTCTGACATTCTGACGGTACAAGTTCCTTCAGAAGAGTCTTACCTGCTGCTGTAGTTTGACATTTTAATTTTCCTGTTTTCCCATTATGTGACAGGTTGAAAGTTAACACCCAATCCATTACATAACAAGTTCACAAATACAGATGGTGCTAAAAGGTTAAAAAAATGAGTTAAAATTGTTGAAATGCACAATTAACAGTCTAATATCAGTAGAAATGTAGATGTTTAAAAAATTGAAATACTTTCAAAGAGTTGTTTAAGTTGTTTAATTTCAGCTGAAACTGCACAATTGGTGATCTGCAAATGTAACTAAATCTGTGAGCCTAAAATCTATCACTTAATCTCCACCTCCTTACTGAGGGGAAATTGCAGTGTTTTTCCTCGTTTCCATAAAAATCCTTCTTGAAATTAAAAAAAAAACACAAGTTTACCAAGTCATTTTTGTGATTGCTTCTCCCTTATAAAGTTTCCTTTAAGGCAGTGGCTTGTTCCAGTCAAGGTGGAGTTAGCTGTAACTATTTTTGTACTTTTCAGCAATATACACACAATCTGACAGAATAGTAAACAGAGTTGTCAACAAAGTTGCCAAGTAAAATAATAAATGATAACTGAATTACATTTAGATGCCTACATTTTGCATGCTGGCTCACTGTCACACTGTCATGGCTTACTGAGACATGAAGGGCATTATATTAGTTAATAGTAGTGATATAATTGTATTTTCTTCTCTGACGATGCTTTTTCTTTGCTAAAAGCACCAACATGTGTCTTTTTAGTTATATGAAAAAACTGACTGTCACATTCAAGGATTTCAAATAAAACTGAAATCATTCATTTCATGTTTCTGTCCTGTGGGCCTCAGACAGAGTCAAAATCTCTACAATTTAAAAAGCTGCTTTCTTAACCTCAACCTTAACCTCAAGTCGTTTTTATCATATCTCCACTCTTAAGATAGGAAGATTCTTCACACTGCTTTTGCTCAGCATCACAACTCATACTGGATACATATATGGAAAAAGTCCTGAACAGAATTATATGTTTACCACTTTCACATCTGAGTGATGCTGTAGTCTTACAGAATAAGAGGGAACATGCGTAGAAAAGAAGATTCTTTATTTCTGAGAATTCTTCTCAATAAGGAGACTTCTTGTCTTAACACATTTCTCTGGATAGGGGAGTACAGAAAACCACTTATTAATTTTCCTGCTTGTTTTCTGTTCCAGGGCTCTTCAAGCACTCCCTGTCCATCTGCAGAGCACTGCTGTCTGACCTGGTGTCAGAGTCAGAGCGCCCTCTGGTGATGGGACATTTTAATGCAGCCTCAAGCGTTGGCTTCATCCTGGGTCCTGTGGTCGGAGGCTACCTCACTGAGCACGAAGGAGGCTTTTACACCTCCTCCTTCACTTGTGCAGCCATCTTCCTTATTAATGCTGGTAGGCTGAAAACTATGAGAAACAACTGATATCACAGAGTTTGTATTTGAAATGTCTTCTATATCTAATACAGTGTGTTTATCATTCCAGGCCTGGTATCTATGCTACCATGGAGTGAGACGCCAGCCAACCGTAATGATGCTAACTCCAGCAATCACTTGAGTAAAGGCTGTCCTGGAAACCACTTTAGCAACTCTGTACACAATGGTTCTCATGCAAATAACCATCACCCAGTGCTGATAGCAAAGACTGAACCAGATTCCAGAGCTGATGGGAAGCCCCGAGGTGGTTTCAAGTGGAGGGACGCATCTCTGTCCCAGCCTGCCTGGAGACAACTGTCCTCAGTGGGCTCCAAGATCCACATGGTGGCCTCCTCTGACATGTGGGACCTCTTCCTTGTACGTCTTCTGATGGCCATAGCTATCATGCTCTACTACAGTAACTTCTCTCTGGCCATGGAGGAGCGTTTCTTACTTAAACCAAAGGTAACGGGTTATCTGATCAGCTACAGCAGCACTTTAGGGGCCCTGGCTGGGTTCCTGGTGGGACCAGTCACCCAGCTCTATGGGAACAACATGCCTGCTCTGCTGCTTCACTCAACAGTGCTCACCTGCTCGCTTATTTTCCTTTACGCTACCGCGCCGAGTGTGTGGCAGGTGCTGCTCACATCCACCTTCTTTGCTATTTCTACAACTATTGGACGGACATGTATCACAGACCTGGAGTTGCAGAGGGGAGGAGTCCAGGCCAGCGGGACTCTGATTGGAGCCGGACAGTCAGTTACAGCTGTGGGCCGAGTCCTTGCGCCTCTACTGTCTGGTCTGGCCCAAGAGTTCAGCCCTTGTGGCCCTCCGAGTCTTGGGGTGGTGCTAGCTTTAGCGGCTGTAGGTTTACTGCTCATCAGAATCCCCAAGTGGGATGGGAGAGGAATGACGAAAGGAGCCAAACTCTGAAACTCTCAGTAACTGACTTTTGAAATGATAAAAATATCAATGCTTTGGAGAAGTGCTCTTATTTGAAGGAGGCCAGCTGTAACAGTGAACAGCAGACTCATAGTGGGAACAGATTTTCCCACTTAAAGGTGTTTTTTAACAGGATGCCTCCACCAATTGCATCTGTAGATGCGATATCACAGGGTCACCAGCACTGCAGTCCTTCTCTCAGGGACAGTGGAATTAAAAATCAATGCAGCATTATGATGAGGACAGGACTGCAAAGGTTCACGTGCTTCCCAACATGCTGAAGTTTAACCAGACAGAAACATATGAGCTTCGTCTTGGCACATACTACTTATGACCACTTGATTGGCAACAATGTACACTTTTTGTTTGTACATATTTTACCTCAATACCCGAGGGGTGTACTACGAAGCGAGGGTAATGGGTTAGAGAGTTATGTTTAGAGTTTTTAATGTCACAAAAGTGGCTCTCATTTTAACTGTTAGATCGCCATGGTAACTGATGCTGCACGGCTACCTGCCCCAGAGAAGGTTCTGTTCAGAGTTGTGGGGTTCAAATCGGCTATAGGAAGTGGCACCCTTTCACCAGTTTGTTTCCTGATGATTTTCTATGAAGAAATAAGTTATATCTGCAAACCTGTTGATCACACATTAGTATTTCCACTGAACAAAGCCATGCAGTTGTTGATGCAGAAAAGGCATAAATATGTATTTATGCTTGCTCTTGATTGGGTGCCACATGTGTTTTTACACTGTTGATAATGTGTTAAAAAGAACACAGATTATAATTTTTTTTTTTTTTGCTATTTATCACAGAAAAAAAATGATGTCTGTGTATTCTTAGTTACAAGGCATCATCAGACCTAAATACTCTTGTTGAATATCATCTTTAAATATATATACAGCTCTAATGTGCAGCTGTCTTACAAATAAGCAGCTGCATTGAGTGAGAATATATTTATATATTTTTTTAACTTAAGCAATTAACTGTGTTCTACTAGCACTCCTCTTGTGTCATTTGCAGTAACAGCACTTTTTTTACCATAACAAATGTGAATATTCTTTATAGCTGTCCTTTATAACAACTTGTTCCTCTTTACTGAAACTGGCGGCACACAGTCGGTACATTTAATGTGGAGAGAAAGGCAAATGACGCCTCAGATGCCCTCTTTAACAAGAGTGCACAGGGAGTCTGATGAAGAAAAGCTTTGTGGAGCCATCTAATTCAAAGAAAATCTGGCTGTGTCTAATTTGCTTCGTAGTACTTCCCTCTGGTGTTTCTTCGAATACATTGGATCAGAAATGGTTCTTATGGTGGTATAGGAGTGAATGATTTCCATAGTTTCTCACTCTTTTATTTTACATTTACAAATAATTGTTTATTTATCTGACAAGATGTTTAAATGTATACTTAAAGTCGTTATTCTTTGTATTGTTTTTGTTTTGAGCACCTCTTTTTTTAAAAAAAAAAACCCAAACACTACCTAGGTAAGAAGGAAATTTTGTCTTTTACATTTGTGTAAAGACCTTACTGAACTCTTGAAGTACATGCTTGAATATTGCCGAAAAGTCACAAGTAATAAACAAGTTTTTAGGTTTGACTCTGTGGTCTTTTGAGTTGTATATGAAACACTGAAATCAATGCTTGGGTTTGGACTGGTGTTAAAGTGGAATATTCCCAGTATTGATAGTAAACACTGACCCATACTTACCAGTCCTCTCTGAGCGGCTTCACTTCTGCATGTTCCAGCCTTTTAATGCATCAATACTGAGCGTTTTCCAAAACTACAGAGGGTTTTTATCACTTTAGGCACATATAAAAGTGAACATTTCATGATTTTTTTTTGTCACTTTCAGGTGAATTTCTTTGTATTTTGGGTAATTATTAGGAAAAATGTCATGCAAAAAATGCTGCTAAATTACATTTTATGGTAGAAAGTTGAGCATTTTCTTACAAAAAAGTGAAGATCTCTAGTGCAGTTAGGAAAATGTTGCTTCCAAATCGGTAATTTTTGTTTTTCTTCTCGGTCAGACTGAAAACAAAAGGTAATTTATGTAGAAATCAAGCTGTAGCTCATGGTTACATTCAACTATATATTGGGGTATTCCATCTCAAATCATTAGGGGCCTTCTGTTCGACCATTTCTGATTTGGTTGATTTTATTTTTTTAGTAAACTACGGTATCCGTGAAATTTTAGATTATTACAGCCAATAGTTTAACATTGACTCACTTTATTTCTCATCATGTCACTGATTCAGTATCTGCAATACTGGATGAGTACATCAAATATCTCAGATTATGGGTGAGTTGAAATAGGAATAAAAGTGAAGCTGTCCTGAAAGCTCCCATATTTGATCACATATTAAACATTTATAATGCGGAAGTCAACTAGTAATATTTTCTGAAGCGTATATAGTTGAGTGTCACAATAATACACAACTAAATGTATAAAATACATTTTGTTTTGTTGTTAATTTGAAATTCTTGGTCAAAAAAATGAGAATATTTTTTGTTAAACTTTCATAACTAACTGAGCAGGTATGAGAAGTTGCACCACAAAAACTCAAATTCAAAGTGTACTGAAAGTGGGTTGAAGGGCAATTTAAAAAAATACTTAACCCTGAAATTATTTGATATACCAAACTAAAATTTCACAGATGTCTTTATGAATATCCATATTTTTTGCTTTAAAAAATATCAGGCAAATCAGACATAAAGAAGAGCAGAAGTTGTTCTACAAATCTGATGGTTTGACTAGGAATTACCCTGTAACCCAGAACTACATATACACTTGTCCACATTTCTCTTCCTCTGTAGATGGAGCCTTTATAAAGGGATATGTTTCTCAAGATATATGCATGGTTTAACCTAGAATACTTGATAACAGATTCAAACAACATAGTAATTTATTACAGAAATGGAAAATAACAAAAGTTGGCCAGAGGGTCCATTAGTGTCTCAGACATTCAAAAAGCCCCCAGTTACTGTACTTTGTGCCGCACAGCAATTGCATGTTCAACTGAAATGACCTACGTACAAAAAATTATATCCTCAATCATTTAACTGTCACACATGACAGGCAATAAAATACAAAAAACCTATAATATTTACATGTAAGCAACAAAACATTGTGAAATAGTTTCATTAGCATGACCTTCAAATGTTAAAAAAGCTCCTATAGGGAGATGAAAAGCATTTAAAATCAAATTCACATGAAATAACTCACTGCTGACTGTTCATGCACAGTACCTTCACTGTAGTGCACCGAGCTTCTGCTGTGCCTCTGACTCCTCCTTCTTTCTGTCCGTTTTGGCTCATTTTGAAGTTTTGTTCACTTCTAATAAGAAATGAATGGACCTCCAGAGTTTAAAGTGGCATAAATACACACTTATATATGGAGACCTGCAACTGCTTGATAACCTGAGACTCAGTGTGTTGCAGTCCAGCTGCTGCTAAAAGCCCAGGAAGCTTTTCACATCTTCTTCGGGTTCCAGTGAGGCCGCCTGAGCAGAGGGTTCCTAGTTGTGCCGTCTCTGGGTTCAGCAGCCCAGACTGGGGATGAAGGCTGCGGCTGCTCTTCCTCCTCCTCTTGTGCTTCATGATGGCTGTTTCTTAAGTTATCCACCGAGCTGCTGTTGTTATCATCATTGGAGGGGTTTAAGTGACGACGAGGAGAAACATGGGAGTCACTGTAGGAGGAGTTTGTTCTGGACACGCCCTGACCCGTCCTTCCACTGTCACTCCTGCCTTCATCCACAGCATCAACGGAGGGAGCTTCTTTCAGGGTGTCCAGCCGGCGCAGAGGCATCATGGCTCTGGAGGAGGAGCGAGTGGGCTGGCCGAACCGAGAGCGCCGGGTCGGGTAGGCAACCTCCGACAAGGTTTCGTGATCATCTGGATCAGGTAATGTAATATTAATAATATTAGATTTTATACAAATGCATGTAAACAACACTGAGAGGATATTAATGAATGAGGAGACAATGTGAGCACAGAGTTCAACCATCGACTGTTCAATTTCAGTGACATGGAGCCACAGATTTACGCTGTGCAACATTATTAATAAGTACGTAACTTTATTTTGAAATCCAAGTTGCAATGCAATGATGCTAAATATGTCAGAATGTTTTTTAGTGACACAAAATTACACACAGACACCTCGAGTATTTACATTTATTTTATTTTTTTCTTATACTTTTCTACTTGTTTTTATTTTTTAGGACATATTTTTCTACATGTGTTTATATATTTTTGTACTACTTACATTTCTAAGACTTTGAGTGGGAGCAACTGTGACATAATTTCGATAAAGTACATCTGATTCTGATTTATTGTATCTTTGCTGACATTTCCAGGGAGGCACAGATTTGAGCTAAACAAACTACTGGCATGGTGATGTTGGCAAATATGTTTCCTGTCTTCACTCTCTTAATTTAGTGTGTTGGCATGGTAATATTTGCTAATTAGAACCAGTAATAAAGTAGAGCAGAGGCGGATGTCATTCATTTTGCAGGTACATTTGTGACCTCATGATGGTGCTACAGTAAATCTCCAAAATTATTAAACCTCATCACGTGGAGAACATAAATTGACTAAAATCATGCCAGTGCATTTAATAACTCCTGAGATATTTCAGTCAAAGCAGAAATGGCAACCTCACAGTAGTGCAAGACAAAAAGTTAAAATCCACAGGCTTCATCCCACAAGAGACACAAACAACACAGTATTCAAACCTCTTTATCAACGGAAACCTGATAAGAGGGCACACTTTTATAAGGTTACAAAAGATGTTCTTGGAAATCTCTCTAATGATTGCTGAGATAATTAAGCCTGGACCAACGTGGAAGAGTCATCTTAGCTTTGAATATTTTACTAAATATGACGCTAAAATACACACTTGGAAAGGTTGCACCGACTAGAAAAGGCTGTCATTTTGTGATGACCGTGAAATTAAATGTTTCCAACTTTTACTGTAGCGAATTTTTTCTTCAAACTTTATTTTATTTAAATCAAGTGTTAATACTAACAGTTGAATACTATCTCGACAGAGGTTTTTACATTCACATTTTCAGATAATAATGTAGTGAATTTCAAACAAAATGGGGAAAGCTGGTGTTATGGAGGAGCTTACCTGTGTAGCTCAGCCTCGCAGGAGGAAATTTTGAATCCAGACTCTGTCCAGCAGGAAGGGAGAAGTATTTGTGCGACTTGGGCGCCATCTGAGAATAGAGACATTTAACCTCATGTTTACATAGACTGCTCTCATCTCAGTGTGGTCAGGAGATAACAAACCTCCTTCTCACAAGGTTCTCACTCAGCAACAGCACTTCTAACAAAGAGAATGCATCTAACAGAGATTCAGTTAACAACTAAAACAAGTGATTATTGGGTTTAGTCTTTTCCTGCTTACCGTTGACTGAAAGCTGCCCGGTCGGAGGCTTCGACGGATGCTGGCGTGGCGTCTGATCAGGATCTCTTTAGTGTGGCTGTCGTTAGGCAGTGCGTGCTTGTTTGTGTATGCCACCGTCTAAATACAAGAAACAAAAAGATGCTTTACACACACAGCATCACACTTCAGATGCAGACTGAAAATACCACCATTTGGGTGGTTGTGTTGTAATTTTCAGTTTGTTCAAGCTGCATCACTTTAAATCTTATTAAATAAGTTGATATTTAAAACCGATTTTGACTGATTTGATAGATTTTACTTATTTATTACTCTTTTTAAAACAAATTTTATTTGATTTCTCTGTTTATTCACTTAATTTGCATATTTTAGCATATTTAATGTACACTTTATTACTTCATTCTTATAATTTCTTGTTCTGTTTTTTTAAATAATTTTTGACTTCCATCTCTTTTTACTCCAATTTTAATAATAGTTGTTTTATTTCATTTAATTTTATTTTTCCATCTAGCTTATTTTATCTTGTTTTATTTCATTGTATGTATCTCATCTGGTGTTTCCTGATTGCACGTGTTATGTAGGATAGCATCTCAGTTCCTCAACATGATTTTGGGTGTGGGGTGAGTCTGTAAAGCACTTTGTATTGCATTATATTTGTATGACAAGTGCTATATAAATAAAATCTGATTGATTGCTTGATAAATACAGAAATTATGTTTTTTTTTTGTTTGTTTGTTTTTAATCTCGACATTCCTCCTTTTATTCCAAACATTATTTGACTGAAAGTA